>CM062832.1:9833651-10546368 GCA_031772345.1 Himalopsyche anomala | reverse complement strand
AAGGGATTATTTATCGAGTGTTTAAAGATAGAAATAAATTCAATGATGAGTTAGTCCACTCTAAGATATAAAAGCTAAAATAAAGAAAATGATATCATTGACACCAAAGCGGCTAAAGGAAGTACCACAGTTTCTGTTAACGCGAGAACATTACGTTGAAAAATTAATAATTTCATGAATAGTAACAATATGTCCAACTTAAAAAAGACCCTACGTAAAATTTACCAGATTCAAAGATGTCATTAATAGTTTGTAATATTACCATCAGCCCTAAAGATATATATTATTTGTCTACACGGAAACCGCTAGCTCCGAGGGGGGGGGGGGGGGGGGGGGGGGGGGGGTTGGTGGGGGTGGGGGGGGGGGGGGGGGGGGGGGGGGGGGGGGGGGGGGGGGGGGGGGGGGGGGGGGGGGGGGGGGGGGGGGGGGGGGGGGGGGGGGGGGGGGGGGGGGGGGGGGGGGGGGGAGTGGTGGGGGGGGGGGGGGGGGTTTGGGGGGGGGGGGGGGGGGGGGGGGGGGGGGGGGGGTGGGGGGGGGGGGGGGGGGGGGGGGGGGGGGGGGGGGTGGGGGGGGGGGGGTGGTGGGGGGGGGGGTGGGGGGGGGGGGGTGGGGGGGTGGGGGGGGGTTGGTTGTTGGTGGTTGTGGGGGGGGGTGTGGTGGGGTTAGGTATGGGATTGAATTGGGAGGGTGGGGGGGTGGGTTGGGTGGTGGTGGTTTTGAGTGTAGATGGAGGTATAATGTGGGGGTGGATTGAGGTATGTGTGGGTTTTTGGATGGTGTTGTGTGGGTTTTTAGGTTTTTGAATTGATGGAAGGGATTAGAAAAATATTTTTGTTTGGTTGGGAAGGTAGGTGGGTTTGATTTTCCTGGGAAGTGGGTAAGTTGGGTATTTACGATGGTACCAGTCAACAAATGCAAAAGGATTATCGAAGATACCTTAAATGCACGTAGAGTCAACCCAATAGTAACAAAAGAGTTACTAAATATATTAGATGTTTGCGTTGGCCAGAATTATTTCCAATTTAACAATAAAATTTATAAACAAACAGAAGGCCTTGCGATGGGGAACTGTCTGTCGCCGTTGTTAGCTGAATTTTATATGAACTATTTAGAAGATAAAATTTTTAGAAACAAAACAGAAGCCAAACCTATAGTCTATTGGTTCCGATATGTAGACGATATTATTTGCTTGTTTAATGGAACGGATAGACAAATAACTAACTTTCATAACTTTATAAATTCATTAGATAAAAATATTAAATTCACGTTAGAAGTCGGAGGCAAGAATATTAACTTTCTTGACCTAAATATTAATATTGAAAACGGTTCTCACGAATTTAAAATATTTCGGAAGCCTACGTTTTCGGATACCGTGATACATAAGGATTCAATGCACCCATTTTCTTATAAACTAGCCGCTTTTCATTCAGAAATTCATAGACTTGTGAGTGTTCCTTTGAATGAAAAGAACTTTAATATCGAATTAAAAATCATCAAACAAATCGCCATCAACAATGGATACGATATGTCTCTTATAGACAATCTTTTATCAAAAAAACAAACTAAGCTTGCAGAAAAAATGTTATTTCAAGGTACATTGTCAAAGGACATAGACCATACTAGGTATTGGCGTAGAATCATTTATTTAGGAAATACTAGTCTTAAAATTAAAAAACAACTAGCTGATAGTGTTAGACCAGCCTTTTACTGTAAAAGCTCTTTAGGCAAATTATTAGTTAACAATAAAGATAAAATACATTACCTAAATAAATCTGGAATTTATAGATTACAATGCTCTTGTTGTAATAAATTTTATATCGGCAAAACAGAGAGGACTTTAAAAATCAGGGTATTAGAACATATGGCAGCCTTTAGACTGAAAAAGGACACGTCTACTTTTGCTAATCACTTAATTTCGGAAGGACACGTGTTCAATCAGGAACAGGGGATAAAAATGTTACACCCAAATACGGACAGTCATAAGCTCTTTTTCCAGGAAATTTTAGAAATTAATAGGGCACAGTTACATAGTCTTCCGATTTTGAACGAGATATTAGGCCTTCCTGGGTCTCCGCTTCTATACCCTATATAAATAATATCATAAATAATATCATAAAACCTTTGCCGACAAACAAATAAATATAATTCTAAAAACCACTCACTACTCAAATCTTTGGGAATTCCCATGAGCTTACCCTTTTTCGCCAGCGATGGCTTTAGACTCAGTGATACATTTATTTAATATATAAACACGAAACATCCATTTACTAAGCGTCAGTTCAAGTTCATCCGTGCGCTTGAACGCCTGAAGATGCCGAAAGGCGAAACCCGGGTCGTTAGTGACAAAATCTGTGGGAGTGTACATAATTTGAATGATTCAAATTCAAAACATATTGTCAATACGTTAAAAGTGTTCTTGCCTTATAAGCATATTTGGTAAACAATAACATGTTGACATCCGTATTGGTATACCATTGCTTTATATTATGTTACTCAATAAGAAATGCAACAAAAACACACTATTGTATTCATTCAATTGTTTCCTGTTGTTTTTTTGACCGAGAAGACTGAAATAAAATATGGTTTCCGATTGACAAAACAACAACACGACGGAAATTGCAGAACAAAGCTTACAAATCAAGAAGACTGACTTATTATCTTATTAAGCTTTTGATTTTCTCAAATAATTTTTGAAACAATATTATTCGTTATAATAAAACACTATTTATTTTAATATAATAACTTAACACGCTTAAATTAAATATTTATGTGGTTTATCAAAACAATATCTTTGTTCATTTATCAAATTTGTTATTATTTAATAGATATATATTATATCATAATATATATTTTTTTGCTGTTACAACATTTAAATTAATTGGTATTCATTTTTTTACCATGTCCGCTCTTAATGTGAAGCAAGTGGACTTCTAATTGAGTTTATTTCAACATAAGTGTTTTTACGAGGAGTGCTTGTTACACAGTTCTTTACCCTCTTTTTTTCCGAAGAGAGTAAGAGTAGAAGGATATGACTAGGTCAGGAATAGTGATTAGCTAATCGCTCTCGCTACGCCCTGTTTTAAAGAGAAGGTGGGTGGGACTTGGGAGAGGGGAATTCAAGACATCACATTATTCTATGCCTTCGAACATAAATTCATGTAACCGAAGCCAACGACGTTGACCACTCGACAACGATAGCGTCATACATATACTGTCAATAAAATATAGTTTAGCTAATTAATGTGATACATATGGATTTATACTGTCGGCATAATAATATTCCCTGCAATTTTCCGTTTTAAAGTGATAATTATAATTAATTATTTTTTTTTTACAAAAAAAAATAATCAAGAAGCTAAAATCAAAAATATGCCATCACATGATATATGATTTCCAAGAGAAAAGCTTTCTTTTTATCTCAAAAGCATTATTCAAACTTGTGAGAGAGCTTTACTGTTAATTGCGTCTGTAACAACAAAGCTTTTAAATTGGCTTAAACAAAAGATTCAAATCAGACGACAGAGCCTTTTGGAGCAGAGTCACGGACAATAACAGTGGGATGCATAATTTATATGCCAGAGGGATTTTGGATTTGTGGGAAAAATTTAGCCACGTATATAATAGCTGATTGTATTTTTTACCATATACACATGTGGTGGATGTGTGCTCGCAGTGGAGTATTTTCATCAAAATATGTTTCTTGACGACGACTAGTTGTATATTTATTAGCCAATCTCTCTTCAGAGAGGGTATGGATAAACGTTGGCTTTTTTTATTCTTTATTCTTTGCTAAGGGTCATCGATAGAGTATTATTGAGAAAAAAGGAAAACCCACTTTTTTACAAAATTTGTAAAACGGAGCAGAGAGGGTATCAGCTATATATACAATTACCTTTTTATAACATTATCTTTTTTTTCTAAATATAACAGGTTGATTATCATTGTTGCCACCTGTGTGGTCGAGTGGTCAACATCGTTGACTACCGCTACGTAGGGCACGGGTTCGAATCCCAGTACGGGCAGTTTTATAAATTGATTTTTCAATCGATTTATGAATTTCTGTTCAAAGGCATGGATGTATTTGATGTCTTGAATTAATCCCTCCCACCCATCCTATCCTATGAACGGGACGTATCAAGAGGGATTAGCTAATCACTAGTCCTGTCCCTAGCCCTTTCCTTCTATTCCTACTCTCTTTGGAAAAAGTGAGGTTGAGCAACTGAGTAACAAGCAGTTCTCGTAGAAACATTTCTGTTAAGATAAACTCCATTAGGAGTCCATATGCTCCATATTGGGAGCGGACATGGTAAAAAAAAAGTATATCATTGTTAAATATATTTTCTTTAGGATTTATCCGTTCTCATATAAGTAATTATTTTTGTAATAAGTACGATAAATTCTTGATTGAATTGGCATTTACTTGGAATATCTCTATTGGAATAAGGTAAAAAATCAGGTTTAAGTTTATTCGTAAATATATGACAATAGTTTACCTGAAGATGCTTCTCGTTGCACAATTTGTTATTCAACATGCGGGGTACAAACAAATTATCATCAAAACAACGGTGTATCTAAATAGGAAATAACCCACGCATGTGCAATATTGATTGACATTTTAATTTATATTTCTTGTTTATTTCCTCCAGAATATTTTATTGTTTCACGGAATAAATACGACATCAATTTTGATTTTATATTTTCACATTTTTTTCATTACCTTCTACGATTAAAATAGTATATTTTTTTTAATTAGTGAAATATTCTTAACATACTGTACGTTATAAAATAGACAATTCTTCAATATCATTGTGTTATCTAAATGTATTTTATCGAGCACGTTACTGTAAGTTTTGTTATCTTCGCTCGAATCAAAAATGCCCGTAAATTACTCGATTCATCTCAAAAGTAACCTCATTGGCAAAATCGTAAAGCTTTAGCACTGTCATTTGATAGTCTATAACGTAATCTGTCCAGTCATAAATTATCAATAACCTCCAGGAGAAAGAGATTGATCATTCGCATGATCTGACTAACCGGAAATTATAGTTTTTTTTATTATTATTTTATGTCTATTAATAATGAGAAATACTTAGTGATTTAGATAAGAACGATACAAATTTAAATTAGTACCACAGTATTGTTTTTCTGTCTGTTGGTATGGCTGTAATGTGAAATAATATTAATAAATTGAGTGCCAGTAGTAATATAGTAAAGGATTAATCATTATTGGATTATACTGGTTTTAAGGCGCATCCCATCAACAAGCTGTCGTGACTTTGAAAACACATGACTTAGTATCATAGAAGAGTTATTTTATGTTTATTATAATATATGATCGAATAGTTTGAGGATTTTTTAAAAATACATTTGTGTTCTCCGTTATTTAACATGCTTCATTTAAAATGAAAAAATGGAAACGGCGCCTTTTAAAAATTACTATAGATAGGATGTTTTTTAGATGTGTGTTTTTCCAGTTACAGTCAATGTGTGGCGCGTTCTTCTGGCGTATGATTATTCATGGTAAAATGGCAAACTAAACTGAGCAGAAATCAACTGTCAGTTGTCGAATTGGCTGTCGTTGGAAAACGGGTTGCTAATTCTAAAAAAAACATCATATTCTAAGATTTCAACAAGAAAATCAAATAAAAACTTAACTATGAAGTTTATAGTAAGGTATTAATTAGATGTGGAAAGAATATTTTGCTTGGAAATCATTGACTCAATTCCATTTTACTGTGGACAACAACATGTTGACTTTATCATTAAGGCGATCGCGACACCTAAAATAATCTGAAATGACTATTTCTGTCAGTAAAACTGAATCCTCGATCTTGACGAAATATCCCTATTTTTCAATATAAGCTTACATGCTATAATTATAATTGCATGTCTGTAGATAACAACGTCATACTTATTGATGAAAAATAGACCAATTTTTACTAAACATATTTTAAAGTAATATAATTTCACAAGGTTGTTCTTATAAGCGACATAGTCACCCTTCAAAGAAAGACAAGATAAGCTAAGACTGCATGACTTGGATATATTGTCAAATCAATATACACTATTTATTCATTTTTACTTGCAAAATATAGACTTGTTCAAATATTCACTTAGGTAAAGCTGGAAAATGATTTGATGTTTTAACATATGCAATGATATTTAGGGTCAATAATAAATATTTGCCACAGTGATTACTGTTTAAAAAAATATTTTTTAATATTTATAAACTCACTTTCTTATAAACGGGAACATTCTCTTCCCATCAAGCCGTTGTGTTCGACAATGTTGTGTATTTCTATTAATTTTACTTATCAATGCAAAGTTGAGAGTTCTTTTATACTTTGCTATTATACTTGATGCTTTGTCTTCGCTTCACGCTTTGCTTTATCTTCACTTTTAGTGGAATATTGTTTTTTTGTTATTTTCATTTTTAATCATTATATTTTGTAGCTTTGACAGTTTCTACATCAGAATACTTGAAATTATTCTTTTGTAAAATTAAACATACTTTTTTATTAAACTTAATAATTATACAAACTTATTATCATATCATTCTGTTTCGCCTTGTTATAACATTTTACGAAGAATATCAACTTCAATAATAAACCGTTGCATTTGCGTATACAAAATATTCAACTGAATATACTTATAAACTCTATCTACAAAAAAGAACTGTAGTTGTAATAATGGCCAACATGTTGAGTAATTTATCTCTACGTAAAGAGTTCGTGTTATTCATTTCACATGATTATAATAAATGTGACAGATTAATTAAAACTTAACAACAAAAAACGTGCAAATGAGATGGCGCCACTTCCTACGAAACCCCAGGCTATCGGTGTGCACTGACATAGATTCTCTATGGTCTTCATAAAATCTTAAGGCGAGATCTTCACGCAGTTGTAAAAAGTGCGCAAGACTGTGTACGAGATCTCACGACCACTCGCCTATATTTAAAAACTGCCTGTAGCCATCACGACCGTCGACTAGAGCTGCCCATTCCGCTACCGAGTACCGGAAAAACTAATACCATTGCCGAATGATTGTTTTTTTTCGACACAGTAATTGTTTTTATGAGAACTTGTCCTATGTCAACCGCTTAACCTTACATTTGAGAAGTTAACAATACAATTTATAAGCCAATGTGGTTATCTGTTTTCTTTTTTATTTACAGGATCAAATAGTAGGAACTACCACCATAACATATTAAATGATTGACTTTTGCAAGCAATTTCTGTTAAAAAAATTTTTTAGGAATCCATAATAAATTCTCTCCATTGGTTATTTTTAATACCATTTTAAACTAGCAAATATATTATAAATATTTGCTAGTTTAAGACCAGGGGACCGGTTTCACTCATGGCAAGCATTTTCAACTCGGTTTTGGTAAATAAAAGAATAAATAAGTACAAAAGAATATTGTGTTTTTATAAATAGTTTAAGATCTTTTAGATTAATTTAATATTGTTTATTTAAGCATGACCGCTTTCAATGTAGAGCATTACTCTTAATTAAGTTTATCTCAACAGAATCTTTTAGAAAATTGCTTGTTTTTCAGTCGTTCTACCTTTCTTTTCCGAAAAGAAAAGAGATGGAAACGATAGTGCAAAGACAAGAAAAGTGATTAGTTAAGCTTCGTTTTTATGAAACAGATGATTGCGAAGGAGGTGTATACATCACAAATATCGGTTGAACTATTGAAAAAATAAAACTGCCTGTCCTAGGATTCGAGCCCATGATGACCACTTGAGCATGGACCTGATAGATTTAGATTCATATCTTGGTAAATACTTGGCAATTTGTAGCTAATATTAATTTATGATAAATGTTTACACACATAAGTAGCATTTATTTAAAAATAAAAATCTTTTCCGAAAATACTCGTTCTTTTATACGAGTATTCTAAAGTCGAGCAATTTGCCATCCCTACCACCAACCGCAGACGCTAAACAAAAGTGTTCTGAACACATTCACAGCGAGATCCGGAAAATGGATGCTGAAGCGGAAGTCGAGTGCAGTTAATAATATTGTGGTTTGATTCTTTTCGCGAACGTGACAGCTTTGAGATAATGGCGTCTATAATAAATCACAATTTAACTGTATTTTAAATGAATGGCGCTTACTGGATAGATTAATAGTCACTGGAAAGTTGAGCAAATGTAAATTTCAGCTGGAGTGTCTACATGTCACGCTACCAACATGAAATGGATATCTATCGCTGACTTTATATCATCATTCACTTCTCTTTTATACAAACACGTTCTACTAATACGAACACAAATTATAAAAGCTATTCAAATCAAATCATATGATTCGAACAGAAGGATCAAGAATTTACTAGTAAGTAATTAAATAAATGCCTCCTAATATTAAAATCTAAAGTAATAAATTATTTATAAATTATCAAGTGAAGTTTTTTATGTATTTAATATCATGTGCATACGTTAAAAAAAATAACATATTTAAATACATTTTATATGATTATTACATGTAAACTTTCGTTAGCCATATTGAATATCGTTAAAAAATTAGAATGCGTGTTTAAATACAATTTATTCATTCAAACTTCAATTCAATTACCATGTTAATTTAATCATATACTTTTGTCGCGTTCCGTTGTTGACACCTGTAACAATTGCTCTCGGTTTCGAATATTTCAATATGTTTTTAATTTTTCGTTTGGAAGCATGAATTTCTGTTTTATATTATAAAATATATTCCATCTAACGCATTCGATTCTCAAACCAATGCGTAGCAAAAGAGATTAGACTACCACTATCCTTATTTTATTTTAAAAAAGAGAGACTAAGAAACTTAGTAACAAACAGTTCTCGTAGATAAATGTCAGTTATGATAAACTCCATTAGGAGTAAATATGCTACACATGAAAACCGATGATGGTAAAAATGGTAAATTTATTATAATCTTACTACTATTTGAATAAAGTTTATTTGTCCTATAAGTATAATTGAGAAAAAATATTGTTTGTACTTAATTAAATGGACACTTTCGATTCATATTTCTTGTAATTTTACCGATAATTAACTATAAATTATTGGTAGAAAACATGTTCTTCAAAAGTGTTTATTATTATTTTAGATGTAAAATACGTTTTTTTACATTAAGTGGTATAAATAAAGCATTACAGATTTTCGCCGACTTGTTTGAAATGTGTTAAGGTAAAATTACAGCTTCTCGTACGGAGAGCGTCTTATTCCGTTTAATAATAGGTTCTTAGAAGGGGTTCTGTTATTGTTGTGATGATAAAGGAGCAATGCGCCGAGTTTTTGCTTTTGTAGCGTAAACTTTTTGTTTTTCAAAAACCTAGAGTGAGCGCGTTTAATTTTTGAGACAAGCATTCAATATCAATCGTAATACAAACCATTTTATCGAGATGAAAAAAGCAATTCTTTTATAGCGAAAGCTAAACCGCTGTTATACGTAGAATACATACAATATACACGTAACACGATACTTTCTTTAATGTTCTAAAGCACTAGTAGTCACCCAGGTCCTTACCATCCACCAGTGAAAAATTCAAGTTTCCATGGAGGGAGTTCGGGGTTATATTGTTTTACTCTTCTTACATAATACATCGAAAACATTATCAGCAGTTAGACTTTGCGTTTAACATTTTTTAAACATTAGTTTACATGTAGAAACTTTAAATACCGACAATAATACACAAGATGTTACAATTGTACAGTTGCAGAAAAGGGAGCAACAGATGAACGTTGTTGCTAAAGACAGTATCATTTAACAAAAAATATTTACAAATATATTATATTAACTTGTTCACATTTTTATTTAATTAGCGCAGATATCGTCAACAAATATATGAAGAGCTTGATATTAAAACTTTAAATACCCATTCTTGATAATTTTGCGATAAGTATGTCAAAAAAATTTAAATGTATCACTACATATATCAAAAAATAGTTGTATATTAAAATTTACTTTAAGCACTGTTAAAATCACGACCAAAGATCAGTATCGGTGTCTAAGCTCTCATTTTAAAGTGAATAATATAATATGATCACTATTTTTTATGGTGTAATAGTGTACTTCACATATTGAAGTGCTATTTTTGATTTGCAATAAATATTCACGGTGATTTATAACCTTTTTTTTAATTACGAAAAATTGCGATCATGTGATTTTTTGCAATTTTCTCAAAACTCGATATTTGGAGAATGTAAGTAATGAAATGATAGGATGGTTAGTATCAAGAAAAAAACCATTTTAAAACATTCTCGTTACAATTGTAAGTTATTTAAAAAATAGTAATCGTTATTACTAATTGTATTATATTAATTAATTAACCCTTTTATATTATTTAGCCCGGTAAACAAGAAAATTATGAAACATAATGTTTAATACATAAATATTTTTAAAAATAATATATTACATTTTTTATACGAGAGAATGATAAAGACACAGACATACATCTAGAGAGACTATTTTTATGTGGAACAGAAATTTCACATGTGAATTTAATGTCTGACTTAAGTATTATGAAGCTGTTAAAATAAAGCTTTTAGTAAACACAGTAGCTTTTTCACACGAGCTCCGAGACTTTCTATACAATACGTTTTTTTATGAAACAGTCGATGGCTTAAAATGTTTGAATGAAATATCAATACTGCTCACACTATAGAAAAATCTTTTCAATTGAGTAAACATATATTGAAAAACTCACGTTTCCCAGCACACCGCTATAGGGTTGTATTCTGGGTGGTAATTCTGGCGGCAGGTCAGGCGGCCTGTTGTGGTGTACATTTGCAGAGGGCGGGGGAGAGTCATCTGATAGTAGGGTCTCATTACCACTGTCTACCGCGCCCATTCTGCTTTTCAGGTCATCTAAAAGAAAGAGGCATAATTTAAGTATAACCCAAATATCTAGGATGCTAAATTGATGTCACTTTAACCCGTAACATGCCATCCTAAAAAATCACGTTCCCTGCCATGATGGAATTTCAGTTTCACTGTTTATTGACAGTATTTAAACTTAATTAATAAAAACACAATAATCCTTTGTACTTCATTCCACTTTATTTAATATGTCAGGACCGGTTTCGCTCATTACGAGCATCGTCAACTGATAAGAAATATAATTTAACAGTGCTATTTATACAAAAATGAAAAGTTATAAACTGTGTTTGTAATTACTTTCAATTCCCATTCTAAATTTATTAATCTGAGATGACTTTTTAATTATATGTTAGATGTGTTAAACATTTTAATTTTGTGCTATTTTAGAATCACTTTTAATGTAATTGGTATTTCTTTTCAATGCCAATTGTTGTTTATAACTTTTCATTTTTGTATAAATAGCACTGTTAAATTATATTTCTTATCAGTTGACGATGCTCGTAATGAGTGAAACCGGTCCTGACATATTAAATAAAGTGGAATGAAGTACAAAGGATTATTGTGTTTTTATTAATATAATGCCTTTCCACCAAGTATTGACAGTGAACACCCTAAAAGTGATTTAAACTTAAGTTAGCAGCTAAAAAATATTTTTAAAAAATTATATATGCTAGAATACTTAGAATAATAAATACTTATTGACAATATTAAGAGATATATTGAATGACTTAATTGCTCAACTATTTACGATTGCATCATGAGCATGGAGGTGTTAAAAAGAAAAGATAAAAACATTGCTTATATTAAGACAAGTTTTGTCTACAGGTGACATTGATTTTACGATTTTTTGAAAAGTACTTTGTCTCGTCTTTCCATCACTTAAATAACATTTTTTTCTGATTTCACCTTATCCATTTGTAATAAGTTCTAGTTAGAGTTGTAATGAATATTTTACTAACCAAATTGTCTTCAGTTTGGATAGTGACATAGTTATTTATTAAACTATCGTGCCTACGGTAGTTTGTATATACATATTATATACATACATTTCATTTATTACAGGTATCGACATATAGCAATTAACTTTCATTAACATTAAATTACTCAATATGAAATGAAAAATTCACCTACTTTTCTTATTTGAGACTATTTTATCTTCAGTGCAAATCCTAAAACTAAAAAAATATTTTTGAAAAAAAAAAAAAAAAAAAATTTTAATTTTTGTTATTTATATTTGATATAAAACAATATACTACATGCATATGCAATTAAAAATAATCTTCTTTAATGCACTTTTTACGTTTATGTGTAGTTATGTAAGTGGTTAAGTAGGAGTAAACTAACTTTACAATATTGCTTGTCGATACACATTTTAATTTTAAAAAAATATTTTTTATTTTTAGGACACACTGTGTTGTATTAGTTTCTCTCGGAAAAACGTAACGATGTAAAAATAAAGATGCCATTAAGATGACAAAGATAAAACAGGTGCCCAACATAATTTCTGGAAGAGTTAAAGTTTTAAAAATTCTGTTTTTAATAATAATTTTGGCTCAATTTGAAAGAAACAAAAGAATTTACAAACGCAATCCAGACATGAATTTATTGTCAATTAAAGGATTGCATTGCCAATTAATTCCTACGTAATAAAATTACAAACGTTTATTCTATTTAAGAATAGTTCGTAGTTAAAATAATGCATTATCGTAAAATGAAAAACAACAATTTAATCTGATTACTTTACCCTCAAGCTGAATGAGAGAAAATTATATAATTTAAGATTTCGACTGAAGGTGCTTGGTGGAATTTCAATATTAAATTTGAATCGTTCAAATTATGTACATTCTCACAGATTTTGTCACTAACGACCCGGGTTTCGCCTTTTGGCATGTTCAGGCGTTCAAGTGCACGGATGAACTTGATTGTCGGTCAGTTCAAGTTCATCCGTGCACTTGAACGCCTGAAGATGTCGAAAGGCGAAACCCGGGTCGTTAGTGACAAAATCTGTGAGAATGTACATAATTTGAACGATTCAAATTTAAGAGAGAAAATTACATGTTTGTTTTTTTTTTTTAAATAAATACACATATCTGATATTCTTCTTTATGCAGTATAATGCCATGTAAATTTAGTCGACCACTCTTAGGACTTTTATATATGAAATAAAAATATCAACATTAATTATATTATTATGTCATCATGAGAAAATTTGATTAAAGGTTTATCTCTTAAGTTCCAAAGCTTCTTTTAACGCAGTATAATCAAAGCTTCACACAGTAATATAATACCACTCCAGTACAACTCCTCTCTGGTATAGAGCCTAATCATTTCTCAAATCGAGACCATCAATTATTTGACTGGTACTACTTCTACAGGACTCGGTACTGTGCTGCGGTAGACCACAAAGTTTTATGTTTAAAATTAAGTTATGTCTTAGATGGCTCCCAAAGCGGGGCCATCAATTATTTTGGATGTGTGTATCTGAACAAGATAGAGGACTTGCAGCATGGGATTGTCCACATAAATTACTGTCGTGTTTGTCACCGGAGTATGCCGCGAGGATTGAGGAAAACGCGGTACCGCACACGTCTCCAATCTCCATATCAAATTGACTTATCGTGCAGGGATAGTTAAAATAGTTTTACGATGGGAGAATAAGAACCATCTCGTAGTAGAATAAAACAATAATTATTAAACATTTAGGACACTTGTTCATTGATAGGCGTTTTATTGTATGGAACGTTGGTGTGTATTTATGGTTATTATCAAAATCATAATTAAATTCATATCACTCCATCCTTTTTTTAGTATATTACGTGGCGTATAGCCTGTCGCCGAGCGGTTTAGGGTCCTGATACAACATACTCAATTTTGCTAGGTTTAATTTAAAATGTCTACGGAAGGTGCTTGGTGTAATTTCAATATTTAATTTGAATCGTTCAATTTTTTTACACTTACATGTATGTACACCATACATTTGTTTATCAAGCGTCAGTTCAAGGTCATCCGTTCGATTCAAGGCCAGAAAATGCTGAAAGGTGAAACCCGGTTCGTCAGAGGCTAACCAAATGGAAGTGTACACAATTCGAAAGATTCAAATTCAAATATAATTTAAGTCACTTTATTTGAAAAAGCATTTTCAAGTTTCGAGCAATCAATCAATTAATGGATTTATGTTCAAAAGCATTGATCTCTTAAATTTTCAACCCCACTCTGTCACTCAATATCAGCGATACTTAACCTTTTTTTAGTCTGGACCGCAGTATATTAACAGTAATACGTAAATATACCACATACTGTACATAAAATAGTGAAATAACATTATTGCCAGTACACAAAACTAAAAATCTATTCAAAATACTCATTCTCTTGCATAAGTAGATTTTTGCAAACAATACCAGAATTTTTGAAAAAACTCTTAGTGATTGTAGCCGTTTTGGGCCTCACATAAAATCTGAATGGGCCGCAGGTTGAGCATCGCTGCTCTATATCAACTCGTAGAGAAAAGACATGATCAACCATCTAAATATTATATGGACCTTACTGATACTTTACCCCAGACCAATACGATCTTATCAATTTACCACCCGCGGTACATACATCTCCGTACTAATAAGTTATACAATTCAAGAAATAGTGAATTTAATTTTTTTACTTACCATTTCCGTTTCTGATATTATTTTAAAACTGATTTTACAATAAGAAAAATATTTTTAAAAATATCTCAAATAAGATTTTCACTGTCGAAGATTTTTCAGTTAACGGAGATATATGAACACATTTTTTTTGTCACCATAAATATTTAACGATTTTGCAATTATTATATAATCAATTATACTTTAAACTGAATCTTAAAATAGTGCAGTTGAAAAAACAGTAGATTAAAAAAAAGAAAAAGAATGTTTTATAAAAAATTTAAGCAAACGAATAATAAATTGCGAATAATTATTATCATTAATTTCATAGCGTGAGAATTTTTTTATGTTTTTAAAATTTAGACCCGAAAACAAATTCTATGTTGATAATTGATTACATTTTTGCTAAAATAGACATCGTCGATAAGTTGCATCGTAAATTTTTGTTGTCTGACAGAAGATGAGTTCAAATAGACGCCATGTCTTAAAAGGGTCATATACCTGGTGTGATGACTGATGACAAATGTTAGTATTTATTTCGACTATTTATAAAGTTTTTCGCAAAATTTACATTGAAAGAAACCGCATTTCAGGGTACTTGCCTTTTTCGAATAATGGTATTCTAGTGTCTTTTTTAAATATTTATCATTAATTGTAGAATTTTAATTTATGCCAAAATAAATAGATTTCATTCAACCCCATGATGAGTTTAAAAACTGTCAACTTACCGCAAATAGAGAGGACGTTAGACACACTCTAGTCGTTTCAAAATGATCGTGGAATACATTACAATATGTTTCCTCGTCAAACAAAAATTTTATGAGTTTCTACTATCTTTAAGTTCTGGATTTATATTTAAGTGTGATGAAAACTTATAATTATCGAATTTTTCATTTGAGATAAATTATAAATTTTAATCTAATGACATTTTAAATGAACTTATAACGTTTTTCAATACTGTTTCAATCATCATTTTATTTTGGAAAGAATCTGGGTTGGAATTCTACGCAATGAATATGTGTATGTTGATTTGTAATGAAGGATATTGTGGATTTATATATATATTTTTTTTTTAAAATACTGACGGAATGCGAGCTGATAAGCTTATTATCAGTCATCAAAATATTATACTAATATCGCTCGGTTACTGAATGAACACAAATATTCTAATACTAATTTTGCTTAATTTTATTACAGTTCTATATAATTTGTTCTAATATAATTTGGAGACCTTGTCTTTTGGATAACATAAAAATGACGCAAAATTTCATGTAAAATAAAATTAATTATTGAAAACTGAATTCAATATAGTTGGGCAATAAAGCATATAAGTTTTTTGGGACCCTTCTGATTTGTTGAGCCCAATAAAAGGTTCTGGGGCCCAATTTAGTTTCTATAATGAAAATGTGATTTCTGCTCAGAAAATTTTTGAAATGTAATTACCACTTTATTTAATTGCTAATAAATAGTCGGTTGGCTAGGCACAAAGTTTTAAGAAATGTGACAGTTAAAAGTGATGCAATACCGAAAAACCTGAAAAAACGCCCGAAGACAGGGATTGAATATTTCATCAGTTTGTACTATGATTTAATTTGTCAATTTACAACTGACAAATATAGTTTCAATGACAGTTTGAAGAAGTATATTTATATAAGAAACTTTCAGTAAAATTTATGTGCAAGACAAAATGTAAACCTACAGTTTTGTTGTAACATCCACACACTACAAAGATATATTTTTTTGTCCTAGAAGGTTTTTGTACACAAATATAAAATGTCATAAAACACAACAAAGAAAGCAAAATCGCGAAACGATTCCTTTTATTGGCGCCGAAGGTATGCGATATTTTTATGAATCAAACCCAAAGGTTTGACTTGAAATGAGTTAGAAGAATATCAATAAAGATCGCCCTCCCGCGGCGACGTCTGATAGAGAACCATCATTGCCAGGTGTGGTAAGAATAATATTTTCCATATAATTTTAATATGGTTTAATTATTGAATTCTCAAATACGTTCAGACTTAACTGCTGCGTTGGTCCGTTAATTGTATTTATGCGCGTATTGCGTTGTAAGTTTATTTTATTGTCATACTTACGAAACTAGTCCAACGCGGATAAAATTGCTATATAATTATATAACGAAAGTGTTAACTGATACCCAACTGAAAACAAGACAACATATTATAATAAATAACACTAGTGTATGGAAACATTATATATATTTATATATATTTATCACTTTTAAGGTGTTCACTGTCAATACTTGGTGGAATGGCATTATAATAAAAATAATAAAAGATTTTTAGTACTTTAGTAATGTAGTTTCATTTTGTCTAAAATTTCCCAAATTTTAATTGTGTTTATAATTGATATCATTTGCCACTTATTATTGATGATTTTTTAAATTGTATGTTATAGGTGTTAAGCATTTTAATTTTAATTTTGTGTAATTATAATGTAATTTGTAAATCCTTTTAATTGTTAGTAATTGCTTACACCTTTTATTTCAATTCAACTTGTATAAATAGCACTGTTTAATTTATTTTCCTTATCAGTTGATAATGCTCGTGAGGAGCAAAACCGGTCCTGATCAAATAAAATTTTAAGTGGAAAAAGTCCTAAAAATCTTTTATTATTTTTATTATATATATATTATATATATATATATATATATATATATATATGATAATAATAATATTGGTACTTCTGAAGTCTCAGCTTTTTTCATGTCTCGGAATACAAGAGATAAAATTATCATTTTCCGGGAAATTCTCGTGTCCCGACTCCCGAGTCTGTATTTATTTATATGAAAAAATATGTAAACGAATATTCCCATACATTTCAGTAACTCAAAACTCTACATATAATATTGCTAAATTTTAACAAAATTGTATTACAAATATTTATATTTCTTTTTATTACACATCATTTGAGATATTCGTTTGATTTTACCGATGAAACCATTTCCTTCAATATATCTATTACTTATCGTTCAAAACACTTCATGAAATTCGATTCGCATATTCAAAAACGTTAAGTTATTTATAGTTTTTTTTATTCAAAAATAACTTTGAACGGAATTGACTTGATGTAAATTAAGTTAATATATGAAAAAAATATACAGAATATAACTGAAACTGTTTTTTCAGAAGGTACAGAGTGTTAAAATCTATCTACAACATGTATTTGCATTCATAACTCAAAACAGCTTATTTTTGACTTAACGACTACCGCCAATATACGAACGAATACGTTCCGTAAACAATAATACTGTATTTTATTGATATTATTTCCTTTTTTAATTCAAATGTAATCCATCTGAGCACATGTGCCTTGTTATCTTATTCGACGAGTGAAAGATGTCCATTCGGTCTGCGGACCCCACATTGAGCTACCACTCCCGCCGGAAACTTATATCCCATGTCAAGCCTGACAACTCTTGGCCAAGATCATCTTCAGATAATGTTACAGCAACGATGATAACTCTGGTTCAACCAGGCTTCGGAACGCTGAGGTAAGCTATAGAAGGGCGCATAGCTTGTTTGCAAGAAATGCGTGGAAGTGCTTCTGTTAATAATGTATAAAATATTTCAAAAACAACAACACAATTTTGATTATTGCAGTAGTATCCTTCCAAAACTATTTAATTCGATGTTATAATAAAGAATTTATTGAATTGTTTAAATTAATTAGCTTTTTTAAATATATGAGAATAAATTGTCAAATTTTCCGGGTAGTTGGCTTCCGTGACGGATCTCACTAGTTAAAATCCCAGAACGAACAGCATTTTCAATTGATTTTAATTTGAAGACATGGATATTTTTGATGTCTTAAAATTCTCTCCCACTCATCTAATCCTAAAAGCAACGAGGCCTAGCGAGAGCGATTTGATAATCACTAGTCATATCCTAACCATATATATTTCTATCTCTACTCTCTTCGCAAAACAGAGACGTTGAGCAACTCTTTAGATCAGGGGTGGGGAGCCGCATTCATTTTTCTGATTCGACATAAGGCCGCAGTAAACATTGACTAGAGAATCTTTGGCTGGAAACAGGACTTTACGGTCAGAATATGTCAGGAATTTACAAATTTACAGAAATTTACAGAATTACAGAATTGGCCAGAAGGCCACACCAGAGTAGCCAAAAGACCGCGGGTCCCCACGCTTGGTTTAGATCAGTGTTTCTCAACCTTTTTGGGAGCGTGGCCTTTTTTGAGTGTCTTTTGAGTTTATTTTTCTGTGTCCCCCATACCATTGTTTTGTCTTCCCATGAAAATTAGAATTTCAAAAATCCACTTTTTTTTATAGCTCTTCCGAGATTTTCGAATCTAGAATGCCAGTAATTTATTTTATTTACGGATTTACAAAAAATAGCTGCGCGACGTCCACCATTATGCTCTTCCCTGTATCGTTTTATAAATACCCGTGGCCCCCCAAAACAAAAATAAATCTCTGTGGCCCCCTTAGAACACGCTGTGGCCCCCTGGGAAGCCACATCGCCCACCGTTGAGAAACCCTTGTTTAGATAGTCCATTAAGTAGCCATATTCTCCATACTGGGATCGGACATCGATTAAACACAAAATGAAATATTATTAGTAGTTTTAATTACGAAAAAAATATTTATACTTATTTCAAGTTGAATTTGACCTATTAACTAAACTATTTTTTTTTATTGCCTTGTTTATTTGATATGGAAAATTATTGTATTTACACTTATTAAAATAACATTAATTTTTTTAAATCCGTGATTTAACGAAATTGCATGGCCATCTAGAATCTAGATTCCAGAGAGTTAGTGAATGATTGTGTATCAGATACAACTGGCTCGTTAGTAATTAAATAATTTCAGACGTAGAGTTGAGGAATAACTTAACACGGCAATTTTTAATTTGATAACTTAATCCTTATATAGAATAACATCCTTCGAAAGCAATGTTCTACTTAATTTGGAAAATATAACATTCTATTTGAATAAACATGTTATTCGCGTCCTGATCGTGCACCGATAGTTAGACCAATTTAAGTAAATTGAATAAATACAAATGTTCTTCTTTTCAAAATGATAATAACAAAGTCCCAACTAGTCAAAATTAAAGTCTAATAAAATAAAAAAATGCATAAATACGGATTTCAATGTAATGTGAACATTAAGAATAAACTGTTTTATTTATTTTATATGTTAACTTATGTAGCGTTAAATATTTAATTGAATATTAAATGATTGCGATAGTCATTAAATAATTTTCTTTTAATACCCATATTAAAACATCATAAAATCATTGCATTGCATTTCTGCCTTGTGTGGCTATCTTTCAATATTTTAGCGACCTGTTACCAAAAGCTTTTCACAGATGCCGCCACTGTAGCGGTCATTTTTAAAAGCTCTCTTAAAAGGAAATACAACTTTTGAAAAATTATTATTTTTAAAATAGATACAGCTACGTATTTAATTTATTGCTGACGCGTATTTTTGTATTTTTGTGTTGTAGATCAAATAATAAATCCCGTCTTAAATATTAATATAGGCCACTTGACTTATATTATATTATAATATCACACAATATCTTTATAATTTATTACTGCCTTACAAAATTGTTCAACCCAAGTTGGCAATGTTTTCTCTTTTCAATCTTCTGGTTGTAGTATTATTAACTCAAGACGAAATAATGTCAAAACAATATATTTCCCCTGCTAGATAATTCAAGTACAATTTATAAAGATACGATTACAAGTATATTATTTAAAAATAGTTTATTCAAAATACTATTTAATGTAAGGAATATTTTTTCGTCTACGTATGTCCTTATTCTGTTAAAAATAATTAAGGTTCTTTAAAATGTTTAAAGTACGCTATCAAAGTGAACATACTATATGATATAAATAGCTTACTTTTACAGTTGTTTGACATAAATGTTTTTTAAAGCTATATAATACTTTTGAAACAGATATGTATGTCCAAATAAGTAAATACATTTTTGAAATCTCGTTTCATCTCAAAACATTTTTTATTTATTTTTTGTGTGTACAAATCTATAGAGCCAAAAGTGGCTGTACCGCATGTTACCAAGCCAAAACAATATTAGAGGTCCAAACCCATTTCAAACAATTTATTAAACTCATTAATGAATAAATAATGTTTTGTATTATTACAAAAAAACAATAAAGAATTTCTCAATTCTTTATCGAGATAATTAGATAAAATACAGATTGATAAATTCATCCGTTCACCTAGGATGTTTTAATCTGTATCTACAGAAAGTATTTTTTACCATGTCCGCTCATAATGTGGAGCATATGGACTTCTAATAGAGTTTAATCTAAATATAAGTGTTTTTACGAGAACTTATTATAACTCGGTTGCTCATCTTCTCTTTTTTCCAAAGAGAGTAGGAATATAAGAATATAGCTAGGAAAGTTTTGAGTAACTCTTTGGGCTCGGCGTGTCAAGAATATGAAAAAAAAACTGGCATTGACCCGGGTGTCGTGTGTTACTAATACATAGAGCATTGGTTCTTAACCTTTTCGACATCACGGTGCACTTTTTATCATTTGAAAAAGTGGCGGTGCACCAGAATTAAGAGGTCGAAAAAATATGTGGACATATTTTTTTTGACTTTTTCGGTTTACACTATTTTGCGGATTTTTTCGTTTTTACCAATTTTTTTCGCGGTGCACTTGCAATAAGGCGGTGCACCGGTTAAGAACCACTGACATAGAGTATAAACAAGCAAATATATTCGAAAATTAGCCTATTTGTCGTATTAGTTAGTAAAATAGTGACTGAATGAACTAGAAGAAAGAGAAAATATTTAAAAATTTGAAGATCATTTCAAGGGAAGAAAAAAAATATTTTTGACTATTTTTTAAACCGAAATTTGAGTACGATTCGGACTCGAAGTGGTGTTTTAATTAATAGTCGGAGTTGGAGTCGTTTTATTATTTAACGGCTACACAGCTCTGGTAAAAAAAAGTAAAGCTTGCTTATTAACAAGCCAAGTTGTTGCAAACTGTTTTGCAAGTTACATCTGTAATATTGCGTATTGCCAATGAATGGTATAATTTAAAATTAATTGTGATTATAACGGCATCGCGCGCACAATAAATCAGTTATAATCAACAGTTGCGGTAAGCGCTTAAGCGTCGTAATTTAAATAAAATATATAATTAATTATGATAATAACATTAGGGTCATTGCGCAATGAAGAACAGTGTGCGGTAGGCAGTAGGGGGCGCGTCATGTGCGGTCCATCCGTTGAAAACACGATGCAACGTTACTTACTATCTGTTGAAAAGAAACCAATACGAGATCGTGGAATCAAAGCACTAGTTTCAATATTTTTTCATCATTAAATACATTTAATACATTTTTTTTGTTCTATATTAATTAATTATGTATTGTGAATTTAGGACAAAATACACTAAATTCTTTAAAAACTGAGATCTGTTCCCTGCATTTAAAAAACCGCATTATTTGAAAAATAGCAAAAGTGTGGTAAATAAATCGTTTAAAAAGTGTAACAGTAAAAACCCAATAAGTAAATAACACAAAGTATATTCCATAGCATGTATTTTATTAAAAAAATACTTTCTTATATAAATAAACACGATACATTTATTTATTAAACGTCAGTTCAAGTCCATCAGTGCACTTAAACACCTGAAGATACCGAAAGGCAAACCCCGGGTTGTTAGTGACAAAACTTGTGTGAGAATGTACATAATTTGAATGATTGAAAATTAAATTTACTATTTAGTTTATTTATTGATTTGGCATTTACTTGGTAGAACTCCATTTTAATAGGGTGAAAATATCTAAGTATTTCAGTTCTACAATTTTGTATATGTTATATGTCACTCTTACTAATATTGCGTCATAATATTCACTCTAGAGTGAATATTATGATGCATTGTGTATCTCTTCTTAGCCGGTATATCTAGTGAGCAAATTTACGTTTAAATCATAGTTCTGACGATGGCGAAAGCCAAAATAGCTATCAACGTATAACATATAAAAAACTGTACAGCTGAAATACTTTGATATTTTTACTCTATTACTATTTAATCTTTTATGTTGTTTTGTATTAGTGGTGTTACTAAAATGTACTTTGTTCACAGTAATATAATTTTTATTTTGCCTGTTACCAACCGGAAACATATTTGCCACCCTTAACGTTAAACATTAAAAAAACGATAATGTTAATATTAGGAATATTTTAGTTAACGGAATATTCCCTGTTCAGATTTTTTTATGAATGAAAGAGTCTGTGTACGGATTTTTTTGGGTGAAAGATTCGGTGTGCGGAGTATGTTTGT
The DNA here is from genome assembly GCA_031772345.1 of Himalopsyche anomala. Taxonomy (NCBI): domain Eukaryota; kingdom Metazoa; phylum Arthropoda; class Insecta; order Trichoptera; family Rhyacophilidae; genus Himalopsyche; species Himalopsyche anomala. Next base: position 10,523,539 of record CM062832.1, on the reverse strand, counting down.
ACGGATAATTCAAGCTCGGAAGATTGTTGTACGGAAAAATATCGGAACCATATTTAATAAAAGGGATTGCGATAGTTTTGATGTCATATATTAAAGTAGGTTGTTATTCGTTACTACAAAGTTGTTTATCTACAATGTATTAATTTGTTCATGTGAGTTTCATTGAGACAGGATCTTGTCTTTTCTCAACGCTCGTAAAATGAAAAGACATCCATCATCTTGATAGAAATACAACCATGATAAAACGGTGCATATTTTTTTTACCATACTGTTATGTATTTTTTTCAGTTAAACTGTCTGAATACACAATTATTCTCACATATGTAATCACAAACGGTTTATTTACTAAATGAGGAAATATATTAATATCTATATATGATATTAATTTAAATGCAGATCAAACAACAGCCATAGTCTTTCCATTAATATGTATTTAAACATATTTTTAATATAAGTAGCAAATAAATACCGAATCATTAAATAACATAATTAGTTTACTTTTTATATTTTTATATCAGAAAGTTATGCATTAAGTCAATGTAATATTATCAAAAAATACAATTTTAATATAATGATTTAACTATACAAGGTGAAGTTTTAAATGAAAACTTTCGCCAAAAAACGTGACGTATTTTTCATTGTTACGTTGGGTAGAAACTGCTTTTGTCATTCAAATCACTTCTATCACTTACCAGTGACGGAACAAAAGGGGTAAAAATAAAATAATATTAAAGATGTTTCTAAACCATAAAAGCGACAAACATTGAACAATCAGCATGTTTTATAATGTCAATCGTTGAACAAAGCAGTTACCGCATTTTTTATGTAACCAACCAGTTAGTTATAGCGATCTAGTCAAAAATAATTTTTACAAATACTAATAGAGTGCATGTATATTTTTTAATGCATTTTGCTTGTATTATATATTACGAGCACACACATATTCAACAATGATTTACAAAAGACTAGTATTTCCAACATCAATTTTTCTTCCAGAACGGACTAATCCGACCAAACAAGAATCTAACAATGGAGTGAAAATTGTTTTTAACTGTCTAAATCAATATATTATACAAGTTTTTTAATTTATATAATTTAATTAAATATGTTTTTGTTTGAAAAATTACCTTCTCTATGATACATCAAGCAGTCGTTAAATTAACATAACAATCAGTTGACAATGCTCACCATGAGCGAAACTAGTCCTAATCCTGACCTTTATAAATAAAGTGGAAATAAGGTACAAAGGAATATTGTGCTTTGTCTTAAGTTAAATTAACAATTTGATGTACATAATTTTTCATATAAAAGCAAATTTTGGCTGTCAGTTTCAATTTAAAGTTTTATTCCATGGATCTTTTAGTACAATAGTGTTAAATAAAAACTATACAGTCAGTCTTCGTTAAAGTATATTAGTAAGAGCGATCATATGGTTCTGGGTTCAAGACCCGGTAAGTTAAATATTCAATATAGGTTTTTTTACATTGGTCTATATAATGTCGTTTCTCTTTAAGGTGTTCTCGAAAATATTATCAACAAGCTTATCGCGTGTGTTTTAAATCTAAATCTCATACTTTATCGACAAAACTTATTGCTAGAGAAATAAAATTAACAGTTTAGTCTGTCATCAAAATATATTTTTAATTTAAATGCCTCTTCCGAAAAATGTATCGACTCGCCACTGTATACTTTAAATATTATCTGACAGATCAAGACCTGTGAAAGGGCTACAATAAAAAAAATATTTCCTAATAATTTTGTGAATATCAAATTAAGCACGAAACTTTTACTGGTGAAGAGGTGAGCTTCAGAAAGCTGTGATAGTTAAATCGTGATGTGGTTTGACGAAACGACAACGAACAAACAATACCCTTCTGGATAAATGCCCCGTCAATTTTTTTGACCAAGGTGTCGCTTTCATTTTACATTATACCGAATAAGTAAAAGAAATCTTAAGATCCGTTGTTAAGTAATATATTTTAGGCACACCTGCGTGTTAAAGTTTGAGGTGTAGAAATACATTTGTATTATCTTTATGACGCAAAAAAAAAATGATCATTTTTCAAAACTCCACAATTATCATTACCGAAAAAAGTGGATAGTTAAGAGATTTCAGAATTTATGTCAACTCGAAGTGACGATTTGATAAATTCCACGATTATTCAGAAGTGTGAGACTATTTTTTTATCTCCATCCTTTCGAAACACTACGTTTAGCCGTAGTTCGGCTTGTTTTAGGTCTACTTAGGAATTTTTACGTACTATAGTGAATCCCGGAATTAGTACAAAGATAATCCCTGGACTACGAGATCACAAAATTGGTCGGAATCCCTGATTCCGGGATCGGAGGCTTTAGTTACAAACTATTAAAATAAGAAATATTATTTTTTCTTCATTATTATACTGATGGAGTGACCATTTTCATTTGGCAGTATGCAAACGTGGATAATACGAATGATAATAATCAAACACAACTTCACAGCTGCTAAGCATTATTGTAGAACTGACAGAATGTCTATTCTGCTTATTCACTGCAAGGCAGCTGGGTTAACTCAGTGGATGCTTTGTTGTTCTTGAGAGAAACATTATTTTCTAGAATCTTCTTCCGTCTGTATTTCCAAATTACTATAAAATAAAGCCTTTTTATCATAAATTTGAAGCGAAAAATTGAAGCACCAACATAGACCGAATGTATATTTTTGGCGTGTGTATGTGCGTGTATGCACTGCGGTATAGATAGATATATAGATAAACGACATAAATAAATTGTATTTTTTCATATTTGACATATTGATATTTTTTCTGTAAATTTTTTGTACCAATTTAGATTTTTCTTTGACGTCAGTTGTATTAGTATATTTTTTTTGTAGTATAAATACTTCATCTTCAGCTCGTAGTTAAATATTTCTTATTCCATACAATTACTTTTGCTAGTCTTGCAATCATGTATGAGCTCTGTGGCTCGTTAGTGAGTCCGGTGAGGTTGCAGCGCTCCAGGGTTGAAGTCTGAGCAATTGCTAGCAATTTATCAGCCACCTCTTCTTCAACAAAAGCGTGCTTGGTAGTCGACTTAAGCATTTACCAACAACTAATGATATTTATTACCATAAATAATGTTTTTTTTGCCAATCTACTTCAAATTAACAGAAATCACAATCAAACCATATAGATCATAAAGGTGTTTACTGTAATTTATTGATGGAAAGGCATTATATTAAAAAGAAACACTCGTTGTACCAATGCTAGGTTGTATATTATGATCAGGACCAGTTAAGCTCATCACGAGCTCTTTCAGTTAATAATGCTCACCATAAGCGAAACCCATTTTTCTCTTAATAAATAATGTATAATTCTAATAATTTTTAACAAATATTATTGTGTGTGGAATGAATAGTCAATGTTCCAACTTAAAAAAACATTTATTTAAGAGTTAATAGTACATCATATTCCTTATATATGAATTCTATATATTTGATAGATTTGCCGGTAACATTGTGGAAGTTTATTTTTAATTTCAAATTAAATTTGATAGATTCTCAAAGAAACGAAACATGTGTCTCATTTTGTAACACAACAAGTGGAATAACAAAGTTTTTTTTTAATTAGAATTCTGTAGTTATACGTATATATTAGATTTCCGATCATCATGAGCAAAATCAGTCCGAAGCAAATTAATAAATGTGGAATTATTTTATACTACACACTTTGAAAGTTCAGTTGCTTAACCAAGAAATTAAATCCAATAATGGACCAGTTCATCCATTATTATTAAATTGTATTCAAACATATAATTTTTCGATAGAACCTACTGAGCAACGTCTAGTTCTAAGACTTACCATTTTATTAACCTTGGATAGAAATTGAAGAATTGTTTTACAACTTGTTACTGGTTTATAAAATACCTTCTTTAACCACCCTGTGAGGTACTTACACACATTTCTATGTACTTATATAATTATACTAACCAAAAAAGGCCGTTAACAGATACTTATGTTATTGATTATAGACGATCCCTTAAATTTTAACTAGTTTACTTTAAATACTCTTATATTTGGTATCGTTCCGGGAAACACTAAAGTTAATTTATTAAATTAAATTCTATATTTTGCAATACAAATTAGGATATTAGAGTTAATAAAAAGATGTATTGTGTATCACTTTTAGCCACTAAGTTAGTAAAAGTTTATAAGTAGTAATGATGAAGGCAAAAGTCGAAAAATCTCTTAACTATATATAAAATAATATTTGTAGAACTAAAATACTTTGATATGTTTTCACTCTATGAGCTAGTTTACTTCTCTCTCAACAAAATGGAGTTATTAAAGTACTAATAATTAGCTAATTAGTCTCACTATGCTCCGTTTTGAGGATCGAATTAGATGTGGGTGGAAAGTAATTTAAACATTACAATCACTTATTCCTTTGTGCACAAATTAATCGATTAACTCTATGAAAAATTGTGAGCTCGTTACTGATTCGATCAAGCAGTCAAATGTGTTTGTTGACCACACTTCTGTAGAACTGACAATATTTTATTTATTTTATATTATATCAAGGAAATGGCAATTCAATCAATAAACCGAGAAAGATTTTATTTATTTAAAAGACAAAGAGAAACCATTTTTATTTATTAATTTACTTACGTAACAAATTTCAAAAGTAATAAAATTGTTGGCTTATTTCATACAATTTTAGAACGTTATGAATACCCCACAGATTAAAAACTGCTGGCTGACAGAAGGACGTTCAATGGCCTAGCTAAAAAACCGATCTTCGCAAAATAATCTAAATAAAAAATGTGATAGAAAAAAACCACAACTTGCGTGTTGTATAACATTTATAATGAAAGAAACTCGAGTGGAACGCTTCGTGGCGAAGGTATTTGCAACAAAAAACATTTGATTCTGTACCATTGGTGTGGCAAATTGCACTAATTTCAGTTAACATTAGGATGGTATCATAAAAATAGCTGAGGATAATGTGGCAATTTGGAACCTATGGCGAATGATTAATTATGTCGTTTAAAACTTTTTATTCTCTGATAGGTTGGATTGATGTTTAATAAAATACACGAGTTGAACGGCGAAAAAAAACCAAGAAAAAACTATAATAGACTACAAACGTTTAAAAGGAAGACGTAATGACACAAAAAGTTATGAACCCGTCAATTTTTTTGGAGTCAAGAGTCAAAACTACACGCTATCATTATAAAAACGTATAGAGCCATATTTAATACAGAATTTCCCATATGATTGATTAGGTAAGCCAGTATTGCGCTATTAAGAACCGTTTTTAAAATATCTCAAAAAAAAATGTTGTATTCCAAATTTTATTGATTCGAGTCATCATTACATTGGATTTATTTCATTTGGCTTGTGATTTTGATTTAATGTCGATAATATACTATGTGTATACATATTAATTATAGTTGTTGGTAGTTATCAATGATCTAATTGTTATTATTTTCAATATTTATAAATTCCTTGAACAGGACATTTGTCATCTTAATTGATTTATAATACATAAATGGCCCATTCAGAGTTAATGTATGGCAAAAAAACAATCACAGTTACCGAATGCTTTTTCAAACATTTAGTATTATTTGAATTTTTTGGATACAATTGTATTTTTGTGTAATTTTATTTATGTTACATCTCTATAGTATCTTTAGTATGTGGTATAATCAGCGGTGTGGTGGTAAATGAATAGGTACCAGGTCGGTCATTGATTTCTTCCCTATTTTTTTATATCCGTATTTACCAGCTATCATATGAGATGTAAAACATAATAGTATATAAATAATTACTGACACATTACATAATTTAATATAAGCCTAATTTTTTTTATTTGAGAATTCGATTGAGTATACATAGACATATTAAATAGTTTTGTGATTTAAATGTTGTATCGGATCCCTGCTTAGCAAACTTTCCTCTTTTGGCAGTATAACTAACTACTGCCATCGGTAATTGATACTCGGCGTGATCGATATTATATAAATTGAAAAGTGAGGCATCCGGATTATCAACTCTTAGATCAAATGTTCAAATACCGTTTTCAGACTTAAAGACTAGTGATGATGGATTTTGAAATATCACGAACGAAAAAACCGGTAATTTTAAACAACATGCATGAATGAGTGTCTAAAAATAATTATGTACATATTTTAACACCTTACTCTGTTAGGAACTTCGTTCAAACAGAAAACATTAATATTCATAGAAAATCTACCAACAGATGTCACCACAAAAGAACATTTTCTTAATGATAATTCAAAGGGTTAGGAATATGAAAGGTTCGTTTTACTTAAACATAGCATTTTTAGTTTTTTTTAAAAAACACAGGTATGTGAGTCATATAAAGATTATTAGGAAAACTTAGAAATCTTAACATATATTTAGTCAGTGCACTGCAAAAATATATGTTTTTACATTATTGATATAATTATACACAGTATCTTATATATGTATACATTCAGAAAAAAATAATTTATTATTCTGTCTGATAAATATTAAAATTCATTGTAAATTAAAGTCTCCATTTAATTTTATATTAATTTTCCAAAATAATTAACAACTTAAGTTTTTTTAAAAGCATTTTACTTCAGCGCCAAAAAATATGAATGCTTAAATTGCCCTTCGGAACAATAAAAAGAAAATCAATAATGTGACTTTTGTCAATTCGATTTTTTTACAATTTAACGCAGCGATTCTTAACCTTTTTATATTTAGTCCGCATGCCGGTTTTGACTATATTATGTAAGCCGTGGCATATTAATAGTTATACGTAAAGATATGACATACTATAAATATCATTAAAGTAACTACACAAAAATATATACATATGTATCCAAAATATTCACACGTAAATTTTTGCAAACAATATCAAATATTTTAAAGGCATTTATTTGGTGACGACGATATTTTTTTTAGTCCACAGAGAAAATCTGAATGAACCGCAGGTTGAGTATAGTTTGTTTAACCGCTATGTTAGGTCCCCGAAAATACATTCATAGTTCTGATTGACATGCACAACGTTTTTTTTAACTTTGATGTAGTAGGACATAATTGTTGTATTTGATACTGTATTATATTGCCATCAAATAATATCTACTCTTGTTTAGTATAATTTATATAAAAAAATAAATTGTTGTGCAAATAAAACGAGATACAAATCACAGCAGTCTTAAAAAATAAAATAAATGAAAAATTAACATAAAATTAATTTAATCAAACAAACTTGTTACATATTGTTAAACAAAAAATATAAACAGTCCGATCGTGAGAAGCAAATGATTTTCATTAACTAAAATTATTTACATACGGTAACATATTGATTCAGTTATTTTTATTTGTAAAAAAAATATGAAGTCTAGTTCAAGGTGATTATTACTTTCGTATAATTTACTAATATCAGCTAACGGAACCCAATTATATTGAAGGACAAAATTAGTCACATTGTGTAGTTCAGTAAGAGGTTCAGTTTTTTTTTATCTACAGCTGAATTCAAAGTCATGTTATCTTTATAAATAATATTGCATAGTAAATTGAATAAATTATAGGAAATGAATAAATCAGTAGATATAAAATGTCGCAATTTTTTTTTTTTTAAATTGGACATCTTACTTCTTATGATTAAATGCTTAAATATTAAAAATAAATTGATATCTACCTATATAATTATAAAATCGATGTTTTTTTGTGTTTGTAGTTTCTTGATTTCTGCAACTCTTTCCGCATAACTTTTATTTGTCACAAATTTATTTATTACATTACATAAAATGTCACACTCTGTGATCTAGTTCAGTGCTTCCCAAACTTTTCATGGATCGGTCCCTTAAATCTTAATTATCAATTAATAACTATATTATAACGATAAATTATCAATTATATAAGTCAGTGGTTTATAACAGTTTTGAAGCGTAATCCATCCAATGAATGTATGGAAGTAAATTCATTTTCAAATTACTTTAACCCAGGTCTGGCCAACCCTGATTGCACCCCGGGCTGCACTAACGACCTAAAATTTTCTCAAGGGCCACATATATATGCATACATTATACAAAAAAAAAAAAATATATTACCTCGAATTTCATAATTATTGATATTTTTGTAAGTAAAATAAATAATTTGAATGCAGAAGTAATCTGAAAGCATTCAAGCAGGGTAATTGTAAAAAAAAACAATACTTCAACCAGATGTGAAAAGAAAACACGCATTGAACCAACAAAAAATCAGACCCAGTAGAATCTATGCACTTCGTGTTTTTCACGTAATTTTTAAAACTTTATTGGTTTCTGAATTACCCCTTACTTAAAAAAATAGATATTCGTTTATATGTGACCGCGGTCCGCGGGTTAGCCAGGCCTGTTTTAACCAATACGTATTCGATTCACTGACTTATGTGCCGTCAACTGCTAAAAATATACAAAACGCCCCCGCGAAGAAGCACTGTTCTAGGTTCAATGAATCTATGAATGTATTTGTTTTTCGTTATTTGTATTGTTTTGACGGTTGGTGAGATAAAAATATGTAAATATTAGCTTTTTTCATGTAAGAACAAATTATCTGCATCAAATCTGAATCACAATCGTACATTCTTAAGTTTAAAAAAATCTCAATGCCAGCAGTAAGAACAATAAAAAACGAATATGTAAATTTTTAACCGATATTGTATATGACGCTGATTCGTTTTGAATTTTCCAACCGTTCGCAATGTCAATGTCGCAAAGCAACGTCGGACTGAGTCGCATTTCGAATACTTCGATGATGTAAAACTCGCCAGTCGAGCTACGGTTGACCAATACGTTACCGCATAATAATAAAGAATCTAATAGGTTTGCAATAAACGAAAAAAGATATAATCGCTTTCCATCGACGACAACAAATAATAAATAAACCCAAACAAAAATTAACCATGTTCAAGGTCAGCAACGGCCACCGAACGTCTAGTAATTCAGTAATAAACAAACTTTTCATTTAATGTCCACCTCTTCTGATATGAGCAATATTCCCTTTAAAGCTAGAGCTTATCTGCGCGGAACATTCAAAGGCTGCGCGGGCCAATCTAACAAATACGCGACATAATTTGTCGTATTTGATATATGAAAAAGTATTTTTTTTATTTGATTTGCATAATTAAAAATATTGTCGAAAAAGTCTGGTAATTTTCCTTACTAGTCATACTAAAATATATCTTTAAAAATAGTGTTTTATTTAACCCCCATGAAGTAAGTAACAATTAGGTAAGAATTCTTTATTCTGAGGAACTGGCTATGGACTGTCATGGTCCGATTGACAGTTTTCTATTCTTCTCAGCAAATACCAGGACTCCTCAAATAAATTGTTACATTTTTTTACAAATTGATATCTTATTTTCTACGATGTCTTTTATTCTATCTGCTCAATGAAAACGAAGAACTTAATTGTTTTGTCTTACATCCTACCTTATTATTTATTTTGAATAGCAATCAGTCAATATTTTCACTCTTCATTATTTTGACATTATTTTGGCTTTATGACGGCGCGATTTTAACGTGTTAATTTATCAATGATTTGGGAATCTTCAATAATGAAAACATAAGAAGAGAACGGCCTTCTATTTCTAATTTTGTCTTTTGTCCAATGACCCGATAGCTTTCCTCAAATTCCGCATTAGATCATCTTTAAATTTTGCTGCATTTTTTAAAAAACGTTTAATTTCTCATTATACAATCGTTGGATTTACATATTTGTAAATACAATCGATCGTTATAAGTGGTATTAAGTTTAATAAATGTATGATTGCTGTCAACACCTGATTGAAAAGATTGCCGAATCATGATGTCACGGAAAAATGTTGTTGAATGGCGTGGAATCTTATATCACACCCATGGTATTTGATTATTATTCGTAATCATGTTAATTTGAGTATACTTACATCGCTGTCATATTTGACAAATCTGTAGAAGGTATTTAGGACATAATGGACAGGATCCAGAGCATCTCATATCGCATCAGTATTAAAGTCAACGCGAGTAACACTAATGTTCTCTATAACAGTGCCTGTCCAAACCCATACTTCCCCATGAATATCGCATGGCAAAACATCGAGAGAGTCGATAACTTTAGATACTTGAGGGTATACGTCACGGGAGGTGGCAATTATGGGTGTGTTGACTTAACTTTACCAGTAAGACGTAGAGTAGAGAGCAGACTTACAAATCTCTTACTATGTTTAAAGTAATAAAAAAATAACGAAAGATCTGGCTTGGACATGTGCTGCGGATACTGCAAGAAATCCTGAATTTTACTTGGTTCTTCTACCAACTGGATGGACGACATCGTCGTGAAAAGCTGGGATGATCTGGAAGGAAGCAAAGAGACTGACGAGGGATAGAGAATCTTAAAAGTACCAAGTAGCGGCCATATGTTACAAATAGGAAGCTAATATAGTTTTTTTTTAATATTCATAAAACATTTTCAGGTTTTAAATATAACTTGTTTCAAACAGCCAATTATAAATTCGATCAAAAACAAAATCAGTGGAGATAAATATGTTTTTGTTAAGTCTTAACTCGGGTAACCACACTAACTGCTTAACTGTAAGCTACCAATGTGAAACATATTGACTCATAATGTAGATTACTCCAACAGAAGATTTTTTATGAAAACAGCTTTTAACTCAGCTCTTAGCTCAGTTTATCACCGGTTGCTTTTTTAAGAGAGTAGTGATTGAATACTAGGATGAGGACAGGACAAATAATTAGCTTATCGCTTTAGCAACGCCACATTTCTAGCTTTAGAAGTGTGGGACTGCTGAGAGGGAATTTTCAAAATCGTAGGCTACTGACATTTGATCACTAACAGTAAAACATTTCAAAACCCCAGAAACGATTTGCAATCTTCGTCTCAAACAAAAAATATGTATACGCGTATTTTACCAAGAGCTGATAAATTTTACGGTTAGTGTGCTAAAATACATAATCTGCAATCACATTAAAACATTAAGTGAAAAAATTAAACAAAATTTACGCTAGTTATCAACGATTTTAGGATGGTATACCGTTAACATGTAATAATTATGATTATGTGATTATTGTGAGATGTACAGCTCGAAACATTTAAGCGCAACAAACGGTTTTATTCAATTGTTAATAACTATGTTTAATTTGACAACGTTACATCAAACTTTTTACCACATTATTTCTTATCTAATGTAAAAAAATACTGTGATAATATCCATTTGGCGTGTATACAACGTGAGAAAAAACTGCTCTCATACGATTTTCCGGTATTTTACTTACACGATGTTTCTAATTTAATACGAAGTTTTTTCTTTAGGGTAACATAATTGTCAGATTTCTTTTATTGTTTTTTTTTGTCGCGTGACATTGCGTAGATATAAATGAAGTAATTGAAAAAAACTATAATAGTTTGGCATTTCAACTTTTGAAGCATAAACAATCCATCCGTCATCTGGTTACGTTATGAAATACAGAAGTTTTTGCGATATTTTCTTCTTTTGTTAATTGAATCCATATCCCGTATTCAATATTCATTTTCTTCAAGTTCATGCCATTTTCCTTGACCTGTTTAATACAACAACATTTACACATCATGTAAATCGTCATAAAAATGGTTACATTTAAGATATACGCTATTTCTTTAATTGTTAACATACTATCACAATCTTTCAGAACAAAACATCTGTTAGTTTATTAGCATTCATTGTTTTTTTTTATATAAAATCTGACGACATGACAGCGTGATTGCTTTAGTGGTGAGCAATCCATAGTAAAACCAGTTCACGTGGACAGCATATGCATTTATACACATTATATAATATACCTCTACATACATTATACCCATACTTATACATAGGGATACATTTATACATACATAAAATCCATAAAGAATTAAACTGATAAAATTCATTTTAATTATATTAGCAGCTGTATTCATGTTTCTGTTGTTAAGCGGAGAAGGTTGAACTATTATCCGCCTAAAACGATTCTTATCAATTGTCTCGTCATAGTTATTAAAGTAAGAAACCGTAGGGCTATAATGTTTGCCTACCACGCTGTGAAACTTTTGAGAGATTTCACGAATGGAATCGCTAATGGTAGGTGTTTTCAATTCTCTATGAAGCAGCGATATGCATACATACCACCGGCAACGTTCCCTGTAAGCTGCGCGCGTGCGCAACTCATTCCAGGTTGGCGCGCACTACAAGACAGTTGGTCAATTAATATTTGATCGGTCCGCGCATCTCCGCGCAGCCTTTGAAATTTACGCGCAGCTTACCTCTTGCTTTAGAGGGAACATTGACCACGGGGCGTTACATAGGTATATGTCACTTTAAAGGGGTGTTTTCTCGAAACAATAAACTTATAACAGTATTTTCAATGATGATTTTATTAAAAGTTCAATATAAGTTTAAATTATTATATGAACGATGCCATAACGTATAATTAATAAAATGCATAACTTAACAATATGTTAATATAATAATTGTAGAAAACCTTTGATTTATTTAACGCCATCGTTTATCATATGCATATAAAACATTTATCACATTTTATCATGCCAATAGATAAAAAAAAATATTGACGCACATTATCAACATCATTATGTACTAACGTTCGCACAAGTATATCGTTTATGAATATATTAGGTTAACCAGGAAAGTTTTATACTTTCCTAAGCATTAATAAAATTGCTAAATCGTCTTCTCTTGTAAGCTTACATTGTATCCCAGTCATTAAAAGATGTCGTTAGTAAACATATAATTCACCGTAATCGCCAACGGGCTTTAAAATAATGACAGTCGTCTAAGACGCGAACCCATCCGGTTGGCGCTTTGAAAATAAAGCAACGTTTGCATTAGCAGTGATTAATATGAATTATAAAGTCTGATTGATTAATTGTATTTACATTTAAACTATCGAACAGTTTAATACATACTCAAGTATACAAATTCTATAAACTATTCGCATGTGGTTGAAAAAATGAAAGTCGTAGGAGTAGCGGATTAAGAAGTACCAGAAAGAAACCAAGGCGTTTGTTATTTAAATATTTTAATGCAGACAGTAAAGAGAACTACGATTAATATTCAGTAAAAAATTTGAAATTTATCTCAATAATGATATGAAAAACAAAATCGGTTTGAAGAATGACCTCTTAATAATAAGAAAAACTGACGTTGGTTTATTTTAAACTATTTGCGGAGACAAAGGAATGGGGGTCTGAGGGGTTAAATCCTCTCTTGATGGCAGCTATTAAGACCGATAAGACCATAGTTGCGACGTAAAAAAATCTATGAAAGAGTTTGATTATTCCATTGTTTTTTTAATGTGAGAATTCTTCAATGTAGCTTAATTATAAAATAATTTAAAACAATTCTTCTTCTTTTGCAGCCCCCACCCCCTTATTTGATCTGTAAATAATCGGGGGTAAGTGTCTGGTTATGTGTTATACACGAATAATGATATTGATGCTGAATTTATTGTTTTTTTCACTACTGCGCCATTTGTGTGAAATCCCTGAAGCTTAGATTAAATTAAGTTAGGTGTTTTTTTTTATAAACTAAATTGTTCCAATGAGACTTCATAAGAATTGGGGGCTTGGACTAATGTGTAAATCGATGAAATGTTGAAAGGCGTCATAAGTAGCACTGTGGCGAAAAGGGTAACTAAAGAGGAATTGAAACATCATAGACAACACCTACTGGTTATTTTTACTTTATACGTTTACAATTTTTAATCATTTAACATCCTTATTACGCTGAGCGAAATATTGCGTCAAAATAGTTATGCTTTAAGAGTGAGGAACAAGTCCATAAGTAAAATGATTATCTAGGAAGCAATAAACATCTAATAAGTAATATGCGCGAGTCAATCATCAGGCGGCCATTCAAAATCACGACAGCAGCGCGTGCGCTGAATGACAGCAACCGTCAAAGCGCGGGAAAACAGCAAACGAATCATCTCTGACTCAATTATTATGTCTTACAAGACTGGGGGCTGAAATAGCGATGGTTTCTGATGTATATTTAAACCATATCAATGCTGCAAACTCAAACTACTATAAAAGAGATAATGATGAATTTATGTTAAGTTAAAGTCGTGCTTTGGGTTATTTTAAGTGCATTCACTGCCTACGTATCAAATTGTTCATTTTTCAATACATTGTTTAAGGACACACACATTTAGTTTACATTTCTGAAGTCTAAAATCTAAGACTGTTAATAAAATGAAGAATAGTAGCGGCTTGTTTTTGTTTTACTAGATTGAATTACAGATATTTCCAAAATCGGGATCTCGGTGTTCCTGTTATTTTTTCTTTACCGTACTACCGGTTTCGAAAAAAGCGAAACCGGCATTTTGATCGCTAAAATTAACCAACATCAAATTTTGAATGTATAAAAACCATGACATGTTTTTATAAAATATTTTGCGATGAATTAAAATATTTAAAATCTGTTAAATGTTGTATTAATATTGACATGTTCCAAGATTGGTGATTTTTTTAAAAATATGTTTTTATTCATATAAACTTTAAGCTATTTATGATAATCAATCGTTTATGATTACGATATTTTTTCTACCGATATTTTACAGAAAAAAAAATAATACCGATTTTGATTTAGTCGCCCGGTATTGCGATTTCAATTGGCCATATTGTTTGATATATTTTGTTAAAAATTGGTAAACCAGTATATATATGTATATTCCAATTTCGTCAAGGGGTCATAAACCAAGAACAAAAACATTCTAAATTGATTTTATAATCTTTCATAAACTTGATCTCAAAGACATGGATGACCGTAGACTCATAATTAAATGTTTCATCTTAAATATCTACGGACTATTTGTTGCCGATTTCACCGAGTAATACTCGTTTCCTATGCTACCTACAGTATATTAAATTCATCATTTGTTTGTCAAGTGTAAACAAAACTTACATGTAATCAGAATTCATATATTTTTAAAAGTATGATGTCAATTGTATTTAATAAACTCATAAGCGAAGTATTTATACGATTATACAATGTAAAATCTTTTCTTGGAAGATTTTCGCAATAAACGAAGCTTTCTCTTACACACCAATAAATAAAAATTCTTTCGTAATTAACAAACAAAAAATATGTGTTTCATCGATAAGACTTCGTTTCCATTTAAAGCTTGATCAAGTTCTTTGTCGTAAATGAAACATTGTCTCAGACTTGAAAAAAACTTCGTTTCAATCGAAGACGGAGTTGACAACCATATATTATTAAATTAAGTTGACTTTAATTGTATATCAATTACCTTAGTAATGCTTAGATCAGTGGTTCCCAAAGTGGTTCGTGTGGACCCCCCCAGGGGTCCGTGACAAATTAAAAATCATTTGGGGGTGCGTGGACAACGTCAGGGGGTCCGCGGAAGAATAAATATTTTTAGAAAGAGAGTTTGAGCGACTGACTAACAAACAGTTCTCGCAGAAAAATATCTGTTAATATACCTCCATGAGAAGGCCATATGCTCCACATTGGAAGCAGACATGGATAAAAAATAATACAATTCAAGGCATATGCTTTATTATTTCACTTGGGGGTCCACGGTCAGGTTTTTGCTTTAAAAAGGGTCCATGAGCATAATAAGTTTGGGAATCACTGGCTTAGATGCTTTGTTGAAAATAATACATTGTTTTTTACTGCATCATGATGAGTTCCCTAAAACGTCTTAAATATTTGTTTATTTTAGTAAAGAAATAGCGATTATAAACACCAAACAGTCAAAGTGTTTCACGTAAAATTCGTAAAATATCAGTGTGATATACATTGTTATAATATGTTATTTATTTTGACGAAGCCACCATTTTGTTGAACGACAACATCCAACTATTATTTTTTCTTCTTGTATTATAAATGTATTAATTGAAATAAAAATCGAAATAAAGGAATGAAAAGTCAAATAATATTTTTAATAACCATATATTTATTGTTGACATTCCCTCACATGTATTCTCTTAAAAGTGCAATCGCTACGTTGCATCCAGATGCTTTTGCTAAAACAAGGTTGTCACTAGTCCAGCTATAAATATAATGTTTTATAAATTTTAAATTTAAAAAAAAATACTTAGTACTTACTAATATTATATTACTTAAAACACTTTATAAGCGGGCGTTTGTTAGTGATTAGCAGAAAAATATATTATATTCTTAAAATCAACACAACTTTTCACCAAATCACCAAACAATATTTTCGGCTAAATTTTTCAAATAATTCATATGTGGCATTTATTCATTTAAAAAAATTTAATACATCATAATTTCACTACTTTCCTAAGCTGAATATAAAAAATCTGTTAGTAATTTAGTAGATAGCACTCTACTTGTTATCAATATGAAATATTTAAAATATTCTGTATAAACAATAACATTAATCCATACTATACAATTATAAAAATAATAATGTATAAAATCTTCATTCCTACAAATTCACAATCACTGGAAGTGTGAAACATGATGCCCTAAATATTCCAGAAACATGTGTAGTCTTTTAAAAAAACCCTATGTAAAAGAACATTCAGAGCATAATAAATTATGTTGTTTATTGCTTATTCTCAAAAAGGGTCACTTGCCGCAGCAGTTATTTTATAGAAATCATTAAATTATTAGTCAATATGTCAACAAAACTGACAGTACACGATAAACGTATTTTTACGTTTCCCGCCTATACTTAATGTGTTAAAAACGGGATAAAAATACGAGCGAAATTTATTTTAGATTTCCTTTATTTATCAATGTGTCGATCGAAAACACGTAATGTTGTTACGGAATCCGTCAGTAATAATAGTTTAAAAAAATTAATGTGGGTATCTCTCATTCATTTTTACGGTGCCCTTGTGGATTTGCTTCTTCCCATGACATCCCAGTATCCCTCAGTTCAGATTTGTAACGTTTAAATCACTCTCCCACCATTTGTTTGATTAGCCATTATCTATTTATTAAGGTCCAATCCTTATCTATCTTTTATGCTGACTCTCTTTAAGAAGAGTTCTCTTAAAACAACTGTTATATAAGCACCATTATGATTCGATATAATTTACATTAGGAGCGAACATAATTTTTTTAAAAAACTGACTTTAATTGTCATTGTTAGTTAAATACAAGAAAGATGTTCATTGATTGATTGAATTGGCATTTACTTGAGAGGACACTACCATGTCAAAAATCAAAATGGCAAAGTAAAGAAGATTGTTATGTCTACAATAATATTACCATTCTCTCACTTTTTTCATCTTTTTAAAAAAGTATTCGTGAGGAAATTATGATATATAAATAAGCCATCGGAGGTATCCCTAAGTGGTTACTAATTGTGCATCATTTCAGAGCAAGACTTAACGGTTGCAATACCATAAAAATACATAATATTCTTAATGTCAATATTAAAGGTTTTATCAGCGCTGGAATTTTGATAATTTCGAAATGTAAGTGCTAAAATATGTTTTATTAATTATCCTTTTTTGTACATAATTAAAACTGACTGTCATATATGCAAGTTTGTAAAGTTACGGTTATTATTCGTACTAAAAAAAATGAGCCGCTTAAATCTATAATATTATAAAAACATTAATTTTTTTAATTATATAACGATTTTACTGCCCGAAATATTTCATATTTCATGCGAGGTAATCTTTCACAATAAGTCACAAATTGAAATAAAACTCCAGATAACAAAATTTCAGTTATTTTTATTATTCATTTGTAAAGATTATTGATATTATCAGGTTATCAATACGAATGCTGACTGTTTGATAAGCAGCTGAACTATCAAATGTGACTGATCAAATATTGTTTTGATTCAAATTTATCTTTATTATATCGTCGGCATAATTCTAGCATAGCGTAAGCCAGTTTACCTGAGTGTTCAGGAGACAACTTCTTATATTTATTTATTTTTAATAGAATATTTAGTTATTACTAATTATACTTTTAAAAAAACATTCAATATTTTTTTATATTTACCTAATGAAGAGGATTTACGTGATATTAGAATAGATAGATATAAGAGATACGTTATATTGTGTTGTTTGCTTTTGGACCTCTCCCACTTGCAAATTTAGATATTAAACGAATGAAATAGATGCGTTGATATATTTTTAACCAAAATCACCGAAAAATTAAATTCTAAAAAGAAATGACTTCCGTGATGTTAGAATTTAGCTGACAATATGATACATTGTAAAACAAACTAATCTTCCGTGTAGATTACTTTAAATTTACCGTTTTTATGAATAATTATATAGTGAGTGTGATGTAAAATACATACAATCTTTTTATTGAAAAGCTGTAAAATATTTATGACGCTACTTCACCCTTCTTACACGTAATATTTTATATTAAGACATCAAAAGATAGCTGCTGTCTCTCTTTAAAAATAATAAACTGTGCAACGGCCTAATGTAAGCCAGTGGCTTAAGTTCGCGGTCGATAAAGGTAATGTGCGTACTGTTAAATCAATAGATTTAATTGGTTGGTATTCGATCGCATTATACAATTTTTTTCAAGAATATGCTTGTACAAATTGACACAAATACTCTGAAATATTTAATAATGTATAAAATTTTCGCTGGGGATATTAAAACCAAATCGTAGAAAAGAAGCACATTGCTTTCCTAAACGGCCTCTTTAATTAAATTTTAATGTTATGTACATAATAAATTCAATGTAATTCTAAGTCTCATGGCATACATTAATGTTTTTCAATGTCAGAACGTAAGTATCCAAATCATTTAGAGTAGACCGTCTTTGTGAATTCAAAAAATCTTTCTTACTTATTAACACTTTAAGATTTATGACGAATCTAATGTCATCGTATAATTAATCTGAGTGCGTTTCTTTGTGTTCTTAAAAAGCTTTATTCAAATTTATTACTCGAGTTTTGACACGTTTATCAGTGTGGTATTTTTTTATTTCATTTTAACACAATCAATGTAGAGTATGTTCGTTAAAGAATACTATAATCAAATAAAGTATTTATTCGAATACATAAAAGAATCGTTCACGGATTTATGAATGGCTTTTTTTAACAAATAAGAAACCAGATATAGAGCTAAAAACGTGCAGTCACTACTGGTTTTACAGACTTCTTTTTTTTCCATTTTTAACCTTTTGAGTACCGTAATATTTTAAGCTTAGGAACACTCATATACCACATGTTTTAAATTATTTTTTTAAAATAGGGCTCATGGATTTTATGCATTATGTTAAAAGTTTACCTATAAAATGATATATCAAGTGGTAATTTTTCAAGTTGCATTATCGAAATTTCGTATATTCGATTTTTTTTTCATGGTTGTCACAATCATAAATAAATATATTTTTTACATTTTTATTAAAAAAATATATAAAAAGTAAAAGGGACAAATTCTTGAAATTTAGGTATAAATTTAAAACAAAAGAATGGATCCTTTATGTCGATTTCACCATAAATGGTAGCCCTAGTGATACCTACCACTCGACTTTTAAAATAATACATTTTTCAATAAGATTAACCAACGGCAGAAGGTTTATTTTTATTGCAGAGATCGTGTATAGATGTAGCTAGCCACACTAAAAGAAATATTTTTTAATTTCCTACTGGAATAATTTTGAATACAAAGTGTCCTTACGGTATAAGTGGTGCGCCTATGTAGCCGCCACCAGTCGCCTTACGGTATTGAAGCGGTTAATCTCAATGTGGAGTATTTGGCATTTTAATGGAAGTATCTCAACAGATTTTTTTCTAAATGTTTGTTACACACTCGCTCAATCTCTCTTTTCCGGAGAGAGTAGTAGAAATAGAAGAATAGAGTAGGAAAGGACTTGTAGTTAAATAATCGCTCTCATTACAGCACGTTATTAATAGATTAGAAGGAGGGGAAGGGAATTTTTAGACATCACAAAGATCGGATAATTCTTCTAATAGAAAATCGATTGAAAAAAAATTTTCGTACTGGGAGTCGAACTCGTGAGATCCGTCATTTTCGGGAAACCATTTATAAAATATTGCTTTTCATTATATTTCGTAGCATCCGTGGAGTATTTTTAAATTGTTTGTTCTTTACCAGCTTTCACAGCCGTCAAAAAACTAAAATCTCTAAATTCAGACGCTGTTAGAATATCAATAGACAAATTTTTCGTGATTTCAAATATTATATAAGGCTGCACTTTTCTTGAGTTTAAAATACAATTTTCATGAGTTTTCTTATTGTGTCAGTACTAACATTTGTAAAAATCACCACAAGAATATACTCATTAATTAGACGCCAAGTTGTTTCGATCTTGCACAACTATGTTAGCTTCGATTGAACTTCGGATCCGTAGTGCAGTGGTTAACATCGTTGGTTCCGTGACAGGTCTCACAGGTTCGAATCCCAGTACAAACAGCAATTTTTCAATCGATATATCGATTTTTGTTCGGAGGCATCGATATTTGTTATGTCTAAATATTCTCTATCACTCTTCCAACCCTAAAATAATGAGGCGCAACGAGAGCGATTAAATAAAAACTTATTTTAGCTCTATCTGTATGCTCCTACCTTCTTCGAAAAAATAGAGGGTTAGCAACTGAGTAACAAGCATTTCTTCTTTCACATCACCATATTCTTAAAAAGTATTAAAATATGCATTATTTAATATTGACAAACAAAAATCCGTTTAAGCTTAATTCTGGCGATGGCGTGAAGCTGAAATTGCCTTCGACTACATTTTAGAGTACTTTCAGAACTAAATACTTACTGAATACGTTTTTGAAAAAGATATACTGGTAAAGTTTATGCGTATACCCTTTTTTATTTTTGGTGTGTCCCGAAAATCTCGGGGGAAACTTTGGTGTGCCGTGGGAGAGAAAATTTTGCGGAGCACTGATTTATAGAACAATAAAGGCAAACGAAAACAATACATTTAAAACGTCTTCTATTATCTTTTTTTTTCTAGAAACATAACATCACTTACTACTTCAATAATTTACGTATTTTATTTTATATATTTACACAGTTTTCATTAACAAACTAAATAATACAATTCAAATACATAAAAATATGTTAATTTATTGTCCAATTCATTCGCTTTTTGATAGCTGGGATAAATCACCAGTGAAATTTATTTCTTTGACCTTCGCATATTAAAATTATCAATATTAATCTGGGTTTAGGATAAAATCATCTTACAAAATACATTACTTATCCAATATCTGTCCCACGCGGAATCGCAAACATTATCAAACACGCGAAACATGGCATAAGTTTTCATTTAAATAAAAAATGCTATAAATTTCTCAAAATCTACCGACCAATCCCACTGTGTTACCATAACTGAAGACATATTTCCATATTGACTACTAATTTTAGGCTAGTTTGATATAAATCATGATATATTATTGATAAATTACATTTTCCTGTTAAACATATTCAATAATTCATCACTTATAGGTACATATGGATTAGACTAAAATCAACATGAGGCAGTTAGTAGAATAATCTGAGCATATAACAAGTATTACGGAGAAATCCCATATAATTTTCTACAACCTCTTCTTTCACAATTGAAAAGACACCGTGAATTCCGAGATACCGATTTCGGTAATATCAGTATTGCAATTTCTAGTGCTGCATATTTAAAATGGATGGTATAGTCGTACATACGATTCAATACCCACATTAGTGAAATCAATCATTACTTAAATCTGAATTAAAAGAATCATAAAAAAGTACATGTCGTTATATTATAATTTATTAAGTGTCCAAAACTTCAAAAGTAAATCATTATCATTTTTGATATATATTAAAAATATGGCTCCACGTTGATTAACGATTAACAATAATTTGTAACTTTGTTTTGTGTAAAACAATCGAATGGATATTATAACAATTGATTATAAATAATATTGGAAAATGGGCGGATTTCGTATCGTGCTACAAAACGTTGATGGACTATCAAAAACCGTGATCTAACCCACTAGCATCAAGGGCATTTAGTAGGTTTTATATCACATTTATATTATTGTACACACGAAACTGATGTAATGCAAAACTCAACAAAATTAAATATTTTAAATTATTTAATTACTGGCAAAAGGTTAAATTAATTCAGATCGCCAGCAATAAATACAGTTTTTTGACTAAGTGATAATAATTTTAATATTTAATGATTATACAATATATACAATTAGTTGATAATTCTCGCCATGAGCGAAACCGGTGCTTATAGTAATAAAATTATTAGTAAATAAAAATGGAAATAAGTACAAAGGAATATTGTGTTTTTCTTTATAGGATCGTTTCCCACCAAGTATTGGCAGTGAACACGCCAAAAGTGAAAAATACAAACTACTATAATTTATTAAATTTGAATCGTTCAAATTATATACATTCACACAAATTTTGTCACTATACCCTATATAAATATAATCATAAAACCTTTTCCGACACACAAAAATAAATATAATTCTTAAAACTACTCACCATTCAAATCTGTGGGCATTCTCATGGGCTAATCTTTTTCGCCAGCAATGGCTTTAAACTCAATGATACATTTATTTATTATATAAACACGAAACATTCATTTACTAAGCATCAGTTAAAGTTGATCCGTGCACTTGAACGCCTGAAGATGCTGAAAGGCGAAACCCGGGTCGTTAGTGACAAAATCTGTGTGAACGTACATAATTTGAACAATTCAAATTTAATATTGAAATTCCACCTAGCACCTTCAGTCGAAATCTTAAATTATTATTATTTATGTTCTGTCAGGTCACGTCTAAGCGTGCATTTTAATGCCTGAAGATGCCAATAGGCGAAATTTATTAATGTGTACTGTCTGTTTGAATTTTTAAATTGAAAGTTCATCAAGCAACCTTAATCCAGAATATTGATTCAAGTCTGTAAGCTCCGCAATTGAAGCTAACAACTTTGAACACTCGACCACGGATTCATCAATCTTAAATAACATAGGATTATACTAGAAATTATTTTTAGATGCATTCCAAATACTCCTCAAGGTAAAAAGTGTAAACATCGTTAAATATATTATTATGAATGTATTCTCACTTTGTATGATTTATGTTTATAGTGTTTTCACATCCGTAATACAATATATTGTATCAAAACAATGAACTTTATCTGTAATGGTTTACAATTATCGCTATTAAATTGTGCTCAACGCCTACAATAATTCTCAATATCAATTACGCGAGTGTATTGTGTTGTGATATGATTTAGATATCAAAAGATTCCAATTACACGTCAATACCACACAGTACAATATAACAATGACAATGTTTCATTTATGAGTCGTCAATATTAATGAAACTTCACGTTTTGATGTTTTAGGTTGACGATGATTGTCTTGTAATTGTTTTCACTGTACATTTTAACGATACAAAAAGATATTGGTATCAGCTGCTTTAATAAACATAGACAGTGGTGTATTTAGCGTGTGAGAGGCCTCAGGCGTATTTAAATTTGGAGGCCCTGTTTTTCGGATAACATAAAAACGTCAGAAAATTTAATGTAGAATAATAAAAATCTGAACAAAAAGTATAAAGACTATATAATTTAACCCATTTATAATGCCTTTACGATTCGGAGGATCCGAAAGCGCGCCTCATTTGCTTATAGGACAGTCCTCCATTATACATTGGTATTTTGAATTTTCATTTTGAATATTTTTTTAATTCGTATATAAAAAAAACATACATATTCAATACTATTAATGCAAAAATATTGGCAATTACAGAATAAAACTTTACTGTTATTTTAATTTTAAAAAAACAATGAAAAAAATATTTAACATTGCAGCTAATGCTGTTGAAAGATCATACGAGGAAAACTCGAGGAAAATTGACATCAATTAGTAAATTTCACCTGATACAAGATATTATCAATAAAAATGAACTACAATAAACAGTTATTGATGGAAGCAATTGAATGTACAATATAAGCAATCTAGGTATGAATTGGGTTCGTTATTCGAAACACAGATTATATTCCACCATCCAGTCGTTAGATATTTATTGCTTATTAAATAATTGACCATGCGGTTGTAATATTAAATTATTTGATAACATTATTTCAGTGTCTACCAAACATCATGTTTGATAAAACAAGTATGTATGTAAATGTCGAGTTGGTATGCATATAAATAAAGAATATGTTAATAATATCGCCAAATATATGCAAGACGTTTGTCTGACATTTAAAATGAAATCATAAAATAAAGATGTTTCTTATCGAATTGCATGAGTTCATTCAACTTTACGTTTGAATTGTATTGTGTTTACGTATTTATTAAACGAAACCATCTTATGTAATTAAATATAAGTTATGAATGATTTTTGGTAAAAGAAAAAATTGTTTTACAGAAGAGAAGAAATGATATATAATAATTCAAAAAAAATAAAATGGTAAGTGTATAGTGATTATATATTTAAAAAATGCGCAGGAACTCACTTCTTGCCAAACTTTAAACTAAAGTTTTTTTTAATAATAAATCTCCGTTCACAATGTGGAGCATATAGATTTCTAATTGAGGTTTCTCAACTTCGATTTTTTAAAACAATACGTCAACATAAGACGCTTGACTCTGGTCACAGAATAAGTCTATGGTCCTCTCATTGTTTTGTATTATTTCATTAACTTATGAGTGTTACAGTACTCGACAATTAATTTGGGTGATCTAAAAACAAAAGTTTTCGTTATATACATAATTTCAAATATGGAGAGTTTCTTTTACTTTGCTTGCTTCTTTCCTAACTTTCTAGTAAATTTACCTTTATTAAATTGCGTGCACTTTCAATTCCTATTTTTCTCTTAGAGCATAACTTGAAGCATCAATTCACTTTACGATAGTTATAATAGCATAATAATAGTATTAATAGCAAACAAATTGAACCGATTGCCTGGTTTTACAGTTAATTATAATATTTAGTCTAAAAAATATCATTAGTCATCAACATGTGTGTTATAATAAAACTTACTGCATTGAATAAACATTAATTTTACAGCTACAATAAGTAACATTTATATCATATCCAATTAGGAACTAGTTACAAAGGGAATAAAATGCACATGTCAAAAACATAATATAATATATTAACGGTATACTCACTTTTATTGTTTGTAATGCATTTTATCTCATTATAAATCGCAACTGACCGTATTTAACAAACACATTGATCCATTCTCTTGGCCTTTGAGCCTTGACATTTAAAATCAACAATGGTACTAGTGCAATTATTAATAGTTGATACTTCGCATGGTAAAGAAAAAAGTGAGTGCGATGGCGGTTTTTTAAATTTAATTTTTAATATAGGCGCCACGGTATTGATGAGGCTTATTCTTTTTATTAACCCTCCAAGGACGAGCGTGAGCATATGTTCACAGTAAACACCGTTGTCTATTCATCCCACTATTCATCCCTTTTCTACCTGAGTATCGTTGCTTTCACTCATATTTGGTTAAGAAGGGTACAGACTTTAGTAAGTCATCAGCCGCGGGGACAGAAACGGCCACCAAAAACAAATGCGATTTTTTGAATTTCCGTTTTTTTTAATGGACTTTTTGAAACTTTTAGTTATTTTTTTTATCAAAACATCAAATTATTTACAGCTCTTTTGCTAATATATTTGTATTGAAATTATGTTGATCTAAAAAGGTCAAATTGTAAATATTTTTTTATGAATTTCACGTTTAGCTATATTTTAACCGCGAATGTTTGTGTGCCCATACGGTCACTTTTGTCCTTACTACTGTCGGTAAACAATATTACACGGTAATAAAAGGATGAATATGACCATATAGTCATGCGGAGTTTCTATACAACGACTTTGCGTTTTTTTTTTTTTAATTTTTGCTAAGAATAAAAGTTATCCGTGACTTCAATATGGCTTAAAAAATATTTCTTTTATCGAAAAAAAGCTCTCGTCTCTGGAGCGTTAAATAGTACAACATGTTTCCTGAGGGCCAAAAAACGTCGCGCTCTAAGCAAATGTGTTAGACACTGCAAACTTCGATAACAAGTTTATATGGATGTTTGCAGATCTTTAATGAAATTGCTTAGAATGTGACGTTTTGTGACCTTCGTGTAAGTGTATATAGTTGACCGAGATTAAAACAAAAATAGGTATTATTTGAAGTTATAAATTCATTTGAAATATTCATAGACACAATAACCGACAAGATATTCATATATTTATGTACTCAAGTAAATACATTAACACTTAAATGCACGACTTTCTACTTTAAATATATTTTTTTTCATCATGTGTGGGTGTGATTGCAGGGAAAATAACTTTAATTTTTTTCGATATTTATTTTTATACATTTTTATCAAAAAACACTTAGTATTCTTTAAAATCATCTAGACATTAAAGGCATAAAACACGATTTTCAAGGAATTTATTAAAATGCAACACTTAGAATACACAATCAACTATAAAATACATAAACAAACTACTGAATGCTATTATGGTGAACCATGTTTTTTTTATTGTGAAAATTGTTTTAAAAACGGTTGAAAATCAATGATCCCTAAAACACCAGCTAGTTCTGTTCGAATGAACATCATAATGGCTTTGCTCGTATAAACAAGACATCTATTGAAACAATATGGAGATTAAAAATGTATTTTACCATTGGGTAAAAGAATAAAAGGTAAAATCAATTTGTGTTTTCCAAAAAAGCCAAGACAAAAGTTTGTACTTTTCGTAGTCATCTATGCATTTAAGGGTTAATACCTCGGATGATGTTAGTAATAATTATTTGACTTCATTTATTTCATATACGATGACTTTTTTTATTTAATTTTATGAGAACCAATTAGTCACAAAATCATTAATGGTGTGGACATTTCAGGTGTATGCATATAAAATGTAAAGACAAATCTACACTCCCAACACCAGGCTTTTTGCTTTTGTTCCATTTAAATTGTATTGTTGTTCATTATTTCAAAAAGAAAATAGAAAATAAAAAACGCTTCCTGATTTATTAGCTATTTATTTTCTAGTATATTTACGTTTCGTAAAAGAGTTCAAGTTTCAATAGAAAATAAAAAAAATATTATATTTCTCGGTTACATCTTGTAAAAGCTATACGAGCCTGTTATTAGAAATATTATTAATTAATGTTACATATTATTTGAATATAATATTTTCCAACCATATCCTGAACGCTTTTGAAAAAAAATACATTTTTTTTGAATTTATTTGTTTAGTTGTCAATTGGTAAGTGAAATGTTTATGATTTTATCGTTACATATTCGGGAAAATGAATAAAAATTGTATTCATTTCAAATAAATGAGTTTGTTGTCATCCTGTACTTATGCCAACATGTCGATTATTAAATTTGAATAAACTATATCGCACTCGACAATCACCGTTTCAAATAAAACATTTTCATTGTAGACAATAGAAAAAAATAAACACTGCTATTCAATTTGTTAGAGACTAAATGCAAATTGTTATCAATTTTCTAACAGATGAAATACAATGACATATATTGGAGTGTTTTTCGCAAGACAATTTCATTTAATGGCATTCCATTTGTGGTACAAACCCATATTTAAACTGACGTCAATAAGTTCGATGTGAGGTCTACGTGAATAGGTTATCGTATTGTGTTGCCGTGTGTATAATATCTATTGTCTTGGGTAAACTCTATGAGTATCACCGATTATTATGTACCTGTATATTTATGGCTAAAAATAAAATTATTGAGGTAGGTGCTATTGTGCACCTCCCATAAATAGTGTTGCTACAAGTCTGTGAGGCAACACTGTTGTCATAATACAAGACAACGTCAATCTTTGATAGTTCCTCGATGTATAGATTTCGACGTTCTTTTGTTAACAACCATTCAGTGATAGTTAACTTTATTGATCAAAAATAAAATATTTAAATAAGGAATATCATATGTGTTTATCAACATTGTATGTCAATATTTCCGGTAAATTAAAAATTCATTATCAGTAAAAATATTTGTTTACTTCCATCCCCGCTCCCAATATAAGTATCTCTACAGAATTTTCTACGAGAGCTGTTTGATACTTTGCTTAACCTTTTTTTTTAAAGAGATTAGTAGTAATAGAAGGATTTGACAGGGCAGAACTAGTGGTCAAATAATCGCTCTCGCTATGCATTGTTATTTAAGGATCGGAAGAGTCGGAAGGAATTTTTAAACATAAAAACGCTAAGACCTTCGGACAGTAATCGATAAATCGATTGAAAAAATTCTGTTCGTACTGGGACTAGAACCAATAATATCCACCACGGAATACAACAACAATGACTACTACACCATGGACTCAACAATTTGATATTTGGATTTTATTTTTTAAATGATAGAAATCGGATATTTTGAATTTTTGAGAACACGTGTAACAATGTCATTGGGATGGATCTCAATGAAAAAATATATAGTTTAAGATTTCGACTGAAGGTGCTTGGTGGAATTTCAATATTAAATTTGAATCATTCAAATTATGTACACTCCCACAGATTTTGTCACTAACGACCCGGGTTTCGCCTTTCGGCATCTTCAGGCGTTCAAGCGCACGGATGAACTTGAACTGAACATAACAGAACTTGAACAGTAAACCCGGGTCGTTAGTGACAAAATCTGTGGGAGTGTACATAATTTGAATGATTCAAATTTGAAAAAATATATATTAAATTGAAAATATCTAAATCTGATAGTTACATAGAAAAGAGTAGAACACAGAACCATCTAATTGTTAGGGTTACTTTTAGCACAGAGGCCAAAATTTAGCTTATGTACGATACAGTTACACAATAAGTGGTGTAACAAAATAATCAACAGAAATTTAAAATATTGCTCAGCGCCTTAATTGATACATATTATTGTGTATTTCATTTAATAACGTTTTTGACTCACATCATCATACTTTATAAACATGCAAGCATTGTACATGGACCATGATATTTATTCAAAGTATTTACCATACCCATTTTAACATGCTCTGATAACAACGAAATATGTTACCTGAAAATAATATCAATCTTAATGAGTTCTTTAAACCGGATCGTTATAAATTGAGATGCACACATATATTTGATTGAGAACAATCTTTATACATTCCAATTCATGAGTAATAAAATTATCTAATACTAATTTTACAAATAAATGAATATTTTGCAATAGCATCAAAGAACAATTAATTTAAGATTTCGACTGAAGGTGCTTGGAGGAATTTCAATATTAAATTTGAATCGTTCAAACTATGTACATTCTCACAGATTTTGTCACTCAAGTCCTGGGTTTCGCCTTTCGGCATCTTCAGGCGTTCAAGTGCACGGATGAACTTGATTGTCTGTCAGTTCAAGTTCATCCGTGCACTTGAACGCCTGAAGATGCCGAAAGGCGAAACCCAGGTCGTTAGTGACAAAATCTGTGAGAATGTACATAGTTTGAACGATTCAAATTTAAAGACCAATTAAGTTAGAGTGGTCACTAACAATAAATTTGGACATAATTATAATGTATTTTTTTAATAAAATTAATATAATCAATAGCAATAAGAGACACTTAAACTCTTTCAGTTAACGGGTAAGCTTCCGGTTTTCCGGAAAACTGTGTTTAAATGTGAGGTACTTTAATGCGAAAATAAATGTTCATTAAATGATTAATAAAAACTCAAATATGATACAATGATACAACTCTTGTTTCTTTTTATCGCGTGAGTTCGCATATGAATTATTTATATTTTACTTACATGTAATTGTTCGCCTGTAATATTCTTGTTTTGAGATATATATAACGGATCTGACGATTTAATCAAATTGCATGATTGTTACCGAACACGCATAACTATAATTTCAGGGATAACAACAATTTATACGGCTTACAATATCTAAGCTTACACTCCACAATAAATTACATGAATATTCTTGAGAATATTAAACTTTATAGAACCATTCAGATATGGTGATATTCACAATCTCACCAATTATAGAAGAGTTTATGAATCTTATACTATTATCAACTGAAAATTATTAAGCTTAAATTCTACATTGCAGTTATGCTATGCAGATAACGTTAATCTTTAATTTGTAATACCATATCTGCTATAAGGTGGATCTTATGGCTTCGTTATGGAGGAATCATTTTTTTTACGAAAACTGCTTGTTAATTAGTTTCTCAACCTCTTATTGCAAAAACACTGAATGTAAAGGATAGAGCTAGGAGAGTTCTCGTGGTAAACTAATCGATTTTTTTATACTCTATTACTTTCGGATTGGAATTTACTTTTGAACAAAAATCGGTAAATTTACTGAAAAAGTGCTTTTCCTACTTGGACTGGAACCCGGGAGATCCGCCACTGAAGTTAGTGGCGTTGGCCGCGACACCACGGAGCTGGCAAATTTACTTCAATCTTTCATTTACTAAAGAATCAGAAAAATCTTGAGATATTATTTAATATTCTTAGAGATTTTTATACATTAGTTTTTTCATTTTATTCAATATTTTTATCGAAAAAAATAAACTTATTAAATTATTTAAATTTCTTGAGATATGTTTTCGGACAATTTTGTGAAATAAGTTTTTTTTTTTTAGTTTAGCCTTTTTATTTCGTCATTGAGCTTTTAAAATCTACTTTTTTTCAAAACATTGCTGTAATCACAAAACATATTTAATTACTGTACGAATTACAAATTTAGTCCTCAACAAAATCAACATAACTTATAAAGCAATTCTAGAACGCCTTATATCTTAATTATTTTTTTTCTTTGCGGGTTTATTATTATATATTTTTTTCGCAATAATTTCATTTCGTGAACATGTACACATAACGGATTTTGAAAGCACAACGACGATAATATATATCCGATCATACCCACATGAGGATATCTTTCAGATAATTCTTTTGGGTTTCACGTGTGCCATAGCATCGACATCTAAACGACAAACTTTGAAAGTTTCATAACAATGATGACGGTAACGAATAGGCTCCCGCGCTCGAAAATGCTAACGAGAACAGATACATAATTACGTCAATCTTCCGATTTGATCTCTCGTACACAGCCTTATAAACGAGGAAGTGGATCCATAATAAGGTAAACTACCAACGCATCTTACTCCGCATTATGACATACTGTGTTTAGCTTGCCATTATTAAATCGTTAAATCTGTTATTTAAACGTATTCTCGTATAGCATCTAGATCAGCTAAATGAGAAATAAATACTTTATTATTTATAATTGCAGCAAATCATAAACTTTCAAAAATCGTTGATAGTTGAAAATTGAATCATTTTGTTTTTAACTGTCAATCAATAATTGTTTTAAAAATAATACATTGAGAAAAACATAAACTGAAGCTTTATTTTGAGAAGTATCGCAAATATTCAATGTACGGAATATTGTAGACAGTATTTGCCAACTGCTTTGCTGTGTTTTTTTTTTTTGTAAAATGACTTGTTTTGTCTCCGCTTCTAGCGTCCATACTAGGGATTGACAGTTTTTCCAATCTTGGGATCTATCCAGCGGGATGCCGGGATTGAACATTCAACCTAAAATTATGTAAAATTTGGGACCTACTTTTTTAGCAATTTTCTCAATCCAGAATTCCCGAGATTAGTCCTGTCACAATCCCGGGGTATTGGGATCACAAAAATGAACGGGATCCCGAGATAAAAGGTTGTAGTCCATACTTACTTAGTTTTTAATTTTAAAATGAAGATAAAGAGCATTTCCCTTTTTTATTTTACTAGTAAAAATGAAATGTTGCAGGATGTCAAAAAAGTCACATTGTATTCATAAAAACGGGAACTGAACAGTGGTTTTGATCATTTATACAAATTTTCTTATGCTTTTGTGTAAATTTAAACATAATAAATTACGTTTTTCTGATTTAAAAAAAGAGTTAATTAAAGCTATACAATTTAAAGTTTAACTTGCGCTGTATTGTCGATTGCATAGCCATAATTTACGTACTCTACCATTCAAAAATCTTTTATTCGAATAATCAATTAATTAAAAATCTCAAATTATCTCAGGAATGTATTAATTTTCTACGTTAGTGAATTAATTATAGTGTTTGTTGTGTCGTTTTCGCAAAAATTTACATTAAAAAAAACTTGGTATCATTCCGTATAAATCTAATTCAAGTCGAATTGCCTATTAGAACTAAAAACCAGTTATTGAATGCGTTCATATTCACACAGTCAAGTGCAGAGTATTATATAACTTATAATAACGCACGTACTCGATACAAAACAGTTACGTAATAAAGTTGAAAAGAAATTAATAGTAGTTGTATATGAAAAGTCTCACGTGGATCTTTGTGTTTATTCATTTCCAAGATTAGCAAGAAATAACGAATCATTCATTTCTCACTGGAATATACTACAATGTTAATAATTAGCGAGCTTAATATGGTGAAAGAAAAACAGCAATTCACAAGTATGCATTGTTAGCAATACGGAATTTATATTAATAATTAAACATTAACTGTAATAAAGTGTTGATGAAAACGTGTCTATAAATATTCCACTCGTCTTATGAAATACATATTCTGACAGTTTATTCATTTTTTTTAATGCACTTTGCGAGTTTTATGTGTAAATTTCTTGTCAATATAAAATTAATATTTATAATTTGATTTTTTCACTAATTTTATCTGCAGCGAAGGAATTGGTTCGAATTTGGTTTTTATTATTCTTCGGAAATTAATTGTTTTAATTTGTTCGGCGTGGAGAAGATGCAAAAATACCATAACAAATTAAAAATGTATAGGATTGGACTTCAAAATAAAATATTTGAAAGACGGATGCTCCTCGTTTTATTAGAAACCTTAATGCGACAACTGTCCAGCCAACTACTTCAGACACAGGTATAAGTTATGATATAAGAATAAATAAACATTAAAAGTTGTAGGTATGATAAAAAAATAATTTAATTGATAGGATCTTGCAGCTTTGCTTCATAACTATTGTTAAGTTGTATTTATATTAGATTAAAACATTACTATGGGGAGACTTTTCATTAGTTTTTATGTGGTGTGTCGAGTTTACTGAGAATGCTAATTCAGAATTATTAACATATTAAAACATTGAAGGTAATATAATTTCTTCCTCAAATCACCTGTAATCGTTTAATTATATGTAATAAAGTATATTTCGTCAAAAAGCTTCACCTCTTACATATTCAGCTTTAATTTTCGCAACTTTGAAGTAATAACAAAGGATATATTTATAGAATAATTGTAAATTTTCAAGCAATAATATAAATTCTAATTAGTGTAGTCGTAAAATTGGCAATCTGATTATGCCTACAGCTTACTGACAACTAGTATACCTTTACAACTTAATCCAGACGGTTGTTAATATAAATAAGATAATAATTACCAGAATTCGCAAATAGCCGACCTGTTCACGGAAACTGAGATTATTTATTAAACAAATGTGTGGGTTCAAATGACATAGTTCAATTGATATTGTTCATAATACATTGTGCAATAATTATTTTATATTTACTAAAATTGCAAATAGTTATTGATTCAAATAATTTTGTATGCTGAAGAATGAATTCGGTTTCGTAACAGTTTTTTTTCCAGAGTTGTGTTGTTAGACCCACACTCGACCTTCTATTCGAAGAGCCACGTCTTAGCTCTGTATTAACCCTGACCATATGACTCACAATTTTCACGAATTTGCTGGATAGATGGGGTGTGACTAGTGAGTGCTGGAGTTCAGCGACTGGCGTAGGAAGGCGATAAACTGATCGTAATAGAGAAGATTAATTGAGGTGGACAAGGACTGTAGTGCCATAAAAAGAAGAAAAACTACAATTTTTTTAACATTTATCTATTTATATGTATCTGTAACTTCGGTTTTTCTCTCTTTATCAACTAATACACAGAAAAAGTTTACAAAAATATGAACAAATTTCATAATATTAGTATCAAATAAATTTAACGTAGATGGATATATGAAGCTTAGCACTGGAGAAAAAAAGTGTTTCACGCTAAAAAAAAATAACGACCACAGTAAAAAAATATTAAATTATAATTGATAAACTTGTTTTGTCACGTGCCGTGAAGTAAAGTAAAAGAAGCATCTTTGATGTACATGTATGCTAAAAATTATTTATAACCTATGTATCTATGTATTTAATTTCTTAATTTATTATTGGAAGATATAGAAGTTAAAGGTGGAGGATTTCATCGTATATATACCAGATGTGGAGATGAAAATAACTTAAGTTTCATATGTCTGGAAAAGCTCATTTAAAACATTACAAATAACTTTTGTGAGAGTTATACGTAATCGAAACAAAATTATGAGAAGTATGCAATAAGTATCATATAAAATGCTATTCATAATTTACTGCTATGTATACTCTTATTGATTTTAAATATTTGTCTTTCTAAGAAGTATTTATGAATTCTCTATTTTCTCTGTTTTTGTAACCCTTCACTTCTACATCCTCCGTGTAAAAGTTAATATCTTCACTCACAAACGTGGAAAAACGTACTAAAACAACAATTAAATAATACAATACGAGTAACCTAGGGTATCCAATCCCGGGATTCCGTCCAATTCTTTAATTCTGAAATCCTGGGATTGTGACAGTACCAATCCCGGGATTAATAAAATGAAACTTGGAAGAGTTTAAAAAAAAGGTGTCGCGCTGTTAATTTTGGTAAATTCGCAAGTTCCTGGGATTTTCGATTCGAAAATTATTGGAAGAGCTAAAAAAATCGTCATGAAATTGTTTGAAAAATCCCTGGATTTCAAAATCGTCGACCAAAAATTTTCTCAATCCCGAATTCTAATTTATATACGATTTTATGTTGAATGTTTAATCTCGGGATCATAAAAAGGGTCCAGGATTGGATACTCTACACGTATCACAATCAATTAGTTACACAACAATTGAAACAATTACGCTATTAATTTGCATATTTTTTATAAGTAAATAACAATAAATATAATAAATAAACCAAATAAATTGAATGAATCTACAATACTTTAGCACATTTTTTAGTTCATTTTTTCAATTTAAAAATGTCATCTTATAATTCATGACTGATATAGTAAACAGTATTAAATTTATTTAACTAACTTTTTTAGTACTTTAATGGTTTTTTTTATCAATTTACCGAGTAGCTGTGTACCATTGCATGGTTATAAGAATATTAAAAGCAGATGATGCAGTGTCGGAACGAGTCTTAAGTGGGAACTTGATATTTGAGTTCGTGGGTCATAAATCTTCCGAGAACAATGGGACAGTGCCTCCTCGGTTGACGAGTGCAGGCCGCGGAGGCTCCCTTGATCTGCCGATGTCTGACAGGGACTCTTCCTCTTCACTTCTCTTTAATTAACGTAGAATTATTTTAGCGACGGAATCTCTTAAAGTATTTTCGTGAGATAATTATATTCTGTAATAAATTTTCATACAATACAATAATTGTGCTTATTTTTTGAAAATCGATTTCGATCATATAATATTACAAAAATAACAAAATGATAGTGCTACAGTAAAAAAAAAATGATTAACTTTTTCAATATTTTGTTTTGAGTATCTTAGTAGTAGTATGATGAATGTCAATGCCTGAATATGGTAAAAGACAAAACCCAGGATGCTAGTGAAAAATGTATAGAAATGTACAATATTTGACACTGAATCTTTACGAAGCATCTTTAGTCGAAATCCTTAATAAACGCTTTGTCCGTCAATAAAAACTGGACTGGCTAAGAAAAGTTATCAATCATAGTTAAGTCATAGAGCATAACAATCAAACGGAATAAAATATACATGTAGATAACAAAAAGTATTTTTGTGAAAAGAAAATTAAATAAATCTATCAAAACTTAAGTAAAGGAAAATGCATATTATCATTTCAGCGGAACCTTAAGTTGAATATTCTTGTGTCAATATATGTATAGCAAAAATGTACAAATTGTTGCACAAGTCGCAAAAAGTATAAACAACAGGAGGCGCTCCTCATGAATTATGTATGATTCGAGTTATTATACGGTTACTGGATACCAAAACAAAAATGCAGGCGGACCCACAGATTGTGAAGAGACAGAAATCTTTTTCGAGAGAGATTTTCTATTGTAGGACTATGATCAAATATTTACATAAAGATCAATCTCTCTGAATTTGAGGTGAGACTTATAATCGATTTGTGGTTTGTACACATAAGTATTATGTTACGTCGAAATTCAATTTAAGTTTTTTTACTAGATTAAACGATTGTAAGTCAGTTGCTTGACTATAAATGAATCGCATAGAACAATTTTAATTCAGTACCTGTATGTTTAAATCTTCCAAGTAAAGGCCTTTAAATGCACTAGAACAACTAGAAATTAATGAACACAATCAAGCCAATGACATCCTTATTGATCAAATAAATATCAATCTCTCGCCGTTATTAATACCGTGACAAGAAACTAATGCAACTAATTATACAAAATCAGTTAAATTTAAACTATTTTTCTTTGAATAATCCCATATTTTTAATCGTTGCGGAAAACACTAAAGTCAATTTATTACATTTAATACTATGTTTTTCAATTTATGTTAGGATGTTAGAATATACGCCAAGATGTATTGCATAATATGTTCAGCTCTTCTAAGCCAGTATATATGGCTAAGTAATGTAAGTTTAAACATGGTACTGATGAATAGCTAGCTTTCAACTACAATATGTACTTATATAAAATAATATTGTAGAGCTAAAATATTTTGATATTTTTCACTTTATGAGTTGCTATACTTCTCTCTTCAGAAAATGAAATAACTAAATTACTTACTATTATCTAATTGGTTTCACATTGCTCCGTTTTTAAGATAGAATTAGATGTGGATGGTAATGAATTTAAACTATACAGTCATTTATGCTTTTGTGCAGAAATTAATGGATGAACTATATGAAAATTCTCTTTTGTGGATTTAAGCCCGTGACCCCGTAGTAACTGATTTGATCAAACACTCAAATGTGTTGACTAAACTTCTGTAATACTGACGATATATTTTATAAATATACGTTATAATTATTCGAAGTTTTATTGTGTTTTATAGACATATTAATATGACGACTTTTTTCATGCATTCATACTTATTTGATCCGTTCTACAATATGTAAAAAAGGGTAGTATAAGTATGAATGAAAAAATATATTTAAAAGTAAATCAAAATAATTTTTAGTTACAAAAAATAATTTTAAATTACATATATGCCAGTTTTTTTCCTAAAAAATGATTTCTAAATGAATAAAAATATATATTTAATGTTTTTTGTGTTTTTTTTTCGCAACTTACAATACATGTTTAAATATAGTTTTTACGCAGCAAATTATATACACTTGATTCTATTTTTAAAAATGAATTTAAATTTTGCTATTAGGATTTTTTTTAAACTGGAATTTAGCACGTCCTTTTTGCAGAATTTACAACTTAAAAAATATATTCTATAAAAAAAAAAAAATATTAGAAATTTGAAACCTGTTCATTACAAAGATTTCAAAACTAGTTAATGTAAATCCTGAAACATGAAAATATGTAAAACCATCATTCCGGTTTGAATCATGTGTATTTAAAAAACAAAACGATAAAAGTCAAATCTCGTTTCTTAATGAAATGCTTAAAATATTGACCGACAATGTCCAACAGCAAAGTAATAATTTATTTAAACGGATTCAAGTCAAATTAGATACATTTTGAAATATTTTGCAAAAAATAATTGAAAAATATTATATTTCCATTACATTAAATGTGTTTATAAATTCGTGCATTATAATATTTAATGAATAAAAATCAATTTCTTTCTACAAATATTTGTTTTATTTTCGAAAAACTATGCTAACGTTTGTCATTTGGATGCGTTAACTGGGTGTACGGTTTTTTTATAACATTTTAAAATTTGGTAACAATGTCAATTTTATATTGTATTGTATATTTTAAACATATTTTTATTGTTATACATTTGCATCTAGTGTAATTATTTTCTTCACGTCTAAAAACTAAACTTTTTATGTCTAAATTTCAAAAAAAATCTGGCTGCATTGATGACACCCTGCATCGATTTATTTTTATTTTATCTGCAATTAAACTAGCTAGGAGAAATCATTTAGAATCAAAATCAATGAAATTCAGCAATCTCGACGGTTGAACTGTTGGGTGAACACTAATATGACGTCCAGTATCAAACATGGTCAAGTAATATTGACTTTATTTTTTAGGACAGCCGAATGTTTATTTGATTACTTTTTAACGATATTTCAATGGGAATTAACTACGTTAAACCATAAACTTAACTTTAACTTATTAGGTGTTAAACGTTTACATTTTATACAAAATACTAAGTGACATTTAGGATAGCTGATTCAAATACTACTTACTATCCGATTAGCTCTCAATGACTTGACCGGCATTATTATTTGATTACTTTGACTTGGTCACTTCTATGACAATCATTATTTAATGTTGATTTTTATACAAGTGTAGTACGCTTTTGAAACTGTAACATATATTGAACTACAGCTACTAAAACTTTCTACCGAAGTGTACATCGGAAAAAAAACTGCCGTGTTTGATACTGCGTGCATCACTTTTTTGTGCGACAATCAAATATACTTAAAGTACGCCAATTTTCAAACGGTCCTTATATTAAAGTTCCGTAAAATAAGTCTTGCTCATCAATTGTATTCAACCATTACTCCATTACCTCTTGTATATGTTTTACATTGCTTTTATGATATTAAATTAAAGTAGACACCAGAGCAATGAACCATTGAGATATAACATGCATTTATGTTACTTCACAAAAAAAACACATTGCAAGTCTAAGGTAAAGAGATACAAGATACTTCCTACTTCGAAGAGTTTACATAATAATCGTTCACCCACGATTATTTACGGTGTCGTGTTTATAAAGAAGTCTGTTGTAAACGTTTTTATGCGTCGATTGAAGCTTTTCCTGTGGGAAGAAGCACAATCCTTCTGCAATAATTTATTGTTTAATAGACGCTTTTGCACTCTACCGCCATAAAAAATCTCCGCTCGCTATTGCAATAATGAATGTGAAATAATATATATTGTAATAACAATACAATGTCAGTGTTCCGTTAATAATGTAGTTGCTTAAGTATACATAGAGCTTCCGACTCGGTTATAACCGGAACCGTTTAAAAAAACCAAAAACCGGGTATTTTTTAACAGACAAACGACCATTTTAAATTCAATATGATTTCTCTTTTAAGGATGCAAAATTTTCCGGATTTACTTTTATTTGAAATTAAGTTACGTATTAATGCATCGATATTTTAAAATATTACTTTTTAGATAAAATATTACCTTTTAAATAATTAATTTATTTGAATGTTTAAAATTATTTTTTTAGTGTCGTTATTCTATGTTTATTTTAATGATATGTGTGTAAATGAATAGTTCAATTAAACAAAT
Organism: Himalopsyche anomala; assembly: GCA_031772345.1. NCBI lineage: Eukaryota > Metazoa > Arthropoda > Insecta > Trichoptera > Rhyacophilidae > Himalopsyche > Himalopsyche anomala. The sequence continues at coordinate 10,484,107 of CM062832.1, read as the reverse complement.
TATTATATATGCATCTGTTAAATTCATAATTGAGGTAAATTTTCGTTTTATATTAATAATATGTTTGTATATATTCTACATTTACTGTATATATTATTAATTTTAACTTTGGATCAGTATTTAATAGTTGACAAAAAAATAACCGGAACCGAAGCGGGTGCCCGGTTAATTTATGAAAAAATACCCGAGAACCGGGTAATGCATTTGAGCGGATATTCGGGTGCTTATTATGTTAGCAGAGTTTTAAATGTTCTTGGTACTTTGGACCTACTTAGTTACTCGGTAGTTGAAGTCTTTCCCACTATTTCTGATCCATTAACAACCGGGCTTAGTGAGAGCGATCAGTTAACCACTAGTCATATCGTTGATTTATCCTTCTATCCCTACTACTCAAACAGTTCTCTCTATTAGAAAGTCATATGCTCCACATTGGGAGCGGACATTAAGTTACTCGATAAACGATTTGAGATCCCGATCTCTATACAATAAAATATAAATGATTCTACTCTCACCCTATAAAGAGAGAAGCTCGATAAATATCCTTTCTTATCTACGTCATTATATCTTCTCTCACTAGAAGAAGTTTAGAGAGTTATAACGAAAATTGTACCATTTTTCAACAGTTTCGAAAGAAAATAAAACAAATATAAAAATATTGTACATGAATTTAATAATTAAGCCATATTGAGTTTATAATTGATTTAGCGTTGTTTGTCCAGTGACTTCCATAAAATAAATTTATTGAATAGATTACGGACGTTCAAAGTATATCTCAGACACAATTGATATGTAAAATAATATGCTGTTTGTCTGTATTCAATAAAATAATATCGTAATCCACTGGCGCCAGTGTCATTCTTATTACTCGACATTGGTTTTGTTAATAAATTCAATTTAAAAGTAGACTTATTTGAATGCAGTTTGTATTGAATTGTTTTGTTAAGTTAAATGTCAACCGAGATAAATAAGTGATTGATCTAAGATTGAATTAACGTAAGCGAAATGTCAATATCATTTAGCTGTAATGTCTTTTGAAAATATTCTATACTAAAGAAATAATTGAATTGTGAATAAACCAAACATTAATTTGGTAATAAAACTAAATGAATGAAAATATATTCTTATATTTAGAGTGACTTCATAAATCAATAATAGTTATTTAGATTTTTAAAAATTGGGAACACTCTTTTGTTCTTACTTATTATACAATTATTTATTAAAATCAGGAACGCTTTCGCTCGTTATGAGCATTTTCAACCGATGCAATAAGTACAAAAGATATTTTATTTATTGATTTGGCATTTACTTGGTAGAACTCCATTTTGATAAGGTAAAAATATCAAAGTATTTCAGTTATACAGTTTTTTATATGTTATACGTTGATAGCTATTTCGGCTTTCGCCATCGTCAGAACTAGTTCTTACCTATTCTTAGATATTTTTACCCTATTATAGTACAAAAGATATTTAATTTTGGATGCTCTCTAGAGTTTTGGAAATTTAAAAAAAAAATTAAAGGAAAAAATTTTAAAGGAAATTTATAAAAAAAAGGCGCTGAACTCTATGTGATGTACGGCAATACTTTTAATTTTCATACAAATTACGTTTAGTCTGCTTTGCGAGGATTATTCGCAGTGAGTAAACGAAGTAGTCGATTTTGGATAGACAAGGTATTAGATGAGCACAAAAACATTTCATCTTGTGATGGGTGCAGCCAATTTTAAGAAGAATCTAGGATTAACCATGGATGGTGTTTTTGGTGACTATGAAAAAAATGTTATTTCAACTTTCATCAGAAACAAAGCAATTCTCAACACCGTTCAATATTTATTTTTTTCAAATTGGCGCAAATCATGTGTCTCATTATTTAGAAACACAATTAGCAGTATTGACATAAATGCGCTACTAAATACGTACAAATCATAATGTCAAAGTCTTCTTTATTTCTTTAATATTTTTTTATTATTTTAACTATTTACGGTTTCAAATCACAATACGGACAGATTAATAAATTGATGTTTCTATCGTTTATGAATTTCTATTTGAAGACATATTGAGTCACCAATTCTTGATCAGTTGTTCCCAAAGCAATCTTAGCACAAAACTGATAACGTTTTATTAAGCTAAAGGAAACGTATATTGCAGGCACGGGCAAACGGCGGCCTACGAGCAATATTATATTTTTGAAAAAGATTCACGTTTTTATCTTTTAACGCCTTTTCAAAAAAAGATTGAAAATAAAACTTTATTTTTGGATCAACTTATATATTTATGTGAACAAATAATTTTCAATCATTAACCTTTTTACGATCAAACATCACCAATGAACATTTACAAGCGGTTTTAAGAATCTCAACAGCAAAATTAGCACTTGGATTTAAAAAATGCTAAAAGACGTAAAACAGTTCCATTCCTCTCATTAAATTGTTTGTTTTTCATGATAATACATGGTGTACATATAAAATAGTATTTTACTTCCCGAATTTGGCCTTTCATCCGAAAAGTTTGCCCCCTCTGGTCTATTGGATACATATGTATGGCCGTGTTGGGAGGGGGGGAATTGTATATTTTTTAGATGTCTCAAATTAAAAGTTCCGAAAACAAGGCGTAGCGACAACAACTATTCCTGTCTAATCTAAATCTCTCTAGTTTCCAATCACTGCAAACAAGATAGGTTGACCAAGCAGTTCCCGTAGAAAACTTCTGTTGAGACAAACTCCAATAAAAGTCTTGCTTCATTTGGTTCATATTGGGATTGAACATTGTTATCAAATATTCGTTATAGTATACAAAGTGTATAATTCTTATTTATCTATAGTCCTGAGTGTGACATTGAAAATAATCTGTATTTCGAAATAAAATATGTCTTTGTGGATGAATTATACAATGTAAGAAAGTGTTTGTGTAAACCAATATAGATAAGTCATTTCCATACGGGTTATCAAAAACCATTTTTTCAATATGCTATTTCACCCGTATAGATTAAAATGAGTCGAAAGTGTTAAATATTGCTTAATATTGACACTTTCGATGAATTGGTTGCTACATTGTGGAAAGCAATCCAATACAACATTTAAATTGATTACTTTGTAGTTCAATTCTTTGAAAACATCTTTAGAATAAATATATTGTTAAAATATTAATATTGCAGGATTTATTTATAATTATTGTATTCAACGTTCAAAGGTGTTTTTTTTTTATTAAGTAACTTGGCGATGAGAATGGTAAGACTTTAGGAATAGCAATATCAGATGAATATACCAATTCCGGTATTTTGCTATTCCAAATTAAATACCAATAAGACAATAAAAAACAAATAATGCGCCCAATTGGAATATCAATACCGGACAAGTAAATCAAAATAGGTTGTTGAAAATTTCATGTAATGTAGCGTGATTACAAAATATATCATTAACATAAACGGTTGGTTTTCATAAATAACATTTTCATAAAAAGCACAGTTTTATTAAATAATTACTCATAATTAAAAGGCGGCACATCGATTTCGAAAATTTATAATTCCGATTGACATATCAGTGAAATATTTTTTAATTGATATTTTTTAAATTAATAATTTGCGCTGTTCACCATCAAAAAAGGCAACATCTGTAACATATACAACCCTGGTGACTTTGGGTTTGATATTAAGTCGAAATGAATACAACTAAGATATTATACAAAATTTAATGGCACCATAAAATAATAAAAAAAACTTACTATACGTTAAATCCAGCCTGCCGGGTGTACAGCCAAACTTTAAAAAAACTCACTCACTTGAATCACTATTTTAACATTAAAATATGTTAGTTGCACTGATAAGGTGGCTCTGGGCACGTCCAGTAAAACATCATCAAATAATCAATAATTTATCGAAACAAAATAATATTTTTGTCGACGAGGTTTCACTCCACATTATAAAATCGATATCTGCGTCCGATGCTCCACACTGAAACAAGATAAATGAATAACTTAGTAATTAAAAAATCTTTGTTGGTGTTAATAATAAAAAACAATACTACATTTTCTAGAACTTTTATTATAAGGCATGAACAATATCGGCCAGTGAGCCTTTTGAACGAATTAATAAAAACCATAAATGTGCGGATTTTTATGTGATCAATTGAAGCTATATGAAACAAAAAGATAAAGAATCCAACTAACTAACTACTTACTAAACGTAAGAGGTCGCTCAAAGCATATTTTGTAAATTATACTGATGTCTTATAGGCATAGATTAATTCAACTTATTATCACTGAAACATAAGCTTCCATATATTATATAATTAAATTATAAATAATGCTTAGTACCTAATTCAAACTGTCCATTATTATGAATTGACAATTTTCAATTAAAAATGTGCAAACAAAGGTGGTGAGAAAATGATTTTTCAACGATATACACTAGTATTTCTTATATTTTAGTATGTTTAATTGGTATTTGCTTTTATGTTAATTGTTACGAGATTTAAATATAAAATAGTGTTATCTATAAAAACAAAAAAGTGTATTAAAAGTAATATAACATTAATAACACGGGGAATCAATTTTCTAGTATATTAATTGTTTAAATAATCCTGCCATCTTTTCCATATTAATTCGTAAACTATTTTTAAATGCTAATTATAATTTTAAATATACATTCTAAAATTGTGTGTTGCTACTATATTAACCTGTTTATTTTCATCTATTCACACTAAGCTGAGAATTCCTACAGAATTAATTAACGATAAAACTGATTGTAATGATATTTAGCTCGGAAGTATAAAAACGTTATTTGAATATGATTGCGGAAAACTGCGTAACAGTGATAGTAAGTACAGTTGTAACTTATTTAATATCACGCCATTAAAAAAAATAACGTGAAAAAAACGAAAGAAGAAAAGGTGTTCTGTGAAATAACAAATAACATATTAAAATTAGTAACAGCTCTATTTTGTGTGAAACAAGCGTGAAAATAAGCTGTTTGTTGTAATAAAACAACGTCATATTGTTATTTTTCACTTAATATCAAGTCTTTGTTATAACGGTTACCGTTATTTTTCGTTTATGTTTTGACATAGATATTTGCATGCCATTTTTTTCAATTGTCTGTTATTCTACAGATTGATTAAGTGTAAACGAAAAATGATATTTACAAGCATAACAAAAACATTCAATTTACAATATTGCGTCATCTCATCAGCTACTTAATCGGAGTATAGAAATAGAGTCTTATAACGCAATGTTTTATGATGGATGCGGTTAGTTCTCTCTATATATTTTTTAATATAATAGGAATATATGAAAATCACAAATATTCAACCTTTGAATATAAGTTCGTAAATCGATGGAAAAAATTCCATTCGGTTGAAAACAAAACGGACTAATACCTAAACACTATGCCGCGCAGATCAAGAAATATAATTGTACATAGTTATATATTGTAAAACAAGAAAAAATACTAAATCTATTTGTCTTTAAAGAATTATTTCCAATTTGGCAAGAGATCGGTAAAAAAATCCAATAACCAAAAAATCCACACCTAAATTCAATATATAATATTATCATACTATTAGTTTAAATGCTAGATCTGCTCTTTTTAAGAGCATTCATTTATATTATTGATATATTTAATTCATATATTTTAAGCGTGTATATAGCGTGTAATTCATATATGTGTATGATTTATTATTGTGACATTAACGAGTAACAAACAATTTTTATTTTAACATACCTATGTAACTTTTAAGAAAGACTGTCGAATTAGCCACTAAAATGTTTGGTTAGTTCCGGCAAGCAGTGTTTCCCGATGTCATTCTGCTTTCAAAATGTACTAATAAATAAAATTATTTAAATCGTAAAATAAATCAATTTTTAATTTAAACTTTACGCAAAATTATGCAACACATATTAAATTGCTTTGTGAAGTATTATGGAAAATTTTCAATTAATGGAGTTGTATTTTATTGTTCTCGTTTCAGTTTCATTGAATGAAAATTGATTTATATGGCATACCATTAAATCATTCCTTTGACAACTCATTTTAGAATTATTCAATGAAGTATACGTACGCCTGTTTGCCCTTTGGCAACGATATTCACGTTGCAGTGTTGCGAACTTTATGACTGCAATTGGAATGCAATTATTGCATATGCAACAAAGTCTACACGTTCCGTATTTTTGATGTTATCAATCGTATTAATCAGTGAAATACAATTCATGTCAATATCTATACTTACATTATAACAACGTGTAGCATTCGTATTTTGTAAAAATGCTAGCTGTCTGGGATAGATCCTTGTAGAAGCCGGCGTGGCGTGACTTGGTATGAGGCTTGCCATTTTATAGTCAAAAATAAAATTAGTTTAATAAAAATTCCACATTTCTTTCTACATACAAGCAATAAATTTTTATTTACTTATAACTATCAGCAGTACATAAATACTTTACAAAAATAAATAATAAAATCGTAAATTTACCTAAAAATTACTTGGTTATAATTGCATTTTGTTGGTGTGTATTCTTATAGTCATAAAGCAAATATTATTTTTTTAATCTCATTGAGAAAATCGTTAGAAATGGATACAGTCAAAAATATCTTAAATTTGCTCCTGGTGCTAAGTAATAAATTGTTTTGTACTTTAAATAAACTTAAAACTCGAAAATCGTATGGCATATTTTACCTCAGTGGCCAAAAACGTCATAAATTAAAATCGATAAATTTATATATAATTTGATTAAATGTAAATAAATTTTGGTCATCGTCACTTATTCTAAAATCTCAATAACATTTCTATTTGAAAATAATATCTTATTTATAAATCATGGATGCTAATAACTCATGTTAACTTTTATTAAAATAATATATTTACTAGTGACAGTTAATAGTTCTAGTGCTATCGTAATAAGCTTAAATTACAATAAATAAATACTTCTCAATTATATTTACATTGACATATTACATCCGGTGGCAAAGCCTGAAGTGAATGGCCGAAGCTCTGGCGTGGGTGTACCAACCAGCTGGATTTTTGGTCTCAAGATCAAGGTAATCCAGAGCGAAGCTTTTAATGGACAGGCTGGTGGCAGATAAGAAACACAGCATGCGATTTTGCGTGCGAGAAAGGAAGACATGTGCATAGACTGTTCAATTCTTTACGTAATTCGAACTTTCTTCTCGTTTTTACTGCTCGTTTGTTTATCGCGCCACTCAGACGAGTCAACTTTATGAAGCAATTATAAAACTTGTGTAATGAAAGGCATTTACAATTCTTTGAAATCTGCAAATGCAGTTTAATTCCCTTGTTACTGTGAAGTCACTCGATATTTTTTTAAATTTTGCTGCGGCAGTACATCTCCTTAATCATGCTGATTGGAATAAATGGCCGACAAAGGTGAAAATGGGTAACCAAGTATTTTTATGTGGTGAAAATAATATATAAATAAACGTTGTTGATTTGAAGGAGTTTTTTAATTTCAAAAATATACCACTTGGGCTTTAGATTGGCTGCTGTAAACAATATGCTTATGAATATTTTTTAACTGTTATTTCTTATTTTTATCTGAATAAATTGTGGGTTTTTAACAACCTTCAGCAGCAAGTTTATATAATTATGAATGAAATCAAAAACCTTTTTTTTTACATTTTATTGTTCAAAATTTATCGTTTTGGTATATTAATCTTTTTAAATAATTATTCAAACTCTATTAAAAAAACTCGTTTTTAACTTGCATAATGTAACTAAACTATTTCATTCATTTTGTATTTATTACAGTTAACTGTTTTAATAATGGCATAAAATAAACATAGTTAATTAGTTTTACTAAGCCGCTTAATATTTGAGGAGATATTAAAACAATCAAATCTATCAAAACTAATCTTTTTTTAAACATTTTTATTCATTTATTTGATTTTTTATACGCATAGCTTGCGTGTGGTATATATTCAATTTTTTAAGGTTTTTTGGCCGTCTGTAAATAATATAAGCTTACTTCATAAAGATCCTTTCTACGAGGGCAGGTGTATAAAGATATTACGAAACCAAAGGATTTTGTTTCACATTTGCGAACATACTTTTGCGTTGCTTAAAAAAGAAAACTGTTTTTTTTTTAGAAAAACACGTTACTTAAGGGAGCTAATCGTTTAATTATAACAACTAATCGCGGATATTGGTGAATAGGTGATAGTATAAAATTAGAAAATCTCTGAATCATAATATTTTTAAAAAAATACGGATACTTTTAACAAATGAATAGCAATTTTTCGCTATTCGGAAATAATCTATTCAAAAAAATATTCAAGCGATTCGATACGAATATCAACTCATCCTAATATTAAAAATATAAAGAGGTAATCTAAAGACGTTTTTCAAAGAGAAATAATACGTGTCAATACAAGTACCAAAGCCAGTGAAATACGTTAGTTATCAAATTGTATTACAAAAAAGACAACCAATTTAATTGTACCAATAATTCAACGCTGACGTTATTGTTGGTTGCAACGTTCATCCAGATAAGGGCCTAATAGTTGTGTTGTACTAAATTACATAATAGGGCGTACATACTTATACCGAATACAAAATGAGTATTTTCCATTATTAACCATACAAATTTATTTAATGTCAGATTGATTTTGAATGTCACTGTATGATTTATTTTGTAAAAATATGTTGTTTATTACTTATTTGTTTAATAATGATAACTTTGTTTAAATATATGAGAATGCTTTTTCTCTTTCTTTATAAGTTAGATGAGCTAATGAATATTGTGAGTTTACTCGATAATAATAATTTAATAAACCAAAATATAAAACGCTTATTTGCACTAATTCTACATTTATTGAAATGAGGACCGGTTTCCTCAACACAAGATTTTTTTAAAAATATAATATAATGCCATTTATATTTAACCTAGTAAGATAAATAAGGCTGTAACACATAACTATAAATAAAGATACCAAATGAGCTATTAAATAAAGATAAAAAATATGAATAAGTGACACGAAACTGATACTAATTAAAGTGTTTAAGACTTCTTACAAATAAATTGTATTAATTTGTAATCGCATTATAAACAATTAAATTAGAGAGGTCACTAAAAATAAATTCAAATGTATATCTAAAACATTGAATTTTAGGTGACACTTATTCATCTCTATCATTAATTCATTCCATATTTCTATTAACAATATTTTTTTGTTGCAGTCTTAAATGGCTTAATATAAATAATCATATTTTTATAGGTTGAAAGTTCTCGTGATGGATGAAAACAATCCCGATCCTGATAAATAAATGTAAAATTAGTACAAAAAAAAAGGTTTTATTTTTTAATATAATACCTTTCCACTAAGTAGTGACAGTTTACACTTTGATAATGACTAAGTGTTCTACTAAAATTCTTCTCAAAGCCCATAGCTTTCGTTTAAAAAATGTTTAAATATAGTAACCAACATTTCGTTTTGTATGAAATAACTACTGAACGTTCTTAGCAATAAGATACTATTCGTTAAATAATTATCCATTAATTATTTAAAAGTCGTGATATAATGTACAACACGTTGACTCAGCTTTCTCGGCAACAAGTAACAATATTTAACAAAAAGTGGAAGTCGAACACGTTTCTTGTAAAAGAAAATGTCTCCGAATTTTGGGTGCCGTCAATACGATGCATATAATAAATCGTCAAATTACGATGTCAGGGAAAATGAGGCGTTCCAATTTTGAAAAGTGGAACTCTGTCAGCGACTTGTTTTTTACACTCGCAAAAGACAGATGGCGCGGCAATACAGCAAATGTAATAAATTAATCGTGTTTTCTTTGTCTTTGACATGTGGAAAAACGCAATTACTTTTAGTAATGCTGAGTTAAATATTTGTACAGTGTGGCAATCTGGGGATGCAAACAACATTCTACAGTATTCATAGAATAAGCTATGCAGTTAAGTTTAAGCTGTTTTTTTAAAATTACTTTCTTACTCGGATGTGGCTTTCTTTCGCTTTTAAATAAGGAACTAATTTTCAATATATTTTGTTTTACGCAGTGGAAAAGTCCAATAAAACCTGAACAAATTGTAAGTGTGAGATTCGAACAAAATAAAAATAATAGGTTATTAGATATTCAAAAAGACACAAAATTATTCATAAAAAATTAGAAAAAAAATCCAGAAAAATACACGTAAAAATTATAAATCATAATAGAGTGATCATTTTTACGGTGTTCACTATCAATACTTACTGGAAAATAATTACATAAATGCAAAAAATAAAATACTCATTTTTACTATAATAATTCCACTTTTATTTAATTACACTGATTCAGTTGGTAATATTCGTCGTTAGAAAAAACCGGTTATGATAGATGATAGTATAAAATAAAAGTGGAATTAGTACAAATGAGTTTTTTTTATTTTTTTAACAAAATAGAATGGTAAAAAATTTTGTATGTACTCATTTTTACACACAAAAAAAATACATTTTTAAAAAGATTTTATACAAAATATTACACACCAATCAATGTAAAATAGCATTCTTGGATGGAACTGCACATATTAAGTAGAACACCGTGTATAAAAAAAGACAATATAATTTATATTGCTAAGCATTACATTATCACCGAAAGGAAATAAAATAATAAGTTATTTCATCTGACATAAAAGCTATTATAATGTTCAAAATGATACATTATAATAGGCGAATCACAAATATAACACATAACTGATCTGTTCATAGACAATTCACCCTCAATATCCTTTATGTGGATAACCGATAACTTACCTTTTTTTGGAACTGGAAACCTTGTGCAACCCGAAATAAAATTAATGGAAATATGAAAAATTATAACCGTGCCTCGAACGGAAGAAAAATTAATAAATAATATAAAGTAATTTTTTCTACATTTTTTTTTTGAAAGACGAAGTATTGTCACCGGATGAACTGGATCAATTTAACTCTACAAAAAAAAGGTGTTTATTTTTTTAAGTAAACTGCCATTTCACTAATTATTGACTGTTTACATACCAACCTGAAAATAATAAATTATATTGAGTTATATACAATTCGACTGACTTGTATAATTTTCGATACTTTCGAATATATACAAGTCTCACTTAAATGCATAGGAACAGATGAATTTTCGTTAAAAAACTGAAATACCGTGACAGTTTAATTATTACACCCGATATATGATAATGATATTTAATTGATCATTAATAGCACACAATTTAATACCGGATTTTTATATTCATATTTCAATGGAAAAAAAATATTATTGTTAACAAGTACATAAAAACATTTATCGATTTTAAAACTGAGTTTCACGCTTGCCGTTGCGTCGACATAATATGAAAGTGAATTAACTTAACCGAAATAACTAAATAATATGATTTGATAATAACATCAACTTTACCGAACAGGCAGCTATGGCTTCAATTGCCTGTAAGGTTAAATATATTTTTTTAATCTATATCCGCTGCCAATGTGGAGCATATGGCCTCCTAATGGAGGTATCTCAACAGAAGTTTTTTCCTACGAGAACTGTTTGTTACTCACTCACTCAATCTCACTTTTTTCAAAGTGAGTTTTAGGGAATGAAGGATAAGGCTAGAACAGGACTAGTGGTTGGTTAATCGCAATTGCTACACCCAGTTATTAAAGGATCAGAAGGATGGGAGGAGAGGAAATGATGTGAATTGACATCACAAACACCCAGTCTTCGATCACAACTTTGAATTGAATAATTCTCAAATTCACTGTGATCTGACCGGGAATCGAACCCAGACCTGCGTGATCGGTAAAGCAAGCTCTAACCAACTGGGCCACAGCAGGCGACAAATTTATTTAGCCCTAATTATCTAAAAAAAAAACGTACTTTTTTTTGTCACGACACATAATTTAACCATTCAATGGTAATACGTTCGTGTATATGTATTATGTAATTATTTATTATATAATTATCACGATAGTTCTTAATATTTTTTTCGGAGATGAATTGTTGCGATAGCTTTAATAAAACGAAGCAATGGCATTGTTAAATTGCTGTTATTCATAAAACAAATTACAATGTGTGCGCATCACGATCTTGGTAGTGCAATTTTTTTGTTTGTACATAATAATGTTTGCGAAAATTTGTTCTTTGGTCGTACGATGAATAGCTTGTATAAATTATTACTATAAATCATTAAAGAGGCATTTGCAATAAAAAGATTAAGGTTGTATAATTATGTTGCAAGACGAACGCAGCTAACTATTATCTATTACAGATGTCAGAGTGATTTAGATGAATGAAAAGCGTGGCCTATACATCTTAAAAGAAGCTTTTTGCTTCTTTACAATTTGTAGTGTTCAATATCAGCAATTTACATGTAACTTAAAACCCAAACATTAAATTGTCATAATTCTACGTGACATTTTTGTCTACCTTTATATTGTGTCGGAAAACTGTCACCTGTGTGGTCGAGTGGTCAACGCTATTGGCTTCGGCTACGGAGGACCCGGGTTCAAATCCCGGTACGGACAGTTTTATAAATTGATTTTTCAATCGATTTATGAATTTCTGTTCAAAGGCATGGGTGTATGTGATGTCTTTAATTCCCCCCTCTCAACCATCCCATCCTATGAACAGGGCATATCGAGAGCGATTAGCTTACCACTAATCCTGTCCTAGCCCTATCCTTCTATCCCTACTCTCTTTGGAAAAAGAGAGGTTGAGCAACTGAGTAACAAGCAGTTCTCGTAGAAACACTTCTGTTAAGATAAACTCCATTAGGAGTCCATATGCTCCACATTGGGAGCGGACATGGTTTAAAAAAAAAACTGCCAGAAATCAGTCAAAAATTGGTTTGAGCTATGCAGATCGATAGATTTAAGCACGCGCTATCGTGTCATTTATATTACATATATTTATTACGATATTTAAAGAAGTTATACTAACTTGGTTGATTTCGTTGGCATTTTTAATGAAAGAAAACTATCAATAACTTAACGCTTTTTAGCTGTACAGATTTCTTATTTCTACAGATACCCAAAGATGACTAAATGAATCATTTGAGCAGTAAACAATTTGGTTAATTGTTGTTTATTCATTTTTTTTATTGTCTGCGACCACGCTACATTTCAGTTCATTTCATGATGTTAGAAAAAGTTGATTGTCTCAAAACAAGGTTTTCTGGTAGTAATATATTATTTGTATAGTTTTTTTGATTGATAAAATATTCACACTTTACTTTATTAGGTTTTTAATGATAAAACAAAGATACATCATTATGTAAAAAGAATATCTAACTTCACCTAAAAAAGTTTTTTCTAAAATAAATACAATTAAAAACAAACGATTGACAGCTACCCTTACGTAAACTGCGCAATTCTTTCAATCAGCATATAATTAATGAATGAAACAATGAGATTACAGTTTATTTATTGATTTGGCATTTACTTGGTAGAACTCCATTATAATAGGGTAAAAATATCAACGTATTTTAGTTTTACAGTTTGTATGAATTAGGCAGTTTTTGCCCATTTCATGTAATAAGCAATTTCATGGATTCGGTGAATCATATATTAATAAATATATATATTGAATATGACCTCCCAACAGAAAAATAACTATTCATACTGAACCGTTGAGAAAGTAATCATAATAATGTAGATAATCATCATTTATAAGTTATATAATTTGTTTGAATTTAACTATAAGTTAGATTTTATTATTCCATCAATAACTGTTATAATTTAGACATGTTCATAGCATAGTATAATTTGCTGTGTTTTTAAGTACCATTGTTAAAGTGTTAATGAAAAAAAATTAAGCCAAGCATTTTTATCCGAAGGACATTTAAAGTAAATTATAATTTTCCTCATTTCTATCTATCTTTTGGTATCGATGCTACTGAAGTATTTTATGCCTTGGAAATTAAACGGTTTGTCAGAACATTACAATTTGTTCTCACTTAGAATGTTATTATTGAAATAATTATATATAAATAGCAGGTGATAATGTTGTACAATTATTCAAAATTATATTTCTTATTTTCTAGATATCGGTTTAAGTTTATGAATTTTAAGTTTGGTAGTTTGGTCTGTTTAAAAGGTAACTTTTCTTTTTCGCCGTTCATATTCTAAAGTTTTCAATAGAATTCACTATTGTTTTAGCTACCTAACAATCGATCTACGATATTCAATAAGGGCTAACTGTATTCACAACTTTGTGTATCTTCAAAAATTACACCATAAATGGATAAATAATAAAATCAAATATTTTTTTAATGCTCAAAAGTGCCTTTCTCCAAATAGAGACTATGTCCAAATCTTCAAATTTCTCTTATTCAGATAAGTGTTTTATATTCAATGGCCGACTGGCATATAAATAGTTATAACAAGGTACTTATATGAGTTCAGTTATTTTTTAAATTTTCCTCACAACCGTAAAACAATATCACGAAATCTTTAATCCGAATAGGAACGTGATGATTTGAAATCGATTGTGTTAGTCGAACAGCAAACACAAAGGCAATTGCTGTAACCTGATCAATTGTGATCTAGATTCTCGGTCAGAAAAAATCAAAATGTGGTTCGTGGATATCATACATGAAGTTGTTTTACATAAATTTAAAAAAAAAACATTATTTGACTGTTTCATGAAAAATAGTGTAATGCATTTTTGAAATTTTGAATTATTCTTGTAATGTGTCTCAAATAATAATACTGGCTGTACAAAAACGTTTAAACTTCAAAATTATAAAAAAATCCTAGGTAGCTTGTGCGATCTGGTTAATCCACAATATACACAATAACAGTTAGTACCTACAAGAATTCATAATAAATTATCATTCTTGATCGATAGTCCTTAAAAGTTATCAAGAAGTATGTTTTTTATATGTCTTCTTTTAAGGTGCATGTAGTGCAGGCTACAAAGATATTACGCAGCGGCCATCGACTATATGCAGCGGTGGACTGCTAATTAGTTAACAAATGGCTCGCTTAATTGCATACCTTGGACGGAAAGGGTTTATTTTTTTACAGTCTTGTACTATTAATTAAACATTTTAATGTTACTTAGTGTACTTATATTATGTAACAATACGCAATATACCGTAAAATAATCAATACCAATAACTGAAAATGTACTAAATTATACTTTAAGCCGTCATATATAATATATATAAATTAGAAATTGCAGGAAGGTACTGATTTGATATAAGAATATTGTTTTTTTTTAATTTAACAAGGGGCTCGCTGACATAAGTTAAATTTAACAAAGGGCTCGCTTGAGACCTTCAGAGCCCCCTTCAGCCCACTCATTCTTGACGTTGTGTTTAAAGAAGAAAATAATATTATATTTTTAAAACACAAACTTTAAAAAAGTGGGTAGTCATAAATTATATACTTTTAGAAGCACTGTTCTGGATTCAAATCGTAGAAACATCCGCAGTTAAGGCAAAACAAGCATATTGGAGAGATGCTCTTTGACCTGTTTGTACCCTCACATTTGTTCGACATAAAATCTTAATAGATTAAGAAGAACGTCGAGAAAGCCTTTCTCTTATAATTCGGTTGACCATACTAAACCTTAAAGCAAACTAAGCAAAATAAAAAAACGGATTAGTATTAATAATATATAATAATTTTGATGTATTCGGTGGTAAATTTGTGGATTAGTTCATTTAAACATTAAATTAAGTTTTATAACTGTGTTACTTAAATAATTTCAATTGGTTTCATTCATTTTAGGCCGACAGAATAGATTTCGTAATGCATAATTAGTCATGCTTGATATGACATTATAAAATAATATTTAAGCACGCATCAAGTATAAATTCAAAAAATCAATTTATTTACGATTAAAAATACTGTTATTTTCTTTATTTTGAGCTCAAACAATTCTAAGCGCTTTCGAGTTAAAAACATACAATCATATCAATTAATATCTATAGATTGATCTCGTTAAAAATGTGTAATATTTTTTTGTATTCTATATGGTAATTATTTTTCTATACTCCCACGAAAAAGATTATTTAAATGGTCACCCTGTGTATACATTTATAACTGACCTCTACACTCGTGTTTCTAACTGTAAAACTGAATAGAGTTCATAATCAATTTATTTTACGAGTTTCTATTGTTATAATATTGTACTTTCTTCTGAAACAAACCTTGGATAATTCACAAATTATTATAACCATTACCATAGAAATGCTATTAGAATTTTTCAATGCATTGTTATACTTTACGTTCAAAGAAACTATACGTACCTACATACTCAGAAACATTTGCTTGAATAGAACTCGTATTCGATATGTATTCTCGTTAATCTACTGGCATAAAAGATTCTTACAAAATCACTTTATCTACAAAAAGTAGAGGGCCATTTTAGATTTGCTTCGTTAAAATCGGATGTGTGATCAAGTGACAACTGGGGTATCCAATCTCGGAGCCTTTTTCCAATTCCGGGATTTCGGGATTGATAAATTTTCAATCCCGGGATTGGGATTAGCTCACCGAGGAATTTTAAATCCTCGATTTGGTATACTTTTTCCCCAATTTGTCACAAAAACTCGTTTTTTTTAGCTCGTCGAGGAATTTGAAATCCACAGTTTGCCAATTTCGTGTCAATTTTCGGGATTTGCCAAAAATTTCTCAATCCCGAAATCCCGGGATCGCGACCATGTCAATCCCGGGATTTCGGGATCAGAAAATTTTACGGGATCCCGAATCCCGGGATTGGATGCCCTAGTGACAACGTATGTTGGCTTCGATTCTTTTCTATAATTTTGATTTTTCGAAGCAATCTTTCAGCATAAAATAATATCTATTTTTCACATTTAACAGAAAACAATTCACACCACGTAATTTGATTATACATAAAGATAATATATTTTAATATCACACAAATTGGTAAATCTAAATTAATTGAATTTTTTATTACATATTACCAGATTATCGATACTGATCTGTAATTAAAAAGACATAATGGCATAATTTATAGCCAGCCATCTTCGGCTTTTCTCCATAAGGAAACGAGGATTCAGAAACCTGTCGAGAAACATAATATAAAACAAAATGGTGGGAAAATACACCGTTCATGTTGTTATTAACACCCCGAGCAAAAACATATTTTATAATCCTATACAAGACTAGAATTAATGAAGGAGTAAACCGATGTCAGGATTTTATGACATTTCGTGATAATCGCGAAATGCTACACAAGGCGAACGAACAGTGACGTAAGTTTTTTTTTCTACGACAGATTATCATTGACTCATTGTACAGATTCCAGTTGATTTTTAATGCAAGTGTAAAGCGCCACGTACGAAATTAATGAAATATGAAAATTGAAACTCTTGCACGTGTAACAAAACGGTATAGATATCTAAATACTAGCTCGTTCGAGACTGGAAATGTATTTTCTCGTCTGGTTCATTCAGAGCAAAGCAAAATGTAAAAAAAACTTACAGATTGCAAGCGCCGTTTACTGTGCGCTTATTGATACTTATAATTTAATGGCAACATCAATATGCCTTTCTGTATTTATGAAATATGTTTAGTTCGTAAATGTCTATGTTGCACCATCTTCCTCCCAATCGTAATTAGTTGGATTTGATGAATTGTATCGCTTCACCATAATACATAAGTTATTAGGCTTTCATCAGAAGTATTATATTTACAATAATAATATATTTCAGTATGACGAAGTGACGAAGGCATGCAAGGGTACGTTTCTTTGATTTGTGCATATTGCAATAGTAAAAAGTATCTGTTTCCAACTGAAAAAAATAGAATTAATTATTGGGGCTAATTTACCCGTCGGTGTTATATTGATAATTTAAAGTAGCGATTAATAATAATTTAAAAATAGCATTTATTAAAATTTGAATCGCTTAATTTTTTTAGATTCACGTAATTTTTGTCACTAACGACCCGGGTTTCGCCTTCTAGGATCTACAGGCATTTAAGTCGAGGCTACCGATAATTTACAGCAATTTAACCGTTCGGAAGTAGACACGTATCATTTTAAGATTAACAGTGCCACAGATCCCTGCTCGCGTATGCCACTGGAGAGTGCTATTATTATGATTTGAGGCTGTGCGCAGGCTCATCGCGTATCGCTGGAGAAGCAAAGGATTGACCGATAAGTTCAACTCTCTCACGGATCTGGACCGTCACGTTTCAATAACACTTTCAATTCCAATATAACAGTAGCATACTATCATTGTTTAAAAATAAAACTTTGAACAGTTCTGATTACTGTCTGAGAAATTGTCATTTACTTTACGTATATAACAATGTAATTTTTGATGAAGGACAGCATCCAGAGTAGACAAATTATTATGTATTATTAAATCTTTGAAATCATTTGATAAACACCATGCTTGAAAAGGAATGTTTATTCAATTAACTTAAACGTTTTCCAACCGTCTTGTTTTAAATAAATTCACTATGATTTACAATACATCGAAACCTAGCTAAGTTTTAATATCTGTATAGGTAATAATTAATATGAATAGAATTAGAATACATGAATTTATATATTTTTTTCTTATATGGGGTACTATTTTCAGAACTATGTACTAGGCATTGAATTGACAACGCAAATTAATTCGCAAAGTGAAATTAATTTCATATAAAGTCAGTCATTTTTCTATTCAAACATATGTAGCATAATTTGCTGCCACGTGCCGCATGTATTATGTATGATAATGGTACGGCGAAATTTCGTGTCTGTTTTCGGCACAAGAACTGTGTATTTTCTTCAGTTTTGAACATGTAAACTGATTGCAGTAAATATATTCACCTTAAAACAATCAGAGGTGTTTTTCATATCATTCTTTTACTCTAAATTCTTTAAAAAACCTGCCTTTTAAATTCTTCTTCACCTTCAGGTTACGTTAGTACAATTCAGGACAAAATTTATCGACTTTTACATAAATATTGTACGTATAAAAAATATTGTTTAACATAATTAATCATACAAAACCATTTTATAACTACATATCTTCAGTTTTAACGGAAATTAGACTAAATTTATCTTTGTCTTTGAGTGGTTGATAGATTGGTGTAAATTGGTGTACAAAATCTGCAAAATACCAGTTGAAATAAAATATTTAAGGAAACCACAATGTTAAAATGCGCATTAAAATGTTAATAGGTATGCATTAAATTTATTAATTATTTAAAATTATGAATTTTCTGTTCGGAGGCATGGATGTATGTGATGTATTGAATTCCCCTCTCCCACTCATCCTATCCTATGAACGGGGCATATCGAGAGCGATTAGCTAACCACTAGTCTTTTCCTAGTCCTATCCATGTATTCCTACTCTCTTTGGAAAAAGAGAAGGTTGAGCAACAAGCATTTCTCGTAGAAACACTTCTGTTGAGATAAACTCCATTAGGAGTCCATATGCTCCACATTGGGAGCGGACATGGTAAAAAAATGCATTAAGTAATGTAAAATACTAGGATTTTTGGAATATAACGCGAAAGGATTGAAATATAATTTCATATAGAGGTTTCAACTAAATACTAAGGTAACGCAATAAATTATTCAATTGTAGCTTTGTGAATCTAGCATTGTTCACTGTGAAGGATGATTCATTCGGAAGAAAGATCTTGCGAGGCGTTCATACAACACGAGAACGGTGATTGGTTTTTACGTAATAGTCGATATTAACTGTTTATCGAAATAATTCATATAAGCTAGGAGTGAGGGGGTTTATAGTAAAATATGGCTCGTCCTCGATTCGGTTATAGTTGACGCGGGAAAAATAGAGAAACATCTCAGGCAGTAATATAATAATATTATAAATAGGAACAACACGAACGAGAAAAGAGCAGATGTTCCGCCAATCCAAAAGAACGAGTCGCGACTTGCAAAGGCAGGAGCATCGTCATAATGTAAGAATTATTGTTAGGTTAGAGAATAAAATGTGTTCCGGATCCATAGGGCTGTCACCGGGGAAATCAATTTCTAATTGCTAATAATCATGATAAGGATAATTGGTAATTTTAAATTATAATCACGTTTTTAAACCTCACGGCTCGGAGACTAGAAAAATACTTCTCTGCCGATGGGGGTCGTTTTGGGACCCTAGTGGTTTCCTCATTATTGGCCTTATTCTTATGAATTTCAAAAAAAAAATAGTCTTAGGGCTTTAAAATATCTCTCTGCATCATTCCTCATACATTTTTTTATAAAAATCCGTGTTTTTTAATAAACAATCATATTTTAAGTTGCGCGTAAAAAAGAAGTCATTCCAGTACAAATATGAACTTGCAACTGACGCGTTCAGCCCAGTTATCTTACGAACGATCGCTGATAAGCGGGCGCTTATCTCGTTATCGCACTATCGCGTTATCGTGTATTTATATAAACTACAAAAGGTCCAAAAAACTATGATATAAGAATACCTTTATTATAAACATTGTATCATCCATATTAAAATAGATATTTAAGAAAATGTGGGTATTGGGGTCGCATTTCTTGAGCTTAGAACCGGAAAAGTTAAGCAAAAAATTAAGACGCTGTGGAGCGTCGTGTGTTGCTCAACATTTCCGTTTTTCTAAGATTATTAACCCATTTTTGCCCAGTGTTCCAATATTGGAACATTTAGTGTTTTAACTTCCACTCCATTTATGTATGCATGGCGTAATAAAAGTTTAGATTGTATTAGTCTCAATCATTCTACAGCTAACAAGTGTGGGGATCGTTTCGTTTAGTATTTTTTCAGATTTGAACCCGTTGGAGTGAGCAGTGTTTTTTTATTTATATCAATTACGGGGAAATTCCGACAAAAATGGGTTAATATAAGGATAGGGCTAGGACAGAACTAGTGTTTAATTAATCGATTTCGTACACCCCGCTGTTTAAGTATTAGAAAGCTGGGAGGGAATTTGTATATATTAAACACCCTTGCTTTTGAACATAAATCGATTGAAAAAAAATATTTACGTACAATGACTCGAACCCGTGAAATCCGTCAAGGAAGTCTGCTGTGTCACGGACCTGACTTTAGTGGACTTAAAACTTCATTTCTATAGATATACTCCGGTGATCTAAAGCTCCCTGGTTGATCCAATTAAACTGATCACAGATACAAGTTACAAACATAATACGCAAAAAAAGTTTGATTAATTTATTTAAAATAACAGCTACAGGTTTATGTTAATAATAATAATAAAAAACTACTACCGTTGCAATGAATTTATTGGTGGTGTAAGGTGTTATGTGTGTTTATGACAGCCCTGTTAAAAGCACCTCAAGGCACCCAGAGAAGTCAAAGTCAGGTGCAGTACAGTTATTCCGTCTTCCATCACAGTGATCGTTAAATTTCGAATTGCCTTCCGCCGATAGATAATCATATTTGGAATAAAATTGTTCTCGCTCTTGGCCCGCAGCTAACTTCATCGCTCGGAAAATGGGATCGATCTCAACACTTGAACAACCGAACAACCGGCCTCTGTTGATTTTTTACATACACTCTTTTTTTATACTCTCCTCTAAAAAAGCCAATACTTTATGTTACACGAATTATTTGTTTTAAAACGATTCCCGGACACAGGAGCGGATAACGGATTTATAACAAGACATTCAACAACACAAGGCAGTAATAATAAACAAAATCCTTGTGTTATATTCTAACACAATAGACAATGTCAGACATTTCTAGAGAAGAAAGCGATGTACGTCCAGTCCTTCATATAAGTCCAAATAGCGATGAATTATTGTATGTTTTTTTTTTAAATAAAATATATATTACGAATATTTTTTTTTGTGTAATTTACTTATTGGTATTAACTATTACATTTTTTTAAGCCATAACGTTGTTCTTTTTTACGAATAACACGGCTTTTTAAATTCAAGGAACCAATCTTTTATTTTTTTACGAATTCTATTACTTTTTTGCTCTTTTTTTGTGGAACGTACGACCTACATATTATTTAATTGATTTAAAAAATAAATAATTTTAATCATAAAACGTGTCAACATTGTATGAAGTCGAGCAAAGATTCTGTACGCATTTTTTTGGAAAGAAATTACAGACGTATATTATTTGAGAAGAATATCTTTTCAGAATAAATAAATCACTGTTAAGCTACCTCAAGTCTAAAAATATATTTGTATTGCTCTTAAAACATTTAGTTTTCTTTTAAATAATATGATATTTCAAAAAATTCTATCATTTTCTTTTCGTCCACATGTCAGTAATTCAAATTATTTTCCAGTGTATGTTATTTAAGAAATTATCACAGATCAGTTGTATTTGGGAACTTAGGTATTATTAGAGATTATATAATGAATTTATGTTCACTATATTACCGTTGCATCAGCCGATAAAAACTAATTGACTCCGGATAAGAATATTTTTTTAGACGATTTGACTTCATCGTATTTACGGATATGTTTTGTTTACAAATTGAAGTATTTATTTTAAAATAAAAAAGTTAAAAAAACAAAGGGGATAAAACTCGCCCATTGTAGTCTAGTTGGTTAAATCTTGCTCTACACAACAGGCAGGTCTGGATTCGATTCCAAGTAAGGTCAATGTCAAATTTAGATATGTTCAATTCAATTTCAATCTGAGACCTAATACGTGGAATTTTGTGATGTCAATTATTCTGAGGTTAATTTTGAGTGACTAACAAAAAAATTTCATCGAGTTTTTCTCGTATGATCTTTCAACTGCGTATTGAAATTAGCTGTAATGCCAGATATTTTTAACTTTTTTTTAAGTGTCATGTAATAAATCTGGTTATGATATATAAAGTGGCCTAGCCTAATTACTTGGGGTATTTTTTAAAAATAAATTAAAGCTGTACTAAATAATTTTGATACAACGTTGAGTACCAGCAGTATTAGGGATTGCAATACCGTCACAACCGAAACCGTGATCCGGCATTTTTGCTGAATATCGAAATACCGGTGTTCAATATACCATTTTTTGACATTGATTCAACAACTCTAAAGTCTAATAATGTCTATCTACAGCTGGACGTATTTGCAAAAATATTCAATCAAGATTAAAAGGTTCCAATGTTACTCGTTAACTCGTATCGCAATTGTTTTACTCTTAGATTTAAATGTTAAGAAATATCCGTGAACTACGAAAATATATTATACAAAAATTTGCACTATTTTGTAATCATATAGTAATTTTTCAGCGAAATATTTCTCTATTTTTTTTTATTTGGCCATTGTTCATGTTTTATTTTTGTTTTAACTAGCCGCAGTGACAAACAAATGTTAGTTACAAGATGTCAATATTAGATTATCTATATTTAACGCAACAAAACAATTTTAAGGTTTTAATAGAAATCATGTTAATTTTTCTATGATATTGATATTATTTTTATGAAATCGTATTCTTCCTCAATTTCAATTAAACGTATTTTTTGCTATTTTTATCTAGTACTGGTATTATTTTTTCGCAAAACCGTTATTAATATATTGTTCTTCATACAGTATGTCCTCAATACGTTACCTAGCGGAATTGAGTTAACGTTAGAAATATAATGTGTATATAATTTTTGATTACTATTTTTTCAAAAATATAATTGAATAATTTACTCTGTTATGGATTATTAAATTAATCATGAAAGTACTATTTTGTGTATTATTGTATTATAGATTCAATAAGAATAGTAAAGATTCGGAGCGCAACGGGTCATGATTCGACACGGAGATTTGTATCGGTCATGAAAGATTATATCGATTGCTCGGGATTACATCGATTGAGGTGGGCCCCCTGGATCTCTTTAAATCGTGACGTCACTGGGACAGATAAACAATTGTTTCTTGGGAAGAATGCTTCCTGGTTTGTTTTTCAAATACCAGCTAGCAAAAATCAACAAATACAAATGGAAATTATACCACTGATTCAGAAGCATGAAGATTCACGCGCTGAAACTGTTGTATGGCGGTCAAAAACTGAAACATCTGTTAATATCTTCTTTTAGACAGTTTGATATTAAATTGTTTATATTCGTAGTTGTGTTACTATCTGAACGCAAATTGTTTGTCTTTATACAGTGTTCCCACAGCGGAAATGATCATATCAGTTTCTAAATAAATAATAATATATTGATTTATGCATATCAAATAATATAAAATAATAATTGGCTTACAAGAATCAAATTTCGTAATAAAACAGTGTAAGTGTTGCATATCAAATGACCATAGTCGAGAGTATATAACTGTATGAAAGTGATTTCTAAATTTTAATATCTGTAAGCGTATTCAGAATATCATGTATGCATTTCAAGAATGGTTACGGATGTAGGCTATGAATAGGTTTGAGAAACTTTAGAAGAATACTGCGTTCTTCATTACTCATTATATACGTTTACAAAATTAATTATTCTTCAATAAATAATTTTCCATTTCAGATAAGGTTTATAAGTTTAAACTGTTTTTTCGGTGTGCCGGTGCTGATTAGCAAACCATCGGCTTGGAAACTCTGATCCACATGACACATTGTCTTCTTTGTTTACAGAAAATTTAAATCTATTGTTGTTTCGAAATTATGATAGCATTGAGATGCTCGACTCGACGAAAAAATATTTGAGTGGTTTTTGGATCGTTTTTTTAGATTCTGCAAATCTCTTAATACTTATAATATTTGACCTCGAAAAGTGAAATGAACCAAGTGATAAAATGCTCTAACTTTTCTATTGGGTTTAAATCGTTCAAATTATGTACATTCACACTGGTTTTTTCACTAACGACCCGGCTTTTGTCTTTCGTCATCTTCGTGCGTTCAAGTGCACGGATGAATTTGAATTGACGCTCAGTAAATAAATGTATCGTGTTAATATAAGATATAAATGTATCACTAAGCCATTGCTGGCAAAATGGATTAACCCATGGGAATGCTTACAGATTTGAATTTCAAGAATTATATTTATTTTTGCTTGCTGGAAGACTTATGATTATATTTATTTTGTTTGCTGGGAGATTTATAATTGTATTTACTTACCTATAAGATACAACAGTGGGGAAATTGGCAGATTTACCAGCTCATTCAAAATTAGTAGACTATCTAACGGTGCCCGATTTATTTCTAAAACTTTCTGGAAAAACAACTTATGCTCGTGTGTGAGTGATTCTCTGACAAGTGATTCTCTGAAATCAAGTGATTCACTCAAGTCGATGTATATTTTTTTTTATATCTTAACTTTCGCGGCTCGGAGACTAGAAAAATACTTCTCGGCCGATGGGGGTCTTTTAGGGACCCCAGTGGTTTCCTCATTATTGGCCTTATTCTTATGAATTTCAAAAAAAAAAAATAGTCTAAGGGCTTTAAAATATCTCTCTGCATCATTCCTCATACATTTTTTTATAAAAATCCGTGGTTTTTTAATAAATAACCATATTTTAAGTTGCGCGTAAAATATACGTCGTTTCAGTGCAAATATCAATGTGCTACTGGCGCGCTTTGCTTAGCGGCGTTCAGCCTATTATCTTACGAACGATCGCTGATAAGCGGGCGCTTATCTCTTATCTTATCGTATTTATATAAACTACAAAAGGTCCAAAAAACTATGATATAAGAATACCTTAATTATAAACATTGTATCACCCATATTAAAATAGATATTTAAGAAAATGTGGGTATTTGGGTCGCATTTCTTGAGCTTAGAACCGGAAAAGTTAAAACGGCCATGTGTTCTGAAAGTCTTTTTTTTTTAAGATTCTCTCTGTTTTTCAGACAATCTTTTATCAACAAAAAAACAAACTGAACTTTCGAAAAAATGCTATCGAAAGGTAAATTGACAAAGGACATAGAACATACTAGGAACTAGTACTATTTATTTTTAGTACTAACTATTTATTAAGGTAATTCAAGTTTTAAAATTAAAAACAGCTTGCTAATAGTGTTATACCAGCTTTTTATTGTAATAACTCGCAAGGTAAATTATTAGTCAACAGTAAAGATATAAAACATTACTTAAATAAATCCAGGATTTACAAACTGCAATTCTTTTGTTGCACAAAATTCTTTGGATTATTAGTTGGATAAAGCTATGGGTAATATCCATACATCCTCATATAGAGAAGTCTCGAAAATTTCTTCTGAATTCTCTCCACCATAAGGGTATATTTCGAACCTCTTGGGGCCCAAACAATCGACCCGCTCTAAAGTCTGCTTCGACCCAAAGCTGTTAACCATTAGCTATGGAACGAAGTGTGACACCTGATTTGATCTCGTTTAATCTGCTTGCCAAAATTGTCAATGCGTTTGCATAAGTATGTAGGCGCCGTGAAGCGTTTTCGAAATGTCAGTCGTTTCGTATATTGGATATAAGAATTCCCAATGTTTTGGTCACAATGAAATCCGCAATCCTTGGCGTACCGTACCTATCCAAACAAAAGAATGAGACTTTCTATAAACACTGACACTATTATATTTGGCAATTTCATCAAGACATTAATTAACCGAAATTAGCGGAAATCACAAAAACAATAGTGAGATAACTTGCGCAAAAAATCTTTCAAATTCATCAGTAGTAAAAGTTTAATTAATAAAAAACAATATTTCGAAATAGTTTTATTTTAGTGCGGTTTAATTTAATACTGAAAATACGTGCTAAGTGTTGAATTGGATCCGTTTTCTCTTTATTGTATTGCAAAATATTGTAACAAATTGAAATGTATTAATTTAACAGCTTTTTAAATTAAATAAAGTTGCTTGAATCTAGTTTAGCAGTGTCATACCTTGTCATACGGCTTTGTCCACGTAACTCAGAGATCACGAATCGATGGCCGGTGAACCTTGATACAATAGGGATCTAAAATAACGACACAGTATACAATTATATCGTGTGAGAAATATTATCTGAATGCAACCTTTTTGTATTTGATAATATTTTTTTTGTGTATAGGTGCCTTAATTTTTTAGTGTTCTAGACCAGTGCTTCACAATTCTCGCGAAAATTTTCATTCTTTCAACATTTTTTGTGATGAAATATGAAAATGTAAAATAAAAAAAAATCGGCGGTCCGCAGATTATTGTTTTCAGATTTAGGGCTCCGGGGCATAAAAAAAATTGGGAAGCACTGTTCTAGACCTATATTTTTATCCCTACTCTCTTCAAAAAAGCGGGGTTAACTGGCTGAGTAACAAGCAGTTATCGTAGAAACACGTCTGTTGAGATATACTCCATTATTATACCATATGCTTGAGAGCATACATTGAGAGCAGACATAGTTTAAAAAATTAAGATCAGAAAATAGCCAAATCCTAAAATAGATTATTACCATAACAAAAAAATATTTAAAAATAATGAATTTTCGATAAAGGTAGGTGGTATCTTTGAACTTTTGAATCATATTAACCTTTCTGTGACATCCATTCTATATTTTATATATTACCGTGCATTTATATGTACCTGATTATATTTTGATTAAGACAAGGTTAATATAATAATCAGGTTTGATGACTTCTGTATTATTCAATAGACGGTCTAATTTATAATGCAGCTTCGTATATTTTTAACTTAATTGTTGAGCTCGAAAAATTTACATCGGAATGGAATATAAATAAACTCGTACTGTATTTATCAATAATCCTTATATAAATGGACATTTTTCGTGGCCCACGTGATGTTTTCTGTTTCCGCTTAAAATTCTTTCTATAATAGAAGTCTAGTATCAATCACGGCCAAGTCAGTTTTACTTTATTTTTTAAGAGAGCCGAATGTTTGTTTGACTACTTTTAAACGATTTTTTAATGCGAATTAACTTAACTACCTTATCAAAACTTTGAATCGTTCAAATTATGAACATTCACACAGATGAACTTGAAAGGCGAAACCCGGGTCGTTAGTGACAAAATCTGTGTGAATGTACATAATTTGAACGATTCAAAATTAATATTGAAATTCTACCAAGCACCTTCAGTCGAAATCTTAAATTATACCTTATTAAACGTTAAGCGATTACATTCCATACAACATACTAAACAACATTTAATCAGCTTATCCAAATCCTACAATCTGATTTGCTCTCAATGACTTGGCCAGTAGGATAACAAGAAGTCTTTGACCTAGCCATTTTTATAGTAACTTAATTATAACAAGATGATTTTCATACACATGTAGTACGATTTTGAAATTGAAACACATATTGAATTGTAGGTAAAAAATCTCGGAAAAACCGGAATTAAAATTCATCATATTATGATTTAATATACGTTGTATTCTTTTTGTCACAGCAATAAAACTGTCTTTGTTGTTATGATTTGTCTGTGTTGTCTGTAAATAAATAAATATAAACTTTAAAAAACAATCAAGTTGTGTATACCTTAAGACGTGATGACTGTTATCTGCCTGTTTCCTACGCATACGCACGATTCTGCTAGTTGTAATAATATGGAACAAATTTAACTTTTTTACATCAGGCATGCATGATATGTCACTTAAAAAACTAGCATTAACAGGATATCCTTTTGGAATGCCAGGAAAACACTTCGTAATGTAGGTATTTACGTAATTCTTTTAACATTCCATTTAAGACATTAAATCAGACTATTAAATTGTCAGATAATAAAACTAGATACACGTAGAAGGATATAAGAAGAAATGTGAAAAAATTCTGTGTATAATATTTGTTTTGATAATAAAAACATAAGCCTTTCATTTCTGATTATTTCACTCCCAACATTGATAACTGAATATTAATGGAGCGTACATAATTAAATGTTGTTTTACAAAAACTTCTTGCTATTCAGTTTTTTAACTCTTTTTTTCAGAAAGGGTAAAGATTCATTCAATTATAATCAGTGCGTTTTTCCCATGTAACGCGATGGAACGGCGTTCCGGCACTTTTTCTCTCGGCATTTTTTATGTTTCAAATCATTATTCACAACAAACTATTTGGAAATGTTTGATTTTCGAATCTTGTATTGATTTGTTTTTCGAGAATTTTCAAAACTATGTTTAGACCTGCAAGTCTTAATTGCGATGTCATTGCGAACCTTTTATATTACAAATGAAAGCATAAAAGCACAAGTTCAAGTCTTTGAAGAGAGAAAATATAATTTGGACCCTTTTACAAATGTACTTCAGCTGTTGTAGTATCGCGTTTTGGTGGAGTTGTACTTCAGGAAACAATCACCTCTCGTAAAAAAACCACATTAGGAAATCATATGCTCCACATAAGAGTCGGTCATGAATTTAAAAAAAAATTGTCAAGAAATGAGCTCCGGCACATTGTGTTTTTTTTAAAGCACTAATTATAACTGTAAAAACGGTTTAATAATTTTTATTATTTTTTATTTTAGCAAAATACAATTTTATATTATGATCTGTGTGAAATTTTTGCAATGAATGAAACTGCTTCTTATCATTATGTATAGTTGTACTACGATATACAATAAAAAAAATCTAAACGGCTTTCCGCCAAGAATTGACAGAATTCTCCTTCCATTTCTTCAAGGTTCTCTCCATTAGAATGACATCACAAGTTAACCCGTAGGTATAAAGAATTCCGATTTTCAACATTAGATCATTGATCTAACTTAAATAAAAAATCAAATCATTTAGCAGTGTAATAATATTACGATACAAAGGCCATATTTTAAATTTTATTTAGAGAGATAAAATATAGTGTTCCTAGCTATGTTGCATTAGTTACGGATGCAGTTGTAATGGTGTGGTCGTCATGCATCTAAAATTCAAACCAGATCGTAATTCATTTAACTCTTACTTTCCACGTAAGAATGAGATCACTGCCTTCTATCGTACTCACGATAAAGTTATAAAAGTCAACGATCATTATTATAATACACACCGAGCTCAACAATAGAAAATTAGATTTGCATAATTAATTATTCAATTAGCAACAGCATTAAGGTGTAAGACCACAGTAATATAGTATTTTTAAGACCTACTTCCTAATATTCTACTGTTAATTCATAAATTTATTCATTAAAAAATTAACATTTGTCTAAATATAAATATTTGTATATCTATGCCCGATCCTAATACAAAATATACGTACGCGAATTCTTTAAATAAAAAGCGCTTGGTAAAATCTAGTTGTAAATCAGTTGTTCAACATATTTTTCAGAGAAGATCACTCACTATAAAATGATTCTAGCAGAAAACGATTTGAAGTTTGAATTTTTTTACGGATATTTCCTTAAAACGAAATAGCGTATTTTTAATGATTTGACGTACGGGAAAAAAATCATTACTGCCGGATATTACGTTTTGTCTCCAGAAAGATCTGTTGTACTGTGCAGTATCGTTGTCACTCTTGCAAACATTTATATCATGAAGTCTCCATAAACCTTTAAGTGCACTATAATAGAGTGATCTAGTTAATAAAATAAATCTTATGAGTGTCATTTATTTAAACATATAAATTTGAAACAATAAAATGAATAAAAGATACAATGCAACGGCCATGATCCATATAATTTTACAACTATCATATTTCGAAATTTCACATGCTAATAATAATGGAGGGATATGTTGGCAATATTGCGACCCAGTTTACTGGCTTACCAACCTTCGGAATTTTGATATAATACATATAATTCAAATGCAGTAAGGAACGCTTGTAATATTTTTTGAATCAATAAAAAAAAAATTCGCTCAGAAATAGCTGGAGCCACATTCAACTCAATGAAAACTCTCTACAACACTCAACTGTACATGAATTGTTTATGTTAACGAATCGTAGCCCTTGATAATGACTTACAAAAACTCAGAGAGTCTTCTGAGAGAATAGCTGCTTACGTCGATTAATACAATGATGTGGTTTGATTTCGTGAGGAGTTCGGACATTATGGGACGTATATCGCAGCTTCCTGTAACGTCAGCGGTCGTGAAAAGACTTTACGACTGGCTAGGTCTCGTAACACGAGTGTCTTTATAGAATTTTTTTCTTCGTCTGACCTGCGGGATTCTGGCATTCTAGAGGACTGTCGGTTACTATGCATAGCATTTACTCGGGGGGACTTTTTCGTGTGATATTTTCGTGTGATAAGTTGTTATGGAGGCAGTAAGCAGTAGCCATATGATACACGTCAGGAATGGCTACTACTTACTGTCTCCATAACAACCTATCACACGAAAAAGTCCCTTTGAGTACATGCTATATATGCTCAAATATGAAGAAGAAATTGTAATAGCTGGTTTGGCGGCATTCTATATTTAATATATACAAATGAATGTTTGTTTGTTCGTACTTTATGCGTTGCCACACCGCTCAACCGATTGCAATACAACTTTGACAAACTTTTTGCTTGCACTTTCGGAAAGATTATAGGCATAGTAAAATTAACTTACAGTAGGTCTTATACATAAAAATCATTGTTTTTATGTCTGCCATAAAGTTCATTTTGACAACGTATGCTTGCACTTGCGCGAAGGTTATAGTACAATAAACATACAGTAGGTGGAGTGTTTCGTACCATAGAAAATCGGCAGCAAACGTCAAACAGACAGAAAAATAAAACATGCAATCAATAAACACAATTATAACACAAACATTTTCTTTCTTTGTGTGGCATTGCAACACTTGCCGGGAACCGGCTAGTATTATATAAAAATATCATTAACATCATATTGTTTACAGCGGCTTATGTTTTAAGCACTGATATTTTGATTAAGATTGATTCCGTAGACATTTGGAATAATATTTATTGTCTTGCTTTGCGAATTTAACGAACTGGCCAATTATTGTGGCTGTAGGCATATCGTGATTCCGTAATTAGAACACAGAAATCAATGCGAACTAGGTCTGGACGTCGCTTTAGGCTCAGTGTGCACGTGCTTTTAGGTTTAGGTTGTGTAAATACATACCTCATACTATATATCAGACAAATAATCTATAGTAACAATACAATCTCAAATAAAAAAATATCCATATGAAACAAAACAAAATTACAAATCTAACTGCTCGCATTGATGACATCATACATATTTCTTCTCACGGCACATAGTTTAAATATTATATTACCGTCATAAGGAAGAAGAATATTCTAGGCCAGTAACAGACTCTGACTCCTGAGTAGGGATTCTAAAGTCTCGGGGTTTTCAAAGTCTCGGAACTCGGGTGTGATAAAATAAAAGTCCCGGGACATCCCAGGACTCAAGACTTATATTTCCCCTTCAATAAAATTATAATTTTATTAAAATTAAATATTTGAATGTATGTATTTATGTATTACATACACTCGGTGCTTTTTGAAAGTACGCACTAGTAAAAATCGCGTTTTTTTAATACAATGTTTAATATTTATTTTTTTTCTTATGAAATGAATGTGTGCAACGCTTACTGTTAATTTTTACTAAAAAGGGATGATAACGGTACATGTAATGAAAAAATATCAATGAAGTCATTGCAATGCAAAAAAATGCAATGTAACTTATGTAGCTAATACACAATTAGTGTGTATACTTAACTCATACAAAAAGTCTGCGTTTTAATAATTTTGTTCGACTTTATATTACATATTGTTTAAAAATATCTAACATTTCATTTGACGACAGATTAAATGTGGTTTATATTTTTTTTTGTAGTGTGTAATTGTGGAATGGTGGATTTTGGCTAAAAAATAATACGCACTACTTTACTCACCCAATAGTATTGTAATTTTAACGTCAGCATTATCTTCCAATAATTATTTATTACATTATGTTAGAATACTGTCATTAATCGATTGAGAATTTAAATAAAATAAAAATGAAGTTAAAATTTAATTTTATATCCTATAGTTCATAATATCGCAAATTTAGCTCCGCCGGCTTAAGATCTGATATGTAATATTATCACAAATTCATGTGTAAATCCAACGCTGCCACAAAAGACAGCCAAAATTCTCACCCGGCTCCTAGCTAACCCACTATCTTCACTATTCAATAGAAATTACCTGGATACCTCTTGACTAACGCTACCTCATACTGGATACTTTGGACTAAGAGGCTGGTGTCATATCCGTTGCCAATTACCTGATTATTTTTCAGAGTCTTGTATTTTATCATTGCCTCCCATGGTAAGCCAAATTTTCTTGAAGTATATACAGCTAAGATACCTCCGTCATTTTAAAGGAAGTCCTCTATTGTTACTTTGAGTCTAAATTAAAGCTGTGCGCTCATCAAGAGTGTTGTCCTTACCTTTCCTTCAAACCCCTGCGTCACACTTATTATAGCTCTATATAGTCAATACTTTTCTTGTATATAAAACATCACAGTCACTAGAATATGCCATGTTCCATATATTTTTGTGTAATTTTACCAATCATGTAACTACAGATAACATGTACAAAAATCGAACAAATAATTTAGAATATGAAACAAACCGTAAACAAACAGGTTTATATACCTATCTTCTAGTAAATCTTTCACTTACTTCCTTATAAAGCGAGTATTTTTTGTTTAATTTCATTACGGTAATAAATTTACGATTCTAAGGATTTAAGACATAGACAACTTCTACACATTCATAGTTCAAGAACTAGTTTTTTTTTTAACTTCGCACACGTTTTCAATTTTATGACTCATTCAAAAACACCAACTGTAATTAATAAATTGTTTTCTAGCACATGTATATTTTTTATCTTAAATTATATTTTTATGCACACATAAATTTATGTTTAAAATTTAAATACAGCCTCAAATGTGAAATATTATAGGCAATTTAATGTTGACATTACATCACTCGTTACTGTTACTGAAAAATACTTTGAATACTATATTTTCTTAACACTTTCGATGGATTCAGCGGTAACTTTTCTTTATATTTTCTTAATAATTTATGCATATTATGTATGTCTGCTATGAAAATAAATATGATATTGTAATTAAATAAAATTAAAAATATTTATCAAAATTTGACAAAGCGTGTTGTACATTATTATAAATACAAAAAAATATTTTAGATCAGTATTTTTATAAGATTTTGGCTGAAGGTGCTTTATGGAATTTCAATATCAAAGTTGAATCGTAAGAATTTTGTAGATTTCCATACGTTTTATCACTGACGACGCGGGTTTTGCATTTCGACATCTTCATGACTTCCTGAAGATGCTGAAAGGTGAAACTTTGAGTGCTAAAAATAATTCGTGAAACACAACTTTTTATATCTATCAGACAAAAAAATCATGAAATTTATGAAATCTAAATAAAAATTAGTTTGTAATCTGATATATAAAAATGAATGTTTGTATGTCTGCCATACAGTTCATTTTGACAACGTATGCTTGCACTTGCGCGAAGGTTATAGTACAATTAACTTACAGTAGGTGGCGCATGTGTCGTACCATAGACAATCTGCAGCAAACGTCAAACAGACAGAAAAAGATAACATGCACTTTAATAAACACAATTAAAACACAAACACTTTCTTTCCTTTAGTGGCATTGCAACGCTTGCTGGGAACCAGCTAGTAATTAATAATTATGAATGAAGAAATATTTCATTCAGTGTATAACTCTAAAAAATGTGTCAGGTTTATAATTAGAAGTGCCTTTTAATAATTTACTTTCTAATATACAGGATACCACAAAGACCTTCACATGCAAAATAAATAAGAAATAATTTATTTCATGATTCATCTGTGTAAAGGACGATTTGCAAACTTAAAAATTGCACTGCCAGCTGCACAATCAGACTGAGCGCCTGGATGTTTCGCCTGATTCTTTGTACAGATGTATAGCACATTTAAAGCACTCACCGGTCATAACAAAGGCATTGCTTATAATCAGGAGACCTCGTGTATTCAAAAACATATAAATGATTTAAAACTATTTTAGTCCATCACGAATATTAAAAATCTATTAAATTACAAAATGAGTGTCCAAGGTCAGCGCCATTAATAATAATTATTACTGTATCTTGAGCAATATTAATTATAACTCCATTTAACATTAACATGCACGGCTAACATTTAAAGAAACATGTCTAAATATTAATAATTAATCATCGCCATTAATAATATCTAGAGACTTGATTAAGATTTAACGATTTTGACAATAGAGGCCTTGACCTGTATCGCTTTAATTTGTCTAATGGTCGACTTTTGCCAAATTTCTGCCCGGAGAATTGTATTAACAACCAGAATCTTTTAAGAACACTTACATTCTAATAATCCAACAAGTATGAAAAATTGATATTTAAAAACATGCCTAATTAATGTAATTAAATACAAAAATGGTGATTAAGCTCATTTTAAATAAGTATAAAAAATACCATTATACTACTAAATAATTGCACGTTTAAATTAGATGTAAAAAAATAATGAAATTCGTTTCTCAATTCTGCAATTACATTCCGTTCATTAATTTTTAATGTATGTCGTAACTTCATAAGTTCGGTAAAAGAAAATGTTATTTAATATTTCGGTTTACACCATTTCCATTTACAGATGGTTGTATTTTCTTATTAAGGCGGGTACTAAAAGTGGTTATTAATTAAACAAAGTCAGTCCATGTTGATTGGGGGCAATTGATTTTAATCGAGCTGACGTTAAGTCAAATTATACCCTTATTGCAAAGAAAATGAAATAATATGCCACGAATACTTAAGATTACGACCGGCAGTCAAAAACAAACAAAAAAATTACGAATTAAAAAATCAGATAAAGCATAATCAATAAAATAATATTTGTGCCTGTTGCAAGATGCAAGGAAATAGGGCAACAGCAAATACAGGATCGCCGTAATAAGTAAAATATATGCAATTCGATCGTCTTAATTGTTCGATCGGCTCAAATCTCCGGCGCTGCTTACGAATGTTGTAATTGTAGCTTGTTTTTATATTTTTTGCAATTTATATTTCATACGAAGCAAATATAGCTCAAAAAAATATATATAAAATGTGCTGGGCAAGCTGATTGAAATACCGAATTGCACTTGTAGGCACAACCATCAGGACGCTAATCACGTACTGTGGGACTGCCCCGAGATGAATGCCGAAGGAGCAGAGCTGTTTGCTACGGTATTAGGTCCGTCCACATACGGTCCCGATAGGCCACGCCGACCTGGTCTCGAGCAAGTTGGCACTTTGAAGCAGTCGATAAATTTGTTACGTCGTAAGGGGAACGGGATATTCTTGATTATTCTTTAGATTCAACACGAAGTAGATTAAACTCTACGGCCACGGTGATTTATCTTTATTAGTAAGCGGATACAGAGAATTCTGAATATTACTTTAACAACAATAGCTGAGCAAGTCATATTTTCTTTTTTTCTTTCTTTAAGGCACAGCATGGTTTGAAGATCAGTACCATGCAGATCTATATCAATCCAAAAGCATAAGAAGTAAATTCGTTTATCATTTTGTCGTTTTTGCGTTTTGGAAGGCGACCATGAAACAACGACTGCATATTCAGAACAGGTGGTGGTGGGACAACTTGTTTTAGTTATACCTCGTCATATATACCTATATTATATACACCCCTTTGCACATTTGAAGGCCTCGGGTTTAGGCAGTTGACTAAAACATAATATGGAGCACTTCCAGTCAAAAAAAACTTTATACAAATGGGTAAACTTGAATAATGATAGATGCAGGTTTCGCTCTCATTGGGAGCAGGAACGATTACTTATGTTACACGATTTGGCACTGAAGAGTCAAATTAACAAAAAAAAATGATTAATGTTTACTGTCACCTACTTGTACATATATCGCACAATATAGAATGTATTTGAGAACCTGAGAAGTGAAGTGAGCCAAGTGGTATTTTAGGAAATATTGAGGTCAATACGTTATAATATTTTAGTTGTCTTTAAGTATAAGTTTAGTAAATGCTTACTGCTATATATTTTTCTTCCTAAAATAAAAATATGCAATTCACAAAAACACTCAATAAAAACGTGATTGTACTTAAAAGTCAAATAGAAAAGATTGACCATTTTGCTACATGGGTAACTTCTCTTCTCATCTCCTTATTTGAATTTTCGATTTTATTTTTCATTTTTAGTTTTATAATATATCATTTTTATACGACATATCTGTA
Organism: Himalopsyche anomala; assembly: GCA_031772345.1. Lineage (NCBI taxonomy): Eukaryota > Metazoa > Arthropoda > Insecta > Trichoptera > Rhyacophilidae > Himalopsyche > Himalopsyche anomala. The sequence continues at coordinate 10,447,180 of CM062832.1, read as the reverse complement.
TCGAATCATTTTGCACCGTAGTGCAAACAATGAAGACGATTAAATTAAAAAAGTAAAAATAAGTAAAATTCAAAAAGAAAAGTCAAAAAAAGGTTTGTGTTAAGGTACTCTACAAACGAATAAGTTATATGACATTACATTTTACAATTTAACGATCATGTGATATATAACATCAACGAAGTTCACACAATTTCAATTTTGGAATTGCAATTTATATGCAGATTGAGTGGTTGATTATACCAATAATAATATTCGTGTTTCCCAACAGATCCTTGACAATTTGAAATTATAACAAAGCGTCTCTCATTCTGCAGGGAAGAGGCTGTTGCAATCATATTTTCTCGGTGAAGTGTTTTCGCTTGGAGGCGACGGCTGTCGTGACCAGATCCGAGGTTGTGCAAAACTCACTGATATCATAAAGAGACAGCGTACATACTTACTTCTTTACTAATAACACTATACTCCGCCATATAAATCCTTATACGAAAAATAATGAACTGTCAAAATAGAATACATATTCGATTTTCAAATGAATTGTTTCAATAAAATTCAGAAACAAATGTTGCAAGTGCATTTATGAAATAAAATTATTATAATATCTATGCATAATATTTGAAAATGGAATATTGTTAAACTGTCATTATAATTAAAATCTTGTCGATATTATAGAGTAACCAATGCTTTGACACTTGAAAAGCCCAAGAGCTCAAATTTTAAATTGATTTTTAAGTTTATATCTGTCACAGCGAAAGTATGCACTTAATTAATGCATAAATATACTGTCTATATAAGTCAGTTATAGAATACACGAAAGATTAAATGAACGTTTTAATATACACAATAACTAGTTATTGTATACATCAACTACACAGACTATTTAAATTATGAACAAACTGAATAACAATCACGCGTGCACTCACAGCTGTTATGTTTTACTGTTATCTGACATTTCATATAACCTCAAAAATTTCAACGTCTTGTCAGTCTTGCGCTTTTCATATCAACGTATCGTACCCGACCTAACATTAGCCGTAATTTCATTTCTTCTCGGTATAGCACTAGTCAGTACGTTTATACACTTATCAGTCAATTCATAAATTGACTAGTAAAATTAAATGTGAAAATATAATAATCAGGGCTGTGGAGTCAGGGTTGGAGTCGAAGTCGGAGTCGTAAAAAATGAGCGAATCGAAAAAAAATTGAAAAACATATTTAATGATATGTCACATTGCATCCTTGACTGACATTTGATGGAAGACATATGAAAATTTTAAAATAAAATTATTAAAAACAATCGTCGGAGTCGTCTTTTTTTTACACGACTCCACACCCCTGGTAATAATGCTTCAACTAAAAGTTTTACACATATCCAGTGCCATAAATATATATATATATATATTTTATTTCTTCTTCAACCACATATCTAGCCCCAAAACGGGGCTTAGACAGTGCTAACACTGCTAACTACCAACGATCTTCTAATTTCATAATTTATTCGTACACATTCCCAACAACGAGATTAAGCGATTGATTTACAGTAAGTTATTGTTAAAATCCTTTTGAGATACTCCAGATAGTCCAGCGGTGGGCTGCCAACACTTTAACAAGGGGCTCGCTTAATCTCGAAGGAATTTTCAGTGTTCTGAGGAAGGAGTGAATTTTCTAATCGCTCTTATGAAATTATATGCAATATTTAAATAGGCAATCGATTGTTACTTAATACACTTGTAGTATGCAACAATATGCAATTTACCATAAACTTATAAATGTAAATAATTAAAAATTTACTATTATGTATACTGAAGTTGTCGTAGATAATATATAAATTATAAATTGCAGTTATATACTTATTTGATATGAGAAGGTTTGATTTGATAAAAACAAACCACAACTGTTTTTAAAATACACGGATTATTACACATATTTAAACATTTTGAGCCGACTTCTTTTTACGATTGTTCGTAGGCTGTGAATAAAATTTATCGACCATATTTTATATATAATAGCTTCATGTAAATTTTTTGAAGTATCTTTAAAAACATTGTATTTGACGGATTTTTTTATTAATTCTGTACATAATGTTTGAATTTCTAATAGGCCAATGCCAATAGCGAACATTTATTTTTTTATTAACAAAATTTATTAATAAAAAAATTGATATTTTATTCACCATTTAGTAATAACATTTTTCTTTAAATTGTTAATGAAATACAATTTCATATTTAATTGTTGAGTTAACGAGTCATAAAACTATAAATCTTCAATACAAGTGAAGCTTATGGCGTTTTTGCATAGATTCGTTTTGGCTTTAGTACGTACAGACCGAAAAAAACAATAGTATTATTTCTCATATTTCCTTATAAAATGGGTTTTTACTCTGTAAAATCAAACGTTGCAATAAATTGTCCTACTACATATATATATAGTATTAAAAATTTATAAATGGTTATGACGTAAGTAAAATAATTTAATTTCTTTTTTGCTGATACAATTAATATCGGCTATGGCAGGGATGGCGAACCTTTTTGTGTCCGCGTGCCAAAAATCTTCAAAAAATATTTTTCGATTATGTGGCGTGCCCTCGCATTTTTTTAACAAAATAGAAAAAATATTTTTTAAAACGATTGTCGTTATATATAGCAACGTGTTTTATTTTATTTAATATTACTTTATTATGTTTAATAATTTGGTCCGGCCCTTGACTCGGAGACAGAATAATAATTTGGCCCCAATCTTAGGAAAGGTTGCCCATGCCTGCTTTGAAGACACATTTTTTTCTATATTTAGATTTTTTCGCATTGCTAAAAAACTCGCCAATTTTAATATATTCTATATTTTGAAATCCGTTAAATTTTACATCAATCATTAGATTTATTTTTTAATTTACTATTTTTGACTTGTGATAATAACCATTAATATTATTTATAATTTCTTATTGAAAACCTTGATATTTTCTTATAATTGATAATGCATATAAAAATAATTTATTCAATCGGTGTATAGAACCTTGACGGGTCGATATAAATAACTATAATAATCTCAAACACGTCTATCCGAATTGAATAACATGCACTTATCTTTTTTTTTGTTGTTTTTTCTGTAGAGAAATTCTTATGAATGAACGAATATTTATTTAATTCATTGAAAGGAACACTATACAACTTTTTAAAGTAGGTACGTGCCATACCTATCGTATTGAACACCATAGACAAACCTCTTCAATAAAAGATAGACGTGTAGAAAAATATTGATTCTTTTTTAACGATGATGTCATAAATTATTTAAAAAAAGAATAATTTTTATACGCACGACGAGGCGAAAGATGTTTTCAGAAATCAAATTTGCGATAATAATTTTATTATGGCAATATCTTACGTAATAGTGGAAGGCATATTTTTAGTTGCACGTTAAAACTGTAACACCATTAATAACCATATGATTCCAGTGATTTAGTTATATTTCTCAAATTATATCAGCCAAGGTTTCATAGATTTACTCTCTTTACTTTACGCTCTTGGATACCTTTAAACTATATTAATATAGTTTAAATATCACTGGAGGGTGGAATTTGTTCAGGGACAATCGACACTCTAAGCCTACTCACTCTCATGCCAGGATCCCGTCCAATTTTGTGATACCGAAATGAGTACTGTCACAATACTAGGATTTCAGAATTGTAATAGTACTTTATCCCACTAAACTGATGACAAATATACTGATGATAAAGATATTTTTTCTAATCCATGCCCGTTTATTTATTGATTTGGCATTTACTTGGTAGAACTCCATTATAATAGGGTAAAAATATCAACGTATTTTAGTTCTAAAGTTTTTTTATATTTTATGCTATAGTTCGAACTATAGTTCTGACAATGGCGAAAGCCGAAATAGCTATCAACGCATAAAATATTTAAAAAAACTGTAGAATTAAAAAACGTTGATATTTTTACCCTATTCCATGTCCGTTCCTAATGTGAAGAATATTGATAACTATTGGAGGTATTTTAAAAAAATGAATGATGGTCTCTTTTTCGGTCAAATCAAAAGTTAGTAAGGCAAAAAAAAAATTTAATTGATTTTAAGCATTACAAATACCGAGAAAAAAGGTGCTGGAACGCCGTCACACCGCATTACATGGGGAAAAATACCCTGCGTTAATATAAAATAAAAATAACTTTGATTATTCCACGTATTTTGTATCAAAATGTGACACGTGTTTCGCTTCAAGATATTATTTAATAATATCTTGAATAAATCAGGTGGTTCACCACTGTTAAATATATTTTCAAACGGTTTAACCCGTCCTAATTGATGCAACTCATTAGATAATCATTTCTTAATGTAAATGTCATTTTGTATTATCTTTATCGTTTGTTTGTTTTCCCCCCCCCCCCCTTGCCACCCATTTTTATTTGATTTTTGTTATAATGTATCAGAATAGTAATATATTTTCTAGCGGTTTAACCCGTCCTAATTGATCCAACTCATTAGATAATCATTTCTTAATGTAAATGTCATTTGTATTACCATTATCGTTTGTTTGTTTTTCTATCATCCCCTCCCATTTTATTTTGATCTTTATTATAATATATCAGAATAGTAAAATTAAAATCATTCGTAACTAAGCAAACATTTTCGAAAGTAGTTGTCTGAGGATGCCTCTGAAAGAGGCGAAACACGTGTTACATTTTGATACACAATACGTGGAATAATCAAAGTTATTTTTATTTTATATTAAAATGAACTTCCACTAAGTTACCTCCGAATCCATCGAAAGTATACCCTGCGTTATTTATAAACGCAAAAATGGCTTGTTTTTACCGTTGGTACTATTTTATATACATCGATATCGTTGATGGTTATTATCTTACAAAAAATCTGACTACCTTATTAGTCTGACTAATAAAATAAAATAGCAGTTTCGTGAACATTGCATCTGGTTACTGTATATTGCAGCAGTTGCAGCGGGAGTTGAATATGTAGCCAGCCATTTCCCACGCTCCGCCATTAACATGCTCCTGCGTATTGCGTTATGTAAGAAAGTTAACTCACCAGAGGACGCCGTTTAAATATCAAATTTGCTACCCCGAAAGAGTTTTTACGACCGGAAATCGACAGGTTTTGCATATATATATATTTCTTACGTTATTTCAAGCAGAACGAAATACATATCTGGAAGATTTGGGGATAAGCGTACCTTTAATAATAAATGGACAAGCATTTGTTTTCTGGGCGTAATTTGTCAAATTAGTGAACATTTTTGGTCAAATGTGGTTTTGTTGCCTTTAAATTGTTTAAAAAATTGTTTTTTTTCGCTTACTCTATATGTAAATAAAAGTATTTATTAAATTTAAATCGTTGAAGTTGTGGACACTACCACACGTTTTGTCACTAGTGACCCGGGTTTCGCCTTTCGGAATTTTCATGAGTTCATGTGCACGGAGGAACTTGAACTGATGCTTGGTAAGTAAGTGTATCTTGTGTATATAATAGATACATTTATTCATCACAAAGTTAAGAACGGTATTGGTGGCTAAAGCTAAAAAACATTGTTTTTTTTTTACTTTTGATGAGAAATTATCTAAAAACTATTATTTTCTCAAATTCGAATCGTTTAAATTATGTACATTCACACGGATTTTGTCACTAACGACCCGGGTTTCGCCTTTCGGCATTTTCAGGCGTTCAAGTGCACGGATGAACTTGAACTGACGAACTGACTCAATGGAAATCTTAAATTATATTATTTTCTCGCTCCATCCAAAAATAAATTGTTTTAAATAAGCAATGTGTTTTAAAAAAAAATGAATTATTTTGTAAGCACATACCTAATGATATTTCACATTTAAGATATAAAAAAAATATGTTTGAAGTTGAGAAAAAATTCTAAATAAAATCACATTCTAGGAGGCGATCCCGAGAAAACTTAAGATTGAAAAGTATCTCCAAGCACAAAAATAGTTAGGCACATATTTATTTTATTATAATATTACCCTTTTTAGTGAGACTATTCACACATCGTAAAAAAATACTAATAACCACCACTAATAGCCATTTTGTTAAATCAAAAGGACTGATTTTACGTTGAAAATGCGCACTAAGCAACCCCGAAACCTGTTTTAAAAAAAAACACAATATTTACAATGCAGCAGTATTCTTATACTTTTAAATATAAAAAAATATTTTTCTAATGCATTCTATTAAAATAATAAATCTTAAAATTAACATATTCTTAGCTGTGACGCTATGTCAAAGCAAGTCTCAATAAACCATGTTATAGAATTAATTCGTTGATATCTCTTATTTGATTAAAAAGGAATTCTAAAAACTGAATGCCAAGTTGATTAATAGTCCTAATTTAATTTTCGATTACGTTCCAATAGTTTTACAGTTTTTATTTGTACATATGATCAAATTTAGAAAGATCACGGAACTAATCAATACAAGGTTTAGAAATAGTTAAGTTACATAAAATGGACAACTCTCTAATTTAAGATTTCGACTGAAGGTGATTGGTGGAATTTCAATATTAAATTTGAATCGTTCAAACTATGTACATTCTCACAGATTTTGTCACTAACGACCTGGGTTTCGCCTTTCGGCATCTTCAGGCGTTCAATAAAGATAAAATACATTACTTAAATAAATCCGGGATTTATAGATTACAATGCTCTTGTTGTACCAAATTTTATATCGGCAAGGGATAAAAATGTTACACCCAAATACGGACAGTCATAAGCTCTTTTTCCAGGAAATTTTAGAAATAAATAGAGCGAAATTGCATAGCCTTCCAATTTTAAATGAAATATTAAGCCTACCGGGATCTCCACTTCTATACCCTATATAAGTATAATCATAAAACCTTTGCCGACAAACAAATAAATATAATTCTTGAAACTTCTTACTACTCAAATCTGTGGGCATTCCCATAAGCTTATCCTTTTCGCCAGCAATGGCTCTAAACTCAATGATACATTTATTTCTTATATAAACACGAAACATTCATTTACTAAGCGTCACTTCAAGTTCATCCGTGCACTTGAACGCCTGAAGATGCCGAAAGACGAAACCCGTGTCGTTAGTGAAAAAATCTGTGAGAATGTACATAGTTTGAACGATTCAAAGGATAACTCTATGTTTTAAATTAAGAGTTATAAGGACATCAATAAAAAAATATGTATTGTACTTTACAATAAATTATCTCCGCTATGAAAACAGGACATTTTCTATGTCGTTAATTGTTAATGTAAACTTATTTAATAAATGCTATATTTTGATTAAACGCTATCACCATCTTCTAAAATACGATACAAAAAAATACCATGAACCTAAAATAAATTTCAGAAAACTATGTTTACTTATGTCATAAACAAAGGCAATGTAAAAGTTGGCAGCTGTTACTTCGCAATAATTTTAAGTTTAATAAAATGGAGTGTAAACAAAACAAATTATTTTAAAATTGAAATGTTTATTAATAAAGTTTTATAATATGTTTATGAAAATTGGTATATAAGTTTAATACCTGTTATTCAATTTCTGTTGAAAGAAAACCACTCGGCAGGTAGGTTGACGTTCTTGAATATGGAGCTGCACTCCTTAAATGCTTTTATTGTCCTACACACTTGCCTGAATTCTATCGTTTTGGGTAAAATAACACAAGCAATGAACAAGAAATGCATCGAAGCGTTGTTGCAATAAGGCTACATTACATACGCACAATCATTCGACGCAACATTGCCACATCAAAGCATTGACTAACATGAAATTTTATTTTAAATCAAATTTCTTACCATATTGACATTGAAGATATTTTGGTACAGAGTGGAATTAGTTTAATTCATCCGAATGTTGTGTAGAAAGATAATTTTAAAAGCTTCCTACAAACTGTAGTGAAATGTTCAATATAATTTTCTTAAAAATAACCAATTTTCAAAATCAAAACATTAAAAATTTGGATAGATCATTAAATATTACAGTGAACAACCATTTAATGCATTATCATTGCAACTTTCGATGTCAATTTCATGTCATATTAAATATGTTTTTACAATTCTGTACATGGGAGGTAAACTACACTATGTATTAAATTTGAATCGTTCAAATTATGTACACTCCCACAGATTTTCTCACTAACGACCCGGGTTTCGCCTTTTGGCATCTTCAGGCGTTCAAGTGCACGGAGGAACTTGAACTGGGAGTGTACATAATTTGAACGATTCAAATTTAATATTGAAATTCCACCAAGCACCTTCAGTCGAAATCTTAAATTACACTATGTTTGTAAATTGTTGCCAAATTGAGATGGATATTGACATCTTGCGACGCTCCTTACAACGATACAGGAGAAAAACACCGCAAGTATTGTTAAACCAGAAATCATGACAATTAATAAAAGAAAACCAGTAATTTGTTAACACAAACTTCATGAAGAAGCTTTGAACAGCCATACATTGACATGGCGTAGTATATCTCCTTACCTGATGATTTCGTCCTTTGACGAGAATTCAATATTTATTTTTAATATTAACGCAAAAAATGCTATCCTCAAATTTGATCGATCAATATTGTAGCAGATGTAAAAGATTTTCTCACAGTGACATGTTGCATATGTGTAATCCACCCTTTATGGCGAAACGAGTTTGAAAGTTGCAACAACAGCAGTCAGCGAGTGAGCAAAAAATAAAGCACCAGTGCACCACATTACGTGAATGCTGCAAACTCTTCGCTCTTTTGCACACTTTTACAGTATAATATCTAAACGTTACAGTAATGCACTCGAGGCAGCTATATTAATAATACAATTGTTCAATTATTATAACTAATTTTCATTAAAGCACCATTTATATTAAAGAGTAGTTCATGTTTTAGATTAAGCCAATATATCGACCCATAATCGGCCAAAGAATTGTCCAATATCACCAAAGGCGTCAGTGACAAAATTTTTAGAGCGTTATCTAATTCATTTATTGATTTGGCATTTACTTGGTAGAACTCCATTTTAATAGAGAAAAATATCGAAGTACTTCAGTTCTACGGTTTTTATATGTTATACGTTGATAGCTATTTCGACTTTCGCCATCGTCAGAACTATGTTAGAACATCGTCAGAACTAGTTATCTAATTCGCCTGATATTTTTTAGGGCCTGTGCATTTAAGTGTTGAAAATTGTTGCTTGTTATCGTTTTTTTCTACATGAACCCCGGTTGAGATACGCTGATCTAGAGAACTGAAAGTAATTAGATAATTTGATTATAATATCAGGATAGGTTTTGACCTTATATTATTATTTACTAACCGCATATAAGGAATTCCTTTTTCGAACATGAAATTAATTTTAAAAACCTTCTATTGCAAAATATATATAAATTGTCGGTTACGATATTCTGCCTATTACGTGTCGATATATACATATGTAAAAACTCTGACGGAAGTCATACAAAACTCTTAAAATCGTCTCCTATAATTTTAAGGAAATAATCAATCATAAGCGGGTAAAGTTATCTTACTCAATAATGAAAAAATATAAGGTAAAAAACGAAAGACATTTTAAAAATTCTTTCCTGTGAAACGGAGTCCTATTTCTTTTTTAAATAATGGTGTTTCAAAGATTTTTACTTTATTTTCAATTTTTTCTTTGAGCTTTCTCAGTGAGGTTAAAAAATCGTTCATATAAAATAGTCCTATTGAAGTTTGATTCTCAAATCATAGTTATTCGACATACATAAACTGGTTATCAGTTATCGTTCCGGGAAAACATAAAATCAATTTATAACATTTAATACTATTTTTTCAATATGATGTTAGAATAAATTAAAAGACGTATTGTTTATTTTTTCTAAGCCATGTAAAGTTAAATTAATGTGAATTTAAACATAGTTCTAATGAGAGTGAAAGCCGAACTATATGTATAAAATAATATTTGGAGAATTAAAATACATGAATATTTTTTCACTTTATTCCAATGAAGACTACCAAGTAACCGTCAATTCAATTAATCAAGAACTGGTTGTACTTAAGTTTTTCAATATCTTTATTCGTGCAGTATATGGCTAAGAAAGCAGTAGTAAGCTAATGACTATTAGCATTCCCCGTTTATTGGATAATACAGAGTAGGTAAAAATAAAGTATGATAAATAATAACCAGGGAGTGGGCTGCAGGGGGCACAGAAGGGCTCACGCGAGCCCCTTGTTAAATTTGTATAATACCAGGGGTGGGCTGCAGGGCAGAGGGCTCACGCGAGCCCTTGTAATTACACGGCCGGCTCTGTTAATTTAAGAGAAAATAATATTCTCAGATCAAATTAGTACATAACTGCAATTTCTGACTTATATATATATTATCTAAGACAGATTCCAGTATACACAGTGGTACATTTTTAGCCATTTACATTGATTAGTTTATGATAAACTGCATATTGTTGCATATTATCAGTGTATTAAGTAACAATCGTTTGCTTATTTAAGTATTGCATATAATTGCTTTGAGATTAAGCGAGCCCATTGTTAACGTATTGGCAGCCCACCGCTAAATAATACCACTTAAATTTAGTTTTTAAATAAAAACTAAAACAACCATCAAACAGTAAAATCATCCGTTATTGTAATAGAATCATGTATGAATTTAATTGTTTTCTGACGTTTATTGTACCCACAGTAAAAGCATTGTTCGCAATCATGTACTGATTTTATTGACCGAATCGTCAATTTGATCCGTTCCGATCCATTTGGATCATTGATCCAAATATAACACTTGATCACGAGAATATAGCCAGTGATGAAAATGTAACTAAAAACCTTTCATTACATGTTCACGAATACCAACGATATCAATTTGATATGTTATTTGTTTATTCTCGAGCGAAACATTTTCCATTCTTTGTTCCTCTCATCTTTTCTTTGTTGTGATATCATTTTATTGGTCACGAATCGTATTTTTTATCACCAAAATTAAGTTTTATTCAACACAGTTTTATTGCGTAAATGTTTGGCAGGAAGACATGAAACTTTTTTGTTGTATAACAAAATTATTTAACAATTGAGGCCATAGAGATTGTGAATTACGTTCGAGTTGTGTAAGAGGTAATCGTTTCAAATTAAGTCATCCTACGAAAAATCAATTTGTGGATGTGCGGTAAATATTGTTGTGTTAAATGGTACAAGCTATACGATATGCATAGAAAGTATTGGATTTAATTTTAAAAACTGTTTTGGATGAATCAATTAATATGGGCCTACAAAAAATTCTCACGTCTCAAAACATTCTGAGTTTTATAAAGCATGTTTTACAATGCTTAAATTGTACACGTTTTTTTCGATATAGAATAGTGACAAAACTTGTGTGAATGTATAATATACATATTTAATAAAAACAAAATATTTTTTTGTACTTTATTCCACTTTATTTAATAGGTCAGGACCGGTCAGGCCAGACCTATTAAATAAAGTTGAATAACGTACAAAGGAATATTGTGTTTTTAATAATATAATGCCCTTCCACCAAGTATTGACAGTGATCACACATAATTTGAACGATTCAAATTTAAGATTATAATTACATTTAAAAACAGCACAACCTCAGTAAAAAAAATGCTACAACTTACATACATATATATAATACGAAACAGGGATGGGCTGGAGGGAGCTCGGGGGGGCTCGCGCGAGCCCCTTGATAAATTTCGGCGCGGCCGGCGAGCCCCTTGTTAAGATAAGAAAGTCACTTTTCTCAAATAAAATCAGCACCTAACTGCAATTTCTGTAGATGATTTAATTTTATTATTTAACAAGATGTGGTTGCCGTTTCATTTATTTAAAAATTACATTATCTTCGGCTGCATAATAAAAGAGACCCTAGCTGACCGCATGTGGCTCTCGGGCCACGGTTTTTGCATCATCTATATTCCATGACTTGCAGGCATTATGGATGAGATTTACCGAGCCCCTTGTTAAGATATTGGCAGCCCACCGCTGATACGAAATGCTTATCAAAATTTCAATTCATCTAATTATTCAGTTTACTTTTTGGCAACACCGTTTTATTTTAACAATGGAGATTTTTCAATCGAAGAACAATATATTTTACGAAATCCATTAATAGTTTGACAAAAAAAGCAACGTTGCTCATAATATTATGATTATATCACTAAAATGTATAACTTATAATGTAGGAGTTGAACCCACGTATTGCCCGTTTAGTTTCAATCAATTGGATACTAATTTTGTTATACGCAATATGAGACACGAAATCTTAAAAGCAGATAGATCGTATTCTGACTTTATAACGGAGGAACAGATTACGTCAAAGTAGTCAAATCAGAGTATTAAATAGCATATCTATGAAATGAGAAATAATTTCTTTTAAACAATACAGTAGATTTAAGAATAGCCTTCGTTATTGCAAAATGGTGAGAACAGACTGCAGACTCTTCTCATAATATCGCATAAGAATAATATATTTTTTAGTTGTTTTTGTGCATTTTCTGTAGGGATTTCTTGGTGCTATATCCGGTATACGTGTATGAAGTTTACGGCGTTGTTAGACGTATAGTAACACATACATATATTTCGTTTTTAGGGTGAGTGAAAGTCCTAATTAACTTTCCCATTTACATCCATTAATGAGAAAAAAAAATGGTATTTTGTACTGATAATTATCTCAGTTGATCAATAATTATTTCTTATGACAGTAATCAGGGGTGGGCTGGAGGGGGCTCGGAGGGTCTCGCGCGAGCCCCTTGTTAAATTTAACGAAGGTCTGCGAGCCCTTTGTTAATTTAAGAGAAAACAATATTTTCAGATCAAATGAGTACATAACTGCAATTTATGACTTATATATTATATAGGACAGCTTGAGTATACACAGTAGTACATTGTTGACCATTTACATTGATAATTCTACGGTAAATTGCATATTGTTACATGTTATAAGTGTATTGTAACAATCGATTGCTTATTTAAGTATTGCATATAATTCCATCGGAGTGATAAAAAAAACTCATGCGTCCCCAGAACATCATAGTTATTCGACATACATAAACTGGTTATCAGTTATCGTTCCGGGAAAACATAAAATCAATTTATAACATTTAATACTATTTTTTCAATATAAGTAATGATGTTAGAATAAATTAAAAGACGTATTGTTTATTTTTTCTAAGCCATGTAAAGTTAAATTAATGTGAATTTAAACATAGTTCTAATGAGAGTGAAAGCCGAACTATATGTATTAAATAATATTTGGAGAATTAAAATACATGAATATTTTTTCACTTTATTCCAATGAAGACTACCAAGTAACCGTCAATTCAATTAATCAAGAACTGGTTGTACTTAAGTTTTCCAATATCTTTATTCGTGCAGTATATGGCTAAGAAAGCAGTAGTAAGCTAATGACTATTAGCATTCCCCGTTTATTGGATAATACAGAGTAGGTAAAAATAAATGCAAACATCATACATAACAATCTAAAAAAACAGAACATCGAGAATTGCTTTGATTTAAAGCGAGCCCCTTGTTAACGTATTGGCAGCCCACCGCTGACAGTAATACACGAACCGTGTGGTGTATGCTTATGTCGAGTATAAAAGGTGCGCTATAGTTTGTAGTTACGCCACTCCAACTACCATCTCGTGACAGTTCTGACGAATATATAAATTTTCATAAAGTAAATCAACTGATATTTTTAAATAATCTAACGTAGCTCATTATGTGAGATTTTTTTTTATTTGCGTTAAATAAATAATACAGTTAGTACCCATTGATTACTGAAAACCTATTACTACGGTGCGATTGTAATAAAAAAACTAACCCAATAACTCGTCTTAAGTACTTTGAAATTATCACTACACTGAGAAGTGTGATGTTTCCTTTAAAGATACTGCTGAATTAATCAGAACTAAGGCAGGTATTGCTTTTCAATAAAAATTCTTTAAGCAGGGCTTTTCAATTCAAAAACCATTATAGAAACTATCGATAGAAATACACATAGAAGTGCGATATTGTAGTGTATTTTTTGCGAAACCCTACGAGGAAATTTCAGCGTCAAAAGAACGAGTGGATATTGAATTGAAAAGGGTGATAAAAATTGACATCCTACACTTAATAATATCGAGCTCGTCCATAGAGCATTAGAAGCAGCGGTGAGCTGCCAAAATGTTAACAAGGGACTCGGTTAACCTGAAAAAATTCACGGTGTTCCAAATGAGGAGTGGATTTTGTATCTCTCTTATAGGTGATACGCAAAATTTATGAAATCATTGGAATGTATGCTTTTATTATGTAAAAATATACTGCTATAATATATTTTTAAAAATCTGATATCTCTTGCTATGCACCCAAAATAAATGTATTTTACGAGAAATTTCCAAATGCAACAAAGTCTTTTGTTTCATAAATATAAGCCATCTACAGCAATTACTGTAAATCTGAGACTTTTTTTGACTTTAACAAAGGGCTCGCCGGCCTTAGTAAAAAAATAACAAGGGGCTCGCGCGAGCCCCCTCCAGCACACCATTGATTAGAAGGGATAATAATCCCTTCCTAAAATCATCTACTTTTAAATTGTACAATAATTATTTATTGTTTTTATTTTTCGCCTGCTACGCACCCCTCTTCGGTGTTTATGAACGTTGTTCAGATATTTGTCAAAGAGTTTATTAACTAAACTGTCACTGGTGTTTTGTAAAATTATATTCTTCTTCAAGTTTTATTTATTATTAATTTTTGTATGTCGTTTAAAAATATGCTTTTTATTTTACTTATTTTTGAACATTTTGTACGCATTTATCGTAAAATTACCAAAAGTGAACTTATACTCATATAACATAAGTTCGCCAAACATATCGACTGTGGAAAGGAAAAAGGACGTAACCCACACATATCAAATTTTACAGGAGGCGCTAAAAACGTGTTTTGATGATTTTGTGACATATGCAAATTATGAATTATACACAACCTTGAAGTGCACGGATACTTCTAAACTGGTATTTAATTGACACAACCTAATATTAATTAAAGAAATTGTCTCGGAAAAACTTTTATTTCAGTGTTTTTTCTTGGTTTTAATTTTAAACTTAAAAGCTAAATTTAGATACTTATTCGGCATTTTCAACTTCCATCCTTTTGATAGAATGTGTGTCAAGTTGTATAAATTGTGATTATTGAAAAAAGCTGTTTTGGAAAATTGAGGGTTACGTCCTTTTTCCTTTCCACAGTCGATATATATGTATACATATATAACAGCGACTGCCATTGCTTCAATATAATATATTTTGCATAAGTATCATGTGAAAAATAATGACGAAGTAAATGAAAATCAACGAAATTTTCTTTTATATGATATTAAATGCATTTCAATTAATGTTTTGAATTTATTTATAATTTAATTTATCAGTTTACTTTGCTAAATTGTATAAAATTACGAAGAATAAATTGCATCTTCCTTCATTTACTTCTTCGACGTGTTCACAACACACAGAAGCGTATTTCCTGACGATGTATTATATTAAGTATAAAATAAAAAAGGTGCCCTGCATATCTAATTTATTTTTGATTCGGCTAAATTTTTCATGATATTTTAAAAGTATTTATTTTTAAAAAGTTCCTAACATTTAAATAAAGACATTTTTGGTGTAAAATATTCCTATACCAATTGTTCATAACACCTTAATATTATTTATATTATTAATCCATCCCCGTTCTCAATGTGGAGCATATGGTATCCATGTGGCACAATCGATGTATCTCAACAGATTTTTTCTAAATGAACTGTTCATTAGTCAGTTTCTCAAACTTTTTTTTCATTGAGAGTAGCGATAGAAGGACAGGATTAGGATAAGACTAGTGATTAGCTAATTGCTCTCGCTACGCCCGTTATTAGATAAGTGGGAAGGAATTCAAGACATCGCATACATCCATGCTTTCGGACAGAAATCCATAAATCGATTCAAAAATCAATCTATTATTAACTGTTTTTACTGGTCACTTTTAGGGTGTTCACTGTCAATACTTGATGGAAAGGCATTATATTAATAAAAACACAATATTCCTTTGTACTTTATTCCAATTTATTAAAAAGGTCAGGACCGGTTTCGCTCATTGCGAGCATTGTAAACTAATAAGAAAAATATATAAACATTGGTTTTTATACAAAATTACACCTTTTATTTAAATTGCTTGCAATGAGCGAAACCGGCCCTGTCCTTTTTAATAATGTGGAATAAAGTACAATAGAATATGATGTTTTATTAATGTTTTTACTGGGATTCGAACCTGTGACCTCCGCGTTATAAGTCAACGACGTTAACACTTGACCTCCTAGCCGGCATGAAGTCCTGTATATTATTGATTGATGAAGGAATAATTGAGAATTTAGAAATCCCGGGATCGCAAAAAAATCCGGGATTGGATGCCCTAGTCAAGACCTTCCAATGCCCGCCCCGTTTGTCATTAGAAAAAGGAATGAGTATTAAGTATTATAAAAAAATATTTTATATAATTAAATTTCGGCATTGTGCCATCTCCAGAATTATCCCGACAGTACTGTAGAAATATCGGAACTATAATAATTGTACAATTGAATAGTTTAATATATTCTCTTTAGTCATACAATGATGTTTCACTTATGTCAATGAAATAAGTGATCCTTAAAAATACATTTGTAGGAAATAGATGTTGAAATATACCTGCCTCGTATTTCTTAGCGCGTGCTTTGCGACACTTGAAATATCTCCCCGCTTTATATGGGAATGCCAAGTGTGAAGTGTGAATTACATTTTCCTATTTTGGTTTTCTATTTGCACATACAATGTTTACTTGAATAAAAGATATATCATATCAATGAAGTTTAGTCAGCCATATAAAAAGGTAAGTAATGAACATGAAATACGCTCATTTGTTTTGTAAGAAAATAGTCTTAAGTCTCTGAATAATCAGAGACTAAATTAAAGAGATTAAATGACAAATTATTTGCAGCAACTGATGAATTTGTTCAAATTTACATTTAGAGTAGTGAGCTTTTTTTACCAAATTAGGTTTTTACCAAACTAAACACTCGGCTAATATTGATTGTATTAATATATATCATTATCACCATTGTGTGTAAGTTAAAGTTTACTTTATTAGTACACTGTTTTCCCGCGAGTGCGTCACTCAACTTACATCTTCCTGTCCTTAAATAAATACAATGAATGCACGATGTCCCCTCACTGTTGTTATTCCGGTGTGTAATTTCAGTGTGTTGGCTGGACCATTGTTACATAATACTTTCAGGCAAAGTAACACATTATATAAGTACAATATGGTAACAAACGCAAGTTTTTTTTCCATCTGGCGAATAAACCTTTCGAGCAGGAAAGTTCGTGGCGAAAATGATTAAGCATTACAAAAACAAAAATCGTTTGAGTAAAAAAATATTGAATGGCTTATATTCAAGCCGCAACAGTCTATAGTGTTGCCACTGCATTCTAGATCTGATAGTATACAAGTTAAATGGAAATGATTGAAAAAAATAATTCGGAGTCTGAGTCCGAGTCGTTTTTTTACCCTACTCCACAGCCTTGCTTTTTATTTACACTAGTTCTGACGATATCGTTTAACCTATTAAAAACATGGCTTTTGAAATTGATAAGTCAAGTCACCTAAAATTAATTATACGTCGTACAATGAAGCCAATTTTCAATGGTCTAAAAATGACAAACGAAAAAGTTTTGGTATGCATTGTTGTGTTTGTTTTTTTATACCATATTAAGATGAAATTAATTCATAATAATTGCTTTGTTACAGGGGGAAATATGATAAAATTGTAAACCGTGTTCTGAAAGAAGCACAACATCCTCTTTAGCGTAGCTACACACGGGATTGAAATAATATTAGGGGGACCGAAAAGAAATCCATTATTTTAACATCATGAACATTTACTGATTTATTTTTAACAAATTATTTAATTTGTCATAATTTATAATCTACATCGTTACCTAGGACTAAGGCTTCCAATTAATCGGACTTAAACAATAACCGGTTTTCGGTTTTTTTCTGACAAATAAACCGGGAAACCGGTTTAAACCGAAATATCATATATTTTGATTAGGTAGGTATGCAAAAAAAATCGTATTTTTTTTCAATATTTGGTATAACAGCTAATACTCAAATTTAAAACTTTTCACTTCCACATTTTTTTGTAAAAACTTTAAGTTGAAATGTATATTCAAATAATTTTCAACCTTCTGTACATTTTTTTGTCCCCAAGTGATTGTTCCATCGACCTAAAAAGAAGAATAAAAAGATACAAATCAGAAGGGCCAAGTCCTGGCTAGTATAGAGGATGTCTAAAATCTTCAAAATTTGAATTAGTATTTTTTCACGGGTCATCTTTGCAATACGAGGCGTGCATTGTCGTACAACAGAATCACCCCTTTTCGAATGACAAAACATGATCGTTTCTTCTTGAATTTCTCGTTCAATCTTTCAATTGATTGACAACAGAGCTGTGCATTTACTGTATTTTCTGGTTTGAAGAATTAATTATGGATAATTCGTCGAAAGCCCACCAGACACACAAAATGACCTTGCAGAGCGCGTGAGGAACCGAAAAACTTATTCGGATGCATTTGCTGGTTTTTTTAAAGTGATCTCGCACTGTAGACCATGGACTAGCAAGTGTTTGTGATAATTCATCAATTGTCAAACGAGGATCAGCTTCCACTGTGGCCTTCAAATGGTCATCGTCCAATTTGTATGGTTTGTATGATTTCAATTTGTATGATTTCGGGGCGTCTTCTAAGTTTCTTTCACCTGATTTAAGCTTTCAAAACCAAAACTGGCATCGATTTACTGTTATAACTGCTCCATAAACTTCAAAAATAGTTTTGGTTGTCATGGTCGCACTCCAGCCTTGATCGTAAAAAAGTAGCATAAAATGCCTTATGTGTTGATCGGTTGCTTCCGGCTTGCTCACTTTGCCCTTAACAATAAAAATAATTTATGACCCAACAAAATAATGCCGAGGAATACTACTTTCGAATGGAACACTTAAATAGATGTCGACGTGCCCCCGTCTAGGTACAGATTAATCTCAAGCAAGGCATGTTAAAATAATGGACTTCTTTTCGGTCCCCCTAATAATTGCAGATCATTTTACAATATAAATCAATACAAGTTATTGTGTGAATATATATGTTTATTCCATATTTGCTCACGGTAGTTCAAACTATCTTGGAGACTGAAATTATAGAAGGATGAGGCATAGGCAACGTGTTTTTATCCACATGTTTTGTTTTTAAGGGTGTGCTGGTTGGATTGAAATAAAAAAAATTGATTTTAAATTTAAAAAATCACATAGTGATTGAAAAATAAGCAATATATTTGACGCCAGTCAAATATTCAAATCCTTATCAGTATCTTTAGAAAATTTACAAGGTAGCCTACACAAAGAAAAAATAATATAAAATATTATTTTCACCTGCACGGTATTCATTTTTCACTAACTTAAAACACAAGCAGGTGCTGATTTTTCTTTATACTTTGAAATACACAGCATATTCATAATGTTATGCAAAAAAAAAGTGATCTACTGGCAGTTCAAAGGGACTCTTTTATAGACTTTTAACAATAATTTAGAAAATAAAATTCACTTAGTGTTTTAAATTATATTTCTTAAATAAAATTCGTAACTTTTTTTCTTATTCAATATTATCTGATTCTCTAAAATGAATAAAATAACTATTGATAATAAAATAACCGATGAATGAAACAATATATAAATAAATACATTTTTGATTTAGCCTGTAATAAAAAAATGTAGATACATAATTTGTGTTGTTATACCAGTACGTACTGTGTACCTCAAATTAAAACGTCGTAAATTAAAAATGATAATATTTGCTTGACAAAAGCTAATCTGTCTGCAATGTGATAAGATTAACTTGATGCTTTCAAACTTTTAAAAAATTAAGCACATATGAATGTAAAATCAACAATAATTTGATGATAATTGATATTTAAATATCCGAATGGCATTATTATATGATAATATTACAAAACAATTATTTTTGCCTACAAACTTCACGCATTAAATCAAATATCATGACTGGTTTGGACCGGTTTATCTATGTAGTGTTGACAATTTACACTTCGATTGTTTACGAAACCGGTAATGGTCATCAAACATAAAATATAAACAAAAACATGTTGGACTTATTTATCGTGGTGTTTCAATTTCATTAAAACATCGTGAATAATTTGTTCTACAATAGGGTATATTAAGTAAAAATATAATGGTTTACTCATAATGTTCACAATATAATATATTAAGTGTAATAAAAATAAATTACTAAAAACAGCGAACTGTCAGTTAACTCACCACTGATCAGTTGTTTAATTCAGCGTTGCCAAAAAACCAATAACATTCAATATTTCACGGCCACTTTAGTTCGAATAAAAAAAAGGTCAATAAACAAACCATTCAGTCAATCAAAAAAATTTAAATCACCCGCGTTAGAACAAAAGGTAAATGTGAAGAAAAACGATCGAAGCGCGGGAACTGTGCATTCGTAACGGCTCAAAGCCGGTTTCAAACTGATCTTTGACTGCAGAGAGATCCAAAAACACCAAGTCACCACATTCGCCACTGGCAAATATGTCGTTTTGTTCCTTCTAACGCAACTAGCCAGGCGAGACAGAAGTAAAATGAACGCCGCTTCACGAGCAAAAAAATAAATTTGGATAAAGCTGTTTGCGCTTTCTGTGCAGCGCGCTGCATGCTGATTATATTTTGCATAAAATTTACAAAAAATACATTATGGCTCCAATAAAAATATTACTAATAAGAATATAAAACCCAATACTCGAACCATATTATAGTGAACCAATTTGAATAAAAAATATAGCAAACACTACTTATACGTTAGCGACATCTAGGTAGTAATAGAAAAAATTATTATCGTTCAATGTATAATAGATTCATATTTACAAAATAAACCATCATTCTTTTTGAATATTTTTAACGTTTAACATTTGGCTGCTTTCAATTTTACGAAAATATAATTTTGGTAAAAATTATTTTCATTTAAAACTTTGACATGAATTTTAATTTTAATATTTTATTTTGTAGCAATTTTCACAACCTTCGATAGCTCAGTTGGTAGAGCGGTGGACTGTAGAGTTATCATGATCATGGAAATCCATAGGTCGCTGGTTCAAATCCGGCTCGAAGGAATTTTTTTGTTAGTTTCTATTAAAAATAATTGAAAATTCCATCAGAAACCTATCTAAGAAATAAATACAGCACAACTAATTATTATGCCACACCCCCCACCTTTACATTTGCATTCTATACCTATAAATAAGTACAATATACCAGCATTTTCCAAACTTTTTCTCCCGCGACCCGGTTATTTTAATATTTCTCCTTTGTGTATTTTTTATAGCCTACTTACTACCTGTATTATAGTCTATACTACCGACCTATATTTGTTATAATACAAATAATTTACTGTGATAAACCTATATAGAAATCAAATGTACTTATAATTTATTAATGAGAGGTATTACGAAACTATATTGTAAATATACAGATTTATTTTTGGAAATTGGCGACCCGGCATTATGCTTTCTGCGACCAGGTACCAGGTTGCGACGCATCATTTGGGAAACGCTGCAATATACCAAAGGTAAATTCAAAAGAGAGGGAATTTGTGATTTATTCTTTTAACCATATCCTACTTGGATCATATAACAACCACACAGTAACTAGATTCTCTGTAGTTAATCAATTTAGTGCTCCTATGTTCCTCCAGTGCCTTGATGCCCAGAGTAATTGCTTTATTCCCCAGCCCTTAGCTACGACCCTGCCACTGGATGGTCATTAGCAACCTTCCACAGCAATGGGATCTAACCAGTCGGTAGATGAGACAGGCAGAATTCTGACTCCTTTGGAGCATACAGAGCACATGTCTATTGTCACTGTTTTAAAATTTTTACATAATAAAGTGTTGGTAAGTCCACACTCTTATCTCCCCCCCAATGTTCTCTCTTAGCTGATAGCCCCCGCACACTCATTCCTTGTTGAGATGCATTCCAATACAACTATTCAAAAAAAAAATATTTTTAATTTAAATAACCGTAATTGTCCGAAATAAATTAGAAATTAAGCTAGAATTAATTTTTCATCTGTCCTCCGAACACTTAATTGATCTAAATATTTTACATAATATAAGGACTAGTTGTAAGGAACGACGTGAAAAGCTAAAAAAATGTTAATAACTTTAATAGCGGCTGATTATTTGTTTCATTCAGCTTATTCTCTTAATTTTTGCTTGATTTTATATTATTAAAAAAAAATAGAATGAGTTCTGTTATTTTTTATGTTTTGTTTATTACACTTATTAGTAAAAACTTATTAAAAAATTATCATATGATTATATTTTTAATATACAGTGAAACCCCGATTCTACGTTTTCCAAGGGACCGGAAAAAATCAACGAATAATGCAGGAAACCGATAATGCGGGAAATCTTCAAATAATATTAAAAAATCTTCAAATAATATAAAAAAAGAATATATAAATTTATTCTTTAATTGCCTAATTAATAAATACTAAGTTGCCTATTCGTAGTTGGGTACTTACATTTTGACAGACACCCACCCTTCAAACACTCGTACTTTTCTAAATTAACTTTTTTTTGCTATATGATTTTTTTCAACGCCTTGAATTGTTTTCAGTTTCTCAGCTAGAGTTCTAGTTTTTTTTTATTTGGGCATTTTAGTTTTGACTTTTGAATGACCGGGGTTCCACTAAAAAAAACGCAAAACAAAATACGAGGTAAGACAATTTATGAGAAATATTCAACGAAAACGGTCAATCGGGATAATATTTGTGACGGGACCAAAATATTTAAATGGTAGATAGAGGAGAATGGTAAATTGGGGAACTATTAATGCGGGATTATTTAACGTTGTTCTTATGGATGTTTGGCCGGGACTATGAAAAATAAACGATTCATGCGGGAAAACGAACAATGCGAGAACGGTAGATCGGGGTTCCACTGTACAAATCAAAACAAAACAAAAACACTATTTTTTTTTATCAAATATGGCAAATTATGCCGCGCATTTGTTGTAATGGCCCGCGCAGCTAACCTCTGGTCATAGTGGGAACATTGCTCCCCCTTTTATCCCAACGTATACAAATAATCTCATTCAGTTTCTTCAGCCGAATCTATCATCAAAGATATTAATATTGGATTTTTTTCATTCACGGTTTCGAAACATCTCATGTGATATTAATAAAGAAAGGGTTACGACATGAGACATTTCACTTTATGATCCCTCTGTACTTCAGAACGGTAAGCGTGAAAACCTGTCATAAAAGAATTAATATTCATAGTGAAATTTGAACAGTCCCTATAGTATTTTTTTTCCTTAAAAAAATATTTTCTTTTCATTCTCATACTGCTAATTGCTTTTGTTTTTTTCACAGGTTTCTTGATCTTTCTATTAACAGCTTAACGACCGCTGGACGCATATTTAAGTCTTTGAAAACCAATCGTTGCTCGCCGGTGGACGCATATATGCGTCCTATGTCATATATTCCATTCTATTAAAAAGTATCTGGAAGCTAGAAAATTAAATTTGGTTATGTCTCAATTAATTTACAAATTATAGTGAATTTAGTAAAATTACAATTTTTCGCACAATTGCTCGGCCGCCAGGTGAAGTTCTATAAAAAAACGTGCAGTCATTAAGCTGTTAATATACCTATTATATCTGTTGAATTACATACATATATATATATATATATATATATATATATATATGCTAACCACCTTTTTTTAGACTTTTAATAAAATTATAAACTGTTTCTTTTTCAATTACCTACCTCATGTCTCCATATTACTACTTAGATTAGATGTGGGGGAGCTGCAGACTTCAGTGTTATAAATGTAATCTTCAGTCAGAATTCAATTTTTTCAATAATTTATATAATAATGTTGCTATTAGGTCTACACAGACCTCCACCGAACCCAACCAGGCAGGTTATGATGATCCAGATGATTAAGTCTTCCCAAGAATTGGCGGTGAACACCTCGAGAGTGAATGATACATTGTACTATGATTTATCTACCGCAGAAATTTTCAAACAGTTAGCTCACCATTGGCAACAAGAGACCAAACTGACCATGTCAGGCATTAAAGAATCTGATACAATTACTTTAATGATAATTCAATGTAACTATCCAAAGTTACTCCTTCGTCCGATTTCATTGATTTCAGCAATCAGCATGAATTTAACATGTGAATAAGAATTATTAAGTATAAGCTCTGAATAAAATTTGTATAGAATGAGTGACATGTGAATCAAATAATATACTATTTGACGGCTGATATTTTTTTTTTGATTGGACTAATGTTCTTGAAAGCACATGTACAGAGAATTTTCAGGAGAATATAGGGTAACAGAAATAAAATTTAAAAAAACACTTGTTTTGCTGTATGAATTTATTTTTGATAACAAAAAAATCTCGATGTGAACAATTTATGCTAAAATTGTAACTGATTCACCAGATGAATGAAAATGTTCATAAGTAAATGATAACTAAATTATCCATGGCCACATCAATATGAATTCAATTCCACATATTAGGTAGCACTGAAGTCATCGATGGATATTTTTATACTGTCTTCAATGTAAAGTCAGTTGGGAAAGACAACACAACGACTGAAGCTATTCAAATAGATGTCAGTGACTTCAAGAACTCAATGGCGCTATATCGTTTATGGGTATACATTAGTGATTTACTACAACTAGAAAAAGAATTATGGAATCAAAACTATCTGGTGAAACTATCGAAGATTGCAATGATAAAAACCTGTTAAAACCCAATTCATTTTCATTTGCCAAAAATAAATATTGTCAATTAAATTAATTGAAAATTCAAATTTAATTATTTCAGCATCAATTTATTCGATGAGTTTAAATATGAAAGCATTTCTTTCGGCGGGCCAGTAATATTCAATCAGATAAGCAATCAAATAAGATTTTAAGCGCATGAGAACCAAATTGAAAGGATAATATAAAACCGGCACCACCACATAAAATTGACACTTAGAATTTCAAATTGAGTCCATGATTATTCAAGAGGAATATTTATTCATAACAGCTTGTCTGAATATTACAATAAATTTTATCGCTAATCTGATACATTATTGTTTTGATAACAGGGCACTAAATGGTTTTTTTATTCCTTTGTTTCATTTTTTTTGACAAACAATACTAAACACGTTGAAGATAAGTCAAATCTTTAGTCATGAAGTGATTGAAAAATGTACCTTCCATTTTTTAAAAGGTTTACATTTTTGAGATTGGGAAGCTTGCAAGACTGAAAAACGTAGCATCGCCAGATTACAGATTTGAGATGGTTAGATCTACAAAATACTTGCTACGGAAAAAAAAAATGTACAGCAATGACATGGTAGTTATCAAAAACTGATTAAAGTTCACATTGAATATTGTTCAAAATAGATTATCGGTATCAGTAAAGTACAAGTAAATGACTTACAATAAGTTTATCAACTTCTTTCAATGACAAAGCTATATATATTATTTTTTATGGATCTTCATAAGTTAATTGGTTTAATATGAATGTAACAATAATCTGGCAAGTTAGCGAGGACCAATTAATTTATGAAAGATTTTTTTTTATTAAGACACTTTTTTTCATGAAAGCGAACAGGCGTAAAAAGGGTAGGACCCTCGATTGAATTTTCTAAAAATGTCCTGAAAACCCACTTCACCTGTTACAAAAAAAAAAAAACATACAAATGTCAAGCCAATATTTCACATAGACATGTGTGTTAATTGATTCATCTTTGAAATGAAAAAACATTGTTAATTACATTCAACCATTTTTTTTAATAAATCTGCATTAACTCAATAAAAGCTTTCGATTAGAAACATAAATATTGTAATGAAAGTAATATTATACCGTATCCATTCAAATAAAAAAATAGGTTTTTTTCAGTCAAATAATATGATAAATTTAATTTGCTATTTGCTTCGCAAAATAAAAATGGATACTATATTTGGAGAAAAGATAATCGATTGCAAAAAAAATGCTTTTCACATTCAGTCTGAATTTTAATTAGATGGAAGCTCTCATCTAACCAGTTTGCTGTTAAAAAAAACACATTATTTTAATTCTTTTACGGGTCAAGGCGAACCTCCTACAATCTCTCGCGTAAAAGATGACTTAACTAAACTCACTAACTACATAAAATGGTGTACGAGATTAATCCGACGAAATAAGATCGAAGGATGGATCGCCGTCATGAATATTTATCAACAATATTAATACACATAATACATAGACTGACGAGATGGTGATACTTAACAAATAAAGAATGTAGATATTAATCTATGCTGAGAAATATTCATCATTAAACAAATAACCCTTCCAAAGCTTTTTATTTTAATGAAACCGGAGCAGTGTTTGAACAGTCAATGGGATACTGTTTGAATTTGAAAAAATCAAGATGCAAGACTACCGCTCCGGCTTTGTTGCTCAAAGCAAATAAATGTAAATTTACATTAAATAATATTTAGAATCGTCACACTATTTTTTTTAAATGTATTTATATATATACTTATATAATTTTAATAACCTAAAAATGTACTTTTGCTTTTGCAGTGGACTATAATAACATCTTAATATTTTCAAGGTGAGAATACGCTTAAAATAATAATGTATGTTATACTAACCCGTGCAAGCACAAAAATGCATTCTTACGTTGGAAATATATATGATTTAAAGTTTATATTTATGCAATTTATATGTAATAACAAACATACATGCGCTTGCATATAGCATTCATTCAAGACAACTTTTCATACAAAATAATATGAGGTTTTAGGTGAACCCAGAATAATTATAATACGATAGAGTAACAATGCCCATTGATAAAACGTTTAGAGGAAAAAACATACATTTTCTGGGTTGACCAAAACCAGCACATTACGATAATCGTATTGAGCAGTATATATAGATATACTGTACAACATCATTGAGACAATACAAATACGTACATATACATACTCTTATAACTTTAAATGGGATGTCATTAAGGTGTTCAATGTCCCATGTCAACGTTGCATCAGTTTTGAGTAATGACGTTTTGCGTAATGACAGTTTACTGAAACGCCCCGCTGAACAATGATTCGGGCATATTTTTATAAAAACAAAGATATAAGACAATTTTTCAATATTCATCATTTACAAGCCCGGAGCAGTACAGCGAGACGGGTTCAATAACTGTTTATTTTAATCTACGCATTAAATTATAAACTAAATATAACTGAATTTACATGAATATTTAATGAATTCTGTGAAACTTTATTTTACGATAGTAAGAATATACATGCAGAATCAACAGGATCAATATTATAGAGAAATTTAATAGAATCCAAATAAAAACAAATTAAACCAATTTATGAGAGAAAAACATAACATTTACAAAGGAAAGATTTTTTTAACAAGAATAGAAACAATTCTCCGGGATCGTTGAACATTTAATAGTTCACAAAGAAGGATACAGACGGTTAAGAAAAATTATGTTACTTAATAAAATATTTTCTATTCACTCCCACGGGTGACTTTTCAGTTACATCAACGATGAAAAGTTTAATGTCATTTCAAGTATTTCACGTGCGACAAAATGGAAAAATTCTTTTCCGATCTTCATTCATTCGGTCGACTTCCTCGTCGAGCTACACCTCTGAAAACTTGTACATTTTGTGAAACGTCAACGACATAGATGGCGTTAATTGACTATACATACGCAAATAGACATTAGTATAGAAAAATAGAAAGAAAATATATTATGAAGACGAGCTAGGATAAAGAATATAATACACAAGCAATATACATAATAATATATATAACACAAGTTGATTAATATTTGGTTTTGGTTGGTATGCGACACATTAATGCCCAATATACTAATTATATTAGTTATTTTTTTTTTATAAAAAGAATGGAGCTATATTTTTTAACAAAAACACCGCCAATCGACATGGCTAGAATGCAGATAAAAATGAATTTAAATTAACACAAAATTCCATCGATCACAATGGATATATTTGAATTGAACAAAAATTATAGTTGAAAAAGACTGTATTTACATAATTGGTAACTTTTTAGAAATAGTCGTAACCGACAGACATTCTAAATCTGCCCGAGAGACTACGGCTAATAAGTCGTGTATTAATTGTTTTTTTTTTTTTTTTACACTACAACAATTCAAAAGTTCTGTAATCACACCTAACTTTTATAGCTAATGGACGTCTTTATGGTAATATATATTGGGATCGTCCATTTCAAAGGCCTCACAGGCGCTATTAAAACAAAAATATAAACAATATATTGAATAGACAATAATCTGTGAAGTGTCACTCGTTCCGACAAGCTTCGGACACAACATTTATTATCGAATACCAATCACAATACTCCTTTCTTAAGAAAAGATTAGAGAAAACGGATGATACATCGAAAGCGACAGTTCACAATGTCTTCCTTAGAAAAATTACATTGCATGAAATCTTTCGCAGAGAACTTAAGTCTCTTCTTAAGATTGAAGATTGCATATTCACTAAAATAATCTACCGAGCCACCTTACTGTTATACGACAAAGATTTGATTTTGAAACACATCAAAGCGGCGTCTTCCTCCGTCTCGTTCTTCAGATCGACACCGCAGTATCGAATATGAAAATAACCAGAAACTACAGATATGTTTTAGAGATAAATTTTGCTCGAGTGCAGATCGGTCGCTCGTGAATACACGATACGTATGACCGTCGAAAACGGACAGGTCAATCCGCAGGATGCGTTGAATCCTCGTGATATTTCAAATACTTAAAAATAATTATATACATAAATATTTCATAATCCCGATCGGTACATTTTTATATTCATACCGCTATCGAGATATATCGACAGAATAAATTAAACAACTTAAAATATTCAACCATCGAGCGATGTATTGAAATCCAATAAATATTTATATTATCTCTCTACGATGCGAAACGGCGGAACTGAAGTGAGAATCATTTTTTAAGCGAAAGTTTAATATTTTTATCAGTGAGCTACGGCTGTTAGGTTTAAAAGAATACTGAGGATATTACTTAAATTGTGAGATAAAAACAATATACTATGTTTTATTGCAACGAAAGAAAGGCAAGTCCACCGACTGAGGTAATAAATCACAGCGGCTATGTATTTGGATTACAATAAAATGGGCTATAATAGTAGAAGAGTGATCGTTTTATAACCTCGTCCGTACTTATTCCGCTATTGTGATAAGAGTTAATAAACTATAAAAGAAGAGCCGCAATCACAAGTGACATTTTAAAATCGTTAACCATAATAAATCGATCTGTGATTGTTGCAGTTCTAATTATTTTAGAATTATTTACTAATAATTTCAGTTTCAACGTCTTTTTCACACGCCACGGTTTTTCAGAGATCTTCAATTTTGGCAAAACAGATTACAGAAAGACAATTACACAATATACACTAGTACTGTCAGTATATTATACACTGACAGTACTATACACTCCAATTTAGAAATTTTTGTATGGGAAATATTCTTTCAGCTCAAAGGCAGGCTTCTTTTACAACGCTGCAGATTAAATAAATGTTTTTAATATAAGAAAGCGGTTTGAAAAACAGGTTGAAACTGAAGTCGCGAGGGTCGAACGAGGAGAGACATCAGCGCGTCAGCGGTCGGTCGGCAGCAGTGAGGAGAGGGGCTCGGAGAGGACGAATGGGAGGGGGGGGCAGCGTGCAGCGCAATTTGCCTGTGCCGCCCGCCCGACCCCCCCCGGCCGCCGAATGTCGACGCTTACGACCCTCTCCCTTGCCCTCCCCGTCTCCGATGAGGCAATCATCCGCACATGCCTCACAGTGAGGCTCTACGTCAGAATACATGCTAAGCGAGCGATCCAGGATGCCGCCTACCGTGTCCGCCTTCCGGCCGACACGGTAGGCGGGATCCTTATCGGTCCCAGGCCCCGCAGCCTCTAGAGCAATGCGGACAAAGTCGCCATCATCGGCACGGAAGGAGATCTCCTCAGTGGCAATGTCATCGGGGGTGTCGCACCCATCTCCGTCTGGGAAGTTGTGAGCGTTGCTGATATCGGAGAGCAGCTCGTCCCATTCACGAGCTAGCTCTTCTTTACGCACCTGGGCCGCTCCTGAACGGCGTCTATTAGCTCTCGCCTCCGCTCGCTGCCGGTCGCATGCTTCACAAAATTCATCAGCAGAGCCCCATATTTTGGCTGCGTTAAACCTAAAAGTCCGGCGACCCTCGGTGGTCCAAGGCCCACCGTTTGCCTCGCAGCCTTCGCATTGGATCCAGTGACTCTCAGGGTCTACCGAGGGGTCCCTGGCCTCCTCCACCTCGGGAGCTGCGCTTGCGCCCTCTGTCTGAATGGATTTTTCTATTTGGCACACCCTAAACTTGAGGACCAGATCGGCAGGAGACATTTCTTCGTCGGAGCAGGCGGAGGAAAGGCAGACATCGAGGCGTGAATAATCAATACCTTGGGTACGATATTCCATGTAGCGCTCAGGACTCTCTCTTCCAGTTTCCAAAAATATGGTACCGGAACCGCTCCTTTTGAATTCTACTTCATCAAGAGCGCTGTCAACAGGGAAAGTGACACCGTTCGCATAATTCACCACACGGTCTTTGGCACCCTCCGGACTCTGGCGTTCAATCGGGCGGAAATGTGTTCTTACAGAGGTTAGCAGATCTTCTTCATCCCCAGTCGCTGGCGGGCAATCGATCTCTCGAGGCACTTCAATTTTAAAATTTTTACGGGTGACTGTGTCGCCGATGAATCCTGGAGCTTTTGGAACCACTTCAGTAAATGAGCTATATAAGCTGCTGTGGTTAAGGGCAGTGAGACTACGAACAGAAGCATTAGATAATTCCCCACGGCGATGCAACACCTGATCTGGAAATGAAATATCTTCCAGAGGACCGGGAACAGTTTCTGAAAACATTCCAATTCCCGAAATGAACGGGCAAGCCGTCCTTTCTACATTGCAAGTGTCCTCATCGCCGCCAAGGTTAAGCGGTTTTAGTCTACCGTAGATAACTTCCATAGACTCCTCACCGTCAGGCTCAGCCTTAATGCGCCACAAATCTCTTCCACTTTCTCGAAAGCAACGAGGATCGGACACTAAAGATTCGAGACCACAGGTCTCATCCAGAGAAGTAAACGCGTTTGCATCGCGGTCCCGCGCTAAATCACCATTTGACCAAACAGAACCACAGAAAGATGCAAATCCATCACCGCATGGTGATGAGAAAAAATCTCGGAATTCGACGACAGGTTCTGGACCAGTTGCATCAGGTGACCCGTCATTATCAGTGAACCAAAGCGCTTCAAGACTACGATCAAATTTGGCTTCGAACCTCGCAATGGATTCTTCTTCAGATGGTGAGAGTGGGGGTGAAGGTAGATTCTCCTTGATCACCCAATCTTTGAACAAAACGATGTCGTCACCCTCTCCTTCGATGTCGGGAGACGTATCTGAGTCCCTTTGATATAAACGGCGAGTTGGAGCACATTCCTCAAGGGTGGTGTTATCGCAAGTGCCATATCCGTCATCGGGTGCCATACCACGAATGAAGTCTCGCAGACGATCTCTACCATCGGCGTCCCAAACGTCTCCATCAGTTATCCACTCAGGCAACGGCTCATCGCCGTGTTCCGAGGCTTGACGTTCCCTTTTTCTATTTCGGCATCGCGCATTCTGGTGACGGTGAGAATGTACGGTGTTGCGTCGCACACGGGGGGGTTGCTGCTTGGCCTGCTTGGGCCTCAGCCAGTCTTTGCCACAGGAAACGTTCCTGCGGTGGCCGTTGTCTTTAGCGCGGCGCGGGAGAGGGATTAATGCAGCTGGGTCGTCAGCCCTAGGGATGGCGACAGCGGGGTGGCCTGGTGCGGAAGCCGAAGCGAGGGCTGGAAATGCAGCGTAGTACAGACGAGCCATTTCTGATGGTGACAGTGTTCGACTTTCTCTGCGGGGCTTTGCCTCTCTTTTTCCTGTTTGAGCGTTTAGTTCATCAGCTTCTTTTAGTTTAGCTCGAAGTTCATCCACCAGTTGTTCTATACCAGAACTCTGAAAGGGAAAAAATAGGTTGAGTGATCACACAAATCTACATGTTAACATTTATTATCTTTATTTCATATACAAAAAGAAAATTTTCATCAGCAGAGCAAAATTTTAAAAACAATAAAATTGAAGTAACATCTTTACATTCATTGTGAAGTTGTCCTTTACAAAAGATTGTACAAAGAAAAAAAACCAACCTGATCATCGGAAGCATTGATGAGGCACTGTACAGCTGCAGAACGTTTTAAAGCCTCAATTTTTACGGGAGCCCATTCTGATATGCGTCGTCTTTCCCAATTCTTTAATTTTAAAAAAATAAACATTTTGTTAAATAATTTATTTCAATAGTCTTTATGAATGCATTACATTATATTTAGCAGTATTAAGCAAAGTCCAAATTAAGACATGATTTGATAGCTAAGCATAATGTACTTCTGAGAATCAAATTTTAAATCACAAAAGCGATTGGACGTATGTATATTTGTATATACAATTTTCAGCATGTACTAGCAGATGGCAAACTTCCAAAAGAATATTTTTAGCATCCTGACTTTACTTCATTTAAAAATCGTGGAGCAGTGGCCTGCAAAGCCATAAAAGTTACATTAGAATCATATTTTTTTTTCGGTTACCTTTAATTAAATATAAATAGTCAATCTTTCATGATACAATCTTTTAAAATTATACTTCAAATGATTTTTTTTTAAAAAGTCTTTACTGAGGTCAGATATTATATATTTAATATAAGTATCAGAAACAATTCAGAAGATCAGAGAGAAAAAGAAATAAACTAACATATTCAGGCATCACAAAAATAGGACAATATTATTTTCAGAGGTTAACTGCTGTTTGTTGTAAGTAGAAATACAGTATATGTGACAAAACTAGACAATATGAATTAAACTCTGTTTTGAAGTGTTCATGTGCGATAGATTATTTTGATTCATATCATTTTACGCTCTAACACTAAAGAACATAGCCTTGGCTACAAATGGTCAGATGCAGAAATAAAATGGTGTAAAATTTGCTTTAATTACATTTGTGCAATAATCGTTACAGAATTATGTTCACTTGTAAGGATATATAATATATCATTATATATATACTTTTATAACATGGCAGAAAGTCAGTTATCTGTAGTGATTAATATAGATGGTTTGTTACCTTGGTGGGTTGAGGGCTGAGATCGGCTGGATCAAGGGGCCTGGTGAGCAAACTGAGAACATAGCGACCGTAAGCGAGAGCATCTATACCTCTCGCCTCTAGTTGCCCTCTCAACCACTCTCCCACGCCTCCCTCCCAATGAGCTGACCACACCTGCCCGTACTTCATGCCTCCTGAAACGTAATAATACACTTGATCATAAAGTTTTATCAATAACTCTAAATCTGTAAGATTCCAGTACAAATATCGACAGTTTAGATTTTAAAAAACAATTGTTAATTGTCAGCAAATATGTGAAAACAATCATAAAGGGTAGGATATTCAATTAATAAATCAAATAGGCTACAGGTCGGAAGGCCGCAGCTCGCAAGCAGCATACGGATCTTTATCAAGTTTTTTACTTTAAAAATCAATATATACACTTCATATGAATCTCCGATGCCTTTGCTATCCTATTTCCTTGGCAACTGGGCTCTTCTCACTTGAAGGTCTGTCGACCCCTAAAATAGGCGATCAACTTTTACAGATTTATGGAGTAGTTCATTTTCAAGAATTTTAATTATTTTTCTTTCAATACCAATCCTCGAGTCACTCACTATAGCTTCACAAATAAGAGATTTTTAGTGACCAATCGTTAATTTCACTAAATAAATTTTTGATAACTGTCTAAAATGAAAAGCAGCAGGATAACAATCTTTACTTTCTGAGAATAATTTCACGTTAAATCCAATTACAAATGTTAATCTTTGAAAATATAGATAAAATAAACACCACAATATCTTTTATATATTTATCTACTGCTCAAACAACATTATTAATACTTTTGATAAAATCCATACCTATTTAATGATAATCTTTAGTTATGTAAAAAAAAATATATTAATTACAATGGCCAAAAATTTGGAAGCAAAGTATGGACTAATGTGTCTTGAGACTTTTTTCATGATACTATAAATTGAAAATGTTTGTTGAAAAAAAAAAAATTAGGCCAGATGTGACAAATTACAATACACTTCTAGGGCCTGGCTGTGAATAAAATGAACTGAAACTTATACTTTTAAAAATATTTATTACTACAACTCCTTTTATGTAAACAGATAAGTTAGAACAATTATTAGATTATTGTTTGTGATAAGGATTGCCCCTTTGCTGTTGTTAGCAATGTAAATACCATAATAATTAATTGTATGCAAATTGATTTGTTTATGGAAATAACGAATAATATTGTAATATTTGTTTAGAAAACTATTTATTTACTCATTTATCATAATCGAAATTCAATATCTAAAATTCATGACACATGAAAATGTCCATTTGCTATATTTTATTTTATCTCAAATTATAATTTATCTCAAAAAAAAAGTTTATTATTATCTACTCTAGCGTCTCGGACATTCCTAGCCTATTAGAAATCCATTTTTACTGAATATAAAATATATTAAACTTATGATAGAAGCCATATATATAACTAAATAATTTTGTTAATAAAATCACAATATTCCTTTATACTTTATTCCACTTTATTAAAAAGGTCAGGACCGGTTTCGCTCATTGCGAGCGTGTTTTTATTAATATAATGCCTTTCCACCAAGTATTGACAATGAACACCCTAAAGTTAAATTTTGAGCTGCTGTTTTTTAGAATGAAATATAAATGTTTGATAAAAAAAGATGACTGAATATAAATATACCCTCTTAAAATTAAAGTACATAAAACTGATAATTTAAGCCCTCTGCAATTGTCAACCCCGCCCCGTGCAAACATACAATTATCAGTGTCAATTCGTTAATGGCTGAAATCACCCTCGAAAGCAGTTTGAAAATATAAACTCAAAAAATTTACATTATAAAATACATTTCACTGACCATAGCGATAGCATACGAGTTATAAGACAAAAATTAGTAGAATTAACTATTTAGCCAAAATTCCCACAACACTTGAAAAGTTGGCATTGAATGAATGAATTGCTATGGATGTGATAGAAGCATTAATTCTTATAAAATATCTGATAATAGATTAACATTACTTATCTATTAACTGAATTACTAACCTATAAATAAAATTATGATATCTAAAGACAGTAGAAATATTTGTGATAAAAATCATGAGGTAAAATTTACAATCAGAATTAGTAGATTGATAAATGATAATCTATCATATCTCATTTTTGTCTTCAATAACTTCCATATTTTGTTTTTGTAAGTATTACAGATTTATTAATATGATAAATGGTTGATTTTCTTACAATACTTTTAACTTTTTTACAAGCATCGCAAGCGTATAAAACATTTAATTAAGTAAATCTATACCAGATTGTTAATATGATATCTGGTGTGTTTAATTCTCATTTGGAGAACCATAAATAAATTCATTCAATAATATAATCAAAAAATATTAATGACATCTACAAATCCACTAGAACTGAATTCCAGTACAGTATTATACAAAATTGCATTGTTTCATGAAGTGACTACAAGCCAAATATTTTAAGAAAAAACAAATATATAACTAGTCTAATGTACATTCAAACAATATAAATGTTATATAAGTAATCAGCTGAGTGATAAGGATTGTGTACATACTATTAGAGAAGTTATTTTTCTATTGAAAGCCCTAATGACAGAGCGAAGGTCATTTCTGTAATAAAATTACTAACACTAGAGATAAATACCTAATGCACGTAAATATGTAGATATGCATTGGTATAAACATTTAATGTGTAAGGAATTAATTTATTTATGTAAATTTCATTTATATCTGCATGATTCACAATCTTCAAGACTAATTATATACAATAATATGGAAGTATGTAAAAAGACTGTCATGTTTCTTTATTTGTTATGTTGTCATAAATGATGCAATACAAATTAAGCATCACTAAATATGTCATCATTTATTTTAATGATATATTAATTGGTTGTGCACTGTTTACCTGTCACTCGATCAAACATTAAATTAAATGTACGTACTAACCTCCAAATGTATGCGAGATGTAGCCATCAGAAATGATGGGAAGCGAAATGCTCGCGGCTGGTGATGAATGTAGCGCTTGCTGCAGCCCAGGGTATCTTTTTGTATTTAGGCATTCTTAATAAATCTAACAGTCTCCTTGTCGAACATGTTACTCTAGTTTCCAAAAATCGTTAAGTCCTTAGTCCGTAAGCCAGAATCAATTCATAATGTGGAGAAGATTGTATTTTTCTATTGTGCTAAAACATGTTTTTAATCTTTGGTTGTTTTTCTTTCGCTTGAGAAAATAAAAACACAAAATAAAGTTCCTTTGTCGTGTAATCTTGCTATTCCAGACTCAACAATCACATTGTCATTGTCGGAGATGATGAGTGTGACACCATCCCGTGATATTTCTGAAATGCATCAACCAAATCGAACATAAATTATCGATGAATTTATCGACACTGAACAAATATTCACAAGTCATTATCGTCACATCTAATGTTTCCGTACGAGCGAACCTTGAACGGTAGCACTGGTAAGAACGAAATTAAAAGAAAACTACGACATTTCAGCCAGGACGGATCCATCACTGCCTACACACCTAGTTCGCGCCACAAAAGTGGGCCGATGACATTACTGGTTTAGATAGGCGAATTCTCGCCCATTTGAACACACATTTGTAACCTTCGACGACATGTGAAAATCTGGATTATAAATAGATAACAAAGAAGCGCACGGTGTTAACCTTGCAAATTTACTGACTCATACTGTCGAGTGCATCGATTGCGACATTGAGAAATGAGATTGCATGCATGTAACACACGAGACGACGATTTCCGCAATATCACTGGGAATACTTTCACTCGGTGTCGAGTGCGAGAAGTAGGGTAAAATAGTTGGGTAATTGGCACTGGTCACTTACCGTTGAGTTTGGAAGGGATGTTCTTCACCCCACACGGTATCACACACCCCACAGGGCATAAAACATGGCAGTCGGGATAACCCAGACGTAAATGTGCGCAACTGCGCCAGGCTTGTAGGTGATGGCCAATCGTAAAAGGCTAATTTTAAAAACGAATCGTGCATGCAGAGGCCCAGAAATCTAACCGTCCGTCGACTTGATTGGTTGAAAATATTTTCAAGGCCTTATTGACGAAACGTGTACCTGTTTTCTGCCAATAAGAAAACAGAGAGTTGATACTTCCTGTTGTATTTGCTATACGGATATGGTATAAAAGGGAATGTGAATCTTACCGCGTAATTTGAATTAGAAAAACCGGTCATATAAAAAAAAAGATAACGTGGTTACCTGATTAAGAATAAGCTTTATTTATAATCCACTTTGTAATAATAAATAAGTGGTACAACTACATTAACCATGTCAGTTATGAACAATGTTTGACAGTAAGAAAGATAAGTTAGGTCGATATTCAAAACAATAGAAAGAATCAGTATATATGAAAAGACCAAACATACATTGGTAGTTTTGTTTTTATTCACCGTAATCAAAATTAGATAATCAGAATAAATGGTTATCATCAATTCCTATTCCTAGAACATTTACTTTTACTATGTTTATCTTTAGTCAAATGATTTTTATCAATCGAAAAATTAAATAAATATTCTAGGAATCTGATTTTGGTAAAATATCAAAGGTTTGGGTGCATAAAATCTTTTTCAATATAGATATTCATAAAATTTCTGTGAGTTCAGATTATAATGGTTAATAAATAGAGGGTGTGTTTCAAGATTTTTTACTTCTTTGTAATACAGACACTCGACAGATGCGTATTTTTCTGTACCCGATATAAATATATTATGTTGTTTCTTATAAAACAATGCCTAATATTTTACATGAGACAAATTTTACAAAAGACAAAATAACTAGTCACAATTATTGCATAAATTTCGCATTTTTCATAAATCTTAATTTTAATGCAATAATGACATTTGTTCTGTTTATGTGGAAAAAATAAATTTAATATGAAAGATCTATAAAAGTAGTAATAAATAGAATTTGTTTTGCCTCATGTTGGGAAAATGGGAAGTGATAAAAATCATTTTCGTTAATTAAATATTGTTATTGTGAGTTGTTATGAAGCTATGATGATAAGTCATTATTTATGTTTTTATCACTACATAATAACTATGGATTTTAGAATTTCTAAAATAGAACTTAATGGTAAAAGAAAATTTTAGAATTGTTTTGAAATTTTCAAATTACTGTGTTTGTATTGGTTCTCCATTTACATGTTTCTGCCACTTTTAATACAATGGCATTCGAAACTCAATTTTACACCGTTTTCTGACAGTTTTACTGTGGAAGCGGTGATAAGCTTCTTGGCTGTCATCCTAAAAATAATTCGAGTACTGTAACTTTTCCTTTTCTATCTTATAATATCAACAATATTTTTTAATGCAACAATTTTTCTGCAATAAAATTCAATGTCCATGATATAATATTTCAAAAAGAATTTTTACTCAGTGTCCAAAAAAATTAAATTGGTGCATTTGTTCAGTTAAATAATTATTAAAGCAATTGACTTACTGATTGATCTTGAATTGTTTTTGTTTAATATTACACCATATTTTTTTTCAAATAGTGACATTATAGAACAAAAAAGCAGGACTGATTTAACTGGAGTCATACTCAAAAAAATGAATAACTTTGAATCCTTACAAAGAAAATTGCGTATTCAAATTGCTAGTGTCAAAAGTGGCACCACTGCATAGTAAGTACTAGGCTTAAAAAATATATTTAAGTTGTGTTTTAAGCTATGGTCGGAGTTGTTTTCTTTTTCTTATTTTTTGACTCCACAGCCCTGCAAAAAAGGTTTATGTGATATATTTCACGAAAATGTTTCACATTTTTCATCAAAATATCACTGACATTAAGTACTAGTATCTAGCTTTTAAGTTCATGTATGTTAAATAACTAGCTAGTCAATTATTCAAGACCGATACGCATGAGCAATGAATGTTTGGATACCACAGGTTTGATATTTAGAATATCCGCTGCTAAAATATAGATATCAAGCAATGATAAAGAAACAACGATAATTCAATAATTCCCTGCGTTGTTTGTTATGTGTTTGAAGAATATTCATTCCTCACTTTTATGGTGTTAAGTTAATTCTTAGAGGAAAGTCAGTGTATTTACAAGAATAAAATGTAACTTACTGTACTAGTTCCACTATTTTATATGATGAGGTTTATTTTCAGTATTTTCAAATGAAACTGGTCGTGATCATGAGATATAAAAAAAATGTGAATATAGAAGATTTTTTAGATTTTATTTTTATACATTCATTACTTACATTCAGGATAAGATAAGAAGTAAGATTTGGCACTTAGGACGAACGAGTCTGGAAGTTCAAATATTTTATCGAATGACAATTCACCGTAACATTGTCTCTTGAATGTATGACACAATACATTTGTAAATTCTTGTATAAAAATTAAAAAGTGATGAGAAATCAATGTTATCAGTAATATATTAATGCTAACCTCTTCCCTCTAAGGCAAGAGGTTAGCTTCGCGGAAATTTCAAAGGCTGCGCGGACCAATAAAATATTAATTGACCAACTATCCTGTAATACGCGCCAACCCGGAATGAGTGCGCGGCGGTTTCCCAACTGCTGCGCGGCTTAGAGGGAACATTGGTTATGAGTGACAAGTCATCTCTAAATAAAATAACGAACTATTCATTAAATGGTTTTATTTGTCATAATTTTACATTACATCGATCCTTACAAAGCATATATTATAATCTTTTTGGTGCGTACCTGAATTTAAATTACAATAATTTTATGACTGTACAAAAATAAAACTAACTAGGAATATAGGTATTATTTAAAGGTACCGATCATTCTTAAAATCACCTACATCCATTTCATTATGAAGACTTATGTACCTCGACGGTGCAAATTTGAACATCATATATCACAATCACTCCCACACATTATGCCTCGCCAAACCATAAAATTTAAAGCATAAAACAAAATAATATTAGGTAAAACGGAAAGAAATGACATTTTTTGTTATTGTGACAAAAAAAATATTTAAAAAAAAAATGATACAATATTATTCTGTTATATAATTTTCCTCGTTGTCTTTTATCGTCCTTCATAAAAGAGGCAACTTTTTGATACCCTTTTCGTAAAACTCTGGTGACTTACTGGCAAAATACAAATCCAGGTGATTTTTCACCCGGTCAGCGTTTGTAAATTTTTTGTCACGAAGTGAATGCTTCATCGACTTGAAGAGATAATAATCCGAAGGTGCTATGTCCGGTGAATATGAAGGATGTGGCAGAAGTTCGAAATCAAGTTCTCTTATTTAGAGTAATTTTTGCCGCATGAGGTCTCGCATTGTAATGTTGTAAAATCCGCCTATTGTTATTGACCAAAAAAGATCTTTTTTTTAATAACTCTGCTTTTAATCGTTCTAGTTGAGCACAGTATAGCTCTGCCGTAACTGTTTGACCAGATTTCAATAATTCAAAATGTATTATCTTCGAAACATCCCACCAAACACACAACAAAACTTTTTTTAACGTCAATGTTGGCCGAGGAGTAGGCACAGGTACTTGATTTGGTGATAGCCATTGTTTTTTCCCCTGGTATTACTGTAAAGGACCCATTTGTTGTCCCCGGTAATTATCTTTCTGAGAAATGGATCCGTTTCGTGCCTGGACAATAGAGAAGCACAGATGGTCACGCTTGTTCCAAGGCCGTTTGAGAGAGTGTGTGTTTTTGAGAGAGCTTGCCTGTGTTTTTTTCCCAATCTTTTCAGATGATCTTGCACAGTTGTTATTGGACAGCCAATGTCGTGTGACAATTCCTTCACTATTTTACGAGGATCAGCTTCCACCAATGATTTTAGGACGTCATCTTCGATTTTGAGGGGTCTTCCTGTTTTTGGTTTGTCCTTTAACTCCCTATCGCCACTTTTGAACTTTTGAAACCATCTAAAGCACTTTCAAAGTTTCAAGACGTCATCGTAAATGTCACAAATGGTCTTCGTAGCTTTTTTTGGTTTTAATCCTTTATCGAATAAAAACAGCATAAAACAGCGCAAATGTGTTTATTCAATCTTAGGCTTCTCCATTTTTCCACAACGGCAAAAAAAATATAAAATATGTTGAAATGGAAAGAGTACACACAGAGCTTTAAAATAATACCAACCCCGACGTGTTAGCTCAACGGCAACCGTTGACAAACAGATTTTAAAGTGACGCGCCAGGAAAAATGTCATTTCTTTCCGTTTTACCTAATATGTCAACATACTCTATTGGTGATCCCATAAATACTATCATTAATCTTAAAAAATAAGAGATGAACAGCAAATGCAATACCATACGTTACTGGGAAATTAGAAAATTAGCAAGAACTATCACATTCTTGTTTTTTTTTCATCTGTCTTCAACGGTTTTAAATAAAGAGCTTTGACATCATCCAGAAGTTGGGAAAAAAACAAACTTGCAGGCTACACTTTTCATAAATCAATTTATTCTTGAGAGTTATGAAAAAAGGCTGACATTCGTCAGTAAATTTCATAAAGATGTAAGTCATATTATTTGATATATCATCAAAAAGAGTCATAAAAGTCGATCAAAGCCCTTCACATATTGATTACATGCCTCAAAGTTAACAAAAGCTTTATTCCCAAAATGTATGTTAGGCCTATATTATATCAAACACCTCAGATGAGATTTTAAATATTTTTTTTTAGTTTTTAGATTATCATTTTCAACAGTAAAAATACCTCAAACCATCATAAGCTTTTGAAAAAACGCAGGAAAAGTGACAACCTTAAGTTGATTCGAGGTGCAGTTACAAGTAATATTTACATAATAAATATTTTCTATTAATGAAACCTGTAGTAATTGTAAATATTTAGGTATAATGGTTAATTTTTAGTATAAAGCTAAAATTGATAAGTCCGTTTTACCACTGGTTGTGTAACTGGTTGCAACACGTGTTTATACTCCTTGAGAAACATCTTCAGACTAACTCTAGTCATATTCAGGGTTGGGTTGAGGATTTCTGTCGCCTTGTGCACCTCAAAAAACTAGATCTAAATGAGTGGATAGTGCTAAAAAAATTAGTGCGGCGCCTGTGTAATCACACATGCGCCCCACTCTTTGCACACGCCACGAGCCAGCCCTGGTCATATTGATAATTATTAGTTTAATTTCACACTACTCTCATAGGAGTTATGCTAATAAGCTTATGTGGTTTTTAATGGTTATGAATACTTTTTTATGCAGCCATAAAAAAATATTATTCGATAATTACAACTGTTTACAGGATCATTTCTATGAATGAGTAACTGGTAAAGCATATTTATGTAAAAAAGAAAATCTAGGGAAAATTTTAATGTTTCACCAGCAAATGATGTTGGCTTAAATAGGAAACTTGAACAAAATTTAAAATTAAGCGCATTGGCACTCGGTATAATATAGACCATATTCATCAAAATAAATAAAATATATAATAAGGAAAATGGACAATTAGTTTAAGAGTATCCATGACAAACTTTAAAGTTTTTGGAATATGACTTTATACAAAGCATTAAATTAACAAAATAGATACGTATACGCAAAAAAATTAAATGACTAAAAAAAATCATACTTTTAATACTTGGCGGAATCAATAATGGGCATCGATGTTTTATAATCGATTGAAGCTCTCAGCGAAGAAGTGTTTATTCTGGTTTCTGTACAGTAATCAAACATTATCCGCTATGGACGTAAACAAATATAAATAAAAAATATTTCTTATATACAGCAATAACAAAGATTTTTACACAATACAATCACTACATTTTCTAAGAGTCTCAATACTAAGATTTTATATCTCACATGTTCTACTAATAACATGTTGCTCGATGGAAAGAAATTCAGGACCGTTAATTCCTAGAAATATTGTTGTATGCATAAGAAGTAAACAAAACATTTGTACTTATAGCACATAATATAATTATTATTCCACAATGTGTTATGATTGAAGACCAGAACAAATTTCATTTTGGTATTAAGTATTGCCATTGAATCCATAACAGTTTATCTTAAGAGATTATATGGCAATAAGTAAAAATAAGAGAATTGGTTTTTAATAAAATTAAAATATTATCTATACCGAACCCATTTTTACAGTTTAAGGCAGGGTCACCAATCTTTTTGTGAAACGGGCTGGATAATTTTTTCAAAAACTTTGGGGAGCCGGAAAAAAATATTGTTGTCGGAATCTTATTAGAATGTCCGAAAAAGGAACATTTTGCATGTGTAAAATATCTATATATAAAAAATCAAGGGCCAGATATATGTCATAGTTTGGTGACCACTGGTTTAAGGGATACTTAGAGAGAAAAACTCATCAAATATAATATAATATAAATGACTCTCGTATGCATTTATTGAAGGTAAATTAATATTTCAATGTGTAGAATAAACAAAAAACTAAAATCATAAAATTCAATTTTAATAAATAATTTAACCTAAATTGAGAAAACTATTAGATTTTATAAATTACAACTCGATATTCAATGTTTATGGATTTGATTTATAAAAACTATATGTAAAAATAGCTTTAGTTTTAGCATCACCATAATCAACGTTACGTGATAAGATTAAATGAAGAAATTTGATCCAGGTTGATATCTTTTATACACGAAAGAAAGGAGAAAACAATATTTTGATTTTATATTGTGCGGCTAGGAAATGAATAATTTACTTGGAATCGATTTATTATTTGAACTTCAAGAGGAAATAAACTTAAGGCTATTCAACTTAAATTAGTATTTTTAAAATTACCGTAATAGTAATTAAAAAAATATATTTTGTGATAAAAATACAAGAGTGCACAATGTCAAATTAAATACTTGGACCAACAGAAAAAATTACACGCAAAAAAAATTATATATTAGAGTTAAGAAATATATTATTTTACGTAGCATTTTATTTTAAATATTTTTGAATCTATTCTTGCATTATATACCTGCATATATGTATGAATCAAAAATCATTTATATTTGAAGCAATTCATTATTACATGGCCGAATGCCCCAAAAAAGTGTTACAGTTATAGACAGATCAATTCTAGCAATTTCCATCCACGTAATTAAATTTCGTATTAGTTTTGAATTAGTAATTAGCTTCACAAGTTTTAATAGATCTTAGCACTGTATAATTACGCCATATACATTATAATTAAGTAGAACCTTCATATCTTACACATCAACGAAGCAAAAACAATGTTTTGGCATATGTTTTCTTTTCTCAGCTTATGAAACGTTACAAAGAATGATAAAAAAAATATTAATCAGAACACAGCCCTATATAAAACCTGAGTGTTCACTATAAAAATGAATAGAGAACATTTATAAATAATCCATAAATAATCAAAAAAAATTGCCTATTGTTAATTTAAATATAATATTGATTTCGATATTAAATTATACATATAGCAATTAGAGTGTTTTTGTAGTGCCTTTCGTTGAATCATTTTGTTTTGTTGCATCAACAGGTTTGGGTTTGACTTCGTCGGGTTCAATTTTGGGTAAAATGGCTTCCTTCTGCTTCTCGATTGCCTCCATCAGAGCTTTTTGTTTTTCAGCCTCCTTCAACAGATTTTCATGGGCCTGGAAAGCATGTCATTTTTTTTAAAATATATACAATAAATATTT
Source organism: Himalopsyche anomala (assembly GCA_031772345.1). Classification (NCBI taxonomy): domain Eukaryota; kingdom Metazoa; phylum Arthropoda; class Insecta; order Trichoptera; family Rhyacophilidae; genus Himalopsyche; species Himalopsyche anomala. Next base: position 10,402,200 of record CM062832.1, on the reverse strand, counting down.
TATACATAAAACAATTAGTGTTTTTGTAATGCCTTTCCTGGAATCAGCTGAGAAATGTCAAAATTACTAAATGATGAAAGAGTTATAGTTTACAAGGTTAACAAGTTTATATACTATACAGCAAAGGGCTTACTATACTCCACTTTAACAGTAATTAATATACGAAACTGACCTAATACTTGATGGTAAGAGAATATACACCTAAAAACAGAGATAAGTAAATTTATGTTTAAGCTACAACTTTAGCTAGATAAGAAACAGAATGTTAACATTCAAGATAAACATTCAATTAAATTTATGTATGGTATTTGAGACAGCTTAATTCATGGTTTCTCAACCTTTTTGGGCCCGTGGCCCCTTTTGAGTCACATATTAAGTTTTTCGAGATTCGAGGGCACAATTATTTTGGGACTGATAACTGAGAAAAAAGTGAGAAATTGAAACATTTCAATTCTTTGAAAATTTTGCACTCTGGCAGATTTAAAAATTTTACCTAGGAATTTACAGATTTCCCAAAATGAAAAGACATGAGACCTTTTTTTTTAGCTCTTCCCGGAATTTAAAAATATTTTGTCACTGACCAACAAAAACCAAAGAATTTACAGAAGTCCCAAAATGAAAAGACCCTATTTTTAAGCTCTTCCAGGAATTCCAATTTCAAAATCCCAGAATTGCCAAAAATGTGCAATCTTTTTTTTTACCTCTCTCAAGGAGTTCAAACAATTTTTTGTCGCTGCCCGATTTTAAAAACCTGGGAGTTTATGGATTAAAGCATGGCTCCCCTAAAACTATTTTTTTCCTGTGGCTGCATTGGAACATGCTGTGGCCCCTGGTTGAGAAACTATGGCTTAGTTGATAAATGAATGCAGTTTATCAATTAGTAGAACTGTGATTGCATACAACTAAAATGTGCAACCAATTTGGTCACAAAATAAATTGTATATCTATTAAGAAATCTTTCAATAATGAAATGAATTTACATACCGCAAGAGATTCATCTGGTTCAACTTTAATTTCTGTCGATATTGATTCATCCTGAGCGAGTTTTTCTTGATCAATTTCTTTTTGGAGAGCCTTTTGTATTTTGTTTTCAACATCCAATATTTCTTCTTTGTCAAGCAGTTCAATTAGTTCTCCAACCTGCTTTTGTGAGAGATGTACATTTTCTTTTCCAATTGTCTCAATCACCTAAAAATAAATAAAACATCAATTTACTTAGATTCTAAAACAAAATGATATTGAGTCACGGATTATAAGTATAATGATAGCTGTGCTTTCATCATATCATATCATATCATATTGAAAAGGTTATTAGAAACAATGAAAATAGAAAAGTGACCAAACACCCATAGAATAAAAAGAATAAGATTAAACAATATAAAATTTATAAACAATAAGAAAAAAGATCACTTTGAAAACATAAGCCATCATTAACCATGAGGATGCTGAATAGTGTGATCATGGTCATTGTAATTTATTCCAAAAGTCCAGAAAGCGCCATCGCACTTCTTGAAGGCACATGGAAATTTCATGCAAAAATAAAAAATGAATGTTGATAAAATGTCAAAAATTGTGCAAAATATATTTTTTTTTAAAAAATCTTGCCTTTTTTTAATCGGCAAACTTAGTTTATACAATAAAAAAAATAATCAGGACTTTTGAACAGCATTTCTCTTAAAAAATATTTATTTAAGTAACCTCCGAAATCAGCATAACCACAATGTCAAGAAACTTTCACCATCCTACGCTTGACGTCCAGTATGAGCATTCATAAATGCGAACTTTTCCTACGTTGATTTTTCATACATGAGTGTTTGCAATTTTTCAACCAACATACCCCCCCAATATGAAAGAAATTAATCACCTTAAAAACATCTTCTACTTTGAGTTGACCATCAAAGTCGTCATCTAATCTTCCCAGAATGTGCTGTATTTGTAGTATTTTCGAATCATCGGGTACATTACGAATCTTCTTGATAGCCGTCATGAGTTCCTCAATGTGCACCAATTCTTCTTGGTTAACTTTCCCTTCATCGGGAGACTGCGGATTCTCTTGGATACCCTCTCGCTGTTTCACCTTTTCTTTTTCTAAATTTGTAAGTACATTGTCCATCTTCAAAATCATAGAATTGACTTTGTTAAACAACCTGAAAAAGATGAAAATAATATTTAGACTTAAATTTGAATCGTTCAAACTATGTACATTCTCACAGATTTTGTCACTAACGACCCGGGTTTCGCCTTTCGGCATCTTCAGGCGTTCAAGTTCATCCGTGCACTTGAACGCCTGAAGATGCCAAAAGGTGAAACCCGGGTCGATAGTGACAAAATCTGTGAGAATGTACATAGTTTGAACGATTCAAATTTAATATTGAAATTCCACCAAGCACCTTCAGTCGAAATCTTAAAATATTTAGGCTGTAAAAAGATTAGACTCCAACTCAGTTATAGTGAGCATAGCTGTCTGACAATGAAGATCGTTTCTCCATGACATATCAGTGGTGAGGAATTCAATCCTTTTATTATTTTTTATTTAATATTGTCGAACATGGCAAATAGAGAAAGTTTTCATAGTTAATGACTTATCTGTGTCTATAAATTAGCTATAGCTAAGCGTTTCCCATATGGGGAATTGGAAAATAATAAAAATAAATATTAACATTAATGTTAAAATACAGCAGACACCATTATAAGTGGAAGTGAGTTGGTTATGATTTTGAAGGTATTAAAGAAGATTTGCATTAAAACTCATACAACAGGCTTGAAAAAAAACTATCAATTGGTTGTCCATTTGGAACAAATATGGTAATGTTTGCAGTAATGCGGTACAGTTTTTGCACACAGTAAATAGTCCAGTATCTGTAACAATGTAAGCCATTGTTAAAATATATTTATTTATGTACGAAATTGTAAGATATTTTCAAACATACCTCCTAGCACCCTTTGTTTCTCTCAACCTTGAAGTGTCAAGTTTTGTTATTTCACGCAACTCCTGGACATCTTCTTGATAATCGGCCATTTCTTCCTTCAAATCAGCAAGCTCCTCTTTCTCAAGCAAAAGTTTCTTTTTGTTTTTTCCTATAAGAAAAAATAAATATAAATTTTGGAGTTGATAGTATCTCATCTTGTAATTTCTACTTTATTGCGGGTGTATATTGTCAATCAACTTTTTAGGGTATGAAAGCATAAGGTTTTGAGACCTTATTTTCAGAAGTAAGAATAGTAGGGGAAGTTATTGAAAACATCAAACACTTCAGCTCAAATCTTAAATATTAGATTTGATAGTGTCCATCCCAAGTAAGGATTGTAATTCTGGACGAATATATTAATTCCAGTATTTCTGTATATTATAATAAATACCAATATTGTAAATGTCAATACTGGTATTACAAAAAAAGTTTAAAAATAAGGCAAAAAAAATACTACCAATTCTGATTAAATTAAAATCAGTATTTCATAAAAAATAGTCGTAATCTTGTGATTTTCTTAAATAGGTAACTTACAACTTCTTGAAATAATAACACACCGTTAAAAAGAGTCATCAATATGTATCTCGTGTAACTTAAGAAAATATTTTTATGTATGAATAATAAATAAATTCAATTTATTTCTGAGTTCAAGGATTTCGTATTTCAAGTTGATTTCGTATATCATCGTTAATTTTTTACAAGCACGTACCTCAACTTTTGTCAGTTTCGACAAAAAAAAATTCACCTTTCCACTCATATTTATATAGAATAGGACAGTGGTTGGAAAATTCATTAGTAAACTGAGCCAAATATCAAATATACAATGATTGAATTTTTTTAAACTTTAACTATTTAGGTAGGCACATTATTATAAACTTGATTAGGATTTTGCTTAAAAAGTCCTCAATCTTATTTTGGTATGATCGCTGAGGTCGCCCCTTTCAACTCTTAAGTTTTAAGACTGAAAACTGACTTCTGCACGTGGAACACGAAGTTTCAATCGCACTGTATGTGGTATTTTGTGGAAGAGCCACACTCGAGGTGCCAAAGAGCCGCATGTGGCTCACAAGCCGCAGTTTGCCAACCACTGGTATAGAGTGATTGAAGTACAAACGCCAATATTGTCAGCTTAGAAATGTATGACTACAAATAATTTATTTTAAATTACGTTGTGTAATATGGCTTGTAAATTATAATCTATTTGTGAGAGATTAAGTTGCTGTAATCTGAAAACAGTTAATATATTTATCAATTAAATTTGAGAATTAAAGTCTTTTAAATGTTGAATTTCAAACCATAAACAAGAGTGATAAGATTGATCATAGGTTCCCAACCTTTTTCGGGTGGCGACCCTTTTTTATAAAAGCCATGTGACTAGTGACCCCCCCCGAGGAATTTGAAAACCTCGATTTGGTATTCTTTTTCCCCAGATTGTCTCCGAAACTCTTTTTTTTTAGCTCACCGGGGAATTTGAAATCCTCGATTTGGTATATTGTTCAAATCTCCAAAATCGAAAAAGTTGGCGACCCCCCAGGAAACCCGTGGATTATATACTTCTATTCAGGGTCGGCTCTTGTATAGAATTAATGCAATGCGCTCCCATGTACTTATTCCATTCATAAGCGATATCCAAACATAATATTTATACTGTTCACTCATTTTAAATTCCCTGTGCTGTTCAAATTTTTTTTTCAAAAAATAATAATTAATTAACACACTAAGTGATTGTATTCCGCGACAATACAGTAAATACCATACATAAAAATAAAATAAAACAGAAGTTAAAGCATACCAAGCGTATCGAGAGCATCCTCAATGATTTCAATATCCTTGACAGATATTCCTTCCTCTTTTTTATCTTCCTTTTTAGGCTTTTCCACTTCGGTTAGTATGATTGGAGCTGTGTCAACGAATTCAGGAGTTTTAACCGCTTCAATAACAGGAGCCTTGTCCAATGACGCCTCTTGCTCCAAGCGAGCTGTCTCCTCTCTTTGTTCAATTCTTTCTTCCTGAATTTTCCTTTCTTCTTCTTTGATGGCATCAATTTTGGCCTAAATTAAATTAATAAACTTTTGTAGTATAAAAAAAAACAAGTATATCTCTGTGACGTTATGGCACAAGCTGATGTTTCACATTAGTTTACAGGAGAAGAACTATGAACCTTATTGACAAATTGTCAATGAAAATTAATAGAATTATTAATTCTTCAGTACTCTTATTAGATGGCTCATTTGAATGGATAAATGAATGTCATATTGAATTTTGCCACCATATATATGCTGAGGAATATTTTATATAAATTGTGCCATAAAGCCACAAATGGCTTGGCAAACCAAATATTCTTATGAAAACGCATCTGTATTCAATGATTAAAATAAATAGTCAAATGATAATTGTAAATAAAAAGGTCCATGGACCACTGTTGTCAAATTATTTGCCTTTTACAAAAACAACATACAAAACGAGTAAATATACCATGTAACAGCATTACAACACTTTTTTCGATCAATTTTTTATATGGTGGTCAATCCACTCAAGAAAAAAAGAATTTGATGTGATTTATTTCAATGTTATTTTTATTAAAACTGCTGCACATTTGTTTATTGATTATGAGAATAAATTCTATTAGTGCACCCTGCATAAAAAATTGGGGAAAATATTGATTGTGATAAAAGTTTACCATGCTAGTGGCGCACACTATAGGGGGTTTGCGGGGTCAAACAATATGTAGAATCAGGGACCGAATGAATCGACATTCTATGCATCCTCAGAAAAAATTAAATCTGGATGCTGTGCTGAAGAGCATGGAAGACTTTTTTTAAAAATGAAGGGCCTCATTGAAATGTAAGATATATATTTAAAGGTCAGTAATTATTTAGATTAGAATAAAAAAAACATTACCTTATTGTCAATTTTACCCTCTTTTTCAGAAATGGCTGCTTTTTGTGCAAGCACAATATTTTCAGGAAGAATCGAAATACTAGCTTTGAGTTTGTCCGATGTGGGAACATTGTCAGGTATCATCAGAGCTCGAGAAAGTAGTAGAAGAGACGGGGGCACCTTTTCATTCAAGGATAAATCAAGCCAAGATTCTAACTGTTGCCGCAATCTTTCTTCAGTCATTCCGTAAGCTCTCATACCCCGGGCCCGACAAGCCTGCTGAAGTTCACTCAGAGTCATACTGTTGATGCCTTCTTTGGCTATCATCTTGTCGTCAGCAGCTAAGCTTCTCAGCTTCATACGAAGATTAAACCTTAGAATGACACTCGTTCCAATAGTATTAACCTCTAAGACTCGGCAAAGCGCTACTAGCTGTGGCCTCGCTAAAGAATCTAAAGTAATTTCATCCTCAAACAACTTTCCGAACCTCATAATTTCTTCATTTGTAGGTTGTTCACCCGAAGATCTTATCTTGATGAAGAAATCACTGAATTCTTTAGCTAAGTCAGATTGGTGTCCTTTTGATTGAGGAGCCATTTGATCCAGAGTTTGTTGAAGGAATTTGGCCATTTCAAGTTTTACTTTTAAACTCTGACGCATTTTATCTTCCTTCTCAACATTGGTCTCAAAAGTTGACGGCAACATTCCCGGGAAGAGTTTTATCGCAACAGGCAACAGAAACTCCATGAATGGGACAATAATAAAAACGGAGAACGGTATTAACCTAAAAACGTCACCGCTTGTGCGTACTAACAGTTTATGTTCTCTTCTCGAAAGCGTTTTACCGTTTAAGATTCTGCCGATCAGTTTTCTCGATACGTTAATGTCAATAAACAACAATCTAAATCCGTGGTAATAGTGTATCAACTCATCGACGATCTTTTGCTTCAATGATTTTTTGACAGGTACTTTTTTAACCTCGGATTCGTTCGCTTGATCTTCGATCTTCTTTTTTAAAGACTGAACAGATTCTTCGACTTTTGAAGAAGGTTTGAGCGGTTCACTTTCAAAATAAACATTGCTCACCGAAAAATTTCGCACTAAAACTAGGTCAATCTTTGTCGAAGGTGAGAGTAAATTTGGATCATAATTGCCGATAAACTCTGTCGTAACATATTTGTGCGCTGACCATCTTTTAGATGCTGTCGAGGATGCGGAATTGGAAAACGGGCATGGTAAAAATTGCCCTCGCACCTTCCATTGCTTACAATAGCACGAATCTGAAAGGTCGGAAAATTCCATGATGTAAAAAAGTACAAGCACATTGCAAAAAATGGTGCAACGGAGATGATGAGTAAATGAGCTGAATAATAAATATAATTTAAATAGTCATAAATTTCCGTTAAATTGCTAAATATATTTAATTGATTATATAAACAAAATGAAAATGAAACGAAAGCATGCAATCGTGATTGTCATAATAGTATGTATCCATAGTATGACGTGACGTCAAAACAAAAAAAATACTTACAACTATTTTTTAAGAAATGACTTGATCTCAAGCCAGTCGCTGCTTGCGATTTGAAAATTGCGTACATTTTGTAAATATTTTCGGCAAATCATAAATTAATCGGAAAATCACACTTCACAAACAGAGACAAATGTGAAGCTTGCTACAATTCAGTAAGCGGCATACATATTAGTGTTGCCAGTATTACTGATTAAAGAACTTGTGATACCAAGTCAAAAAAATACATGGCAAATTCAATTTAAAAAATACAGCCAAGCCAGAAATTGGAAAACCGCGGCTCTTTGCATAACTGTTTTTCGCTGTTCAGTCATCAACTCTTGAACTTATCACGTTTTTTTACCTTTATATCAATACATGTATTTCGTATTTATAGCTCTCTCATATCTTTGCTCTCCTGTTTCCATAACCACTTGGTTTTCTCACTTGAAAGTTTACAGACTCCCGAGCAAAGCAACTGAAAATTATATTTTCGCACATCAAAAAGATGCTTCTCTCTCTTTTATTACCAGTTTATATTGTTTCCATCGTATTTATATTGACTTAACTGATGATTTGGTAATATGTTATATCTCATGAAACTGCTTAGCGCCTGATTTTTTATTAGATGGCATATTATTTTCGAGCACATGATGTAGTCACGGGGCTTACGGTTTTCTGGCTTCAATATAACTTTGTATACTATTATTTGAGCCCACATATATATAAAAATGAATGTTTGTTTGTTACTTATGCGCTCCTATACCGCTCATCCGATTGCGATGAAATTTTGGTGAGTTGTCATGCGGACGCCAGAATAGGTTTATGAATCAGCGGTGGGCTGAAAATGCGTTAATTTGTTTGTTTGTCTGGTATGCGTTCCTATACCGTTCATCCAATTGCGATAAAATTTTAGTGAGTTGTTGTGCGGATACCCGTGAATGTATATAAATCAGCGGTGGGCTGCCAATACGTTAATTTGTTGGTTTTTTCCGTATTCGTTCCTATAACGTTCATCTGGCTGCGATAAAACTTTGGTGAGTTGTTGTGCGAACGCCCGTGAGTGTATATAAATCAGCGGTGGGCTGCCAATACGTTCATTTGGTAATTTGTGCCTTATGCGTTCCTGTTCCTATACCGTTCATTCGATTGCGATAAAACTTTGGTGAGTTGTTGTGCGGACGTCCGCAAATGTACATAAATCAGCGGTGGGCTGTCAAAACGTTAATCTGTTTGTATGCGTTTCCTATACCGTTCACGTGACTGCGATAAAACTTTGGTGAGTTGTTTTGCGGACGCCCGTGAATGTATATGAATCAGCGGTGGGCTACCAATACGTTAATTTGACTTTTATGCGTTCCTATTCCTATGCCGTTCATTCGATTGCGATAATACTATGGTAAGTTGTTGTGCGGACGTCTGAAAATGTATATAAATCAGTGGTGGGCTGCCAATACGACAATTTGTTTGTTTTTTTTCGTATACGTTTCTACACCGTTCATCTAATTACGATAAAGCTTTGGTGAGTTGTTGTGAATCAAAACGAAATACCAGGCGAAGAGACAACGTATAACTTCATCAATACTATAAATGAATCAAGACCAAGTTGTCGATTATCCAACTGAATTCTTAAACTCACTTGATTTGCCAGGCATGCCACCGCGCGTTTTAACACTGAAAACTGGCGTACCTATCATTCTTCTCCGAAATATAAATCCACCACTTTGCAACGGTACCAGGCTTTAAGTGAACAAGATAATAAACAATATCATCGAAGCTAAAAAAATTAAATGGAAAATTTAAAGGAGAAAATGTACTGTTGTCAAGCATCTAATGATTCCAACAGATATGCCATTTGAATTTAAATGTTTGCGGTTCCGGTGCGACTCGCATTTGAAATGACCATCAACAAAGCACAGGGACAATCGCTACAATTGTGTGGATTAAATTTTGAAAATCTATGCTTCTCACGTGGACAGCTGTATGTGGCCTGCTCGCCCGTTGGAAAACCTTCAGATGTATTTGTATACACACCAGACAGAAAAACAAAAGATATCCAAAAGTACTTAAATAAACAGAATTAAAACACAAACACTTTCTTTCTTTGAGTGGCATTGCAACGCATGCCGGGTACTCGCTAGTAAATAAATAAAAACATTTTTTTTGCCATGAAGACTGAAAAATCACATAAATATTTGTTAGATTGCATGAGCCACCTTTCACCAATTGCATTTTCGATCGTCTTTGAACAGGTGTGAGACCCATACAAAATTTCTTCCGTACTAATATATTTCGGGACATCGACATCGTTATTGAATTCGGTTCCCGTACTACCAGTTTCCTAAATTGATTTGTGGATGTGTTTCGAGGCATGGATATCTTAAATTATCTTCCACTGATTTAATTCTAAAAATACACCATATTGAGAGCAATAAGCTTACCATTACTCTTTTTCTAAAACAATCCCTACTACCTTTGAAAAAGAGTGATTGAGCAACTGAGTAAAAAGCAGTTGTCGTAGAAAAACTCCATTAGGATTATTGAGTAGGACATAGTTAACAATCCTCCTATGGCAGTGATGGCGAACCTTTTTGAGTCTGAGTGCCAAAATTATTATTTATTTCAAGAGAATATGTCGCGTGCCACATGCCATGGAAATAAAAAATGCCTTAATGAATTAATGGCACATGACTATTTAGGGCAAAATAAAAGAGACTAAATTAAAAAAAAATGTAGAACCTTCAAAACTTCATTATTAGTGAGATTTTTGTTGTTGGATGCTAAATGCCAACTGTTTTATATCGGGTACATAGTTGGTAGCTTTTACTAGAATGCAAGAAGTACTACTTTCGTATGTTAGTCTACTTCTTATGTCTGATAATGTCAGTTCATGGAAGAGAATGATTCACAGGAATAAGTCAATGAAAAAATTGTTAAAATACCCATTGCTATTTTAAGACAAGAAAAATTTTCCGGGATGGATTGCCAAGTTGTTAGTACTTCATTTTCGGCATTCCTCTGGACTGGTCTAACGAATCGATCTCGCTCAATTTCTTCCAAAATAATTCTTAAATCTTTGTGTCCATATCGAACTCTACGAATCATCTAACTCCACGAATTCCGTATGTGTCTGGATGGGTAATAGATCTTTTAGTTTCTCCAAGTTGTCGAAACTGAACAAACCTTCCCAAAAATTGTTCTATTGTTGCTTCTAACGCATTTTCAAATTGTTCTATTATTTTTCCTACATACAGCTTTTCATGAATTTCTAGATTCATCATGTATTTTTTTAGGTTAGGAAAATACTTGAAAGTTCTGATCATTATATCACGTTTAAATATTTGTAAATAATAACTTGCTGCTTTGAATTTTTTGTATACAGTGGAACCTCGATTCTACGTTTTTCAAGGGACCGTAATAAATGAACGAATAATGCTGGAAACCGATAATGGGGGAAATCTTCAAATAACACCAAAAAAATTTAAATAAATAATTTTCAAAAAACTCAATTAAATTTGTTAAACTAAATTTGTTCTTTAATTAACAAAAAAAAATATTAATTAAAGAACAAATAAATGTATTTTTAACTTGTTTAATACAAACTAAGTAGCCTATTTGCAGTTTGGCACTTAAATTTTAACAAACACTCTTCAAAATCGCGTACATTTCTAAGTCAATTAACTCCTTTTTGCTATGCCGACTCGTTTTTCTCCTGAATTTTTTCTAATGTCTTTAATTATTTTCAGTTTCTCAACTAGAGTTCTAGTTTTCTTCATTTAGGTATTTTAGTTTTGACTTTTGAGTTAGAAAAATTTACGCAACCAGATGAAATGTAAGATTATTTATGAGCGAAAAAAATATTCTACAAAAATGGTCAATCGGGATAGAAAGTAACTGGGACGGGACGATAATATTTAGATGATAGATCGAAGAAATCTGTAAATCGAGAAATGATTAACGTTGAATTACTAAACATTGCTATTACGGGGTGGGGTCTTGGTCAAGTAAAAAATAAACGATCCATGCATAAAGACGAAGATAGTGAGAACGGAAAATCGGGGTTCCACTGAAAAAAATGCGAAACGAAATGCGAGGTAAGATTATTTATGAGAAATATTCAACGAAAACGGTCAATCAGGATAATATTTTTGACTAGACCAAAATATTTGAACGATAGATCGAGGAAAACGGTAAATCGGGGAACGGTTAATGCGGGATTATTTTACATAGTTCTTATGGGTGTTTGGCCGGGACTATGAAAAATAAACGAACCATGCGGGAAAACAAACAATGCAAGAACGGTAGATCGGGGTTCCACTGTACTATGTACTTCTAAAACTTTTTTGAATGTTTTGTTTTATCACTTTTATTTTTTTCTCTTCATAATAAAACATTTGCGTACCATGAGTTCGCCATCACTGTTCTATAACGAATTTAGCAGTTTTTCGTATACTGGTATACAAAATATCCTAATAAAAAAATCTATAAAATGCTAAATTTTCTTTCTCCAAGTGGTTAAATAGAAAAAACATTATCTTTTAGTGTGTAATTTAAAATATTTTTATAAGTTGAATTTTAGTTGATATGAATACCGCAACTGGTATTGTTAAGTCGGGGGATTATTCTATTTGTCGTGGATTTTAAGGGGTTAGGTGCGGTGTAGAATAGATACCCTTTATGATAATAAATGCGCGCGAATGAACATTCGAATTAGGGACAAGGCGCATATAGGGGGTAGTAGTGAGGTGTGGTTGGTTTTTTTGAATGAATTTATTTATCTATTTTATTAATTTTGGTACTTACGCATCAGAAGTCTGCATAGGTCGAAATTTTACAAAATTACTCGGTCCGACCCCGAGTCTAATACCACACTTGTTATCCGAAGCACAGATTTATACTCCTCAGCCCGAAAAAACCGTTTTTTACAAATTTACAACAATTAACGATTTTCTATAAAACTAGTAATAATTAAAATCATCATGGCTGACTTATTACACGAACAGTCTGAATAAATAAATTCCTTACCAGGGCCCGAATCTCAATTGCGCTTACCCGCCCGAACCGGGTAGGGGCCCCGAGGGCCGAGCCCAGGCCCGTGCAGACTTCTATTACGCATGCATGCTAGACATGAATGACTTCTAAGAAATGCATGTAGGCCTTTGGGGATCATTGTCACTAAAATCCAGTTAACGCTTTGAGTGCAATACCTAGTACTCATTTACAAAAAAAGTGTGAAATATTTATAATAACACATTGGCTACATGGCAAATATAACCATAGTACAGTCAATCCTGTTTTTATGCGATTTCGAAGTTATGCAGTTTTTTAGAAATGCAATTTTTTAAAAAATGTACTATATTTTACGATATATTAGGTGTACCGGAATTAAATGTCGTTTTTTTAATGAAACAATCTGATACGATAAAAACATTTATTTGTCAAAAATTAGTCGATTATATAATTTTCATCGTTGGATATAACCTCTCTCCACCTATCTGGCAATTTTTCAATCCCTCTTATATAAAAATCACCGGGTTTTTAATTAAAATATTCGGATATGCCCATTTTGACCTCTTCATAACTGGCATATTTTTTTATACAAAAAATTGTTACATCGATCTGAATAGGTGATAGTCGGACGGAGCAATGTCTGGTGAATATGGTGGATGTCTGATAGTCTTCCATCCCAGGTCCTTGATTTTTTGTTTGTTGTGAGGCCGTGCATTGTCGTACGGCATCTATCTTTCCTGTCTCCAAGTCTTGCCGATTTTTTTTAAGTGTTCCTATACACTCGACCATGCGTATCCGAGTTTATTTGTCAGTTCCTGAATCGTGAACGTTGGATTTTGTTCAATTTTTTTTAAATCGAAATCACCGGATTTGAATTGTTTGAACCACCTTTGAGATTAACGAATTTCTAAAATATTCCCCAGCGTAGCATAATTTTTTTTTGTAACACTTGTAACGTTCTTTTTTCCAAAAATGGTACATGATTTTTCGAACAAATACTTCATTTGGTACAGAGCCCTCCATTGTAAATACGGTTACTATTTTTTTTTTATTTAAATATCACAATACACTTCAGGTATGTATGGCTAACGATACAACTTCAAATATGTCGTGAAAGATTGCCTGGTGAAGCACAACTGACCACTGAAGATCGAGAACAAAAAATACGACACGTAATTCCGGTACACCTAATATAAAAATGTTAAATATTACATCGAGAGCATGTATCATTGTATTTTGGATAGAATAGAGAATGAATCATAAAATCAACCGACATGTGGAAAAAAATACAATTTTGGACTGTTTAAATCATGCTGCATTTGCCATCGCTGAATTAGGTCCACCTACTTGGTTGTGTTACAGTTGATGAAACCATTGAAACATCGGTAATATCTGAAATGATTACTTTAGCACATGAACTTGGCGGAGAAAGGTTTGATACCTTTAGCGAAAATTATATCGACAAATTACTTTACGGATAATGCTATAAGTGACAATGATGTCATTAATTTAATTATTGACAAAAAACCAGAAAACAATGACAAACTGGAAGAAATTCCAGTTCCTTCACTGCGAAAATAATTCAAGAAGGTCTCCAACTTTTCAGTAAATTAGAAGATCATTTCATTCTAAATGATTCAAATTCTGAACGCGCATTCAAGTTTCAACAATATCTTAAAAAAATATATTTATTGGTATAACAAACTGCATAACCAATTCTGAAAATCTGAACAAACTCTGATCACTAATTTCATTGTTAGAAAAAAAACCATCATTTTATTAAATTGATGCGCAGCTATTTCTTTCGAAAGAGTGATTTAGGACCACATTGCTTTAAAACACACTTAGAATTGTCATACAGTGACTGAATATTTTTTAATATTTTTACGCCGTGTTTTTCCCCTAATTTTCCTATAAATTGCGATTTAGTGTATATTTTAATTCGCTGTTTAAAAGTTATGCGGATTTTAAAATTTATGTAAGGTATTACCACTTTTTCTATGGAAGTCAAGTTTTTTTTATGCGATTTTTGGTATATTTTGATTAACTGTTTCAAAGTTATGCGGATTTTAAAATATATGGAACGCATCCCCACTTTTTGTATGGAAGTCATGTCTTTTTTGTGCAATTTTTTTTATGTGACATTTTGTGGAACGTATCTATCGCATAAAAACAGGATTGACTGTAGTTGATAAAAGTGCAGTCGTCTTTAAATCATCATAGCTTTTAACCTGGTGGGAAATAATTTTTCAAAATTTGTGAGTATATTAAGCAATTAAGCTATCCTTTATTATAGCATAAGAAAAATAATGAAATAATATTCTTTTTTTTTGATCAGTAAGTACTTCAAGTTCTATTGAAGCATGTACAACTTTGGAATTTTTGTTTAATAAAATCACTTATGTGTGAAAACAATGTATTTACGTATCGGCAGACATTTCTTTTGAATTTCGTCATGCAAACAGAGGTGGTCCTGTGAATAGTTATAAATATGGTCATACTTAATAAATAGGATATCGACGAATCTACCGAATTGTACCTGTTTTTTACTCCATCAATTGTTCTAACCGGTGATGATATAAATCAGTGGCCTTTTGACTTGATCAAAAATAGCTCACCGAGTAATCTCACCCAGGGCCAGCCCGTGGATTCTTGTACCTGTGTGCGAGGCGCCTTCGGCCGAAGTTTGACGCCTCAATAAACCAAAAGCGATCCACCAACCTGCGCCCCTCTGATTATTTTTCGCATACGCTTAGGGCAGGCCCTGAATCTCACCCATATTTAAGTCAATTTTTAAAATTAATATTATACAACTGACCGACGTAACAAATACACCAAAATAATTTTGGATGTTTTCCTAGTGGCTGATTAATTTTTTCAATAGTTTTATTAATTTAACCAGGGCTGTGGTCGCGAGAAAAAAAGACGACTCCGAATCCAGCTTTAAAATAATTAACGACTCCGACTCAGAGGAAATTTTTCGATAATTTCATTTTAACTTATATACATGTATACCATCAGATCATCAGATCAGCCAAGCATGAAATGTTAACACTTTTGATTATTTTGTACACATCATTAAATATATTTTTCAAAAAAAAATCGAGCCGCTCATTTTTCACGACTCTGACTCCACAGCCCTGAATTTTAACTATGGTCAATAATTGGGTCCAGGATATTTCAATGAATATGCAATATTATTTTTTGATTTTATTTTTATCGATAACAGCATACCATTGTGGTGTTTTGTTATCATACATGGTTGGAAAAGGGCATAAGTTAAATGGCTTTAGTTCATAATTGCCAACATTGCCAAGGATAAAGAAATTATGATTATATAAGGCATGGCTTGTTAACAATAAGTGCCAAGAAAATGTTTATTAAAAAATATATTCAAAGTTATGAGCTATTCTCATCATATGAATATCTTTTATTTCGAATGATGTTCGAAAAACGCATATTCGGCGTCCATGGTACCAATGTGATAATATAATGCAAAAGGCAACACGATCTTGGTCTTGTGTAAATTTAAAGCAAATTTTATAGAATCCGAATTATTAACGATTATTGAATGCAATTATTTTCTAAGAATATGTATATTTTTATTCCAAGAAAAAACATTTGGGGGTCACCAATTTCAAAAGGGTCGCATTCGGCCCGCAAGCCTCGGCCAATTGGGAAGTGGAAACTTTCAGTTTCGTAGATCGTAAGAAATGCCAAGCCAGCACTTTTTTTAGGCCCATCCAAAATTTTAGGATCCAAACCGCCACAGTGATCACTCATGTTAAATCTCAACCATGTCAACTCTTGTGAATTCTATTAACTACAAATATGTTACAAATCATAATAAAGAGACAAATAAAAGTCAAATTTACCTGTAAAAAAATAAATTTATTAGGTAAGTATCATTCTTTTCCATTTCCTCTATATTGGAGAGGCTACCATTACAAATTAATGAAAAATTACAAAGATTGCACATTGAACTATGATTAATTGCGTACATTACATAAAGAAGACTGTGCAATAGACATAACTAAAAAAAAAATGCTCTTACTCAATTGTGTACATGTATGTTTATAGGTATCGCAAATATTTTTTTAGTGTTTTCCTCTAATGCTCACACGATTTGTATGGAAAAAATGTAACTTTTTCATAATGATGTATAAAACATGTGTGAAAAGTATTGAATATTTTACCACACTTCTGTAGAACGACCTAAATTACACTTGCTCTATTTGCTACAATTCTCTTCAGAAAAATGAAACTATCTCACACACATAATATTAAAAGCGTAATACCAAAACCTAAGAAATAAATCAATAGAAAAGTAAATATGCCTACCATGTTTCCTGAAAAGCATTGTAATCTAAGATTTTAGAAAGGTTTATATTTTTTGATGAACAATCAAGTATGGGTCCGTTTGAAAAGTCTTAATTTAAATGAGAGGAAATATTTTCATACCGAGAGAAATGAATAAAAGTATTCTTAACGTCGTTAACATTGAGAATAGCAAACAAATTCAATTCAAAAAGGTACAGAATTAAAATTAAAAATTGAAAATAAACTATATCCGCACGAGGATCCTAAATTAATTAACATATTCTTTCTAATGGGATTTTTATATACATCAACAATATATAATCTGTCTGAAAATTTATACATCAATAAATCGGTGGAATAACTATTCAGGGTAATTAAATTTACATTAGGCTTCTATCAGTCCCTATTAATATTATAAACTAAACTAAAAAACTAAATATTGGTCCCGTAGCATTTAACAAGATTAAATTAGGAGTTATTAATAATAATTACCAGTAACATAAATAGTTGTAAGTACCAAACCTAAAATGTTTTATTTAAACTATGCTCTAAAAGCTGAGAAAAACAAATGCATGTCCGACATCTTTTCAAGGGATCAATTAAAGACTAATGTTGTTTGTCGGCTGGCATGTAGATAGTTGTTAGATGAATTGCCCAAAAATTCTCTCGTCGCTATAAATTGTTCAGTTAATAGGGAAAATTAAATGGTATTTGCTTCTGAAAATCTTCTCAGGTTATAAGCATCGCAAGTGAAATATTTGAAAGGAATAACAAATCGTTAAAAAGTCAAACCAAACCAAATATACATGATGACAATGCCAAAATTAAATATTGACGAAATATCAGATTATTCAAATACCAAACAATCACAATGAAACAAATAATTTCGCAAATTTATTGTTCGGAAGGTAAGTTTTGCTTGGATTTGTTACAACAATAAAATTATGAAGTTAGAAAATACTTCAACGAATAGCGCATTATTCATAAGACTAAGAATGAATATCTCAGGGATATGTAAGGCAAATATTATCACATTAAAGGGATATCCCTGAAATTATGGGAAAGGAAAAGAAAGAACATAACCACGTTAATCTCTCAAATGAAATAATTTTAGATAACCTACAATCATTAAGAAAAAATACAATATTTCTTTGTACTTATTTCCACTTTTATTTATCAAAACCAGGACCGGTTTCTCTCATGGTGAGCGAAGTTCAGTTGAAAATGCTCGCCATGAGCGAAACTGGTCCTGATCTTGATAAATAAAAGTGGAAATAAGGTTGTTCTTAATATAATGCCTTTCCACCAAGTATTGACAGTAAACACCCTAAAAGTAACCTACAATCACTTACATACCTCATAAAAATAATCATGATGATAGTTTAGTCCTTTGTTTTCAATAAGACAGAAGTACCTACAATTGTAGAACAGTTTTATACGAATTCAGCAAATGGGATGTATCCATTCTTACAAAATTTGATATAGCTTGACGGCTTAGAGTACTTAAAAAAAAGTGGAAATTAGGAAAAATTTAAATCATAAAATAAAAGCTAATAATATTACAATTAAATCTAAATAATCATTTAATAAGTTAGAATTTGAAAAATAAATAAGGGTAACTGTACAGGGATCGCAGAAAATAGCTCCTAATTGAAACTAATTCTTCTGTTTGATAGAACATATTTAAGGTTTTACTAATAATAACATGCCGATCGCCATGGTGGTGGGGATGCTCTTTAATGCCGTTTTCTGAATTGATTTATATTAATTTGTATCCAAACCAAAAGGGGTATAGCCCTAACTCTTCTTACACTACCTACTATTTTTACAAATTGATAGACAATCAGTTTTCTACTAAAAGCATTTTTTTCATTTCTACAATCTGAAAAGGTCGAATGACCTTAAAAAATCAGTTTCGTCAAATATACTACTGTCAAAATACTCGGTTAAGAGTAGTCTGCATACTCCACATTGCGACCAGACATGGTTTAAAAAAAGATAACGTTGTACTTCAGCTTTATTTATGATGAACTACAAAGCACAACTTACTTGCCTCGACGGTCATAACCTAAAAACAAACACATCACGTATATTTACCGTTACCCTACATAAAAATTTGACCAATGTCTAATTATGTCACCAATCAGACTGTGTTGGCACAATGTACTGGACAAACAAACATCGATGTTGTAAGTATCGCTGACAGCTTCCAACTTTTCTTCGGTGATATAAAATTCCATACCGTCGATAACAACATGAAGAGCACCCCAGAAAAGTATTTCACTGTCAACAATTATTCACAACAGCGTTGTTAGTTGTATACATTTATAAAGGGCACGACTTCACGGAAACACCTTCAATTTACATTACAAAAGCTTTCAATACATTACTGACTTTGCAATTGCAAATGGGGCAACGTTTAGTTTTCATCCACACTTTAACAGAGCACTTATAGCAGCAGCATATATGGGCGATACGCCCGTGCACGAATACTCCTGATTTGGGTTCAATAAGGCAAGTGATGCACATATCAGATTCGGATTGTTTTGTCAGATTAATAAATTTTCTTTTGGGTTGCTCTAACAAAGATATATCGGCTTTGACAATATCACATTCATTGTCGGTGAAGTGTTTGTGAGATATCAAATCCATATCATCTTTGCTGAACATGATGGCGGGATCGCTTAAAGTTTTTGTCAGGGGCTCTACGTTACACTCGAAATTGGTAAATGCAGGTTGGCTAAAGGAAAGTGTGTCAATGATGGGCGTAATACCGATATCGATACGAGATTGTGCTTTGTAGCTATCGGACAAAACTATATTATTATTAAGATTTTTTTTTATCACAGATAATTCACAGATATCTCGTTTGACTCTTTTTACAGTGTTGTCGCCCCCCTCGTTCTCAATCGAACGCTTTCGGTTCTCTACCACTCTCACCTCAGACGGTTCTCCCTCATTCTGCACGGGACCGGACGTATATTTTTGCTTCTTAGAACGTTTACATTTCGGTCTCTTACGTTTCGGTCTGGGAGGAAAGAAGTCTTTTCGCACCTAAAATACAAAAAATTACTTATAAGCTAACAGCTAAAAAAATTGATAGTATTTTCACCATAAAAGATTTTTTGAGACGACACAATGATCACTTACATATAAAATGTTCACTGTCAATACAAAAAATAAAACACTTCTTTGAACAAAATATTGTATTAATTCCACATTTACGATATAGTGAGCTAAAATATTTCCTATATACCTTATAACATTTTTCACAATAACGGAACATAGGGTTATTGTTCGTATTTCGGCATTGGGCACAATTCCAATAATCAAAGGGGCTTAATTCGGAGTCAGTGGATGACCCAGACATGGAATCCTCTGAATCCGCAAACATGAAGTCTCCATCATTCAGCATTGCATGAATCACAGTGGTAGCGATAATTTCCTGAAATTTTTTGCTAGTTTATTGTACACAATTTAAATTCGGAGACGTTTTTTTCATTAAAATATTTCAAATTTAGCCCCACATTTTCGATTATATATCGACTGTGGAAAGGAAAAATGACGTAACCCACACATAGACAATTTTACAGGAGGCACAAAAAACGTGTTTTAATGATTTTGGGCCATATGCAAATTATGAAATATACACAACCTTGAAGTGCACGGAGACTTCTAAACAGGTGTTTAAGTGACATAATCTAATATTAATTTAAAAAATTGTCTAGGAAAAACCTTTTTTCAGTCTCTTTTCTTGGTTTTAATTTTTTACAAGGTAATCTTTTTCAAACTTAATGGCTAAGTTTAGATACTAATTCAGTATTTGCTGATTGCACCCTTTTGATAGAACGTGTATCAAGTTTGATATATTGTGATTATCGAAAAAAAACCAGTTTTGAAGAAACTGTGGGTTACGTCCTTTTTCCTATCCACAGTCGATATGTTCAGAAGAATCAAAAATTTCTTTACAAGTCAAATAATTCACTGCGATATAAATGAATTTAATACTAACATCATCACTGGTGCCGCTGGAGTTATTGCTGTCTACAAACTGAGAAGGCTTGTCCTCGGGTAAATCAGCATCTGTAGACACTACTTCGAATTCAATTACGGAAGCAGCGCTTTCGTCACTCGACCATTCCAAATCACTAGTGTCCCTAGCAAGATCTAAAACATTTTAATTGCACAGAACGATTATTACGCTGATTAACATGAGCATAAATAAATGGCCAAGAGATATGTAATATCAAGGTTAGTAGAAATAATTAACACAGAAAAGTTAATATATATTGAAAAACCCAATATAATCTCTGATAAGAATGTGAATCTCGTAACCCCAGTAGTAACTTAAAAAGGGCAGTGCCATGAATATAATTAATAGTTAATAAGGGAGGGGGGGAAAGAATAAGTGAATAAAACATTGTCTACCTTATGAGACTGAAGTTAAGAAAAAATGTTACAATTCAAATCGAGTGTTATTTTATAGGGTTTTTAAAAGTAATGGAAGAGTTTATTTTAGATTTAAACCTGTAAGTTTTTTTTTAAATATTCAGTATATTTGAAAGTAATTATTGACTGTAATATGTAAAAAGTATCAAGACAACATTGTAGTAATTGTTTTCATATCTTCCCTATGCATTTGAAAAACTGATTATAATTTAAATCTATCTTTTGAATTTTCATTATTACGAACAATAAATCAGTAACTCCATGTCATTGTAAATATGAGACATGTTTTAAATTTAAATGTTAAAAACAGCCAATTGCTCTCTCTCATTTTGCACTGTAAATTTGTTAAGCAACATTATGCCAGTTGAACTAGATCATTGTAAAAAAAAAATTCACACCCAATATTCATAACTGTCAATAAAAATATAAGTAAGCTTCACATCGCAATGGCTTAAGATTAATCATTACATTTGGTATAATTTATCACTTTTTGTACATCACTGTTACTTTTTTTTTTCAATATCGGATATATATTTTTTTAAATTTTTAATTATATTTTTTTTCAAATAAGATGGAATTTTATCAGTATTTTTTTCATTACTTTTATCCCTTATAAATCAGTAAGGATTTTTTTTTTTACTGAAATATTTGTAACGTGATGTGATTTTTTTATGCCATATTAACAAATATTCTTATCACTATTATTATAAGCAGAAGATCTATTCGGTTACATGCATAATTACAACAGGTAAGTAAGTACCCACTCGGACAAGCTGTGACATGAAAAAAGCATTGATTGCATGACCTCACAAGAACAGACATGTACCATCAAGAGATGACTGGTAAAATTTGTTGAGTCACTTTCTCTAAGAATTTTGCTGCATCTAGAGATCTATTTTGCCTTTAGTTGAAAACAAAAATAAGGATATTCTTTGTATGTTTCGATAATAAAACTAAAACCATTCCTTTTAAGTAACATGTAGTTTCTTGTTAAAGTTACACAAATGTTTAATTAATAAAATAAAACAAATTCCACATATAAATCTCTTACCACCTGTCTTTCTAAAAACAATTGTTTTGCACAAAGAAAATCTAAAGAAATTTAAAGTCTTATAAAATGCAGTTATAAATTTTGTAAGGCATCTTGTATTTTTTTATGTATAGAAAGAAGTAAAAACTTGTGAAAATTAATTAATGAGGTTAGGGTGTTAGATTTGACTTCAAATCGAAAATTGATCACAAATTAGTGTGAATAATAAATAATGTGAAAAAACTTGTCTTCAAACAAAAAGCTGGGGAAAATCTAGGTTAATTAACACAATATGTAAATATTTACAACCCAAGTGACTGTCAAATAAACTACATAAATGTATTAACAATGAACACACAATAATTTTGTAATGCCATTAGTATTAAGTTCACATTTTAAATCAGCTAAAATCAATCTACTCGGTTCATTAATGAAATTTTATAAAATTAGAAATAAATCTGTATTAAAACTTGTGGTTAAAGTGTTATCTCAATGATTATTCTATTTGGTATCACAGAATTTTAGAAAGACAACTGCAGCATGAATGAATCGGTTATCACTAAAATATCACTTTATTTTGCGAATAAGTTTTCTCTAATGAATATATATTTTGCCCAAAACCAAACATGGCTTACTTTAAATACTCGAAATATTCCAAACAATAACTGTACGTAAGACGTTAAACAAATTCTACTTAGATACTCTTATTAGGCAGTAGTCAAAAATCGGTAGTCCCCGCGAAAAGATTTTGGTGATCTGTAAAGTTATTAAGCAGTATCAAATATAACTTTGATTGATTTTATAAAATTAAATAATTACAAATCATGACAAAAAAAATGTAGTTATTATATTTTCTATATTTAGGTTTCAGGTAAAGTGGTTTGCATGGTCTGAAAAATTGGCAACTACTGCTTCAAAGCATTTCTACTAGTCCAAAGCTTGTAGCAAGAGATTCGAAAAGTATCTTAAATTTTGTTTTGATTATTCATAAATATGCTACATACTATTGAAGAACCCATCATTTTAGATATAAATCAAACGAGATATTATATGGATTCACCTGTAATTAATTCAAAGCTATTTTTTGTTCATAAAAGCACTTCTTGATAAAAAGCAGCAATAATCCTATATTCCCTCAAAAAGCTACTTATTACAAAAAGGAAGAGATATTAACCTTTTGGCTGCCGTAGAAAAAAGTACGTTTTTACTTAGCATGCCGGCTATAATTTGAAGTTATTAATTTTATTAGTTATTGACGAGGTAACTCGTCTCTGGCGTGTTGAGCACGAAAAACTTAACGAGATATTTCATCTGTGGCAGCCATCCAGTTAATGAAAACGATGGATTCAACAGTAAGTTAAGAAGTGATTGATGGGTACTCAAATTTTAATTTAGATGATCGTATGATGAATATCAATATTTCACTTATGGCAGTTAGAATTGAAAACGTTAATATGCAGGCATATTCAATGTGGAATATCGACAAGATTTATAGAAGTAACGTACCCATCTCTCTAATGCTTTAAACTCAAATTTATGTTCGAAATAACTCTGCGACCATGATTGTTTGTTTGGCTTTTTCAGGAAAGCGCATACTGTTATTTTGTTAAATACTGCCAAATAAGAAATTATACTGAACAACCAAATTTTAAAATGAAATGCAGATTAAGCTCACCAGGTTGATAACTGTTAATTTTATGAAACTACCAATGCAACTAAATTCAACTAAAAAAAGACAAATAACATCAGGCACGATATTTAATTGCGGTTAATTTTAATATTCAGTTGGTTTTGAGCCATTTAATGAAATTTAATCACAAAATAGAATATTAATCTCTAACGCCATATTTAGGAAATATTAGACTATTTATGATTTAAATATTATAAATAGTGAAGTAAGAAATTTGAACTACACTTGCAATAGAAATATTTGGAATTTAATCCCCCAGCAATTGACATTCTTAAAAAAAATCACAGAAATTCTACATAATATAGTCACGACACCAATGACTTTATGATAAAGCTTTATAATAATATCAATGTAAATTATTTCCCGTGAAAACTAATCTTATTATTTTAACATTTATACCTAAAATGTCATCATTGACATATGGTGACAAAATAGGGTCTTGCTAATATTTCATCAATATGGTAACGTAGATTGGATAAATAACATTGCTATTGTAATTTCTAATAAAAAAAATCTTTATCAAGTTACCGCCAAAAGTTCGTAAGTGGCAAGAATCTGCTTTTGAGTGAATTTAGCATTATGAATATAAGCGGGACAGTTCTTCACATGTTTTCAAGTACACTGAAATGTCATTTAAAAGCTTCAAGGATCATTCCATATACTCCTAGTAGACATATTTATCTTAAAAAATAAACACAAGTTTTCTCCCAAACATCTAATACAGCACTCACAAACTTTCAGCAATAACATGATATTATAATCTATCTAAGCATTCTTACTGAACTCAGTATCTGCTAAATATCTATCATAAACAAATTAAATTACCCGAAGAGGAAAAACTATTTAAAATGAAGGCCCCCATAACTATTGAAAATTACAGTTGGCTTTTTCCAATTAATGAAGATCCACCACAGACATTAGCAGTTGCATAGTTTTCAAACCTCGTTAGTTTTAAAAAACATAAGGCCACAACAATTTTTATGACACCCAACACATGTCACACTGGTTATATACAATGTAGCAGGTAAAACGATCATGAAATTTCATTTTGACAGGTATTCACAAAGTGTGGACAATCCATGAGTCCATCCATAGCTTTCCTACCGGTTTCTTTTCCTTGAATACTCCGAGGACTATCGGAGCCATCGTCGGAGTCGTGGGAAGATTCGCTTTCCAGTATATAATAATTCAATGAACCCCGCTTCTTGGCGAGACTGCGCTGGTCATCACTGGCGCGGTTACGTCGCCAATCCAAATAGTCTACAAAACAAATTAAAAATTGAAGATATATACATTAGAAAATTGTACACAAGGCTTGAAGAATACTTCGACAAAAACTCACTATGAGAAGAACTGGGTGTAGCTACATCGTATCCACTCATCTTCTATTTACAAACGATGGCCGCCTTGCTAGATAGGAAAAGAAGAACAATAATTCAAACACTTGAAACAATTAGAATTTAAATTAATATATACACAGCCATCACTACACTAGTATATGAACGAAAATGAGAGAGTTATCGGATATTTACCCGTCTATTTTCCAGGCAATTATTGCTGCCGGATCGTGTCGGAACGTGCTTGAGAATATAATTTATTTTGATGATTGTAAAAATTCCTTAACATTTAGAAAGGGACAGAGCTATACACACAGGAAATTTCTTTCTCATTCAGGACATGTTGGAACATGCTAAATGGCGTCATAAATGGAAACATAGACTAATATACCATAATATAAAAAGTAAAAAGTTTTATAAAATAATTTAATTGGAAGAAATAAAATATTGAATCGATAAAAAAGAAATTTAAAAAAAAATACATAAAATTTCTTACACTCAAATACAACAGTTGCATTTACTCTCATTGTGGTTAAGTAAAGCATTACAACTATTTTGAGAAAGAAAATATAAATCATTTTTATTTCCGTTTATTTATAATAACATTATTCCTATTTATTTTTCTCTGTAATATCACCTCAATAAAAACATGCTTTTCATTTTATTTTATGAAATATCAAATAAAATTGGTGAGTTTTTAAGCACCAATAAGCTTTTTTTTCATCATCTGTGTATATTTCATTTTTTTGAATTGTTCAAATTATGTACATTCTCACAGACTTTGTCACTTACGACCCGGGTTTCGCCTTTCGGCATCTTCAGACGTTCAAGTGCACGGATGAACTTGAACTGACGCTTAGTAAATGAATGTTTCGTGTTTATATAAGAAATAAGTGTATCAATGAGTTTAAAGCCATTGCTGGCAAAAAGGATAAGCTCATGGGAATGCCCACAGATTTGAGTAGTGAGTAGTTTTAAGAATTATATTTACTTGTTTGTCGGAAAAGGTTGTATGATTATATTTATATTGGGTATAGGAGTGGAGACTACGGCATGTTTAATATTTCATTTAAAATCGAAAGGCTATGCAATTGTGCTCTGTTTATTTCCAAAATTTCCTGGAAAAAGAGCTTATGACCGTCCGTATTTGGGTGTAACATTTTTATCCCTTGTTCCTAATTGAACACGTGTCCTTCCGAAATTAAGTGATTAGCAAAAGTAGACGTGTCTTTTTTCAATATAAAGGCTGCCATATGTTCTGATAATCTGGTGTTCAGCGTCCTTTCTGTTTTGCCTTTAAGTTTAGTTTGTTTTTTTGATAAAAGATTGTCTATAAGAGACATATCGTCTCCATTGTTGATGGCAATTTGTTTGATAATTTTCAATTCGATATTAAAGTTTATTCATTTAAAGGAACACTCACAAGTCTATGAATTTCTGAATGAAAAGCGGCTAGTTTATAAGAAAATGGGTGCATTGAATTTTTATGACTTACGGCATCTGAAAATGTTGGCTTCCGAAATATTTAAATTCGTGAGAACCGTTTTCAATGTTAATATTTAGGTCAAGAAAGTTATTATTTTTGCCTCCGACTTCTAAAGTGAATTTAATGTTTTTATCTGATGAATTTATAAAGTTATGAAAGTTATTTATTTGTCTATTCGTTCCATTAAACAGGCAAAGAATATCGTTTACATATTGGAACCAATAGACTATAGGTTTGGCTTCTGTTTTGTTTCTTAAAATTTTATCTTCTAAATAGTTCATATAAAACTCAGCTAACAACGGTGATAGACAGTTTCCCATCGCAGAAGACCTTGCGAAGTTAATACTTCATTTTAATGTAAATTTAATGTAGCCTCTGACGTCTGACAGAAGCCTGAAACTTTGATGCGCATCGTGTACATTTAGATGACGTTACCGTTGGCCAAAGTGAATAAAATACAAAAAATCTAGTCGTGCTTGATTGCGCCCCAGTGTAAACAAATTACTCAGGCTATATTATAGTTAACCCGAGCCTTTGTTATTTATTATAAATACGTAGGTGTCGCCAAACTAACGTCACGTTGCCTGTTCTGTATGAATTATGTATAGGGTTATTGCTTTTTTATGCCAGCTCGGCTTAAAATTGTAATATTTATGTTAAAATTGTAATATAAATGTATTTATTTTGCTTAGCGGCCGAATTGCTGTTCATTTTTATTAAATCATCTTTTTTTTTCTACACATATTGGGTAAAAAATGCAGGTCGGGCTAAGCCAACCTAGCCCACTACCTAAAACCGCCACAGTGTAATGTCATGAGAAGGTGCACAAAAAATAGGTGGAAAACAGGTAATCTTGGAGGTGTTGCGTGGTGGCCATATGGATCTACACAAAGAAATGACTGATTGAAAAAAATTAAGTTACTTTATTGATTGAGATTCTAAAAATTGTTTCATTGTTAATGTTTGGGTTTTGACATTTTATTGAGGTTTATGATTCAAAATATCCGTATACATTAGAGCAGCGATTTCCAACCTGGGAGGCGCGAAGATATTTTTTTCTTCAAAGGGAGGCGCAGTAACATAAAGGTCGGAAACCACTGCATTAGAGGTCTGCACGAGCCGAATTTTACAAAATTACCCGACCCAAGCCCGAAATACGCAGGCCCGACCCGACCCGGACCTGAGTTCAATAACACACTTGTTACCCGAAATCGACCCGAAGCCCAGATTTATATTAATATATTATAGAACTAATATCTTGCATTAGCTACAACAGCAATTAAATCTCAGTTTCTGTTGGGAACGTCGTATCTTTGCGAATTTAGTTTTTTTAGCACACGTGGTAATAAAATTTAAAAAAACGAGAGCGTTTACAGATGGTAGATGAGGAGTGTTTGTTTACCTAATTTAGATCACCATTTTGACGAAATTTCATTATTCTCGCTAGATAAATTATTACAGCCTATGGACATATATTAGAGGTATGTTCTTATGCGCAAACGTCAAACCGAATTCCGCCAAACCCAGTTTGCAAGTGGTGCAGAAGAACAGGCAATTTTTTGCTGTGCTGCCAGTACATTAAATAATTATATTTTGTTTTTTTCATAGTAGCAATTTCTAGGTCCACCAGTGTTTTATAAGCGGCAAAATCAATATAATTAACTATCGACATTCAGTTATTCTTAGTTTAGCGAATACGCATTTATAAGACTATGGAAACTGTTTGATTGTTCATAAATAACTTATTGTTTTATTTTTTTTCGTGATTTTAAAATCTTATTCGCCATTTCGAGCATTATCTTATTTGATGAAATACTTCAATGAGAAATACAAATATAGTTTTCGCTTAATTGGTGTGAAAATTATATTTTCGTGAACCATTATAGGTTAAATCGTATGACAAATACGTACTACAGTTTTAAAAGTATCTTGCTATATTGGAACAGCGTAATATTATTGTCAAACAAATTAATCATACCTAATTATAAACAAAACCTTTTTTAAATGTTATCCAATTTTCTTTCGTTTTCATTTCATTTTATTTCAGCGAATACACACTCAAAGATAACACAATGTTTTTTATTGTCAATAATAAATCGATTCTTTTATTCTAATCCATACTCTAAATTTTAAAGTATAGATTAAGAGTAATTATAAAACCTTGTCATTCATTGTTGCTGACAGATACGAAAATGAAATTTTCGCTCAAATATCGGTTTTGTGCGATGTCATGTACAAATGTTTCCTATAATTTGGTTTTAAAATGCTCCATGCTTTTCAAGTCAAACAAAACAATGTTTTTAAGCCAAATATTTCGACAATTTACCATCATGTTAAATATTTGACTTATAAAACTTTTATATAATATCGTCGATGCATATCAAATATGATCTATGTGACGAAAGTGCATTCCGAGATAATCGATAAAAACTGTTTAAAAAAATAACGAAACGGAAAATAACACTTCTATCAATGGGAAAAATTTTCCAATCTCCATTGATAGAAGTATTATTTTCCGTTTACTCTTCCGTTACTCTTTCATATTTATCGACTCTTATTGTTTGATGTAATTCCATTGAAAGAACCTGTTCATAATTTTCAAATTTGTAGGTCCATTAAATACTGTATGGTATATTTTATAATTTAGAATTTCGACTGAAGGTGCTTGATGGAATTTCAATTATGGTATATATTTATGTTGTTACCTTTGTCGAGAGCTATCGGCCGTATCATAAATTTTAGCTTGTTTAAAATTGCATATATTTGTTCAGTTCCTCTAACTATGGTTCGCTGAAATAAACTTAACTGCGCAAATTTGTGTTTCATTTCAGGGTATATAATCCCACAAGCTTCATCAATGCAATAAACTTTAATATATTTTCCATTAAAAACCTTGTTATTGTCCTTTGTGATACTGATCGCCTCATTTAAAAAATCTGTACGCTCACTATTAAAGCTATTTGATAATAAATTGAAATTAGAAATAAATTGAATTATTTGACCATACTGAATTAAATTCCATTCTATAGAAATACTAGTAACTTCAGATTTTAAGCGGAAAGATTCTTCACATAACAACATGATTGACTTCTGATTTTTCCAGATTTTAATATAATCTAAGGCATTTTTTAATGATACTAAGGTGTAAACTACTGCGGTAGTGTATTTCGGTGTAAAATATTCTTAAAATTTTTCAAATCTTCTTTCACGAATATGGGCGAAAAAATATTGAAACTAATTTTAAAAAGTACCAGGGTGGCGCCCCGGCCACAATTTTTGTAAACGATCTGAAGCAATCATTCCAATATCGGCACTAACCTTCGCGCTAGTATCAATACAAATAATATTTACACTCTTTTATCAATTGACTAAATGTCGAAAAATTGACAATGAGTATCGCTGCTTAATGAAAAGTCGTAAACAAAAGATTTTTTTGTTACGTTTATAAAAAGGTTATTTTTCTCATTTGTCGGGAGAGTATATCAGTGTCAAAAGAGTACAATATACAATAGTACAATATGAGGACACTTCAGTTGGAAACATACAAAATGTGGTGCTGATTTGACTCCAAAATCAAAAATGAAAGAAGAAAAAAGACAGCAAAATGTGTTTATGTGGGAAATTTATGAAGAAGACACTACCTAAAATGCACTTTTTGTTATTACCCATACGAAGAAGACCAACCCCTGAATATTGTAGCATCAGTAGATCCTAAAGAGATAACGGTCGATCAAATAAACTTATGGGACTCGGTTTTTTTCAGGATGACAGTGTGAGCATCTAAAAATCAATTCCACTGGTTTACTTCAACCTAGAGAAAAACCAGCAAGGACGAGAGATATTCAACTACGGATAGTTCTACAAGCTTGAAATCTTTGTAGAATCCCTAAGACGACGGAAAATGCCAGTACTACCAAAGCTTTGGCCACTCGGCGAGCAACAGCTACGTTCACCCGATGTGCGCCCACTGTGCAAGTTTCCACCTCTCAACAGATTACAAAAAAAGTCAGACAGTCCCGGCAAACTATAAAGACAGCACCAGCTGACACCCGAAACACTCTTGACTGGCAAACACAATACCAAATCTCTACAGATCTTTGACAGCGACCACGGAACACTGCAAGACCAAAGAAATTTGTTCAAGAAAATGTCTTTTAACTACACAACATACTGAAAACTTGTTTAATCATTAAAACCATTATTAGTATATAAAACATAATATATGGGTGAAATTTAATTTATATAGAGATATTTGCAAAAAAGTTAAGCACGTGTCTTTCAGCAAGGGGAAATTTTGTACATTTGAAATTAAATTCCAAAAATATCTGCTGAAATAAGCATTTTTTTTCATTTAAAATTTCGTTTCCTAGTCTGGATATCTGTCTATGGTATATATATTTTCTTGGCCTTATATTGTCTATGTGTTGTCCTTGTAGTCTATGAATCTATGGATGGCGGCCTTGACGTGCATATTGTGAGGTCGTCGCTTGATATTTTAACTGTAGGCAGACTTTTCAATTCGTTGACAAGATTATGCCATTGGCAAACTCAGTAGATCCATGGCAGGTCCAAAATATAGGAGAGAGCGTGGTATGTAAACATTTATTTTGTATATAAACAAACAAATTACTAGTTGCTTTTCTTCGATCGTAATACGTATTATATATTTAAAAATAATATCATATATGTATAGCTTTAATTATTTATTTATTATTGTTTTGCCGCATTGGGGCGATCATTCCGAGTAAATTTTGTGAATTCCACAAATCAATATATTAACTGAATTAATGAAATAAATAATAATAATCATTGAAGGAAAAACCCGCATATTATTTTTACTCATTTTTAATCTACTCGGTAATGGGCGTTACGCGGTTAGATATAATGATATCATAAACCCTGATAAGTATGGAATAATCACATATATCCGAATTCACACACCTTTCTATTTCCTGTCATGTTATCAAAGATAAAACATTGTGACACTTAAAAATGAACAAATTGATTCTGAGTTAAAATCATTATTTTGCTAATGTTATTTAAAAATATAGATAAATGTGAATTATTATTTATGATGTGAATTATCAACATTTATATTATTGTATGTATTCAAAAAAAAAAAATGTTTATTAATTATGTTAATTCACATTTTCATTTTCTTAAAAAATCGATATTTTTATTTAAAACATTTATCCCTTGATAAACCGTGCACTAGTTTCTTTAATATATGTCAATAGTTGGTGACTTAAAATTAGTTTATTTGGTTATTGGATATAATTTTTGTTTAATATTGAGTGCATTGAGTGCTGAATATTTTTCCATTGCAATACAGCCTAAGTTGTATTACTTAGACAATTTTATTAACCCTCTAAGGATGAGCGTGACAATATGGTAACGGTAAACACCGTTGTCTATTGATCCCACTATTCATTCTTTTTCTGTCTGAATATCATTGCCTTCAGTCAATTTCGGTTAAGAAGCATACTGACTTCAGCTATTCATTAACCGTGGGGACAAACACAACTACCAAAAGCATTTTAAAATTTTTCTTTTTTTGTCTTAAAAATGGACTCTTTGGAATTGTTAGTTTTATTTTATGAAGGTTTTATAAACTATTCACACTACTATTTACTAATATATATTTGTATTAAAATTATTTTGATCTAAAGA
This sequence comes from Himalopsyche anomala, assembly GCA_031772345.1. Lineage (NCBI taxonomy): Eukaryota > Metazoa > Arthropoda > Insecta > Trichoptera > Rhyacophilidae > Himalopsyche > Himalopsyche anomala. The sequence continues at coordinate 10,369,852 of CM062832.1, read as the reverse complement.
GGTAAAATTGAAAATGTTTTTTAATATTTCATGTTGGGCTCAGTTGTCCCGCAAATTTATATTCATTTGAAAAAGATTAAGTCTGGCCAAACGTGTAAATGGTGAGGGTCTTTTTTGTGAGATAAAAGTAAATCTTTGCTATTATCATCAGCTAAAAATTCTCAAAAAAAGAGTTACACCATCTGTAATTTGTTGACGGCTAAGAATTTTCTTCTGAATCTTTTCTTTAATTTTACTCATTCAAACTAATATTTTTATGCATGCATTTCATTTTTGTATAAAAAAAAAATTAGGGGTGCTTTGATAACTTTTGCATATGGGGACAGATTTTCTAGTTATGCCACTGATAAGCTGTTATTTTTTGAATTCTTTATATTTATATATTTAAAGATCCCAGAGATCTGTAAAACAATTAATAAACCAATCCATAGAACTGTCCGTACTGAGCTTGAATTGTTTTTATCAATAATTTTAGTAATTACAGCCAAACATTAATGAATTAGTCATCTTTTTCATATGGGATAGTCGACACATACAAAAAATGCATTTTTGCATGCAATTCAAATGATCATAATCAGACTAAATCAATCTCTTTTCTGAGTTACTTATTATTCATAATGTACACAATAATATTGAATCATCAAATATATGCTTTCAAATGTTTCAAAGTAAAGTCCGATATTGAAATAACATCACACATTTTGTCCTGGCATACTATTTTTTGAATGTCAGCATGTCAGTAAAAATTTACTCATCATAGTTTGACACTCCCATCAAACAAAGCAGCAACTTATTTTTGGTAATTTTGGGAATAAACTTAATCATTTATAATTAGTAACATTTTAATTTGGTCTTCTACAAAATGACTGAGAGCCAGTTACTGCTTTGTTGGCTGGGGGTGTCATCTTGACTTGAAAGACTGTTATACTGATAAATAAGCACATTTATATATATATATAAGTTATTGATAACATGATGTCTTTTTACATTTTCAGTGCGCTTCGTCATCACAGTCTGCAGAAAGCTTGCAGATGGCGATAGACGGGGAGTCAACGGTGGCCGAGTCTTCGTCGACCACTGATCACGATTCGGGAGAGCACGAAATCGAATTGAGAGAAGTCATCAAAGAAGGCCACGATAAAGCGGACCCTTCACAGTTTGAATTGCTCAAAGTACTCGGAGAAGGCTCTTTTGGGAAAGTTTTTCTAGTTCGCAAAGTTTTTGGTTTGGACACAGGGACACTGTATGCAATGAAGGTATTTAACCGATTGTCTATTTAAAATAAATATTGTTTGGTGATTATTCGATTCAATGAGAAAACTATCTATTGTGAGTAAATAAACGATAAATGTGCCAAACTGTGTTGTGGAAACAGTTTTGTATATCTGACAACTAAATGAAAGTTTAACTTCTATAAATATTTCATATAATTAATAAATAATTGTGCATTTAAAATTGTAGGTTCTAAGAAAAGCCACTTTAAAGGTGCGCGACAGAGAACGAACTAAAATGGAACGCAACATACTTGTCGACATGGGCCATCCGTTCATTGTTAAACTGCACTACGCTTTTCAGACAGCAGGAAAACTCTACCTTATTTTAGATTTCTTAAGGGGTGGAGATCTGTTTTCTCGGTTGAGTAAAGAGGTGATTATTTACAAACATAAATTATTGATGATAATCCTTTACCAACATTCATTTTTATTTACATGTCGAAGATTTTTGTGCATTGGCAATTGCAATTGATTTAGAAAAATTATAATAACTATATATTTTTTTTCCAGTGAAATGGTCTGTTAAGAACTTAAAATTTGGGTGTCCTAAATAGCATTTTCTGACTTAAAAATGCCTGAAGAAATAGGTGGTGGCAAGCAGAATATGTGTAAAATTAAAACCAGGGTTGTGGAATCAGCTGTTTTAACCGGAGTCGTACTCGTAAAAACTAATAACTTTGGGTACTTTCAAAAGAAATTATGTAAAAAAAGGTCAAAAGTGTCATCAATACATGCTTCTAAGCTTAAAGAAATAATTAATAAGTCGCGTATTAAGCTACAATCGGAGTCAAAGTCGTCTTATTCCTTAACGACTCCGCAGTCCTGTTTTTACACATTCTGATATGTAAAAATTCACACCACCTATTTTTAGAAGTTGTACTATGTAGGTACTTGACAATCCTGTTTACGGGGTTCAAAGGGAGAGCATGGTCATAGAATAATAACATTAAATGGAAATTTTTAATAGTTGAAATACAATAGCTATGTCAAAATGACCATTTTGCTCTTATTTATTGTCCTGATATTTTTGTCAACAATATATAATCTCTATTTCCATTTTCATCGACCATGTTCTGCTGTGGCAAATTATTTTTATTTGAAAAATATCATTAATTTTAATCAAAATACCTAACTATCATTGTATATTTGTAAGTGTTTATAAATATTTTTTTTCTGTCTTAACCCTTTTAATACCCTAGAGCCAATATATCGGCTTTCATATAATCGCCAAAAATACCCTGATCCGATAAATCGGCTTTTCTAAATGGTACATACATTTTTATGTACGTAACATAATTTTAAGTTAAAATGAGAAGTGTCATAGCATAGGGTACCTAACCTTTGTTTTTTTAATAAAAAAAATATTGAAATATAATATTTTTTTCGTGTAATTTTTGTTTCAAAATGTAATGATGCAGATAAAAAAAATACTAAAATAACCTCACCCCTCCCCAGTAAAATAGTAATTATAGAATAATAATATATCGACTGTGGAAAGGAAAAAGGACATAACCCACAGTTTTTTCAAAACAGGTTTTTTTTCGATAATCACAATGTATCAAACTTGATACACATTCTATCAAAAGGATGCAAGCTGCAAATGCCGAATTAGTATCTAAACTTAGCCATTAAGTTTGAAAAAGATTACCTTGTAAAAAATTAAAACCAAGAAAAGAGACTGAAAAAAGGTTTTTCCTACACAACTTTTTGAATTAATATTAGATTATGTCAATTAAACACCAGTTTAGAAGTCTCTGTGTACTTCAAGGTTGTGTATAATTCATAATTTGCATATGTCAAAATCATCAAAACACGTTTTTAGCGCGTCCTGTAAAATTTGATATGTGTGGGTTACGTCCTTTTTCCTTTCCACAGTCAATAAGTAATGCAAAAGTTATCGCGGATTTAATTATTCTTTCGATGGTTCAGTATCCCTTCCCAAACTCACTGCATGTTTTCTGAATACATGATGTCGGGGATGCTAATAAGTCTAATGTTATTTCTCCATAAAATATAAAATATTTTACCAAAATTTCTTTATTTTTAATACACTTGTGATAGTAAAACACGGTTATATGGTTCCACAAAAACGTCATGTAATACAAATCCGTGTTATACAAGGTTTGAAGTTCATACAAAATTAGGGATTGCGTGCGTTCCAAAAAAAAAATATCGAAGGTGGTTGATATAAATATGTACTTTATTTTTTTAAATAAACAAATATACATTTACATATCTATTGAAAGAAATTTTAATAACATAATATAGCATTCATTCATCATCGCTATCACTTAGAATTCTACATGTTTTACTCTTTTTCGAGATTGGTTGTAAGTTTTCATCATCATCGGAGGACTCTGGATTTCTTGTGGTTTTAGCCTTAAAAAAATCGGTAATAAGCGATTGTCTGCTTTTAGCGTATAAATCTTTGCGTATTTTCTTATAAGGTTCCAAAATTTTGTTGTAATTCCCTCTTTAATTTCGAACTTCTTTCTATTATAGGATCCTTTTCAATATATATATTTTTTTTAAATTGAAACCGTGTTATATAAAGCGTGGTGTATGCAAAATATACCACAATTTATACAACAGTGTTATATAAAACCGTGTTATACGAGACCCAAGTGTACTTTTTCATGAATTTACGAAAACACTCAAAAACAGATATTTCCCAGGGTATTTTTGGAAATCCTATGAAAAATTATACGGTATCAAAAGGGTTAATTATAATAAAAGATTCATTATCAGGATATAAACTGAAAAATTTATTTATAAATCTATGATTAAATTTTGTTGATTTTTATAGTTAGTATTGTATAAGATGCATTTCAAATCTTCCATGCCCTTCCACATGTCTTACATGGACATGTAAAGGGGCCTGAAAAGATAAATATTAGTTGTTTGAAAAAAATATGCCAGAAATTTTCCTACAAGAATTTTCCAGTCTTTTTTTTTTAAAGATCACTATTTTTTATTTTACAGGTCATGTTTACCGAAGAAGATGTGAAATTTTATTTAGCTGAATTAGCATTGGCTCTGAATCATGTACATTCCCTCGGTATAATATACCGTGATCTGAAACCTGAAAATATTCTGCTGGATCAAGATGGACATATTGCATTGACTGATTTCGGTCTTTCTAAGCTTCCTCAGAATGACAAGGCTTACAGTTTCTGCGGCACCGTAGAGTATATGGCGCCTGAGGTTGTCAACAGACGAGGTCATTCTTTTGCAGCTGATTGGTGGTCATTCGGGGTATTGATGGTGAGATATAAATAAAGATTTTTTTAATCTTGTATTTAAGTCATTAGTTACAAATAATACATTTTCAACTATATTTCTTAAATAGTGAGTGTTATATCTTTCTACATTTTTTTTGATATCAAATGACAGGCTTGTTATCACATTCAGTGATTAACAATCTAGGACTGTTTTGATGTCGCACTAAAATCCCCCGTGGATTTAATGATGATGAGTTCTTTACTGAATGCTAAAACAATACGAAGATGGAATCTGCGCATTTAGCAATACGCTGTGCGAGTTTTCAGCAGAATGTATCTTAGGTGATCAACTCAAAATCATCATATATGCAGCTGATATTCTAGGAGCATGTTAAAATAAGCAGATTCATTTAGTTTTATTGTAATTCCTTGCCTGAGTTTTTGTATAAAAAAGTAAAATATTTTTTCAGTAATTTTCAATACTTTAATTGGGTGCGCCTATTACAACATACTCGAATGGATAGCTAGCGTTTTTTAAGTGATTAGCGCAAAAATATACGTCTTAAAATCAATACAGCTTCTAAAACATTTAATATTTTCTATTTAAATTTTAAAGAGAGTCATCGCTGACATTTAATCTTTAGAAATCACTTAGATTACACCATAATTTCACTACATTTCTATACTAAATATAAATCCAGTCATTAATTCTGTAAATGGCACTCCGCATTTTATCAATCTGAAATATTTAACATATAAATAAAAAATAATATATTTATCCATACCATAAAATTATATAATATATAAATGCAAGTCCTACAAGTTTACAATCACTGGAAGTTTGAAATGGAGTGTGAAATTTGAAGCCTCCGGGTATATAGACGAAAAAAAGTCACACACAGCTTTTTTTTTTAAATAAATACATTCAGAGTAAAATAAGTCAGAGTAAAATATGTTGCTTATTACTTTTCTAACTAATAGGGACCAATTTTATGGTTGTAGCATCTATTTCGAAGAAACCATTAAACTTATGAATCAATGTAGGCAACTTGTTTATTATCAATATTTTTAATTATCATATAATATAGGTGCATGCATTATCTAAAATTCTCGTGATATATGCATAGAAATATCTACAATTAAAATTATCTAAACAATATGTAAACATAACAAAAATATATCTAAAGAGCAAAATGAATAGTAACTACTCACTTAAAGCTGGACACTAAGCAAAGGAGTATGTTTCAATCATTGCATTCTGTAAACAACTAGTCTATATTTCTAGCAAAGTCATGATTATTATACACAACATTATATTTCGCACCAAAAAAACCCATGTAAAAAAACATGTAACGCAAACAACCGACAGTATAAAAGAAACTTTTATGAGTCTCGCATTCTACCGACAATACGCGAAAAACGTAATTTTACATTTCCTGACAACGATGTGTTGATAATCGAATTCAATAAAAATTTTGGCCGATTGTTTTTGAATGGATACACACTTTTTCTTTTTGTCAATTTCGATATTTTCAGTTGAAAACTTTGGTAGTGAATGTGAAATGCCGCAATTGTAAAACATTGCACATTTTTCTCAATCCGAACAGTTCTTCGATAATCAATATTTGACATTTATTATAGTTTGAGATGCTTACGGGCAATCTTCCCTTCCACGGAGCAACAAGGCACGATACTATGACTCAAATTTTAAAAGCTAAACTCGGCATGCCAACTAATCTAAGTGAAGAAGCTCAATCTTTACTCAGAGCACTGTTCAAACGGAATCCCCACAACAGGTATGCACTCGATTCCTACAATTGATTTTTTTTTTGAGATTAGTAAAATATTTTCATATTCACTCAGTGGTGGAAAGGGATTATATTAAAAAATAAATTTTGCACCGTTTTTTTTTTAAATACTCAATTGCTTAAATTTTTAATTATTTCATATTTTGCTTGTTTTTTTTCTATAGTGGTGTAACTGCAAAGTAAAAAAAAACATTTTTAAGAGTTGAATAGAATATATGAGCATCTTTATTTCACATAAATAATTATTTACATTTCTATAATTACTACAATAGCTATCAAATTTACGATTAATATATGTGCTCATAATTACGACAGTGGTGTAAGTCATGTTTCTTTTGTTTTGAGATATTTAAAGGTTTGCGTTTCAATGTTTCAAAAATGATGTTTACATTAAACAATACAGGTTTCAAAAATTTTATGGTCAACTAGGTTTACAGTTTATTTTGACATATAAATTTTGCATGTAGCTTATAAGGAAATAATATTTTTTTAGGTCCAAATGACTTGTTAGAATGGATTTTGCTCATAATAAAAGTGGTCTAAAATATATCAGAATAGTAAAATTAAAATCATTCGTACTTAAGCAAACATTTGCGAAAGTAGTTGTCTGAGGATGCCTCTGAAAGAGGCGAAACACGTGTCACATTTTGATACACAATACGTGGAATAATCAAAGTTATTTTTATTTTATGGTCTAAATCATTTTTCAAACGTTTTGAAAGATTTAAAGTTTTGTTTACACTATAAAAATGTTTTTTTTTTGAGAATTATTATTTATTAACCTATATTCATTAAAAGTTTAAGTAATTAATGTTAACAAGTTATTGAATTTAATTGAACTTTAATTTTCGAATTTAAGAGATTTAAAATATTTCTGGTAAATTGGTGGAATACAATGTAGTAAATTGGTCATATCTTTATATTTTTAAATAACACAGAGTACAAAATAATGATGTAACAAGACACACGTAAAACTGACTTATTCTGTTGTCAAAATGAACAAAAGTGGCGTACCGTTGAAAGTGATAACAACACTCTGCATGAATACAATAGTGTCGGCATATTTTTTTGTGTTCGACATGGATTGTATTATTATACAAAAATGTGAACCGAAATAAATGAATAACTCATTTTTTTAAATTTCTTGACTTATACCACTTTCATAATTATGGGCACATATATAAAAGTTAAGTACATTGTCGATATGGCAACAATTTTATAATTTGAAATTGTTGAGAAACATTTTTCATGGTATTTTATAAAATTCTCTCAGTAACTCACTATTGTAACAATGATTTCAAGCGTCCTTGTGTTGTGTGAAATACAAATAGTATTGTATAATTGCAGGCTCGGAGCAGGACCTAAAGGAATTGAAGATATTAAGAAGCACGAATTCTTTGCAACCATTGATTGGGTGTCGCTTCTCGAGAAGAGAACCCGTCCTCCCTTCCGACCGGCCGTTTCTAGAGCTGACGATGCATTCTATTTTGATTCCGAATTTACTTGCCGCACTCCTAGAGACTCTCCCGGAGTGCCCGCATCCGCTAACGCCCACGAGCTTTTCAGGTACCTTATAGATCCTTAGTTACGCTTCTATAAAACCGCTCAAACTAATTTATCCATGATGTTATTTTATAATATAAACTTCTTGCGACTTTCAGGGGATTCAGTTTTATAGCACCGTGTTTACTAGAAGATGAAAGCGATAAAACTGTAGTTAACCAACCGATAACCGCGCCGACAACCAATCCTAATCAAGAAATCTTTTGGAATGGTGCAATCAATAGAAATCTCTTTTTAGACGAATACAGGTAAATTGTAAATGTATTTTTTTCCCATATATTTTTCTTTTGTGCTGTAAATATTCTCATTATAGATGAATTTATTTTTTTATCTTTATTTTTATCTTATTTATTTTTAGATTACTAGGTGAGCTGGGAAATGGATCTTTCTCAGTTTGTCGACTCTGTGAACACAAAATGAGTAAGACCCAATACGCTGTGAAAATGATCGACAGAACTGTTTATGATCCAAGAGAAGAAGTCGAAATTCTATTGAGGTTTGTTATTTGACTTGGTAACTCAATTCTCACCTTTGGTCATTCAATTATCAAACGTTAAACTGGGTTAAACTTCACCACTATGATAATAATGTTTCCACATGTAAATGTATATTCTTAAAGATAAACTCATAAGGTTTCACAGAAGCCTTACAGTTGTAAGTGTTTGATTTTTTTCCCCTCTCGAACTTCTGTACTTAAAGTTTAGCTGATAAATTGTTATTAAATTTTTAGATACAGTCATCATCCGGGAATAGTGACACTGCGTGGCGTGTATGAAAACGGAAACATACTTTTGGTTGTCACAGAATTATTGAGAGGGGGTGAATTGCTGGAATATATTACGGAGCGTCGCCACTTGACGGAAAGAGAATCCCAAGATATATTGAGACACGTCTTACAGGCTGTCAATTATCTGCATCAGCACGGAGTCGTTCACAGGTCATTATGAAACTGTTCTCGTTTGATTTCTCACGAAAACTAGTGTGGCAGGTTAACAATTTTATTTTTCTGCTGTTGATTGTTTCATTTAGACGACTTTTGATGGCTTACATTGAGATATAAATTATATAAACTGGTTGTTGTTAAGTCACTCGACCCCCTCTTTTTTGGAGAGAATATTCTGGGGCTATGATCAACGTTTCCTCTAAGCTACGCATGCGCTTATCAGTTTGAAAGCCCCCGCACAATAGAGGTCTGCACGGGCCAAAATTTTACAAAACTACCCGGTCCGAGCCCGAAAAACTCACGCCCGACTCGGCCCGGGCCCGAGTCTAATACCGCACTTGTTACCCGAACCCGACCTGAAGCCCGAAACTCCTTATTTTAGCTTGCCGAGGAATTTGAAATCCTCGATTTGCTATATTTTTCCCCAGATTATCTTCGAAAGTCCTTTTTTTTTTAGCTCACCGAGGAATTTGAAATCCTCGATTTGCTATATTTTTTCCCAGATTATATCCCAAATTCCAAAGCCCGGCCCGAGCCCGACTCAATTGCGCTTACCCGCCTAAGCCCGGCCCACGGGCCGGGTCGGGTAACAGCCCGTGGGCCAAGCCCGGGCCCGTGCAGACCTCTACCGCGCACTCATTTTGGGTTGGAGTGCACTCCATGACAACTATTCAATTCATATTTGATTGGTCCACGCAACCTTTGAAATTTCTGCGCAGTTAACCTCTTGTATTAGAGGAAGCATTGGCTATGACAGGACTAGTTGTTAGATTATCACTCTGGTTATGCCCCGTTTTTATGATCAGGGGTGTAAACACCATAGACATCTAAGCCTTTAAACGCAAATCCATAAATCTATTTAATAATGTTTCAACACCAGAATTAGAACTCGCTGACAATGTTGACCACTCTGCAACGAGCTCAGCAAATGTATTAGATAATTTCGGAAGTCAGTCTCAGAGAAATTTTTGTTGTAGTATTATTGATTCAATACACATCATTTCAGTATGATATAAATTTTGAATACATAAATATTTGTTACTTTTTTTTTAGGGACATCAAACCTTCCAATATTCTGTTTGCTACCTCCGAGCGCAACCCCAGTGATATAAGATTGGTTGATTTTGGTCTAGCGAAGCAGCCTCGTGCAGAAAACGGTTTACTGATGACACCTTGTTACACTGCCAACTTTGTGGCCCCTGAAGTACTTAAGAGAGCCGGCTACGACGCTGCTTGTGATATATGGAGCTTAGGTTTGTAACCTACCTACAGAGAAAAAATAATATAAATCACATTTTTTTTTTACTCCAGTTACAAATATTTGATTTTTTATTTTAGGTGTACTAGCTTATATAATGCTGGCTGGGAAAACTCCGTTCGCCTCGACTGGGGATGACTCGCCTGAAGCAATTTTGGCACGAATCGAATCTGGAAAGGTATCTTTAAAATGATATCAAAGATAAATTAACCACACCTGCGGTGTTATTCCCGCATACACGGCACGTATGTTGAACGGTCTAAAATACTCAACACTCACGTTTAAGTATACAGATGATACCAACACAATTACGTAACGAGTATTTCAGACCCTAATCAATAAGTGTATGCCTGCTGGAATAGCATCGCACTACTGAACCTTTCCATTATATTTCTATTTTACTTTACCTTTTGCAGAAGTCAAGCCACGTTTGCGATAATGTTGTGACAGTCCTAGTATATGTATTTCATTCTTTAGATTTATATCAGCATTCAATTTATTAAATATCCTTGCAATACAATTTGGTAGTGTCTTGGCATTAACCCTCCAAGGATGAGCGTGACCATATGGTAACAGTAAACACCGTTGTCTATTGATCCCACTATTCATCCCTTTTCTACCTGAATATTGTTGTTGTTACTCATATTTGGTTAAGAAGGGTACAGACTTCAGTTAATCATCTGCCGCGAGGACAGAAACGGCCACCGAAAGCACATGCGGTTTTTTGAATTTCTGTTTTTTTTTAATGGACTTTTTGAAACTGTTAGTTATTTTTTTTTATCAAAACATCAAATTATTTACAGTTATTTTGCTAATATATTTGTATTGAAATTATGTTGATCTAAAGAGGTCAAATTGTAAATATTTTTAAAAATATCACGTTTAGCTATATTTCAACCCTGAATGTTTGCAAGCACATACGGTCACTTTTGTCCTTACAACTGTCCGTACACAATATTACACGGTAATAAAAGGATGAGCATGATCATATAGTCATGCGGGGTTTCTATACAACAACTTTGCCTTTTTTTTTTGTTAGGAATAAAAGTTATCCGTGACTTCAATATGGCTTAACAAATATTTTTGTCATCGAAAAAAAGCTCTTGTCTCTGGGGCTAAGTAAAACATTCTGTTTAGGAAAAAAATATTTAATATTTCTTAAATATAGATTTTTTTGTTTCATAGAATGCTTTATGGTTATGATAATATTGAGAGGAATAAAACTGTCTGCTAACTGATGTAGAAAACCTTGATTAATTATTGAAATAATTTTACTTATAGAATATCAGTATATTCTTTTTTGGCCTTTATTGCTTGAGTATTGTGAAAATTCACAATACATTGAGTAGCTAATTTGATAATTTTTCTCCATAAATTAAGTTGGCTTAATGAAGTTTTTGGCATCTTGTTATTAGGTGGAGATGAGTAGCGGTGTATGGACGAGTGTGAGTGCGGCAGGTAAAGCTGCAGTCAGTCGAGCGCTGCACGTGGATCCGTCCAGGCGGCCCACGGCTGCGCAGTTCCTCGATGATCCGTGGCTTTCACGGCCCGACCAGCATGCCCAACACAACGCTGCCAACCGACAGGTTGTTATTCATTTAAAGTTTTATTGTTGTTATGTTTATAGATATTGGAATTGTTTGTGAAATACTTGATTGGAGTTGGCAGTTACTTGGGGAAACTCCATTTCATTAGGGTCCAAAGTAGCAATGAAGTTAGTTATGTAAAGATGATGTAATATATATTAACTCTCCTTTTACACGGTAGATACGTTCCACAAAAAAACATGTAAAAAAGGTGACTACCCACTGAACAGTTTTCTCACCGTATTCCGTTTTGTGAATAGATTTTTGTTAACATACATCCAAGTGTTCTACGAGATATTGTAGTTGATTCATTATATGTTTTGACAGTGTTATATTTCTTTTGAATTCATTTACAAACAAACACATAGTTTTTACAAATGGAGTTGGAATTCATAAAAAAATTGGTTCCCTGAATTTAAAAAACCACGTTATTTAATAAAAGAACAAAATTCTGATATAAAATCCTGTGAAAAAATAGTTGAGTGTAGTCGATGGCTCTTTATTACAAAAAAGGTTACAAGGTTACAGTTTGAATCTTATAATGGAAACTTCACAATCTTATTTTTCAATTGATTTATGGGTTTGCATCTAAAGGCATGGGGATGCCTGTGTTATTTTTCAAAATTACTTACCCGCCCCTATCCAACTTTAAAATTGTTTGACCATAACATTGAATTTTATGAATTTATTTTAGGGTGGCGGTGCACCGCAAGCCATTCCGGAAGGGGTGTCCGGCCTGAGACGGGCAGTGGATAAAACATTCCAAGTGATGAGCACCTCACCGAAGCAGGCACAGAGCTTAGGACCCGTGTCACTTTCGCATCTCGCTCAGCGGAGAACTAAACCGCACTATACAGCTCCATCTTCAGGAAAGGCTACGCAAGTTTAACATTGACCGAGGCTTGAGCCGAAACATCTTTATTCGTCACTCGCCACTTGAAAGTTATCAAATCGTCACCGGTAGCCTTAAAATGTATACAGTAGTCGCAGATTTTTCCCACATTTTAAATGAGTGCTCTCTCTTTCTCTACTGCTAACGTCGACACCGGCTCGTTTATTCTCCCATCTACCGGTTCCCTTCCGGTATGTAAAAGAGAGCTTCGTTTGAATAACAGAAGTCCATGAAAGCATCATGGAAAAAACTTGTCTGACGTTTTACAAAAAATATAACTTGTAGTAGTTTCGAGATCAATTCAACTTTAGTTATAGTTTTAGAACATCGAATATTTGAATGTCATTGACAGAGTCTAATTTTGTATTTTAAAGTGTTATTCTCCTAAGTAATTTACATGTGTTTTAAAATAACCTACTAGAATATTAAATTTTATTTTTAAAAAGTTAAACTAAATCATATATTTTCGTTTTAGATAATTTCACCGAGCCAAGTGAATAACTATTATGTATATAATTGTTACCCTTTTCTTTATAAAGAAAATCTCACCCGTTAGGTTCTCTAATATCAGTTATGCTTTACAGTAACGTGATGTCGTCAACTGAACTTGACCAACTACAAAAATAAATCATGTTATTCATATGTAACTAAATTATATTATGATTATCAGTAAACATGCAAAAATTACATCCCAGGATTACCAAAGATCAGAATATTGAATAATGATTCGTTTCAAAAGCGCTAATCTTTTTTGCCGTTTTATTTTTGAGTATTATATAACTCACACGATACATTATTGCATTCGTATCTTTGATCGTCCACTAATTTTCCTTTCTAATAATATTTTTTTTAATCGTGTGCAAACCAAATTTGTGAATTTATTTGCGTAACATATTTTATAATAATACTACCTGACTTTATTTACAGTATTATTCTTTATCTTAGTATTTCTTTCTTTTAATATAAATTAATAGTTTCAAAAATTGTGATACAGATCAATTTATATGACTTTCCATTATATCTTTATTACCCCTATTTATTTAGTACAGAATTAATTTTAAAATTATTAATGTTATTGGACTGGATGAATTGATTGATATCCATCATCGGAATACCTTGAAAAGATGGTGTTTGTCTGTTTTTTATAGTTTTTCTCAAGGTTTTTTTAATAAATTTTTAAGTTGTAATGTTGCATACTCAATGTCGAATAAATTTTGTTGAAGATACTAATGATTAAACATAATACAGTTATAATAATTGAACACTGTTGTATAACATGCCTTGAAATTCAGTATGTTTAAAAATAGATAGTTTACTAATGAAGTACTTGTTGGATTTTAGAGATTTTCAAAATATTCTTAATTTATTAAGCAAACACTATCTGTAGATTAAGTATAACGACATCAGTTTTTATAATGTTTATCACAATGTGAATGAATTCTGATTCTCTTGTAGATCCTACCCGCTGTGTTATTATACCTTCCATATTTAAATTTACGAGATTGTCTATGACAATAGATTTTTCCATTTATTTTTTTTATTTGTACAAGTATTACATATAACTTGCATAGGCCGTTTTCCTGTCGTGAAGAATAACAATCGCAGACAATTTTGTAGATTTAATTACGATCGCTTTGATTATTCAATTAAGAAAAATAATGTTATATATAGTCAATATTGGATTTCTTTATGCTGATGATTAGTTTTTAGAACATTAGATAAATAGTATATTATTGTAGGGTTGTTTTTTATTTTAACAGATGGTAGCCTTTCTTCAGTTATCGATTATTGGGTGTCAATCAATTTAATTGACATTATATGAATTCTATGTCATCTCAAAAAACAACTTACATCGATTGCCTTTAGGGGTTAATATCGTAAGACTGTTTTAGAATATTTTTTGTATTACAAGTATTACATTAATTGTAATACAAGACATGAGATGACATCTTCAAGTAAAAGGATGTTTCAAAAAAAAACATCAAACACAAGAAACACTAACAAATTTATTCCACATATAGTCTATAAAGTAGTGATACTCAACCTTTTTTTTTCATCTGGGCCGCAGGATATTAATAGTAATATGTAAATATACCAGATACTATACATAATATAGTGACATAACATAAATGTAAGTACACCAAAATACAAATATTCATTCGTCTACGTAAAGTTTCGCAAACAATACCAGATGTTTGAAAAACCATCTGGCGACAAATATTGTTTTGGGCCACACATCAAATCTGAATGGGCCACAGGTTGAGTATGACTGGTCAAAAGCCGTATTATGTTCGGTAATTGTATCTACATTTTAGGGATATGCGAGAAAATACTTTTTTCTAAAGCATAATCCACAAGTTAAATCAGCAGAGCAACATGCATTCTATATTCCATAAAAAGTTTTTTGTATTCCCTAATTCATTCATTAATATTCATTAATATTCATCATGGCATCGGTAAAAAAATTGAAGACACCCTTTCTTATCCACTCGTAAAATATTGTATATATTGCATCTCGGTTTAGCGGTATTTTTTTTGTTGATGCAACTCCTGTTTAAAAACTTCCAAAAATATTGAAAATTATTATTTTATGTTTATACAAATATTTTTTTATTAACACTAATATAATTTTAATATCTACGACACCCTAAACAAATAGCTATCCGTACAAGTGATGAAAATATATAAACAAATGACAGTGATTTAACTTTTCCGCCCACGTGCTTTGGGCATTAGGTGTAGTTGTGCCCATGTAGTTTTTTGCAAAATTAATTTTGAGATTGGTCAGTCACAAAAATAACTATATCTCAATTGAAGTCATTACTTATTTAATCTGATCTCCATATTTTGTTTACTGTTATTGTAAATTAACGTAATCCTGTTGCGAAACTCGCCATACTCGCTGATCCCTCTATGGATCGCTGGGCAGCGAATGACGACAAATCTGCAGTCCCTTATATGGACCACTGGGCATTTAAAGGTTAACATTTCCTAATTCGAATAGTCATGAATGTATTATTTCAAAAATTGATAAAATATCTATTTTAGAAATATACGTAATTTATTATATTTATACTGGTTAGTACAGATAAAAAATTGGATTTCACATAAAACATGTTATCATTGTTAGTATGAATTTCTCGATAATATATATATTTCAATGAAAATGATTGCGTTGACAAAATATTCAACGTCCGGATTAATCACAAGTTTAAAAATACCCTCAGCATTTATTTATTTACTTTATGTTATGTAAGTATACAATTTTTATCAGTTCAAATATAAATTATACATACTAAGTGCCATGTTGATAGATTTAGTTTAAAATTTACTTATTTTTATACATAAATTTACTTTTTTATATATATATATGTTATTGTTCATTTGAAATTTTATTTGGTAAAGTAAATGTGCTTTTTCTTATTCGACATATCTTTTGACACAACTTTCAGCGCCATACTACAAAATATGCTTACAGTCACAACATGAGATAGTGACATATGAGAGGGTTAGGCATATATATATATTGTATATACCTAGTATCTACCGAACACGAGAAGTAAACACTTTATTATTGATGTCACGTGCTGGCTGGTTATTCATTTACATCACTATGCCAGCAAGAATTCACAAAATATGAATATATTTCTCAATAATATTCCAAGGGTATTATAATTGTTCATGCATTTTCGATGGTTATTTTTTTTTATGAAACTGACGTTCTTGTTTAATAGAAGAGTAAAATTATTATAATTAAATTTTGCGTGATTTTGTAAGCAAAAGTATTTTTTTTCGTTATGAAAAGCTCAATATATAATGAACAAAGTCAAGGCCTATTTTTGATATTCCAAAGCCTACAACATACATATTTATAAATAAATTAAGTATTTGTAAGGGCATAATAAATTTGTCAATTTTTTGCAGTTGTGAATATTATAAAAAAATGAAAAGCTAAACTGTATGTTTAATGTTTTTTGAAGTGACTGTTTTCAGAATTCTTGTAAATCAATGTGTATTGTATGATATTCGACATCACAAAAGGTAGCTCGTGAGATCTATCTTGTACGTAGACATATATTTATATGCCGTTTTTGACTGGCAACGCTGCATTGACACCTGTACTAATAATTTGTTTGGTAGGCAATTACAGATATATAAAATATAATTAAATTTGTAGTGTTCAATTCTCTGCGTCATTTGAGATGTTAAACATTAACTTTTCACTAAAAATACGTAGAAGAAAATGATAAAAAATGTGTCACAAATTTGGAGTCATGCACTTATTTTGATAATGCAACTCTCCGATTGCATAAATATATTTGAATCACAATCGAGCGCACCCTAGACATTTTTTTGTAATATATCAAATCAAATAAATAGTTAATAATATATTGTTTTAATAATATAAGAATATATCTATTAAAAATGAAAGAATTCTAAATATTGCTTACCAGCTATCTCAAATTATCTGAATCTTTATTATTCATACTATGTTGATAATTTTGACACAAAATATAAATTTACCTAGAATTTTATTTAACTTCAACGACTTCAATTTAAAAACTTGAAACAAGCACTCGGTTTTTCAATTTTCACAAGTCTGATGAACAATTGAAAATGATGTTACATGATAAATGTGTGAATTTGATGTTTTAGTTGTAGTAAGTAGAAATTTAATGTATTTACTTAGTGTTTTATATACCGTTTTTTCAGCTTGATATCTATTCAAATATGTCAAGGAATACATACATACTTATATGTTTAGAATTTGTACATCATATTTAGTACTTACTATTCTGAAATTTTACAATATCCCACAGAAAGAGTGTAGTTATGCAGAAAGTCACCAGACCAAATAACACCGAAAAGGATCAAGTCGGGGGTCGGCTAACTTTCAAGTTGTGTAGGAAACAGGATAGCTAAGGTATCAGAGAGCCATGAATATATTGATTTTTAGGGTAAAACACCGTAATATGTTCAAGAGTTGATATTTGGAGACTCAACATCTATGCAAAAAAGAGCCACGGTTTACTTACGGACCCCTGGACTAGGTCATTAGTTTACTCTCATTAACCATGTCACGATCTCAGATGGTCTGATTCATTATTCATTGTGTCGGTAATCATATCCAAAACATTGATGCCTTACAACTATCTCTTAACCTCGTTAATTATTACGGTAAAGAGAATTGTAATTATATCAGTTGATGGTAACATTTTAAATTTTTATAAGTTTCCTTTTACTGTTTTCTATAAAAATATTTGTCTTGACAAAATAAATACTGTGAGGTACATAATGAATATGTAAATTTCAATGTAGAATTTGGATTATTTATAATTTAATTGAACCACTTTAATCATATTTTTTTACTCTTAGCAGTGTATTGTTGTTGGCTGTTGCTTCTTAATGTTAATCGGGTATCGATTTTATGTACTGCTGTTGAGAATAACATTAATATTGTTATGTGATAGTGTGTGAAAAAATAATTAACAAGAGTTGTTTAGTATTCTAAGAGTCGGAAGCAAAGTTATATAGAATTAGATGAAAGAGGTCTTCATTGTGAGTGGATAAGACCATAAAAATAATTGTTATTTCACGAGTATGTCTCGGATCGATCATATTTAATTCAGGCAATTTATATAGGGCATGTTATTGTAATCTGTATACCTGACAAGGTTGGATGAAGTTATTGCACTTAGTATTCATTAGTAAATTTAAATAATGTATTTTTATTATCTTCCTGAGTATTCACTCAAACATGAGCACATTGTCATAATTTCAAGAAATGATAAAGGTATATTTCTGATACTATCGTGAGATGCCCGTATGCTTTTGATTCTTCATTTTTTGGGACCCAACTAATGTTTTGCTGTTGTAAAGTAAAAAAGAAATTGTTAAAAACTGTTTTTATTATACATTTATTACATCTCCTTGTGAAATATTGACATCTTAAAAAAAAATCCCCAACACATTCTTCTGAAATTTTAACTGCGTCATGCAAACAACACTCCATGATTCCATTTTTTTCACGTCTGGTTAAAAAATAACAATTTATTTCTAGTCTCGCATGTTGATGATTATTTTTAATTATTGAGTGGATTAAAAGATGGCCAAAATAATTGAGTTTCACATCCCATTCACTGTCTTCCAAGCTTTCAGTGTCGAATAACTTGTTTAGTTAGTTAACATTGAAAAATATAATATATTTTCTAATAGAATATATTTTAAGAAACATAGTTTTTCCAATGAAATAAAAAAATATTTGTCAGGCAGGGAAAGGTGAGGGGGGAGTTAAAATTGGAATGTGCATGCGGAACTTGTATTTTAAAAAAAATCAATTAGTCGAAACTTAATATTTTTGAGAAACGATTTCTATTTTTGACTTATATGAAAATTTGATGCGCAATCTTTTCCTGCCGTTCAAATATTTTGACACTCACATTATTGAAACTAAGAAAATTTATAAAACGCTTTGAGCCTTCTAACTTATAATATGTATCTAATAATTCCAGACCTCATAAAATAAACAAATGAAATTATATTATTGTTATAAACAATCATATTATTGTTATAACATGTTGAAACATAGAATGTACCGCTGTTAATGTTGAGATCAAATGGTTCCATATCAAATATTTTTCTGTAATAAATATTCATATGTAAACATTTTTTTTATTGTATCCCTATTACCCAAATGTTATGGTAAAAGAAAAACACACTTCCCACATGCTGTGCAGTAAAACATTTCGAGCTTGAGAACTTCTTGAGAGAGTCTGCGGTAAAACAAAGTGGAAGTGGTGCTTTCGCTCATTGCAATTTTGAGAAATTGAAATGGCCAATGAATGATTAATTCTTCATCAGGGTGACGCCTAGGGCTTATACAAAAACTGACTATTAAAAAAAACCTGCTTTCGAATTCCAACATTTCCTAAAACCTGGTTTTCGGAGTTTAACAAAAAAGATTTCATTGAAATGATTAAATTAAAAAAATATTTATATTGTAAACCGTATTGGAGTCAAAATCTAGAACAAAAATATTTTTAACCAATTCATTGATGACAACCAACATATTAAACTAAATACTTACAAATTTATTATATATTATACGTGTAATTTTATTTGTAACAAAATATCAACGTTTTGCGAAAAAAAACTGGTTTTTGAAAACAGACAAGCCCTAGTGACATCACATTGAGACTACAGAAGAATAATATTGTTGGAAGGAATAGTGCGCTAGAAAATGAGATAAGTTATAACTAAAAACTGATGCAAAAATAATAAAACATTTTTAGTACATTTTCCACATAAAATTTATTGGATCAGGACCGGTTTCGCTCATTGTCATACCTTGTTTTTCTTACTTAGCTTTTGTATAAATATCACTGTTTCATTGTATTTCTTATCAGTTGACAATGCTCACAATGAGCGAAACCGGTCCTGATCCAATAAATTTTATGTGGAAAAAGTACTAAAAATGTTTTATTTTTTATTATAAAGCCATTCCACCAAGTATTGACAGTAAACACATTAAAGATGGAATAATATTACTGGTAAAAAAATGTGTACACATGTAATATATTTTTTACAAAAATAATGATTTTATTAAAATCAGATAAAAAATATTCAAATACAATATATACAAGCGTATGGCCCAATATTAACAAATAAAATATAATATATGTCACATAATAAACTTATTCAAATAGACAGTAGAAATTACAAACTATACACAAACTATGATATTTTACAGGCCAGATGGATATATTATAGTGACTATTCTTATTTGCTATAAGATCTTCAAAATAAAACATTGCAGCCATTAATACAAATATACTTCTATGTCATCATTCAAACACCAACATTTTGATATATTTATTTTTACATTATATACGTGTGATGTGCGGAACGTAAGAAATATAATATATTTAAACTGATAAATATTACTGCCTCACAAAAACAAAATAAAAAGTATATCAAACATTATCAGGTGCACAGAATGATTAGCAGAAATATGCAAAATACAAATATCATAAAATATGCCAAATATGAAAACGAGAGTGCAACTGAATAAAAACAGATCAAATAAAACAAACTTTTACTTGTAGAACATTGAGTTTAAAAGAATTTTAGACCATAAACTATTATTTTAATACCTAAAATATAAGTTATGGTTTACGTTGCATCTTGGTTATGAAATTTTATGACAAATACTTATGATTAACAAATAGAAATTAAAATGGTGGAAAAATTACATTGCAAATTTTACTAGTATTTGCAAAAAAACATGTATTTATTTTTGAAAAACGTAAAAGGCAACCATTTCAACTCCTAAAAATTCAGCAACAATTTTACTATATATAATATCTCGGTTGATTTAAATAATAAATTATGTTAAGCCTTTCATTCAACTTTAAAATAAAGTTTATTAGATTAGTTCAATAAAGCTTTCGGTACACTGGTGTAAAATAGGTTTTCCGTAGTTAAAAAAATAAATATTAATAATGATTTCCTTCTATGCATTAAAGTAGATAAAATAAATAATGATGGAAATATTAATGTGATAGAAAAACTTTATTTCTTCATATTTTTTGTTGTGAATTGATCTACAGATTTTTAAAAAATATAAGCGGAACAGTAATCTACCCGTGTTTCTCAACCTTTTTCGGAGCGTGGCCCCCATACCATTTTTTTTTTTTTAGCTCACTGAGGAATTTGAAATCCCCGATTTGGTATACTTTTTCTAGAATATCTCTGAAAGACTTTTTTTTCGCTCACCGAGGAATTTCAAATCCTCAATTTGTTCAAAATTACCCGTGGCCCCCCAAAACAAAAATAATTCTGTGGCCCCCCGTGGGGGACATGGCCCACCATTGCGAAACCCTAATCTACCCTACAGGTTCCAAAAAAATTCATTGCAAGCGCAGGAAAAAAAAAAAAAATTGGAAAAAAAAAGTCGGTTGGCAGGATGTAGTCCTCAGGTTGGATCATCCATACTCAACCTGCAGCCCTGTAAGCTCTAAGCCGTGAGCTAAAAAAAAAGGACTTTCGGAGATATCTGGGGAAAAAGTATACCAAATCGAGCATTTCAAATTCCTCGGTGAGCTAAAAAAAAAAAAGGTGTATACTATAAATATATTGCGGCCCACATAGAGAAGCAAATATCAGAATGTGGCCCGGAGGAAAAAAAGGTTGAGTATGGCTGGTAGGGCATCCAATCCCAGACTTCGGGATCCCGTTCAATTTTCTGATCCCGAAATCCCGGGATTTCGGGATTCAGAAGTTTTGAGTAAATCCAGAAAAGTGAGACGAAATTGGCGATTTCGAATTCCTCGGTAAGCTAAAAAAAAAAAAAAAAACGAGGTTTTGTGACAATCCTGGGAAAAAGTATACCAAATCGGCGATTTCAAATTCCTCGGTGAGCTAAAAAAAAAAAAAGAGGTTTGCAGATAATCTGAGGAAAAAGTATAGGGAATTGAGGATTTCAAATTCCTCGGTGAACTAATCCGATAATCCGATCTCGGTGATTGATAAATTTTCAATCCCGGGATTGGAAAAAGGCTCGGGGATTGGATACCCTAATGGCTGGGTTGGATTGTACTTTGTTTTCATCTTGAATATTTTTTATTATCTAGGAAACGAATATGGTCCTAGAAGAAGGTAAAATTCTTTTTTCCTTATCAAAGTTATTGGTTCCTTCAAATTGATTAATCAATGATATATTGTACATGACAGATGAGATTAAGTTTATATTACCTGATGGAGTGTTGAAGGGTCAAGTAAATATCATTACTACTGATTGATGTAAAAAGATTAAGAATTAAAAATGCACAGTGATTGTTTTCATCTAGTAAATGTAAAACAATGGTGATATTATATATTATTTATAATCTGTTTCACAATAAAAGTAAAAGAACATTAATGTTAATACATAAATACATATTTAAACTTGTCGATTCTGATGTACGAATGTTGCCAACATACAAATCAAAGTTTCAACAGTTATGAACTAGATTTTATTATCTTAAACAAGCAACCAATAATGAATTCACAATCTTTGGAAAGTCTGATTGATATATAACGGTTCAACTACACATGGAGATTCCAATAAGTTATGCGCTAGCAAACATTAATGCTGATCAGTAATAGTGACTGAGATAACAAAATTCGGCATCACTTAATAAATGTGAGACCATTATTTGCAAACCCAGCTCGTTCCAAAATGGTTGAAGTGAATCTTGAATTTTATTTTGTAAAACAATATACATTTTAAGGGTATTTTTAGTATTACATTACTTTGGAATGATATTTTGTATGTTATCAAGCCAGCTTTGAGACTGCTTTCTAATAATACTTTAAAAATGTGTTTTATTTACTAAATTACATTTATGGTTCATCGTTCACCAATTTTGGGACGAACCAGGTTTGCAAATAATAGCCTCACGTCATTAATAACAAAAAAAATATTTGAAAAACTGAATATACTAAATATTGTTTGGACAATTTTTTAATCAAGTATTTCTATGAAATATTTTTTTATTTTTACATTAAATACAGTTTTATACATATAAAAAAATATTTTCCGGATGAGGATTACGTACACTATGGAATAAAATTTTCAACTTTTATTAAGTCCTCAAACCATTAGAGGAAATAAAATTTATTTTCTCAGATTTTCTTTATAAATATTGATTTGTGAGATATTGACTGCTTTATCAACAATATCAATAGATTCCTTTTGGTAGTGAATTTTTATCAAAAAAAAGTACATGTGGTAGCAATTTTTGATGAATATTTAAGTCTTCTGCATTCAAAAGGAAATTGAATAAAAACGCTAATTGAAATAACTCAATAAAATATAGCATTGGCAAAAAACTTAAAAGAAATAGGAACGCAATCCATACATTGATAAAATTAGATAAGTACTAAAAAACACAGATTTATTTGCAATGTGATGGAAATGATAAGAAAACAACTTTAAATAGATCTATAAATTTTAACAAATCAGGTAGTCAGTCAATCTTTTGACTGAAGTTCCACAAGTCCGACATTACATGATATTGGATAAAATAATTTATCAGCCATAAAAACTATGTTCACGTTTAATCTCAGCAGAGTCCTACTATTTTAAGGAGTAGCTGGCTAAAGATTAAATAATATATTTACAATAGAATTTATTTACGCTAAGAGCTAATTTATTCTCATTGTCAATAATACAAATAATAGGAAAAATATTTTTACATTATATAAAAATAGTATCTGTAGAAATTTATCTGGAAAACTCCACGAGTCAGACAGAGTACTGCCGCCTGCCTTTAATTTTGGTGACGAGATTGCAAATTTTCAATGCAGGTCCGAGTTTCAAGCCCATGTACTTCATCATCATGTCAGAATTCAAAAGAAGGAGTGCTTTTCCATCAATCTCCTGAAAATAATGAAGTGAATCAATTGATGATTACAGGAATATTAATATTTTAGACGAGAGAATATAAATAATATCTAAAAAATAAAATGAAAACCAAAGAGACAGACAAAGTCGACATATTCAGGTGTTCAATAGAATATATGGGCACAAACTTAGATTAATAAAATAATTGGATATCCAGAGAGAATAGACACATTTTAAGTGTACTCACATGTTTCCTGAAGAGATCGGCGTGCACGGCGAGCGCTGAGTCAGCGGCGGCAATGAAGCCGATGACATCTTCAATAGACCAATCGGGAGGTGGCCTTCCTGAAGGTTGCGGGGCGAGCGACGGTGACGGTGATGGTGAAGGAGAAGGTGGAGCAGGTGTAGGCGGAAGAGATGTATTACAGCTCGATTCTTCGCAAGGCGTCGTGGAAGTGGCCGGTTCAGGAGATACTCTCCGGGCTTTGGCCGCAGCCGCTGTCCCGGCAGTTGGACTCTCATTTCTCTCTTCCTGGAGCGGAAAGACAAAAATATAATCTCATCAGTCGTATTTGGAAAACCTTACTATTATTTAAATTTTTATTCCATTCACTGAGTGATGAATATATCTGACTAATATAAAAATGTTTTGAAATTTTTTTCAAATGGTAACACAAGCTCACCTCGCTGTGCCTTTTAATGGCTACAGGTCTCGGAGCTGCAACAGCAGGGCATTTTAAACAGACCCCTGTCACAGGTTCGACGGCGAAAAGTCCCGGACAGAATCCCAAACAAGAGCTGAGCATCTCTAACCAAGCGTTCAAACCTCGAGGCCCTTCTACCATTTCCAATGGAGGTATTTTGACTGTGAATGTTTTCCCTCCGACTGCAATCTGTAACCAGCCCACCAATAAATTAAATATATGCATATGAATTTCAAGTCTTTTTTTTAAAACAAAACACAATGAATAAAAAAGACAGTTGAACATTCAGTCCAAGTAATATAAAATTGGAAGTCTTTCCAAATCTAGCGACTCCACATCCTTGCTATACGCAATGGCAATAGTTTTGAAGCAAGTCGATATTAAAAAATAATAGTATTTGTTTTCACTATACAGTCAAACTTGGTTATTACGAGGAAGATGGGACAGACTGAATTTGCTCGTTATAAGAATTACTCGTTATATCAGAGTAATGTCAATCCACTATGCCCGAGAAGTAGCTCGTTATAAAAGTGAATAAATGTATGGAGAAAACCATAAATCAAAATGTCAACAAATGTTTCCTCACTACATCCAAGATCTCGCTATTTCCGTGATCGTAATAACCGAGTTCGACTGTATTTATATAATCAATAAATCTATTAAGTATGCAAAATGAATCATAACATTACAAAATAATGAAAATCATATTTGTGAATTATTGCTTATTCATTGGATAAATGGTTGATCGTAAATAAATGGATAAAAATAGTGTCTCAAATTAATATTTACACTAAATTTGATTGTGAAATAACATGGGTCTGCTAATAACAAAAAATGCTATATTTTTACACAAATTATTTGTTCCAACATGATTTCCAGAAACATAAAACACAGAAGCGGATAATGGATTTCTTAATAACAAAAAATTAAACAACGCAAGACAGCAATAACAAAGAAAGGCTTCATTAGATCCTAGCACATTAGATGTGCGAGGAGATTCGCTCATAAACGCCCCCGTAGATAATCAAGTAGAGAAGAATAGTATTATTTTGTCGTAAATAAAATACATATGAATATTTTGTGTAATTGGGTATTCATTATTACCCTTTTTACATGATTTTCACAACAATGTTTTCCTTATTTCAAATCCAGGGAACCTTTCTTTACACGGATTTTTTATACACATTTTGTGTGGAGCGTATCTACTGTATAAAAAAAAAGTCGTGTATTTATAAATTAAAATAATTTGGGCATGCATGTGGGTTAGTTGCGTTCTTTGTTAATAAACAAATAATTACCTGTGTTTCATATCCATCCATCTGGGCAAGTAACGCAATCACAGCTGGAACATCACTGGCAGTTGCGAGGGCGTCTCTCAAAATCCGTCTGGCAGCAGCTCTTGGAGAAGATGCTGCTAGCCCCGCAGGAAAGAGTAAATTACTCCGCAAAAATTTACCACCATTGCAACCGACTCGAACTTGTAAACGCACAGCGCCCCCCAACGGACCTCCTCTCTCCAAATCCGGAAGTGATGCCACTGATGAACGCACTTTAAATCTATTGAACAGAATTTCTTTTAAAGACTGATTTAAATGACAGCTTCTGCCTATAAATATCACTTTTAAGGTTTTCACTGTCAATTCTAGCGGCTGATTCAAATCCAATAAATAGCGGAACGAGTCGCAGAAGAACAAATAAATAGGTATTAAAATTGTTTTTTTGTTTTGGAAAACCTTTCTGGTGACATTCAGGGTAAATAATTTTGAAACTAGAGGTTGTCAAATTTTTTATTGAAGATTATTACTCACAGATTAGCGTTGTACAGTAACACAAAAAGGCTCTGACTATGGTATTCGATGTATCATTTTGAATATCACTTAGATTCAATCCCTCATAAAATTAATTCCTTACGTCTTTAGACATTATTCCTTATGTGTCAAATTTGACATTCTTTTGATTAAAAAAAAATACGATCAAAAGAATATCATCTTCGCATAACTCATTTATTAAAAATTATCTCTCTCTCTCTCTCTTTTATATCTTTAGCACATTTTTGTATTTACACATGTCTTTCATTTTCAACGCGTAACGCATAAACTAGTTATTTCAATATAAACGCAAGTAATTTTTTTTTCTATTTTTGCAGTAATATTGTAATTTTTTTTTCCTGTCAAATTAACACAAATTCAAAATAACTGTTGTTATAGTATCGGCGACGATATATAACTCACTCTCAATCTAATCATTATAAGAAATCAACTTATTTGAATGAAATTGGTGAAAATTAGCTATTATAAATGGACATCAAAATAAAGCATTTGTTGATGTGGCGTGCATGGCTTGAAGGTTAAAAAATAAAAATCTTCTTGTACTAATTCCACATTATTTATAATAGATCAGGACTGGTTTTGTTCATACCAAGTATTGTTCAGTTATAATTTTCAAATGTCGATCAGCAACTGCTCCTGATTTATAATAAATAATGTAGAAATACAAAAAGTATTTAATTGCTCATACATATGGTAGGGGAATCTTGATCTAATGCTTTTCAAGGGACCAGCGAAATCTAATGGTAAATACCTGAATATCAGAATACACTTATCTTGAATATTTGTAGTTTTATTTCCACTAATCCTTACTGGATTGATTTCCATGTTTTGGCATGATTTTTTATAACTACAGAAAAACTTCGATTATCCGGATTGTTTTCCGAAACAATTTTTTTAATTTGGCAACGGTGGCAAATTTATTCCACCGTTGTTTACATATGTGATGGAGTGCATACCATTTTGTTCGTTGTTTTGCGTTGTTTGAAATTGAAAAAATCTTCCTGTTGAATATTACCATCAGAAAAAAACCAGGATGAATGGTGAAATTTTTAAACGATTTTATGAAAAACCAGATCATTCCAAAAGTAAAAAATATCAAAACTGCATAGATAAAAGAGGAAAAACATTATTATTACTAGATAATGCATTATCTCGCCTATCAATAGAATGTTTACATTAAAATTTCTGAGGGTTGGAATTTCTTAGATTTGTCAACAGTGAGAAAATCATGAAACAAATTATTGAAAGGACTATTAGAAAGTTCAAATAACACACTAGAAATTGTTATAAGAGACATTATAGAAGCAATAGCACAAATTTCGGTAATCATTAACACTAAAGTCTGAAACTATCTGACAGTTAACAGCTTAACGACCGCGGACGCATATTTGAGTCTTTGAAAAACAAAGGTTGCTGGCCAGCGGACTCATATATGCGTATAGGCGAAGTATCTGGAAGCTAAGAAAATTAAATTTGGTAAAGATATCTCAATTTGTTTACAAAGTATAGTGAATTTAGTAAAATTACAATTTTTCCGAATTTTTCGCAAAATTGCCCGGCTGCCAGGTGAAATTAAAAAAAAAAAACGTGCGGTCGTTAAGCCGTTAATTCCGTGTCAATGCTGCTAATAGAAAAACATACTCACTCAATAATTATTATTTTTAAATATCATTTATACCTAAGAACACCATATCCGTAATCTGTAAAGTAAACATCTTCAAAGTAAACGGCTTTATTCGGGTCCTATTTGGATGAATTCGTGTTTAGGAATTTGTTTCGCTCCCCAGGCAGCAGTATTTTTAGAGTATTTCTAACAGTTATTAAAGAAAACTACGATTCTTAGGTATGTACGATATTCACAAATAATATTTAATAATAATTATTGAGTAACGATAAATTTTCATATTTTGTAATTCGCATGAATTATCAGTTGTCTTGATTTCAACGTTTGGTTTTCTGATATTTTGCTATCCATAACTTCATTTCCTAGAGAATTGAATTGTTTTTTTAGCGGAATCTTGTAAATTTTTGGCGGGAAAAAGAGTAGCATATTTGCCCAATATTTTGACTGTTATTATTTTGGTTGTGTAGTTAAATTATCTTGAATGCAGCACATTGATACAGGCTGCCGTATCACAGAAAACATTAAAAATAAATTAATATTACAGTACGTCTGAAATCAACTTTGACTGTCTCACCATAATGCCAGTGAATCTATTTATATTAATCCAATGAATACTGGGCAGTTTCTTAAAAATTGATCACTGCTGCAGGCAGATTGTGTCAACCTCAAGTAGGTACTGTCAGTAAACTTCAAACTGTGCATCACATAAAAACCGTAAAATCAAATCACAAAGTGCATAAAAATTACAATGATTTAACAATGAAGCGGGTACAAACTATATTAGGTGTATCGAAACATACAAATTTGTGCATACCATATACACCGTGTTAATAAAAAAAATATACGAGTAAAAACTTTATTCTTTGGTTTATAAGTGTCTAACACTGGTCACATACCTGAAATAGTAAATATAGCAATATTGTAATGTTAAATACAAACCTATTAGTTCCTTGTAAAGTTTTCTGTCCTGGTGGTTGCATGGGGTGGCCTGATTTAGCACACCAACCCACAGGGAATATATCCCTTGAATCAAATTTACACCAGTAATCAAAAGCTCCCCTCCAACCATCGAAAGTGACGTGGATCTGATCCTGTTTAACAGCCCCAACAGTGGCCGTGCAGATTAATTGGGGATTTTTTTTATCTACCGCTTCCAGTTTCTGTCCTACTTCAAACAGGTTACCGTCTGGAGTGGGAGGTTCTCTTTGAAATATTTTAGAGGGTGCCATCTCGGCACCATTTAATGTTTTCAACAAAAACATTGGCCAGCTACTCGCATTCATCCTAAAACCCAATGGCGGTTGCAACATTCCTCCGTTTTTCTCACAGTGACCAATGGGGTGAATGTCATTGGCATCCACGAGTCTCCAAAAATCGTTTTTATTGTCGCTTCCATCCAGCCTCAACCTCAGCCGAGGGCCCAAAACGCCGACAATCGCCGCTATGCAGGTTGACGTCAAATTTCGAGGATCCAAAGCCTCCAGTTTCATTCCTATTTTAAAATCATTGCGAGGGGGAAGAGGGGCCTGTTTGAAACATTCTTTCGGCGCGGGAATGCTGTTGGTCTCTCTTAAATATTCCGACCAATCGAATGTTTGGTACGTTTCGTATTGAAACGGACCGGCAGGAGAAGCGGTGCTGCCAGGATGGTCGGTTCCCGTGGGAACGACCGCCGACAAAGGCGAATGTGCTGCTTTATCATTTTTCTTCTGGTACTTATTTAAACAGTATGTAGAGCAGAAGTCCTTGTTGTTGGAGGGCGCGTTTCCTTTGATCACATTATCGCATGACATACACGCTCCTTTGCTGTAAGCTTTCCTGAATTCTGACAAACATGTCTCCGAACAGAATTCTTTCTTCCCGTTTGGCGTGGGCAGTACGAATTTTAAGGGAGCTTTGCTTTCGGCGCACCAGGTGCAATTGACAGTCTTTTTTGGGGGCCTTCCAGGTCCCCGAACTTTGCCGGGGCCGAGAGGTGTTCCGGTGACGCTACCAGGCGAAGACATCCTTGGAAATACTCCGAAATTTTCCTTGATAAGTTACATTCTATTGACTGAAACACAAAATTCTAGACATACTGTTTGGTGACCGGTATTATTATTTTTTAAAATGGGTCAAGATACAATCAATACGTCAAATACGTTATTCCACACTGTTTGCCAAAACTATTCGACGCCATATTTGAAAATTTTGCTTACAATGATTGTTGCCAGGTTAATTAAAAACTTTTTTTGTAAAATTTATTTTAAATTAAGAATCCTCACTAATGAATACAGACAGTATGGTGAATAAATAAAAACAAATCTGTCTGAAGACCAGTATAAAATAAAACAGATTTCATCAATAAAAAAAATATAATATCAAGCGCAGGGCCAGTTCAAGAATATCTGAGCCTGCGTGCGAGGCTCCTTTGGCGCCTCGAAAAACTACATCTAAATGAGTGGACAGTAGAGCATCTAATCCCAAGAATTTATGGAATTCCTAAAATGATAAGGCGCGAGACCCTTTTTTAGCTCTTTTCAGAATTTCCGAATCCAAAATCTTAGTGTGGCGCCTGTGAAGCAGGTCCCTTCTTGATAGTGGATACTGAATGTATACGGGTTCCCGCCAAAGATTGTGGCCATTATCAAATCCTTGCATGAGAATAGAGGATGTTGTGTGAGATTCGGTGAGTCAAATACAAAATAGTTCGGGGTCACAACCAAAGTGAGACAGGGCTGCGTTCTTGCACCATTCTTGTTTATTATAATCATTGACCTCATACTAACAAGCGGCTCGCACAAGCCCCTTGTTAAATTTTACTGAGGCCGGCTAGTCCCTTGTAAATTTAAGAGAAAGCAATA
The DNA here is from genome assembly GCA_031772345.1 of Himalopsyche anomala. Lineage (NCBI taxonomy): Eukaryota > Metazoa > Arthropoda > Insecta > Trichoptera > Rhyacophilidae > Himalopsyche > Himalopsyche anomala. The sequence continues at coordinate 10,338,921 of CM062832.1, read as the reverse complement.
TTCTCAGATCTAATTAGTTTATAAATGCAATTTTTGACTTATATATTATCTACGACAGCTTCAGTATACACATAAGTACATTTTTAGCTACCTTGATTGATAAGTTTACGGTAAATTGCATATTGTTACATATAATAAGTGTATTAAGTAACAAGAGATTGCTAATTTAATTATTGTATATAATTAAAGAGCATGACAACAATTCACTCCTTCCCAAGAACACCGAAAATTGCTTTGAGATAAACCGAGCTACTTGTTAACGGATTGCCAGCCCACCGCTGCGATGATGTTGTCATATTTGACAAATTTGTTAAGGGAATCCAGGAGATTATTGACGGATAAAGAACTAACTCAGGTCACATTAGTCTAAAAATTAATACAAGTTAGACATATGTGATGTGTAATCAAATCTGTCATGACGCTGAGCGTGGTACAGATGTTCAAAGAGGTCGAGAGATTCAGATACTACAGCGTACATAATCCGGAAGCAGTGGTCTAGGAAGGAATCCGGCCGCCCACAATATTTCCTCTAATTTTCTTTTGAAATCACTTCTACTATATTTAATCTATGAACTATTATAAATGTTATTAATTAATATTAAACCTAAAACTGGAGCTTCTTTCATAAGCAATAAAAAGTCAATTTTATAAATTATTATAAAGAATAGTCAGCCTTTGCATTTGTCTTTTATTGTGTATTGTCAATCGGAGTTCGTTTTAGAGCTGGTCTTATTGCGACCTTAGCTAAGCCTTAATTTGCTCTTATATTGTATGCCGTTTGACGTGGGTTTCAGCTCTTAAACAAATTTATATTGTGAAATTTATTGTTTATTATTTATATATAACTTGTACTATTTTAAAGAAATAAACCAGCAAACTCGAGGCTGAGTCTGCACATTTTTAAGACAACCAAGACTTTGTGAAAGAGATACCTCACTTCATTTCCTTTAAAACATCCTTATCCCTCGGAACGAGGCTCGTCTCTCCTAAATATAAAGGAGAGCGACTCGTGGTGTTTTCACAACTTAAAAAAATTGCCCTCACAGAGTCAGTCAATGTCAAAAGTTAGTAATTGTTTTTAAAATGGATTTTTGTGACAGACATAAAAATAAGGACATTTTTAAACTGCGAAATTCATGAAAACTTAAAGGTTTTAAAAATTTCCAGCTTTGACTGTTTTCGGTTTTTCCTGTCCGGTTGTATCCATTCCGGTTTTATCGATGTACGGTTTAATTCTGTCCTGTCCTTTCACCACATAATTTGTAGACTGTCTATGCTACAACTCTAGTTTATGTCAAATTGCTGTCAGTTGCCGGTATTTTATCTGTCAAATTAAACGGTTATATTATTACTTAAAATGAGTCGAAGAAAGCGTGTTAAGGTAAAAAAACAATTTTTAATTTTAATAAAATTATATTGCTTTATGATAAATAAAAAAAAGACAGACATAAAGTTGCGTTGCACAATGAAAAAAAGTGAGGTTGTCTCATTATTTGTTTACCTTTTTCAATAGGCCGATGGAAAAGAATTAGAAGACAAACTGAAGGCACCTGAAGATTCTGAGTCCGATAATTCAGAAAAACCAAAAATGGTTTCATTGAGTCCACTTCTCTCAGGAGTCAACCAAGATTCTTCCTCCACTAGAGGTTCATCAGATACCCCAACAAATACTCCAAACGTTTCAAACAAGAAAGAAGAAAAATCCACTGATGCCACTAAGCCCGAAGAACCCGAAGAGATAAATTATCGAGAAATGCCTTCTGGGTACGTTTCAGTGATATATCTAAATGCATAGTGATCAAAAATAATTGTTGGTATCATATTATTTGCCTATTTAATTGGAAGACCATTGGGTAGATTTTCTCTTCAGTAAACGATTTGTATGACTAATAAAATCTAAGAAGCAGATATTTCACTCACATATATAGGAATACAAGATGAGCTAGTGACATGTTCAGGCTAAAAACTATATGTAACGTTTTCAATTGAAAAAGTAAATATTATTAGGATAAGGGGACCAGTTGTCAGACACATTCAGTATACGGACAGGCAATGACGTTCCTAAGATATGTGCCGCCCCTAGGCAGACCCCTAAAATAGCGCCCATTTTCTTTCATTCCTTCCCATTATCCTAGGAATAAATATATGTACACATATAGAATTTCGAATCCTCTACTCACTTATGCACACACTCAAACAAATCTTTTGTCATTTATTCCGTTTTGATTTTAGGTGATTCATAATATGTACCTTATTGACAAAAATCCTCACAAATAAATATGATCCAAAAGCCCACACTATTGTTCAATAATTATGAAAACATAACTATTACCTTCACTACACATCATAAAAAATAATGTTAATTTTAAATGCACTTAAATTATACAAGTATCGAATTTTGATTTGGTAATTTGTTTATCAAAGACATTGAGACATCATTTTTATTCTAAATCAAATTCGTGTAAAAAATATTTAGTCATTTAAAAAATCTGTGATCATTGCTGCTCCCTAGGACATGCCGCCCCTAGGCAACTGCCTACTCGCCTATGCCCCCGAAACGTTCCTGCGGACAGTTTCGTATAAATATAATGAAAATAGGCAAAGTATGGGGCTTTCATCTGAAGGATGAAATAAAATGTGTACCTGTGTTCGTCATTTATCAGGAACATTTTTTCACGCGGAAAAGAACGGTTCAAAATCTACTTTGCCTATTTTTGTATAAAACTTTCCATATACTGAACCTGTCCGATGACTGATGCCCTTACCCTAACAATATTAACTTTTTAATATTAACGTACCCAACTACAAATTTTTGATAGAAACCTAAATTTATTTAAAATGGAATCAATCTCTGTGCTACAGAAAGGTTGGCTGTGTCAAAAGCATGTTCTTAATCAATAATTTTATTCTCAAAATCAATTACGGTAAAGATATTTCTGTTTTTAACCAAGAGGTCCATATATGTATGAATGTATTTTGGTTCCGTGATTCTTTTGAACACTAATTTTCTGTACAGAATAAATACTCCATACACAAATTATCTGTACATCTTTTCTTCTGAAGAAGATTTCCATACACAGATACTTCCATACATTTTAATATTATAAATATTCGAGATTGGAACCCGAGACCATAATATAATTAAATGTATTTTTTCTTCCTAACCTGAAAAATATTTGGACACTTTGACCTCAGACATTAAACATTAAAGTAAAGCAACAATTGTTTTAATTTTTTTTAATGTTTGAAATATTCTCTGTTCGGAGTTTTCTATGGCAAGTTTCTGTGCACGAAAGAATCGGTGTATGGAGTTTTCTTGTACTGAGCATTTGTGTATGGAGTGCTCTGTAGAGAGAATTCATGTTCAGAAGAATCTTTTACGAAAGAATTTGTAAATCAAGCATTTTTTATCATTCATAATATTTTGTTATTGTTTTATTACAGCACTTGAAAATGAAATCTGAAATGAATGATAGCCACTATTCTTAAAACCGTAATTGAACATGTATATTTTATTGAATACTTTGAAGAAAAATGCTTTTTAAACCTGCTGGCTATCTTGAATGATTTGTTGCCTGAGATTATAGATTATTCAATACCCTATACTGAGATTCATATTAACAAAATTCTCTATAATATTTCAGACTTGAAGGAGCAGCTTTTCAATCGAGGTTGCCATTTGATAGATTGTCTTCTCTAGAAGCTGGATGTTTTCCAGATCTTACAGGGCCAATGTTGCACGTCTTCATTCAAGTAAGGAATCGACTTTTGAAAATGTGGGTTGAAAACCCAAAATTGCAGTTGACCGGAGAAAACGGGTTGGCAAGCATGGAGGTAAATTTTTGTTGCTACACGCTATAATTTTTATGATGATATATTACCTTGGTTACTAAATAATTGTGCATTTCACCGATGGATGGATCTAGTTACATTTTAAGTATATTTACAAATTCGAAGTCATGTAATTTGATTGTCATACAGTAAAACAATTGTGTCCATTGCTTGGGTTGCTTATAATTGTCATGATTGAAATTTATAGAATATTTTTCCTCAATGGAAAAAAAACCCTTCGCAAACCAAAAAAAATGATGCATGAGTATGACTCTGTCACAATTGGGTAGCTAAAAAAGATGAACAACTCTCTGGCTGTTAAGTTGAAATTGATGATGATCATATCAAAGCAGTAATCACAACAGATAATCAGAGCTGACTTAAAATTGACATTTGATTTGACATGATTTCAGATTCCGTATAACAGTGATCCTGTTCTAGTGACTCGTGTGCATAGTTTTCTGGAAAGACATGGATTTATAAATTATGGAATTTATAAACGTTTGACGCCCATTCCTACACCAATAAAAGGAAAATCAGTCCCGAAAGTGATCATCATAGGAGCTGGTAAGAATTTTATATAAAAATATACTAGTAAAAACACAATATTCCTTTGTACTTCATTCCGCTTTATTTAATATGTCAGGACCGGTTTCGCTCATTACGAGCATCGTCAACTGATAAGAAATATAATTTAACAATGCTATTTATACAAAAATGAACAGTTATAAACAACTATTGGCATTGAAAAGAAAATACCAATTACATTAAAAGTGATTCTAAAATAGCACAAAATTAAAATGTTTAACACATCTAACATATAATTAAAAAGTCATCTCAGATTAATAAATTTAGAAGGGGGATTGAAAGTAATTACAAACATAATTAAAATTTGGGAATTTTTTGACCAAGTGATACAATGAAAATAATGACATTAATAATGACATTAATAGAGTGAATAGGCTTAATGATAGTTTCCTGTTTTTCCCCGCTTCCAAGTAGTTGGTGAGTGTACATACTTAAACAAAATCGACAGCCAGGAAGATTCTGAAAAAGAAATTTTTCAAAGACCATATCAATTCTACCAAAAAAATATATATATATGTTTAAAAAATTATATAAAAGAATAGCTAACAAGGGCTAATGCAATGGATAAAGTAATAAGGAACTAGCAAATATTATTTGATCGTTCAAATGATCTGAATCAGGTAAAAATTTGAATCTATTGATTTCTAGGATTTCCTGTTTGTCTAGTTTGACAGACTTGTTATTTAAATGTAGAAAAATTTCTACCAATATCGAAAGTGTGTTTATTTAGTTAAGTTGTTTATAACTGTTCATTTTTGTATAAATAGCATTGTCAAATTATATTTCTTATCAGTTGACGATGCTCGTAATGAGCGAAACCGGTCCTGACATATTAAATAAAGTGGAATGAAGTACAAAGGAATATTGTGTTTTTACTAATATAATGCCTTTCCACCAAGTATTGACAGTGAACACCCTAAAAGTAAAAATATACTGATTCAGTGATTGTTCTGAAAATAACTGTTACTAGCTGTACCTGATATGCCATTGCTCTGACATCAGTGTGCCATGAGGCGATGTTGGGGGTGTTGCGGCGCATATCTCCAATAGAATCTAAGCCCATCTAAACAATTAAGACATTTAAATCAGTAGGCTTTCCCATGTTAAAATCTCTTCGATAATCACATGTAATACCGGCTGTGTGGTCGAGTGTCAATGTCGTTGACTTAGAATACTGAGGTCACGGGTTCGAATCCCGGTATGGATAGTATTTATAAAGATTGATTTTTCAATCGATTTATAGATTTTTGTGCGAAATTTTGGAGAACATGTTGCTGTGCCGTGGAAGATTAAAAGTTGTGGAGTACTGCAATATGCAACACTATATGTTGAAAGCAGATCGGTATAGAAACATTTTATAAGGTGCCAGTTACAATGGCTGTTCAGGTGATTCATGAGTAGTGGAAGTTTCATCAATGAACATTGTACAATGTCTTTTAGTTCTTTTTCTTATTTGGGTAGTTAAATTGTTAGTAATATTACGGTTTTTTTTATCGTCTTTCCTGTAGTCAGTTTTTTTAAATTTCTTTTATGTACTGTACGATCACTATATTTGTCAAATCTAGTAGGGCATCAGTGTAAGCTGCATTAAATGTACAGTAAAACCCCCATTTACACTAAAGTCGGGACCGTGTAATTGGGGGTAGTGTAATTGGGGGAGTGAATCTCATACAAAATTGGGGATTTGGTTTTTTCCGCGAAAAATGCAAAACTAAGATTTTCCTTAGTTTTGCAAAAACAAAAATATGGACGAAATATTTAGTTACTAAGTGGTAAAATGCAAAGCGCGCCAAAATCCAACACATAGACAGTCGCCCGACTATGCGTGTATAGCCTGGCACGTGTTGAATACACAGACGCTAGCCAACATTTGATTGTATGCACCGCACAGACGACCGTCTCGTAGCAACGACAATGGAATGCGACCGTTCATCTGGTGGATTTGCGGCGAATATTTCAAGCCAGCGTGTAATTTAGGGTAGTGTAATTGGGGGTTCAACTGTATTGTCTTTTTTTAAAATTATGAATAAAAATAAAATATAACTATTTAATCCTTTTACAAGTAATTTATTCTAACTACATGGTTACACATTAAAAGTTTGTTTATAATTTGTTGTGTAACTGTTTTTAAAAGTATTTTTATACTTTCAGGTGTCTCTGGATTAGCAGCTGGACGACAGCTTCAGTCGGCAGGTTGTGAAGTAGTCATATTGGAAGGAAGAGATAGAGTTGGTGGTCGTGTTGTGACATATAGGAAAGGACCTTATGTAGCAGATTTAGGTAATGATGAAGTTAAATTAAATAAAAAATTGTATAAATTATAAATTGAATACTGGTAAGATTCAATGGTAATATTTTATTGTTAAAAGTAATCCTTGATTATAATTGAGTAATTTGTGTGATTTTAAAAGTTATGTTGATAATGACTTGTCAAAAAGTAAAAATAAACATATCGTTGCATGATAACTGTACTGGGACATCTAAAAAATAGATGTTTGTGCTGTGATGGAATATCTGTACCGAAGAGAAAAATTTCTTTTTATTAAAATAAACCATTTTAAGATGTCTTAAAAAATAACACAAATCCAGAACAGCTCTCAGGTGACAATACATTTGTTTGGTATTTTATTTCTTTTTATTTTAGGGGCCATGGTTGTGACTGGTCTCGGTGGTAATCCAGTAACTACACTGTCTCTGCAAATGGATATGGAACTGCATAGGATCAAACAAAAGTGTCCACTGTATGAGGCCACCGGTCAGCAAGTGCCTAAGCACAAAGACGAAATGGTAAGGCTTAAAATGTTTTAAATACCGGTCTTTTAAAAAAAGAAAACGGATGTCTTTACATGTTCTTTACGTTAATTAAATGTTACAACAGCTGAACTTTTTGGTATTCATTTTTAGGTGGAAAGAGAATTTAACAGGCTCCTCGATGCGACCTCATACATATCACACCAGGTCGACTACAATTACTTTGGCAATACTCCTGTATCACTGGGACAGGCTTTAGAGTGGGTGATCAAGTTGCAACAGAAAAATGTTAAGCAGAAACAGGTAAGTTTTGAATTTTTTTGTTTGACAGTCTTACAAATTTATTTATTTATATAATTAACATTGCAAAAGGTTGACAAATTATAAATTTAAAACTTTAACAATAAAGAAAATGAAATATTACAATTTAATATTAAAATCAGTAGAAAAAAATAGCAAGGAAGTCAACTGAGTAAGCTCCGACGAACTCTACTCTAATACATAAAAAATAGTATTCGTCGGAATTCACCCACATCTATGTGGAATATGTTGACATCCGAAGCAATATTGTTGAACACCGTTAAAGCTCTCCCCAGTGGCATCCCCATTGGCAGGTTGGTTCTCCACCTTGGGAGAAAAAACAATTCATGTCCACGATTTCTCAAAAAATAATCAGGTACATTTAGATTCACATTCTCCAGAATGGTGGAATTCTCATTTTGGCCTCGTATAAGTCGAAAGAAATATATGGCCAGATACATTTCTAATAGGGTAAAAATAACAAAGTATTTCAGTTCTACAGTTTTTTATATGTTATACGTTGATAGCTATTTCGATTTGAATTTGAATTAGTATGTTAGAGTGAATAATATGATGCATTGTGTATCTCTTCTTAGCCAGTATATATAGCTAAGCAAATTTACGTTTAAAGCATAGTTCTGACGATGGCGAAAGCCGAAATAGCTATCAACGTATAACATATAAAAAACTGTAGAACTGAAATACTTTGTTATTTTTACCCTATTAATATGGAGTTCTACCAAGTAAATGCCAAATCAATAAATAGATACATTTCTCTTCAAACGTTCAAACTAATCAGCAATCTCTGTATTGTCTGATACTTAAAGTAACATTGATTTTTATCAGTGGCAGTTGTACGAATTGTGCTAGGTGGGCTCAGCCGTCCTGAAATTTTCAGCCAATGCTAAACTTTTTTTAGGCCACGAACCACCACTGATTTTTATCATGGCAAAACAATGTAAAGTTTTCCTGTACTATGAACTATTTATTTAATCTCTAAGGGGACTATTCTCAAATTTATTAGGATCTGTGAACAACAGTGAACATCCCCACAATTATTGCATTTAAGTTTTACCAACTGTAAAAACCAAATATCTAAATAATTGTTAAAAAAGGGGGTCTACCCCGTAATTAGTGTTTAAATCCTAAAAAATTGTAGAATAGTCCCGCCGGTCTCAATAGCTGTAGTAACACCTTATAAGACAATTAAAAATACAGATATTGTTCACTTTCGTTGGTGAAATTATAAAATATTCTATTAAATCTTCATGTTCGGGTGATGTGTCTAGCACGCAGTAAATTTTTCGTATTTAAAGTTTAATGGTTTGTTCGTCTTCAACTATTTATGTGAATAATATTTCGTTCTCTACTATTTACAAGGGATTTTTAGTATTACCTGAAATAAAATCCCTGTAAATTTTCCATTTTGGGGAATAAAATTTTATTCCATCTATGCAATTTTCTTTTGACAGCAGAATAGTACTAAGGCACATATCAACACTTGCTATGTATAATCATCTTAGTGACACTTACATGTAAGTATTTCTATGTAAAATCAAGTATAAACATGCAGCTACTTGCGGTCTGTTTGTGTTTTGAATGATTGAGACACCCTCCTGTAGAATATTATGTTTGCAGATAGAGGATTATACATAGGGAGTGTCGATATGCCTTGTGCAAAACAATTTTAATAAGATAGAGTGACAAACATGCTGTTGTTTAATTAATTGGTGATCAAATATTTCTGATGTTGAATTTTTTTTTCCAGATTCAACACCTTAAGTCGGTGATATCCCTGCAGGAAAAGTTGAAAGGAAATCAGAAAAGGTAAATATATAATAATTTGAACAGAATTACAACAACGTTGAAGTTATATATTTTTTTTATGATTCCTAATATTCCCATCTGAAATTGCAAAACCTTAAATGGTTTACTCATAGTAAATAAAACACAAAAAGTTGAAGTGAATTTATTTTAAAAGTTCATGCACCCACACAATGTCTATATTGGATATTTAGTAAAAGATGAAGAAAAAAGTTTGTGAAACTCTGAGGCGACCAAATATAGTTTGATTTATTATACCTGGCTGATACGGATGAATGTGATTATCTTGAACACACTTTGTCCTCTTTCACAACTTTGCATCTAAAAGATTTTGTAGATTTAATGTGTTTTTTTTTATTATATTTTGGACAAAGATAACCACATGCTCTGTTTTAAAAGTGACCGCACACCACTGCATCTTAATATATTCGATTGTGGAAAGGAAAAAGGACGTAACCCACAGTTTTTAATCGATAATCACAATGTATCCGACATGATACACGTTCTATCAAAAGGATGTAAGCTGAAAATGCCGAATTAGTATCTAAATTTAGCTTTTAAGTTTGAAAAAAGATGGGCTTGTGAAAATTGAAACCAAGAAAAATGACTGAAAGAAAAGTTTTTTCTAGACAATTTCTTAAATAAATATTACATTATGTCAATTAAACACCAGCTTAGAAGTCTCCGTGCACTTCAATTTTGTGTTTATTTCATAATTTGCATATGGCGGAAAATCATAAAAACACGTTTTTTGTGCCTTCTGTAAAATTTGCTATGTGTGGGTTACGTCCTTTTTCATTTCCACAGTCGAAGAAATCTGGGAAACATTTTATCTGAAATTATTTTTTCTCTTTAAGGATGTCTGAAATTGAAGAACTACTTCAATCAATGAAAATAGAAAAGGAATCTCTGGCAAAAATCAAATCCAGCACTGCAACCGGAGCCTGGGGAGTGGTTCATGAGTTCAATTGGAGACGATTGCAGAGAGAGATGACATTGCATTGCACTCAGCATGACCAACTGATAGAACAGCGAGCCTCTATTGAAGAAAAATTAGCTGATATTGAAGCTAATCCACCGAGGTATTATATTTTGATTCATTGTGAATTTTAATGTTTGAAACACTGTATTCATTCTGAATCAAAAATGAAATCCTGGCTTAATACATTGATGTATTGAATTTTAAATATTTTGCTTTGGTACCATTTTTTAAATAGATTTTTTTTGGTAATACAAATATTAGTATCTCCTACTTGCCAACCTACAGACCTCAAAAATATTAAAGTGTGATCATCTTTCTACCGAAATAACACCGAGGTAGCATTTGTATGCTTTCATGCTAGCTGTAGTAATCTAGAATGCTTTGTCTTAGATGTCTGTGGTGCTTTCAGCACTTATTATGCCCCCTATTTTAAGTTGAGAAGAAAGATATGCGTGATATGTGGTTTATTTGGGTCTATGAATATAAAGCTTTGGAAAAATCAATCATGTTAAGTCCTCACGAATATATTTTGTATAATTCAAATAATCTGATAAGATTTTTCTTCTTAATTCGAGTTGCAGGAAGTTAAAGAATTGCTATATTTAATTTCATTAGGTCTTAATTTGAATATTTTGTGATTTTACACCTGCAATTTAAAAATTCAAAAAGTTTCATACATTTTTTTTGTTTATATTAAAATGTATGTAAATTTGTTTAGTTCCGTGTACCTGTCGGTACGAGACCGCCAGATTCTGGATTGGCATTTTGCCAATCTGGAATTCGCCAATGCCACACCACTTGGAAACCTCTCTCTTAAGCACTGGGATCAAGATGACGACTTTGAGTTCACCGGAAATCATCTAACAGGTGAGTGATAATTTTATTATCATTGCCGATTTCAATTATGCCACCTGTATTTTGTATTGAAAATTTTACTAAACTTTTACAGGTTGATGATAAATCGATGATGCTAAGTTCATTGCGTTACTACGTTGAGATAAATGATCATAAAATATTCCCATGTTTCTAAAAAAGACATTTTACATAAAAGATATTTTTTTATATACACCGGCTGCGTGTTCGAGTGGTCAACGTCATTGACTTAGACAACAGAAGTCCCGGGCAACGTTCCCTCTAATTTTTCTACTGTGCGCGCTGGCCATCAACTTAACAGTAAATTTTCAGAAAAAAAGGTGCGCAAATATGTAAGAATGTACTCATTGATCTACATACTGACGCTAGATGTGGAAGAAAAATGTGTTTAAGCAAAAATTTGGTGAAACAAACTTCTTTTTACAATATTTCTGTGTGCGGCCTGTGCGGGGATGGAAAAATGTGTACGGCCACATTTTGGAAGGTGTGCGAGTGTTCGCACGCACACCTTAGTGGAAACATTGGTCACCGGTTCGAATTCCAGTATGGGAACTTTTAATAGATTGATTTTTCAATCGATTTATGAATTTCTGTTTGAAGTCATGGATGTTTGTGATGTCCGAAAATTCCCTCTCCTTTCCAATCCTATCCTTATTTTCACATTTCTATTACCAATTGTTTGTAACACCTTTATTAGTCTTTCTTGTTTTATATACATAACTATGTATCAATAGATATTCTAATATCTGTTGAAAATGCTCATGATGAGCGAAACCAGTCTGATTCTTATAAATAACAGTGGAAGTCAAGAGTGTTTTATTATTTTTTAGTACAACGCCTTTTTGACAAGTTTTGACAGTAAGGTTTGTCAATTTTAAAAACCCGGTTGTTTAGGTAAATTTGCGACATTCAAAAGCCAGTTTTTACAAATTGGTACCCGGCTTAGTTTTTTTTTATTATTTTTTTAAAAATGTTAATATTTTTACTGAACTGATTGAACCGCCATGATAAATAAAACGAGATTAAATATATAATTAAATGGTCAGTATATGTAAATCAATGAATGCCTTGAAATGTTATATTTAAAATATTATTAGTATTGAAAATATTTTTGAGGTGCGTTTTGACTCACTTTTGATACACTTTTTGATACACTTTTTGAGAACAGGGCAGGTATAATTAGTCCATCGACGAATAGGAACACCAAATATAATTTTAGTTTTTTTTACCAACAGTGTATAATATATTATACTAAATAAACGAAGTTTAGTAAAAACCTTTTTTCACTATTTTCATTGATTTATCATTTTTTATGAAACTTCGGAAATCGGGTTAAACCAAGTTTTAAGACATATTGGAATTAAAAAACTGGTTATTTCAAAAGTCGGTTTTTGTATGAGCTTTAACTGACAGTGAACATCTTATTGTCGTGTTGTCTGCCTTTTTGCTATTTTATTCTCATATTGTTTTCTTTTGTTTCCATTCATTAATTTCATTTTATACCAAATTGGACATTTGAAAGAAAAAAATCCATGAACATAAGTCTTTTTACTCTCAGATGTTAAATGTATGATTGTAATTTATCATATCTTTTTTGAAAGTAAAAAAAGTAATAAACCTGTTAGATGCTAAAGATGTTAGAAAATAATTGACTGCGAACAATAAATGTATCATTTAAAATTTTTACATTAAGGACGATGTATTATGTGAATTTTTATACACTGAACACATTAAACTGGAATTTTGACAATAATTTATCTTGAAGGTATTCTAATACTATTTTACCACAGCCAAAACTTGTTTGAACATTTTAGGGTTACCACAAATGTTCCCTCTAATTTTTCAATTGTGTGCGCGGATCATTTACTTCTTTGTGCAGTTAATTAGCAGCAAAAAATGTGTGCATGTATGAAGGTAGGAAGTCAAAAACGAGTCACGCTGAGATTTTTGGCAAATCAGTAAATTCCTGGGTTTTGAGATTTTGAAATTCATAAGAGTTAAAAAAAAAACGAGTCACGCTGGTATTTTAGGCAAATCGGCAAATTCCTGGGTATTTAAAATTGGAAATGAAATAATGGAATAGTTTAAAAATTCCATGACACCAAAAGTTTTTCTCAATTTATACATGATTTCATCTTGAGTGCACAATCCCGGAATCCCGGGATTGAAAATTAGTCAATCCCGAAATCACAAAAAGGCTCCAGGATTGGATAACGAACCTTTTTCGCAAGTGGGTGAAATTTGATTAAAAAAAAAAACACAGATTTAGTAATAAAAACAATAAATAAAGGATTATAAGTTTTATTAACTTTATAATTTACAAGCAAAATTTCAATATTATTTATTTTAACGGTTCAAAAAACAATGTTCCTCGCTGGTCGGCCTTGGTTGCCATACGAGACGAGACTTATCCAATAAGGCGCCTTTTTATGTTTTTATAAATGAAAGCTTTAAATAAAAACAATCATTTCTAAAAGTTCAAGCGGGTTAGATAATTTCTCACGCGGGTCCATTGTTCGCCATCCCTGCCCTAGTCACTAACCTACTCACTAGAGGTCTGCACGGGCCCGGGCCTGGCCCACGGGCTCTTACCCGACCCGGCCCGTGGGCCGGGCTCGGGCGGGTAAGCGCAATCGAGAGTCGGGCTCGGGCCGGGCCGGGCTTTGGAATTTGGGATATAATGTTGGGAAAAATATACCAAATTGAGGATTTCAAATTCCTCGGTGAGCTAAAAAAAAAAAAGGACTTTCGGAGATAATCTGGGGAAAAAGTATACCAAATCGAGGATTTCAAATTCCTCGGTGAGCTAAAAAAAAAAAAAAGGACTTTCGGAGATAATCTGGGGAAAAAGTATACCAAATCGAGGATTTCAAATTCCTCGGTGAGCTAAAAAAAAAAAAAAGGACTTTCGGAGATAATCTGGGGAAAAAGTATACCAAATCGAGGATTTCAAATTCCTCGGTGAGCTAAAAAAAAAAAAAGGACTTTCGGAGATAATCTGGGGAAAAAGTATACCAAATCGAGGATTTCAAATTCCTCGGTGAGCTAAAAAAAAAAAAAAAGGACTTTCGGAGATAATCTGGGGAAAAAGTATACCAAATCGAGGATTTCAAATTCCTCGGTGAGCTAAAAAAAAAAAAAAAAGGACTTTCGGAGATAATCTGGGGAAAAAGTATACCAAATCGAGGATTTCAAATTTCTCGGTGCTTCGGGTCGGGTTCGGGTAACAAGTGCGGCATTAGACTCGGGCCCGGGCCGGGTCGGGCGTGAGTTTTTCGGGCTCGGACCGGGTAGTTTTGTAAAATTTTGGCCCGTGCAGACCTCTACTACTCACTGACGTTTGATAAATACAGGATCCTAAAAAAACTCTAGGAATCAATGAAGTTTATGAACATGTATAATATTCTAAGCAGATAGCTTGGTGCTTTCACTCAACCTAATATTTATTTATTTTGGCAACAAAAAGATGACTTAAAATTTAGTAAAACTTTGGTAAATCAATCTTCTTTTTACAATATTTTTGTGTGCGGTCTGTGCGGGAGATGGAAAAGTGTGTGTGGCCACATTTTGCTTTGCTTCTATCCATGTCAGGCCAACATCTTTCAGTTCCGCCGAATATATAATATATGTAGTAATAATGGATACCACCACCTCCTGACGATCTTCTGGAACGCCGCGATTGCACCGATCGGAAGAAGAATCTTTAGAGTACATATAAAACATTTAAACTACACAAATCTTTACTAATCCTATCGAAAAATATTTTTTTACCGTATGAAAAAATGGACACGGTATTTCGTTTCGCTGGTAGTCGCCATACTTTTAGGAATACGTACTTTCGATTTTACATGCTTCTTTTTACTTATTTTACCACACTCGATTCAATGGAGGACCTTGTTCTGTTACAGGGCACTTAAACAAAATCGAATATTTTTTTAGATATACATACATATAGTTCATAAAATATCTGATAGATACATGTAATCAAGGATGACCGACTACTATAGTATATAATATAAATATTTCTATTTCGAATGTGACATCAAATACTTAAAAATCGACTACAATGCTAGTAATTAAAAAATATCTGACTTTTTCCTTTTCATTGAAAAAAATCGAGAATATTTGCAGCATGACCTTTTTAGAAATAATGTTGTGGTGATAAGATCTCGATTATCAACTTCGCTGTGCGTTGAAGGTGGGTGATTGTGATCGATTAAAATAAATAAATTAAAAAATATTCATTAATCATCGGCCCTGTAGCTTAATCATCAACGCTGTTGGTCTTTCGTCGACATTCGTAAACTAATTTATATCCAAAGGCATGTATATGATTTTTTCACAAGTGCTAATACAAAAACCGACTCATGAAAGAACCGGTTTTTGAATTATAATATTTTCTATAATTGGGTTTAACTCGGTTTTCGAGGGTTCACAAAAAATAATTATTTAATAAAAATAGCGAAATAAAGATTTTTTAAAACTTCGTTTATTCATAAATACGCGTTAGTAAAAATATTCAAACTTTTTTAGGCGTTCTTGCCCCGCATAAGAGAAGTGTAGGTACCTGTGTCAAAATGTATAGCAAAACTATTTTTAAAATTAACCTAGATATAATATTATCGCAATAACTACGCAATTTATTTCGTCTTGTTTATTACCAAGGCGGCTTCAAATAAAAATATTAGTTTTTGATTAAATTAAAAAGAACCGGGGCTTGAAACACGGTTTTAAAAACCGACAATCCCATATTTCCCAAACGCCCCCTATCCAATTCTTAAAACGGGCCAAGACAGATATTGACTTCCCAGTAACAACTATATATTTTTTCCTCACTCGTCAAACAGAAGAAGTACAATGTTAAAACAAGTTCTGTTATGATTAGAGAGTACATATGATTGACATTGAGAAGGGGCATTGTTGAAAACAATACTATTCTAGCTCAAGATAAAACTATCATTAAGATATAATAATTTAGATAAGTATCCAAATAATTATGATCTTTTAGCGATTCGTCACCGCAACTGTTGGTCGCTTGGTAACATCTGAAATCAGCTGTGCAAGATTTTCATCATCACGATTCCTAGGAACAGTCCTCGAACACTCTGTCGGACAATAGAAACCAAGCGCTCGGGTAACACGCCTGGTTTGTGTCCGTTGTGTCCAGTTTCTGCCTATTTCACAGCTGAGTCTCAGGAAAGATACGCCGTTATTGCGTTATTTATGGTTGGATAGATTATAGATTTCTAATAACTCAGGAGCAAATTCGAAATCGTAATAATATATTGCATTTATATACTAAAGTTTCGTTTTTGTGAGTTTATGGATAAAAGTGTAACTATATGTGACATGTTTTTCGCATATTTGAGAAGCATCATCAAACAATACCGCAAAATTATTTCGATATTAATTTTACTATTTTCGAAGTGGCTATCCTTGTATGTCGTGCTGGCGATATGTATGTTATGCTCAATTGATTGAGAAAATAGTTTAAATATGAATTAAAAAATCAACTGTATCGTATTTTTAAAAATTAAAATAATCAAAAACAAAAAAGTACGGCTATCATTGAAATAACGGATGAATTTAATTGAATAGGAAATCTTACAATATTCCTGTAAACATCGCGGTAGTTTAATTGGAGAAGGAAAAAAAGGATATTTGAATGTAACAAATCAAAGTATTTCAGATAAATAAAAAGTATTAAAATACGAAAAAAAATAGTAGAATAAATGACATGAATTAAAAAAAATAAAAAGTCTTGAATTGAAGAGCGGAACACTCCAGAATATTTGAAAGGAAACTCATATTTTAAAGAACTGTAAGTCTCAAGAATTGCTTGAAAATATTTAATTAGTTGAATAAAAAATATTGCTCGTGTTTTTAAATAAAATTACTAATGTATTCTGATTTTAATGGATTTAATTACTGAAAAGTAGACAAGCTTTAACTATGTTTGATCTCCGTTCAGTTGAAAAGAGATAAAGAATATTAAATTTTAATCGTTCAAATTATGTACATTTGCCTTTCGGCATCCTCAAGCGCACGAATGAACTTGAACTGATAAATTTTATATATTTTTTTTTATCAACAAATTGCTGATCCTGGCCTGTCGTTGCACAAACACCTGCGAGGGCAAACTGTGACGATTGGTGTATCTTTTTATTCAGGGGGTAATACCAACTATGCGTGTCGAACTGTACACACAAAACTAACTAGACGAATAATACACCTGTGCGTGGTTTCCGGATGACTTTCCAAACATCCCTTAAAGTGTTAACATACCATTCTATTATTCGGTAAGTAAACACGACTCCGTGGCTAAGAATGTTATGCGCTTTGCCATTTGCCCGGGGTCGAATTCGGATCGAGTACTTTTAAATAAAATTCTAATCAGTGTATTTGATATTATATACCCATACGGCATACCCATAAGGTCATTTTTCAACCATTTTTAGCTATTATCATATTGCGATTTCAATCAAATTACAATGAATAATAATAGTTTATTACATTAATCTGAGAAACAAGTCGCCAAAAAAATTGAGAGTGCATAATTTCAACAACAGTTGTTATCTGAATCTTGCGACGCCAGCCAGGTTGATGGTAAAATGCTAAGCGATAATTTTTATATAAGGATAAGTTACATATCCTGGGTTCTGGGGCTAAGAAGGACTGTGCAGTATGCTCAAACATAAAAAAATCAGGTGGGAGATAGAAAACACGACTATTCTGGGAGATCTGCGCGAATAAGGTAGGATTACATATTGCCGACTGTTATGTGAAGAAATATAAATAAAATAAAAATAAGTACGTTTTATTCATTATAAATCTATTTTCCGGAAATAATGTTTTTTGTTTGTTTGGTCTATATATATATATATATTTTTACTTTATAAATGTTTCATAGTGCAAATATGATTTTTGCGTGCAAAAACCGTCGAGTTGCCGGTATGCACATACGAAAAACAATTCGAGCGTTGAAGGTTAATTTGAAAAATTACAAAATTAAATTGATTATATTTGCATATCACAATTTGATGGAGATGGCCAGTAAGGCTTCCAATCCAGGAATCAAGGATCCCGACTTATTTGACGATCCCGTTATCCCGGATTTGTCTAAGTACCAATCCCTGGATTTCGGTATTCAACATGAAAACATACTTAGCTTTTCTTAAATAGACATTAAAAAATCTCAACAGGGCTGTAATACTCAATCACTGACAGAAGTAAACTTTTTAAATGATGGAGCTAAAAAAAGGTCTTTAACTTAAAGGAGGAAAAAACTTTCGTAAACAATGGTAATTTATCAATCTCGGGATCCCGGAAGCCCGCATCTCGAAAAAAAAAATGAATTCTGAAATCCCGCGACCGAAAAATGGGTGCAAGATTGGATGCCTTAATGGCCAGGTAGGTATGCGTATACTAAAATAATATTATTGCGTAATTTTGTGCTGCGTTTAGAGTGCTTGAATCTTTAATTGTACTTTTTATAAATTCAACTTTTAAAAATGAAATAGAGGCGAGACAAAATGCTTTTGTAAAATTTACTTATTTTTCTTTCCCATTTCAATTTTGAATTTGAGACTTAGAACGATTTTCTTACAACTAGTTCATGTAAACATGCCTAGTATGCCTAGTAGCTGCGTAAAATGGTAAACGACATTTCAAAATAAAATTAAAGTGCACGAGTAGAAAAATACAGTATGCGTGTTGAAAATCAACGGTGTAACAAATATATAAAAGTATAATTGTTATTCAACAACATGTAATATCATAATATCAAAATACGTCTTCATTACTCGTTTCAGATATTCAAATATAAAAACAAAAAAAAATCTGAAATTTTTTAACAATAAATTGTTTAATTGTATACGATCGACACACTAATAAGCAAATAAATTTGATCAAGACTGATATAGTATTTCTGACAAAACTTTTTGCCAGGACGTACGTATAAGGCACGTTCTTTGTTCCGTGAATGTTTACGGTTTTTTAATGAATGTTTACGGTATTCTAGACCTTAATGAATATGCTTTGGTATTCGTATTATACGTAAAGACTTTATGATGTAAAGGATCGTATCGTATCTATGTTATTTTATATATTTCATACCATTGTAATTTTAATCGAAGTGAATGAAAGCTGGTTGGAATTTGGCCTTTTACCACACACCAGGATTGCCGCGGAGCATTACGAATTCTCCAAAGACCTCCTGAACTTGCACTCGCTTTGTGAGAACGTATCTCAGATCAAACAGAAACCCTTTTCAGTGATAAAATGGAGCAGTGGTGCGTGAAAATCGAACCAAAGATCGATTAAAACAAGTCTGGTTTGAAATCAAAGACTGATTACTGTTAAAAATCAACGATGCATAGATTTTGGAGATATTTTCTTGCGATTGATTCTTCCGCACAATATTATCCTGAACACGAGGTTTGCGCACAATATAACTGCAGAATTATTTTTCCGGATGTCGAAAATTCCGCACACTTACAAAGAAATCTGCGGACTATTCCGTACACAAATAATATTTTATTGATTGAATTGACATTTACTTAGTAGAACTCCATTGTAGTAAGGTGAAAAATATCTAAGTATTTAGTTTGTTTCGGAAACACTTAAAGTTATGTTAATAAATGTAATACAAACAATTTAAAATTAATATAAATTAGGGTATTGGAGAGGGTAACAGTATGTATTGTGTATCTCTTGTAAATGTAGGTTTAAACATAGTTCTGAAGAAGGCGTACGCCGAAATAGCTACCAACTATATACAAAAATAATATTTGTAGAACTGAATAATTTGTTATTTTTCACCTTATAACATTTTTATTTTATATAAAACTGAAAAGTTTTTTTTGTTCATAATATTTTCTTTGATCGACCTAAGTCAATACTTTCTATACGGTGCTAAAAAATACTTCCGATATGTTGCTGGCCCTTAAAGAACCAAGCGAAAAAACATGTTTTAACACTGACCGCCCTTTGATGGATGGTAAAAACCAAGAATATAAATAAAAAAAACATGTTTTTCACTTAGATCTTTAAGGACCAGCAACATATCGGAAGTATTTTTTAGTACTGTAGGGGAAGTGTTAAAGGCGTTGGTGACTTGATATGAGTGCTTTTATAAGTTGTCGACCCTCTTGCAGGAACGGAAAACCGATTACTTAAAATTCTAAATTCTTGTTTTGGTTTTACATAATTTTGTCAATCTTTTTAATTCCGACGTCTACGTATTGTGACGAAGAACGACTAGTTAAAAATCGGTCTTCTAAAATCAAAGATGCTTGTATTTGATTTTTTTTATTAAAGCCACATTATATCGGTACGTTAACTCAACCACAAAGTCATTAATCGGGTCATCGGTAACGTGACGTTAAGAATTTGACTTGAATGAAGTCGCGTCCAGTGTGAGGTGTGCCGCACGCACTTTCCCTCCTCATTGTCTAATCGAATTGACACCGGACGCGTTTGACGGATCTCGCGCGTATGACGTATGACGGGATCATCGCACCTGTTGGCGAACGCACTGTGACGTCACACGTGATTGATTGAATAACGCCAGAAACAATTAACGTTTAAGTATTCACGTCCGGTTGTCGAATGGCCGGGTTGCCAGTTAAAAGAAATCGTCTCATTAATAATGCTCTCAATTAAATAGTTCCGGGCTGGGTAACATTGGATGTTCCTATTTGAAAATCGAACAATTAAAATTCTTCTATCTTCTCAGTTACATGTTTCCTATTTGTAATATTCGGTATTAATTTAATCATAATCTAGACTTTTTCTGTGTTTGCCGGTTATTGTGTTTTTTTTACCGTAACATTGACTTAATCAGGGATATCGTTTCGGATCGTTACCGGTGTGCTATTTTTTTATTCCGTCTATATATGCAAGCCAGCGGAGCAAAGGATAAATTGTCGGTTTGCTGCAAGAAATCATTAATTGACAATTTGGTCAAAATTGTTACATTAAACAAATTCCTTTTTTTTCTCATTTTGTATAAATTTAAAAAGTCACTTACTGATAATTTGATAGTATTTAATGCATATACCGAAAAAAAACGTCATTAGCAAGCTGATGTTAGTTAATATTTTGGGTTATTTGATATAAATGGCTTGCAGCTAAAATATTGTATCTCGATAAATTATACTATACATCAGTGCTTACCAACCTTTTTCATTCCACGGGCCCCTAAATCTGAAAAAAAATAATCCGCGGCCCTCCTCAATACAAAACATATTCTGTGGCGGCCCCCGGAGAAATTCTGCGCCCCCTCCGGGAGGCCGCGGCTCACAATATGGGAAGCACTGCTATACATAACTGAATTTGGAAGTTTGCAAATTCGATTTTGTGATATGAAAATAAGTGTTTAGTTTCATATAAAAGTTGATTTATTTAAGTTTCATATTTAATAAAAAAAAAGTTTTTTTCCACACTTTGTGTAAAAAAGTGAACTTTCTATACTGGAATAAAAATTTCCATTCATATCTGTGCTCAGAAAAATATTTTTCTGGAGGATTTTAAATACTATATTTTAATTTGTATGTTGTGTATATAACCTTTGGAACAGGAGGTTTGGAGATGGAATATTTTGACACAAATAAATTCTATTTTTAGTACATTTCAGTACTAAAGTCATTTTCGATCTAAATTGGGAAAACAATATTTTAGCTCTAAGCCATCGATAAGTATGTATGTTAGATTTTCGATTTGTTAACAGAAAGTTTTAAATCTTCAATGTTTATTTCTAGTAAGCTTTTTCCCAAAACGGATAAGAAACGATAAATAATAATATTTAAATATAATTTAAACTGTTTGTTTTTGTTACCGTGAAGCAGTGTTTCCCAAACTTTTGACATATGTGTACCCTTTCTATAATTTTCGAAGCACCGAGTACCCACTGTCAAAAAATGCATATACTTGAATAGCAATCAAAATATATAAGCTGCTTGTTGCACCACGCGCAGCCAGAGCCCGTACCCCCACAAAAATCTTCCCGTCCTCCGGAGGGTACGCGTACCACACTTTAGGAAACACTGCTGTAAAGGAACACAACAATTTATTTAATTCTGACGATTGAAATCAATTAAGTTATAACAACCTTATTTCAACACTTGGCATGCGATGATAAAATCTGTGAATTAAATACAACAAATGTACTTCTAAAATAACGCGTCATTCATAGATATTGAGAAGTGACGTAGCGAAATTTATGCATACATTAAAATGTATCAAGGGAATGTAGACGAAAAACGAACATAGAAAAAACGGCGGGAAAAAAGTGACTCGTGAAAATTTTATGCTCTCCGCTGTTTTGTGTGGCCGTTGTTGCGTCAACAAACTGGACCGAATTGGCCGATAGGTTATTCGGCTTTAATTAGATTTGCCGGTACATTAGCCGTTAGCATATCGTGAAGTGCTGGACGTTAGTCGCCGCCTCGACCGTGTCATTGGACTTCCATTGTGGACGCTTTTTTGCCCCACACCGACGGAGATTTGAAAAAAACTTCAATTTATTTGTGAATCTGTCGTTTTAGGCAAAGCCAGGGGTTCGAATAGTCTCGCAAAACTTTTGTTATTTCGGGATTTTTTGTTAATTTTCAACTAACTTGAAATGCGTGGACATCAATACAGACATAATTTTCTTCAATTCACTGCTAAATATAATATTTCGCTGATAATAATTGAAATAGCAGTGGACTTAAATTAATTTTTGCATAGTTTTAATTCAGTTCTTCGTGTAATACGTAAAATAACAGTGGCAGTTCCATTGTAATGATTGACAAGTTTTCTACTTCTTTACAGTTATTGTAGTCAAGAAAATAGTTCTTGGTAAATTTGTTAAAAAAAATCGTAACATTTTAAGTCAATGCGAATAATAAGCGTCTGTTTTGTTAGTATGTAGTCTAAAGATAAAATACATAGTGATAAAATAATGCTTATCCAATTCTTGAACGTCTGTTTTGAAACAAAAAATATGAGTTATCAACTTATGGCAGAAATGTCATACATCTGTTAAAAGGAAAATTTCCTAATACATATTGCTGGGAGCCGGTAAATGCTCGAATCAAATTACTCAATGGAACTTGCTCGAATAACAGCATGCTCCAAAGACCAATTCCTCGAACGTCAATTGCTCGAAATACAAATTGCTCGAATACTTGTTATTTAAACGGTTTAAATACAGTTAGGGTTTATTACCTGGGAGTTGATCCCTCGGCATTTTATTACACCACTAACGTACGTTTCGTTTATAAGCCGAACGTTTTATCAAATAGCATATTATTTTGTACATTAATCATAAAATGAATTGAATTATTATTTTTTAGGCAGACATTTAAGAAATACTATCTATATTAATTGAATCTTACTCCTTTAATTTTAAAAATCAGTATTGGTTGACTTTGTAAGGAGAAGCCCAAAAACACATGAATAGCAAAAATTTTATAAATATGGGATGTAACGTATTTGTGATAGCGGTTTCAACTGGCATAAATATATTATTGGATGAAAATGAAACTTTCTGGAAAATTAGCTAGTAAATAGCCAAGATGGCGGTTAATATTATTTTTAAGTATATCAGCGCAATAAAGTAAATAATATTCATAAAAAAAAATATTAATGTGTGAAATATTAAAATTTAAAAAAACTTTTTTTCTGTAAATGAATTGGTTACTTCTTCTCATATGTATATGATAGGTCAAGTCCTACCTTTAAAGTTAAAAAAATATATTGAAGATTAGCAATGGATTATGTTAGATGTCGATGTAGAAATTGGGGATTATTAAATTAGAACTAATTATTAACTAAATTCGTGCAACACTTGTAAGAGAGTGAAATATAAAAAATAATTATCGTAAGTATTTATTTTAACCGTGTTCGCTCCAAATGTGATCATATGACCTCTTAATCGGAGTTTATCTCAACAGAATGTTTCTAAGAGAACTGCTTTGAATTAGTTGACAATAGAAGACTAAGCTAAGAACAGAAAGAATAGTTAGCTTATCCACTATCGCTACGCTCAATTTTTTAGTAGAATGGGTGAAGGGTTCAAAAATTACATATAAGTGTGCCTTTAAACAGAAACCATAAATAGTTTTAAAAATAATTGATTAAAAAGTGTACGAAATAAGATTCAAGCCTCCCCCTGACTTCCGTAAATAAAACTAACGACCCTTTCCACTCGACCCTGCATCTTAAATATAAATACTTTTTTATTATGACTTTTATTTATTATTGATTTATGTTTATTTCCCGACGTTGCATAAATATTTTTTTAAAGAATGAGAAATTAATGTTAAGCATTTATAAAACTTTTATAAAAAAATTTCAAGCAATTTGTAATTCGAAGCAATGACGTTCGAGGAATGGTCATTCGAGCATCTGTTATTCGAGCAATTTCCATTCGGTAATTGCATTCGAGCAATTTATCCGGAATCCCATATTGCCATATTATTAGACTCTAGTTAGCAAAAGCTCCAACCGGATTTAAATCAGGAATTAACTTCTGGGTCGTTTCCGAATTAATCCAGGAGAAGCATAAAAGGAAAGAATGTTTACAATTTTTCATTTATTTTGATGTGTTCTCCATATTTGAAAAACGGAAACACTTAGTGTTTTCTGATAATTTAATTGACTTGTTCTGTTAATTAAAAACTCGTAAGCTGTGATCCCGGATAACATTATTTTGCCGGTAATTGGCTATTGGCAACCTTGAATTCATATCATCTTACACGCAAATTGGAAAATATCACTGTTTATTATTTGAGTGGATGAATAAAATAACGCGATTGAATTGGTATTTAATGTGTATAATGTGTTGTATCATCCCAGTGTCGTGGATACATTTTTTGAATATTGAAAAAAAAATATGTTGCGAAGAATTTGATTCATATTACTATCACAATTGGTATAAACGAATTGAATATTTTTTAATAGCTTGGAATTCTTTCAAAGCAATGATTTTTTATACAGATACGCACGTACAAGCATCGAGTTTTTATTTGAAATGAGAAAAAGACAATTAATTATTTAAACGTGTTTTTTCAAATTCAATTTTCTGATGTACTGTGTCTTTAAAATGAAATACAAATTTATATCTTTAAAATAAATATACCCATGTATTATTTTATTGTGTTTTTATCAATACATGGTTTTGGAGATTCACCTTTTTATAATCATTTTACAATGTAATAGTGAGTTTCAATTTTTTATACAATAATTGACTAATAATAAGTCGATTGTTTAACATCGTATTATTGACGAGTAATTAGATAAAGATGGGATGAAAATATACCAAATGTCAATCCCGGATCCCAATTTATACACGATTTTATGCTGAGTGTTCAATCCCGAGATCACAAAAAGTGTCCGTGATTGGATATACCTTAATGTTTACCAGGGTGCGAGCCAGTTGATAAAATTTTAGCAGCACATCACTGCCTATATGTAATTATATCTTAAGTGACTTGGTGTAGTTTTGACGAGGTATAAATTAACGCAGCTTTTCTGTGTGCGTTTTATCATTGTTCAAACATCTTTAATTTATTCGCACGTACATTGTCACGGGCCTAGGCGGATTGCAACCCAGTAAGCACGGCAATATATTATCTATCCTGTGACATTATAAGTTGTTAGTTTCATGCGTGGCATTATCTAAATCAGTAGAATAAATAAATGGATGCATTTACCAGCGAAACAACACCACTTAACTCATCTTCATGTTGTGCCTTTCCCACTACGTACAGTTGACTTATCTACGCCTGCTTTCTCACCTTATGGTGTTTTGTGAATAGGTTTTCGTTAACAACACACATACCCACGTTTTCTGCGAGATATTGGAGTTGATTCATTAAATGTTTTGACAGCGTTGTATTTCTTTTGAGTACATTTATGAACAAACAAATATGTATTAAAAATAGAGATACTTGTTAAAACATTTGATAAGCGTTATGAATAAAATTTCTCGTGTCTTTAAAAAGAGAGATGAAAACTTTATAGTATTTGAATAATATAATGCTTGAATGATATCATGAATATTTGTTGTTTTTTCTTATTCTCGATGAGAAGTATTAGTTTTTAGCAAATAATAGTTACCGTCACGTATTTGAGTGAGTATTGTTATGCTTAAATAAACAAAATCCATTCTATCAATATATAATGCGACGAACGTTAATATTTTTTTAACTAACCCAATGATTAAAATAAATAGTAATATGTATAAATATTAAAATATCAAAAAAAGGGCAAATGCATTCGACGACTTGATTGGAATCACTGGTTGTGAGGCATTTCAAAATAATCTTCCATTATTCATTATATGAAAGACTTGGATGAACAAAATGTGCCGCAGTATTTCTATTATTACGATTAACGTAGTAAAAATATGTATTATATAACATTAAATATTAACGAAATATAAAAAAGTTTTTTGAACAAAATATTTGAAATTGTAAAAAATAAATACGGTTGTGAATCTTCCAACTGGGCAGTTAAAATTGCTCGCGATAAACAGAAACGGTCGTCACCATTTAATAGTTTTTATTAATAAAATGCATTTCAATTGCAGACACCTTAATTGTGATAATGGAAATATTTCACAACACAAATAATTTAAAGTTGAAAAGACGATGAGCGATTAACATGAAAACATTGTTGACCACTTCATCGCACAAAATATACAGACACTTAGATAAACTGACTATTAAAAATAGATATTTGTATATTGTAAAATATTTTATTTAGTAGTGAACCTCCAAAGGATGGTAATTCGATAACATATATTTAATCTGTGATTTTAACTAACTTTATAAATCTTCAAAGTGAGCACTTTTCAGCCACCTACTTCTGAGATAATTTTTCCTAACTGCAATAAAATGAAGTTCTGCCCATCTCTGTTTTCAATTGGCGGTGAAAACATACTATTTCAATGCCGTATGACACTTATTTTATTTTCCACATACGTTTAAATTATAAATTCTGTGTATTAAATTAATTATTATTGTAATAAATTTAGTTTCAAGTTGGTTGTTGATTATCCCACCACCACCATTATGTGTATGCAGCTCAGGGTTGCCAGGCGTCTCTATTTGAGCGGGACTGTCCCGAGCTCAATCGACAAATCCCGAGTCCCGCATTGCATGTCCCTCTGTTATCCCGACGTGCACATGTAAAAAAGTCTTCGAAATAGTGAATGTCCCGATCTGTGATTTTGGAAATCATGCAACTCTAATGCAGCCGCTGTTTCACGGCTGCCTTCCATAATGCAACATTTAGAGTTTGTTAATATCAATATACTGAAATTGTTTGATAAAAAAAATCGTGTTGGTTGTTATTTGCCCTACCATCACCCGTTACATGTATCCATACTGCTTAACAACCGCCTGCCATAACGTAATAACGATCAAGAAAATAAACGAATTTACTATTGAATATTTTTGGCCCGATACAGAGATGCACAGTACCTATCTTTTTGCCATGCATTATTGCGCTTAAAAAAATATGAAGATATGAATAAAAAATAAAATTTGACCTGCTCAGGGATTTAGTTTAAGTGATATTAAGTATCGTGTGTATGAGTAGTATGTATTGTGTTCGTGCAGTGGCGGCACGCGAATGTCATAGCGATCGTGGCCGGTGGGGCCGTCCCCCCGGCCACGATGTTTTACGCCGATCCGATAAACTCACAGCGTTGTCAATTAGGGCCTAACAAAGTAGAAATATGTGAATCCGCCGTGTCGACTGCGATAGCCTTTCATAAAAGCACACGTGAAAATTCTGCTCCTCCGTTCAGCTGATACCTGGCTTCCTATCTCGCCGTATCGGGATGTGTACTATTTGTAATACAAAAGACATAAACTGAACATCGAATGTATTAAACGTGTGTAACTGCGATTCAGAGTTGCGATACAGCTAGAAAATAATGGGTCCTGGCACCCCAAAGATTTTGCTATATGACTTTAGAGGCTTGGAAAATAATCTTCAATAAATACAATTTATTCACTCTATTACTCTGTACACGCCGTTAAGTATGATAATTTTTATATGATAGAGTGATAAAAATTAAATAAGAGCATTGGAAGCAAAGGTAGTTTTATACAAAATAGCATTTTGGAGACAAATCCTGAAAACTAATATATGTAGTTATGTTTAATGCAAAGCTTATTATTATTTTTTCTATGTAGACATATTGTTAACAACATCATCTGTGTTGTAAAAATCGGTAATTTTGCTACACTTATTAAGATATTTAACCTTTATACGCCCAGCGATCCCGTACGGGACCGTTGAATATGGTTCATTTCGCTATTGGATTACACTGATTTATGATAATATTATTCAAAATATGAATATAAGGTTACATAAATAATGTCTTTGAGATAATGATGCATAATTTTATTTTCGCTTTCGATAAATATTTTTGTCATACGAGTAATATAAACATTGCGTTACAAGGTCCGACTCTTAAGAAATAATACGTCCGTTTTGTAATTTTAGGCAGACCGTAATAAATCAGTTCAGACAAAAATAAAGCATTTGTAAATAATAAGAAATCTTTTATTTTGATAATGCTTTTTTTTTACTCAACCAGGATGACTAGTTTTAGAGATATAATTTTTTTAACGGATACGTTTGTCGTGAATATTTCGCGAAAAAATGCTCGGGCAGTGTGCTACTCCATTTGCGCACAGCGCGCGAGCGGATAAAGGTTAAATCATAAATATCGATATTGCTGTTATGCGTCAATATAATTTTAAGTTTCTGTGTTTTCTTCCTAGTAATGTCAGAGAACTAACCACCATTTTAATAAAATTTATAGAGATTGACTTGTAACAATAAAATTTATTGACAAATGAGAAATATATTTTTTTAACCAAATTTTGTACTAAATAACGGTTTTTGTACTGAATAATGAAAGTTTTGCGTTCCAATTATTGTTTTAGCATGTGCATAATGACTTTTATTTTTCTATTCTTCCAAAATTGCTAACTTCGCTTCTATATGCCTCAAACACTATGAAGAGAATGCTATAAAAAAATCACGGCAAATTTTAACTATTAAAATTTAATATTGAAATTCCAACCTTCAGTCAAAATCCTAAATATGCAACATGCCTTGATAGAGATATATTTTTTAGAGTTGCCGAACAAAATTAAGCTGAATGAAACTGTTCAAAAATAAAACACTTTTTCCTACTAGTTCTACATTTATTTAAAATGATCACAACCGGTTTACCTCATGGTAACATTTTCAGATTTTCAACTTCGGGTGAAAATTCTCATCATGAGCGAAAGCGGTCCTGATCATATTAAATAAATTTGGGATTAGTAAAAATATTTTTTTGAATATAATGCCTTTTCACCAAATATTGACAGCGATTAAAGTGATAAATGAACTGCATTTAATAAAAGAAAGTATACACACACTGGTAGCTGTTTTAAGGAATGCTGCAAACCAGTATTTAGCAATAGATTACTCTTCTCAGTTGCCATGATAAATGAATTATTCTTGGTCAGCCATTTTGATTTTTGGAGAAGGGTTATTTTAGGTGTCACCAAACCGCAGCGTCACTGCGTTTTCGTCGCATTGTGCACCTCTGGTTTTTCATGAAAATTATTTTTTAACAAGCACACTATTTTAAGTTGAAATAGCTATGCGTACATATTCGTTAACTTCGGTGGTATCATAAATAATAAAAAAACAGCAAGTAGAAATCATTATTAAAACAATTTAATTTAATTTCTTTATAATTTTTATAAATATATATTAAAAGTTTTCATAATAACACACAAACTATCTTGTATTCCTTCTCATCAGTTTTAAATAATTTTGTATATAAAACAACAATGTTTTTTTTTATTTTCACGGGTTGAAAATGCTCGAGTTGGTCTTCATCATTTGATCGAATAATAGTTTGTCTTAATGCCGTGAAAAGAGCCTGAGTAACAACATTAACCGGAACCCCGATTTACGCGACAAATAATTAGCGTTACTTGAAACCGAATAACACGAAGTATGAGATTCGTGCAAAATAGACGAATACGTTCCAAGATATCCAATATTACATTCAATGATGCACAGAAAGTTAGGAGATACATTCCAGACAAAAATACGTAACAATTATTAATCTAAACAGATTTGTAGACAAATTGGAAATAGGTGCTTGTTGTTTTTACACAAGTAAAATTTTAAAAAAAATATCGTTTTTACTACTCTCGTCTCAAATAACCATTTTTTCCTAATTCTTGTTAATTAAATGCACTCTTGTTGTCACTTGATATAATAACGCGATGGCTAAATATTTCTAGAATACTTACCGCTTATCTTTATTATTTTTCATTTTCTTATAGATTCATTCAGATTGAGCATATTGATAATTTAAATCGCATGCATTTTTACTATACATATTAATTGTCAACCACTATTGAAACAAGTGAGATCTATCCTTATATTAACTGTCGTTTTTCACAAACATTATTTATGAAACATATCGTCAGGTTATAAAAACAATTACTGAAAAATTGTGATAAAAAAGGAATCATTGGATATGCAGTCGAAAATTTTCTAAAAAGATAACAAGTTAATATTGTCTTTGTTTTTATAACATGGCAGTTAAAGCTTTTCTCTTAAATTAAAAATAAATTACAGTTCGTGACGCTTACTAATTGAATTGCACTGTCGTGAAAATATGGCCCTACGGGGATTTCCAGCAGCTCGCAATGTCACTTCTAAAATTTTAACAAACTGCAATCCCTGGGATTCATTTCGCAACATGTTTCAGAGACATTTTCCACTGCGGTCGCCTTACTATCGTACACCACTATCCGCTGTGCTTTGTTACGAAAGCATGACACATCTTCATGGTCACAAAGCGACATTAATATAATATAACCTTTGTTGTATGAAATATCTCTTTAACTCATTTTTTTTACCGTGCCCCATGTCAAGTGGCAACACACTTCTATAAATACCATTATGATTTTAATATTTCCAAAAATTAAATCTCTTAGATCTTTATTTAAAAAAAACACACGATAAGTTACATTTTACTTAAAATATATTTGTTGAACATTTATAAATATTATAAAACTTATTCGTTTGTGTATTAAATAATACGAGTAATTCTGAACGAATTCGCTCGAGATAGATTAACTCAAATTCTTTATTCTGTACGAGTAAATACTCTATTAATTTTCTTCAATATCACATAATGCAACTCTACTGAAATACAGCGCTTTTAGTACGCTTCTGTGTTATATAAATGAAATAGGTAGGCGTATTGCCTAACCAAACTTTTGAACACAGACATTGGAGATAAAAATATTTGCAACTGCGTTACCATGGCGTTATTTTAGTGCTAGCTAAGGCTGCAAGTTGAAAATATCGAAAATATGAAAGTATATTCCATCAATCTATAATATTTCTAAAAGTTTAAAATATAACAGTTAACCTAGAAACGAGAGCTTAGGATGACTTGCGCGAACTTCACGTCGCTACAGTTTGAATGGATTTTTTTTGTGTCAGACAGACACTTGTATTTTATGTTTCATATTATTAATATCGTACATTTAAAATGATTATTTTCGATGTATTTGAATCGAAAACATTTTTCATCTTAGTATGTATGCTAAGACCTGTGTTTTGCTTCTTTAATATAATTTTTATTATGTACACTTATCAGTGACAGAAAGGAGAAGTGGAAAAATGATTGGTAACTGAAAAGAGTGCATATGGTTTGACATATTTATTAATTAAATCGTGATATAACATATTATATACAAACATTCACAGACGTTTACATTGCTGTAAAAAAACAAGAGTCGATTAAACAATTTCTGTTAGAAAACTTGGATGCTTATGATTTCTGAAAATTCCCTACCACTTTTCCAACATAACAGGGCGTAGCGAGGACGATTTGTTAACCACTAATCCTGTATTAACCCTATTTTTTATATCCCTACCCTCTTCGGAAAAAAAACTGACTAGTACTAGACTGGTGAATTTCATCTTTTACTAAGAGAATAGCTCTTGCCCTATTTTTCTTTTATCCCATATTTTAATGTTGGTTTTTGATCGATTTTTCTTCTTATTTCCCTTTTTCCCTCTACTTCGGTGCATATTTGATTCTTATTATAAGTTGGTATCAGTGTCCTTTTTTTTCTTTCCGGGGTTTGACGTCTTCAACCAAGCAAGTGAGATAGAGAGAAAAATGGATGTTGAGCAAACGGGTAGCAATCACTTCTCGAAGAAAGAATTTTTTAAAAAGTAATAAATAACAATGCCGCTTTCAATTAAATTCTGATATAGTTGCACAGACAGTCTGTTATTTTTGGGATACAAGGAAACATGGAGGTGTTGCGTGGCGGCCATATGCTCCACTAAGGAAGCGAATATGGCAAAAGAAAAACAAAACTAATAATTGCAACTGAAAAAATTGTATTATAGCGTAGAATTGCGTCACTGATGTGTGAAAATTTGATTTCTACTCTATTATCTGATTCGTACGTATTTCAACCCTATTCCCGGCTTAGAACAGCAGTGCAGTATATTCTTATTTATTATGTACAAGTCAGGTGCACTTTACCGTTGTCCAGTCGTGATTTGTTCGATATAAATAATAACACTGGCGATTCACCGTTCGCTCGAATCCTACAATAACATCACTCAAACGTGGATAGCGCAAAATAATATTGTGAATTATTGACATAACAATGTATCGAATTTATTTCAAACAAAACCTACGTAGGCAATTTATTGCCGACAGATATTTAATTTGAGTAAGAAATTGAAGAACAGAACGGAATGTTAGCAATAAAAGTGTATACTATTTTATATTTATACAAACGTACATATGTATATATCGATACGTCAGTCCAAAAGTGGAACTAGTCAAAAATTTCTAGGGAGTGTGAATATGAAGGGACGAAAACCTGTTTCATTTTTAGATCATGTTCATTCCCAATGTAGGGTTTAAAATAATTAGTCTATTCGTTTGTTCGTCGTTCAATTTCTTTTCTACGCTCCGTTTTCAGAATCGGATAGCGGTAGAGAGAAGAGAAATATTTTTTTTAACATAACATCCATATAACTAAGCTATAGGGCCGCTTTATTTTAAATTATAGTGACATGTCGTAAAATGAACTATATTGTGAAAAAAGAGACCATTCAGTATTAAAACATAATATATTTGTAATATAATGTATGTATAAGAAAATCAATCTAACATTAAGTTTTTCTTCGTTACGTAAAAAAAGGTAACCGCTCGTTTCCCGTAGATATTTGGTTTAATTATTGGTATTACATTTAACCTATTATTTCCAGATTGGGAAATAAACTTGAAAGTAAAGTTGAGAATGATATATAATAGTATATAAATTCGTATACTCGGAAATAAGAACAGAACTTTTTTATTATTGAACAAAATGTTCAATAATAAAAAAGTTTTCATGTCAGTAGGCAATAAAAATAATGTGGGAAATCGTTAAATAAATAACATCCACGATAAAAAAAGGAAAAATGTTCGTGGTAGCAATTTAAAATATATTATCGCTTAACAGCTCAAAATAAGATAACAAATATGTATTAAAACTTTATTGGAAAGAAATGGATCGTGAGAATAAATGAAAAACAAAAAAATTACAGTTACGAAAATGTTTTTGAAATCCGTTTTGGTTTTGTTTTAAACGGAGGCCATTTCCTGGAAATTGAGTCACTTCATGATTTAATTTAGATTTGTACATCTACATACATATGAAATGTTTTTAGTAAAAAACATTGTCCATTCGTCTGTAAATAGTTCTTAAAAAAATGCTGGCGAGATTATTTAAACTAAATATTATTACTGATTTTGACTAAAGGTGAACGTTGACAGAATGGAAAATTAGGAATGACTGTTTGTATAGTGAATATTTATGGATTTATATGAATGAATAAGCATACTATTTGGATTGAAATTACTATAAGTTTTATAAAAACATTGCACAATATATATATTATATGTATGAAACGTAGCGCAATATTATCAATTACAATTGATCGTATTTTAACATAGTGTAAGCGGTAGTTGTCAGTTTTAAATGTATTTCCCAATGGTTTAATAAACGAATAAACTTTTCTTCCGAGATTTATTTCAACATTTTTTAAAATGATTGAAAACTGCAATTAATTTAAATATAAACAGCTTGTTTATTTTCATTGATTGTTAATTGAAAATAATCCAAAAACGCCAATGCTATTCCAGCACGGAAAATATGAGTCGCTTAAGAATTTTTTTTCAATATTTTTACCAAATTTCTTTTACATTATGACTCCGATTTTAACATTTTTTTTAAAGACAAAAATATAACTATTTCTTTTCTGTTTTATCTTATATAAGAAAAATTGCGGTCAGAATGTCATAAACCACTGCAATGAATAAATTACTAATTGAATGAGTTTATTGATGAAGAAGGCATAAGTAAAATAATATTAGTAAAGAAACAAAACTTATTTTACAATAATACCTGGACATTCGTTAATTTTGTTATGGTAGAACAGCTAGCATGATATAGGTGAAAAGAAACGATTATGTTTTCTTAGCCGTTGCTTGATTGAATTGCAATTTAATAAATCGAGTAAGGATGCTCCTTTTGTCTTGTTTTCCCGCGTGAAATGTGAAGATAATGGCTGAGTGGCCACCGTTTCGCTTTTTACTATCGCCGATCGATCGGAGAAGCTGGGAGTCGGTCGGTCGTGATGTAGGATTGTTCATTTTACGCCGAACTACTGATTCGCATTTGGTCAGTGGGAAAATATGATTTATACTAAAATAATATATATATATACACGTACTTATAAATAGGACAGTGCGAATAATAATAAAGTGAAAAATTATCAAAGTATTTTGGTTATACAAATATATATCAATAATTGGTGGAAAGGCAGTATATAAAAAATTACACAATATTATTTTTTACTAAATCCTTTTTTATTTAGTTGAGTTGTTAATGCTCGTCATGAGCGACATCGGTCCTGATCTTTTTAAATAAAAGTGGAAGTAAAACAGAGGAATGTTGTGTTTTTTTAATACATATTTATACTTTAATATTTTTTCATCTTATTACAAAGGAGTTTAACCTAGTGAATATCATTTGAATCAATACAATGTCAATTATTCAATATATTTTACGATTCGAGTCTAAAGTATTCACAAATTCAATATTCGAGTATATTGTTTTACACAATATATTTTGATTAAAAATATGTAAGTAGAGAAATAATATAATATTACTGAAATCTCAAAGGAAATTATAATAATCGTCTTCCAGTAGAATAAAATTGATTATCGGATCATCACTTAAACTAAAAAATAATGAATATGTTATTATTTTTAGCTGTTAAAAATTTACGCTGATTTATTTAATTAGTCGATTAGTTACTTGTTTAATTTATTTTTTATTTTTCGAATCGAATAATAAATTATGTATATTTTGTTAGTCTAGAAAAATATACTTTTTATTCACGTATTATAAAACATATTTGTTTAAATACTACTTCAGTCAAACGTGTATTGTAACTTAATGTTTTAAAAAACTCTGTTAGCTGGACAGATTGATTTTAAATCATTACTTTAACCAAGTGGTACAAAACAGAAAATTCACTAGATGAATCTTTAAATTAGAAACTAAGCCTACCGAGCAAGTTAAACGGCAACTATGTATGAATATATAAAAAAAACTTTTATACATAATTTGTCTGAAATCATTCACGCCCACGTCTAGCCTAAAGCTCTTCTCATTTGCATCACACTTGGCTGCTTAAAATCGAAGCAAGCATTTATTATAATATCAATATAATATAACACATTATTTGTCTGAAATAATTCACACCCACGCCGGATATGTCAAGTCAAAAAAAAAAAAACAGTAACATAAAGCTCTTTATATTTGCATTATCTTTGGCAGTTTAAGGACAACCAAGAAAGCTTGACAGTATCTATTTAAAAATGTATTTATCGGTATTTGTCTTAAATCACTTACGCCCACGCGACGTATATTAAGACAATATCAGAAGCAACCAGCGATAATTAAAATTTATTTACAGTGTCATCACTTATGGCAGTAGGGATTATGTGTCGAAACAACCCGATAATTAATTCCCGGGAAATCGACGCTTTTTGCCAGTCTCGGTTCCCGGACATTTTAATTAAACAACCCAAGACTTAATACTTCGATTTTATTAATTCAATAGAAATTTCTTTTGAGAATCTGTAAACCTCGAAAACATTTTCATGTGTCAGATAGCAATGTAAAAAGGTAAGAAGATTTTCCATTTATTTAATAACACAAAATTTGACCACTGTTTGTACGCGTGAAAGGTGCTCGATTGTATTAACTTTTTCGGTTCTAAGCTCAAGAAATGCGAACCCAATACCCACATTTTCTTAAATATCTATTTTAATATGGGTGATACAATGTTTATAATAAAGGTATTATTATATCATAGATTTTGGACCTTTTGTAGTTTATATAAATACGCGATAACGCGATAAGCACCCTCGATAAGTGATCGTTCGTAAGATAGCCGGGCAATGTCAGTGGGTCAGTAGCAATTTTATATGTGTGCTAGGATGACGTCTTTTTTACGCGCAACTTAAAATATAATTATTTATTAAAAAACCACGGATTTTTATAAAAAAATGTACGAGGAATGATGCAGAGAAATATTTAAAAGCCCTTAGTTAACTATTTTTTTTTGAAATTCATAAGAATAAGGCCAACAACAAGGAAACCACTGGGGTCCCTAAACGATCCCCATCGGCAGAGAGGTATTTTTCTAGTCTCCGAGCCGCGAGAGTTAATGAACATAAAAGTACTGACCCAATGTAAAATTTTTTGAAGGAAATAGTTTCATCGGAAAAATAAAACGAATCACTCGAATGGTATGTAATAAATCAATGTAAATATTTACAATGAAATATTTTCATCTTATGCAATAATTAACTAGCATGGAACATGACAATTTTATTGTTCGTATCCCGAAACATGTTAAAAGCCGTGAATCCCTCGTTGGTAGTTATGTTATGTCCTCGGGAAAAATCGATCATTTTTATAAGACTGTTCTTTTGGAGAACTACACAATTTCACCGTACGCATATAGTCAAAGACAAACCATAAATAATATATCAAATAATAGTTACAATTGTCATGTTACAGATGTGATAACAATTACTTTCATGTAGGTTAATAAATGCTTTACAGAATACATTACAGAAGCCACGAGGTTTTCTTTTTCAACTTTCATGTAAAAATAATAATTAATAAACGAATTCAACCCACTTCGTGTATTTATAACGTGTGTACTATATTATTATCGATGTAGTTCAAAGTATGCTCTTTTTCGCACAATGTATAATATGTTAAATGATTATACACTCAAATTGCGTGTCAAAAAACATGTTTTATGTACAAGAAATATTCTCGTGGAAATTGATAATTGAATTTATTCACGTTTAAGATTCTAGAACTGTAATTACGTACATATTCAATTAATTCAATTCAATTTTTATTCACAAACCGCATTGAATAATGTTCACAGCATTATAATTATTTACAAACATGCACATTTTTGGTGTGGTAGCGAAACGAGCAATATAAAGTTTCCTTTTTTTTCATACAACATTTGGCGATTTTTTAATAATATTTTAGTATTGAAAAATATATTTTCGTCAAGTTCTCGTCACAAGTGTGGTGGCTGGTGGCTCAGCATATTGCATTGTTTTTTTATTGATCACGTATATAATTGTTTATTTTATACAAAGTGTATATATATTAGTATGTTCTTGTTTCGCCTTTCACGTGTTTGGTTCAAGTCAAACTCAAATATATCAATACAAAAATGTGTGCACTTTACTTAATCATGTTTCAGTTGTTAAACCCAAACATCAAATACACGAATCTATAAAATAATACCAGCTAGATCGTTGCAGACCATAATATACTATCGCTCGAAAACAGCAATATGTTATGAACACTTATTACAATTTGTAAAATACGATATACTGCTGCTTGTCGAGCGATAAAAAGTTTTCTTAATCAAGTAATTTTAACTTTCTTTTAAGTAAAATTATGTTATATATAGATTCTATGTAAAAAAAGATGGACTTTGATTAAATATGTCAATATAAATTATTGTTTTCCACTTAACTTTCCACTACGGTGACGGTAGGAAAGAAAGATAAGCAAACAATTTTCAATATCCAATAAGGGGTGGTTGAGGAGGAATAAAACATTTGAGACATTCACACCTTTGGATACAGCTCCTTAAATTGGTTCAATTTAATATGGTGAAAAAGTATTTTAGTTCTACAATTATACATATGTATATGGTTGATAGCTATTTTGTATAGTTCTGAGGAAGACACAAGTCGAAATCAACTTTGTATAAAATAATGTTTGTAGAACGAAAATACTTCATTACAATGGAGTTCTATCAATCAAATGCCAATTCAATACTTAAATGTTTTCATTTCGGGATTTGAACTCGTGACCTAGTCGACAAAAGCCTAACCTAGCGCTCCTGGACTGACTGTATTTTTTAAGGAAGTGGTTTCATATGATCCATTTTCTTGCGAAACGAATAATAGATCGTTCGGAGTCACGGGAAGAAAATTCGGTAATAAAATAAAAAGTAAGAGACCCTCTATTGTGATTATAAAAAAACAATTTGGTTAAAGATTACCGTTATAGAAAAGTATGAACATTGATAGAATATGATAAAGGTACACCCGAATTGGTTGCCTCCTTGTGTGGCACGTTCGCGAATAGCTAGCGGTAAATCGTAGAAGCATTTCAATTTGCTCCCATAAGCAAAATAATACTATTTCACACGGCTTATTAAGTGTGAGTCGAGGGATAGATGAGGTAGTCTTGCGCTGCATAACGATTTCCGCTATCGTTTGACTCGACTCCAAATGCAACAACAGTTGCATTAGCGACTGACTGCACATCACAGGGGAAGACAACTTTACTAACTTCAATATCACAATACTACTAGAGTAAACTAGTCTCAAACAATGAATAGTCTAAAAAGCATTTATATTATAATTCTATACATGAATAGATACTTTATTATGTATATTTGACGAAAATCTCACACTACCAATTCGTCAATATCTGTAGTTGATTTTTAATTCAATTTGCTCCCGATATTTAAATTGTGCAAAACTATTCATTAAAAAATTAAGCCTGAGCATAAACAGTCAATGGCGAGTGTTATAGATCCATTATAACTTACATATTCGTTCTCAAATTGAATGACGTTCATGTGGAAAACTGTGGTTTCAACAAGATGGCGCAACATGCCACATAGCGCGTGACAAAAATTAGCTGTCGATGGATAAATTAATGTTTCGAAAAAAAAAACTAATGTTTATTTAGGTAATTAAAATACAATGAATAGAAGCTGCAATGAAAGTTTGGCAGGCTCGGTGGGAGAAATCTTCTAAGGGGAGGTTAACTTTTAAATTCTTTCCGAATGCTAAATGGCGAATGGAGATAACCAAAGTCCTGACTCCTAATTTCTGGACCAGCCAATTCATAACTGGCCACGGTTACTTCGCTGCCAACCTCTTCCAGCTTGGTCGGTTAGTAAATAGTCCTAAATGTAAATGCGGATATATGATTCAGGATGCTGTTCACATCCTCTGGGAATGTCCAGATTTAAATAACGAACGGGAAAAAATTCTCAAGACGATACGACTATCTGTCGGATCTGTCGGTCATGCCGACTTGGTTGCATCTAAGGCATTATTATAGGGCATTTAAAGAATTCTCCGCATCTTTTGGAAAAAGAGTTGAGTTAAATAGATAAAATCAAATATTTTCAACTGCACTTAATTATTTATTAACTAACATGACTAACGTTGTTACGCTACGGCATACACCCTATACGAAGAATGTGAAGCCGTAGCGGGTGGTGGTGGGTACAGCTCTGGGTACCCTAGGGAATTAAAAAAATAAATTAGAATACATGTGTCCTCTATTGAAATTTGATATTTTTACGATAATGTCAACCGTAGATGTATTTATAGCAACATGCATTTTACTTACGTATTTTTAGTTCATTCAATTTATTGTGCTAGCGCATATATAAAATGCTTTCTATATTCTTAAACCAAATACAATAAATCTTGTTTTAGAGTTTTAGACAGATAGTTCTTGTAACAACGCGTTACATAATCTCGACTGTCCGTCAAACTTCCCCAATAATTCTAAATGGTATCAAACTCCTGTCGTACGAGTTAAACTTCTAAGAAGCGCCGTGAGAAACTCTCCTCGCTAACGACGCCCGTTCGATTATTATGACGAGAATTTCACTGAATGCCAATGGTAGTTTTGTACCCCGTTTTATCTCTTCTCCACATACATAACGATTGACAAAATGGACCCAAGTTATTAAGTCAATTTATTCTATATCGCCGTTTGTTACGTGCATTAGCACCGTTATAAGATTGCACACAGAGTGGGCTTGAGGAGACTTGCAGGGAATCGCGCGAACACTTTGTTAAATTTGTCTTAGACCAGCAAGCCCTTTGTCAATAATAAAAAAAACAATATTCTCAGAACTATGCGTAACATAATATAATATATACATATAAGCTAAAATTATATTTCGCTACTGTAAAGTAACAGTGAGATAAAGTGAAAAAAGTCAATTTTAAAATAAGTATGCCAATCGATTACTGAAAGGTAAACCTTTATAATGAAATACTGAAATATTCATATAAAAAGAAAAATCTTACATTTACAATTATTGATATTTTCCTGTAATTTAAAGGCATCAGCGAGTTTAGTAAAATAACTAGATACAGATATTAGTATCCAAAAAAACCTACTATAATCTTTTATCATAGACCGCAAAAGAAACTAAATAAAACCATAATTTGCTGTTGCAAAAAGGACAACACGAATCTTAAAGTTCAATTAACTTTGAAACAAATATTTTTGAATAGGGTAAAATATCAAGGTATTTCAGTTCTACAGTTTTTAAAAAAGTTAAAGGTTGATAGCTATTTCGGCTTACGCCATCGTCAGAACTATGCTTTAAACGTACATTTACTTGGCTATATATACTGTCTAAGAAGAGATACACAATGCATCATATTATTCACTCTCACATGTTAGAGTGAATAATATGATGCATTGTGTATCTCTTCTTAGACAGTATATATAGCCAAGTAAATGTACGTTTAAAGCATAGTTCTGACGATGGCGTAAGCCGAAATAGCTATCAACCTTTAACTTTTTTAAAAACTGTAGAACTGAAATACCTTGATATTTTACCCTATTAAAATGGAGTTCTACCAAGTAAATGCCAAATCAATAAATAAGTATTTTCGACTTATCCCACTGTTGTTTTAGGGTAGCGATTTAACAACGCAGTGATGTACATTAGGTGTTTGTTACAATGTACATATATATCGTGACTGTTTTAGCAGAAGTAAGCAAGTAACATATTGATATTTCTAAGTAAACAGCACCTGAAAATTTTCAGTTCAAAAATAAAATAAATAGTATCAAAATATAGATACAAAATTGATATAATTTTTTGCCAAACTGGTATAATCGATTCACCAACTGCGTTATACCAAACAAAGATTTGAAATCAAATTTAACTAATTTCTTTCCGTTTTTTCACTTACCAATTTCTGTCAGAAAGGTGACGATATTATCTACGACGGTAAAAGTATAACGTTTGAGACATAGAATATAACCTATTTCTGTGTCAATCTTGGGACTCTTCACTCATGTAACTTTATGAAAATACATACATTTTCCAGCTATTGAAGTTAATTGTAATACAGCACATTGTGTGAATTGTGTCATAATATAAGTACATATTATACACACTTAAATTTTATCTATTTTATAGTTAATACATATAAAAGTATAAAAATAAATCACCCTTTCCCCGGGTTATTGCGAATAGCGTTGCGGTTAAGCTAACCCATTGTCAATGTATTGGAAGCCCACTACTTACTGTACATCGCTTGAATATGAATATCTATTTTGATATTTATGACTTTTTTGGTAGATAAATTGGATGATTTATTTAAATTACAAACATACTTTAATAACTGTATTTTACAACAAATCTTACCCACATGTTTTCGCTGTGACTAGTGTTGTCAACTTTTTTGAGCGAATTCCTGAACATAATTCCAATGCTAAAATAAATTTATATATGTATATTTAATTCCACAAAGAAACCACTAAACATGCTATCCCTATGATTTTGGACAGCATCTTTAATTCCTGAACAATCCAAGCCAATCATGGATGGTTGGTAACACTTCTTGTGAAAAACGCCATTTAGTCTTAAGTAATCCTTTTTGTATATTTGGTAACTTAATTTTGATATTTTTTGTATAAAGTAAAAATAGTTGTCATTACTTTCCGGACGTCTTCACTATAAGAGCAAATATAACTTCAACTAGGACACTATTTGGTAAAAAATAAATTGCTTTGCTGTTAATCTCAAATTAACTAATAATAGATAGCGCTCATATTGAAAAAATGTTCTGTAGAAGATTTTTTTATCGTATCCATTATTTTAAAGTGCTTTTAAATTTGATCTCTATTATTGTCATTTTT
Source organism: Himalopsyche anomala (assembly GCA_031772345.1). NCBI lineage: Eukaryota > Metazoa > Arthropoda > Insecta > Trichoptera > Rhyacophilidae > Himalopsyche > Himalopsyche anomala. The sequence continues at coordinate 10,296,132 of CM062832.1, read as the reverse complement.
TACTTAATGAGTACACCACTAGTATGCATTTAATAAACCTCAATAATATGTTGCATAGATAGAAGATTTATATTACTACAATAATCTAAAAATAATTGTTATTGAATTATATTTGAAACATAAAGGAAAATAGTTTTGTGAAAAAATACCATGACACAATCGTATAATCTCAAAATAAGTTTGTGAATTATTATGTTCCCGAATTTGATTGCTTTTGAAATATGAGTATTAAATTTCTCTTTGTACGTAAATTGAATTGTTTTTTTACTGTTGCTGCCTTGATATATTTGTAAGCATTCATTTTCCAATAGATAGATTCTCATTCGTTCACCGTATGTAAATTTTAAATAACATTTCGTGTCAACTTCATACCTTAACAATGTTACTCGGTATGTAGATGAACCTAATAGCGTTAAATTAGTTTCTCACACATAATGCCAACGAGATCTCTTATCAAAAAGACATCACATCTGAGCGTGGATGAGTGGGTGGGTAAAAAAGATGAAGTGCTATCATTTCAATTGATCGGTTTCAACTTAACGCGTTTTCAATAGTCATCTAATAAGAAGTCGTGCCATTTGGGATAACTCCGGCCCTGTTGATTTATACAACAGTGATTCTCAATATCTATTTCGGTTTTTTACTTGTCAAAAAATTAAAATGAACAAACATTACACATTTCGGTTTCTTTGATGAATTATAAATACGTATTTTATTGCGACAAAAACCATTAAACAACGTTTTATATATCTATATACGTCAGAAAGTTTTATTTAAGTAATTGTAAAAACGAATTCACTGATTAATCAATATTGATGTCAATCTTTTAGGGCAGTGGTTTCCAACCTTTATGTTACTACGCCACCCTTTAAAGAAAAAAATATCTTCGCGCCTCCCCATCCTTTATTTCATATTGTAATAAAGACACGTTTTAAAAGGTAAATAAATATTTTGGACTGTTCGCGCCTCCCTTTGCAATATTCCACTCCTCCCAGGTTGGAAATCGCAGTTGGTGTTCACTATCAATTATTTTTTTAAGAAATCAATTTGTACGAATTCCACATTCTTTGTTGGAGATAAAGACCGAGTTCGCTCATCACGATAATTATCAATTCGGTATATTCTAGTAAAGATATCATGATTTGATTGAGACATTAAAGACATTCATTTTTGATCCCACTGTTCATGTATTGTATGTTTTATCGTTTTCTATTTTAATTGAATAAACATTGATCAATCTGCCGCAGGTATATCGTATATAACCCTTATGAAATGTAATCGTAAAAAGTTAACCCTTGTTATCTGTAACTAAAGACATTGCCCACCTACAAATCATTCGGATACACATACATATTGTTTGGAAACAATGTTGTTTGAGCTTTCCATCTCCGACACCTAATGGTACAGCACGAAAAAAAAATATTAATATGTCTTCCGTATTCTCAATGAAATCCCTCAACACATATAGCAGAATTGTAAAGGATAGTTAATGTAGTTTTCTAATGAAACAATATGAAAAATAACCACCTACTCCGATTACAAATGCTGTGGAGAATAAAACGCGTCTTAAGTGTGCTTTAGAAAATCTGAAAATTTACTAGAACAATTTCATATTTAAATTATAATATGTAATCTTTCATGTCAATTTGTGTGCAATACCACGTCACATTTTTATATTTATTCCTTAGTCGAATAATTAAGTTTAAGAGAATTTTTTTAATAGTAAATCAACGGTAAGCCATAATATCTTTTGACCATCTTCGGTGCGTGCAATTCCTGAACACAATTTGGAGAATAACTGATTTAGAGAAGTTGTTTATTTTAGTAACAAGTTGCGCCACCTTTGAGCGTCAAGTCGTATTTCACATATTTACATAGCGCGACGGCATCACCAATCACCACCAGCCCGTCACTACCCGAAATTCAATTAAAGTCTCCCGGTCATACTTCAGACTTGCTACTTTTTTTGTTGCTACAAATCGAAAATCACTGCCGCTCATATGATATTAACACCTTAGCCCAGAAATGGCAAACATAAATAATTTGCTAAAACAACATGAAATGTAATTTATATTTTTCTCGTGCTATCAACATCAAAAAAATCAGAGGCAAAAACGAATACTTATATTGATTGAATTTAAACACAAGTATCTAAAAAGGGTTGTTATAATATTTATCCAACCTAAAAAATGGAACAAAATAAAAATGATGAATATGGGAATGAAAAACATATTGATTTATATTGTATTGTATTACTTGCACTATGTTTTGAATGCCGGAATGGTGTCTTGTTAATTGCAGAGTAATATGTGCACATGCTTCCGAATCTGTATCTGTCAATCTGCTAGTATTTGAAAATACATGATTTAATATATAAATAAAACATTTTCTCAATAATAAATGCGGGTAAAAATAAGATTGCTTATTTAAAAAAATATATTAAATAATCTAGCACGATTATGATGTTTTTTTTCTATGCGGAATACCGTGTAAATTATGACGTCTTTTTTTATAGCTGTAATTAGTTATATCTAAGTAATGTCTCGTTTGACATTATTTGCCAACCCGGCCATTGAAAAGCTGCAGTTAAAAATGGCATATTACATCTCAAAATCAGGTTGCAACTTCCTATACACTCGTTCTGTTAAACATCGACACAGCATTATGCTGATGGCGTCAGTTTAAATTAGAAGAATTATGTTTTCTTTTAGTAATGTTAAATCTTAAAAGGAGAATTTTTTCTACTCGTACTGCCTGTTACTCAGAAGATGAACCTTTTTTCGAAGAGTATAAGGATATAAGAATAAGACTACGACATGGCAAATAGTTAAAGGTCGAATGGGCGGGAGGGAATTTTAAAAATCATTTACATCCGTGTCTTTGAACAGAACTCCATAAATCGATTGACAATGAAACTGTCTTTACTGGGATTCGAACTCGTGAGTACCGAAACCGAAATCAATGACGTTGATCGCTCGACCACGGATCGAACAATATCCAACTTGTCACTAAAACATAGATATATTTTCTGCAAATTTCTCAAAAATAATATTTGTAATGTAAAATATGAATTATATTCAATCCTATTAATTTTTAATATTATCAAAAATTCAACGGTTAAATTTAGTAAAAAAACTTTTCAGGTTTCAGTGAAGCTATTTAGTCTTTTTGGCATATTTATTCGTGCTATAATTTAAGGTAATATATAAATATATATATTTCTGTAAGTTATAAATAAAATATTGTGAAAAACCCGAATAATTTTATATTTTAAATATATAATATTTTTATATGATAGATATTCGGTTGGTGGAGTGGATGTTGAATAGAGTTATACTACATTCTGGGTGTGATGGTGTCAATGCTTTTAAAATAAAATGGTCCAAGGGGTGGAGTACCAATGTAAGAATAAATAAAACTGCTACTCATAAAATATTGGCGCAAAGGTATTTTATGAGACTGGCTGTTCGCTTTGCTTCGCTTCTGTTTCTCGGTATGTAGAACGTGCTAAAAATATATAATTATTTGTAGAGCTTCGATATTTCATAAAATATTAAAAGCTCTCGTTCGGCGAATTCCCGTCGAACGTTTTGGAGTGTTCGCTACATTGCCATTCGTAATTGAGACGTGATTGAGTGACGTTTACAGAGTGCTAACTTTTTGAAAACACTTTACGGGACTCTGCATAATGCTGTGGCGAAAGGATAGCCGCTAAATATTGCAGATAATGAAGGAAACGTTTGAGAATAGAAAAATACATTTTTTTAAACAAGACAGTTTAAAAAAAAATCGGGGTTTAAACAATCTCTTGAACGATGACCTACCTAACCTATTGTTCAATAATTTTCCCCTGTTAATATTTAAATGGGCTAAGTAATACTTTGTTTTACGGATTCAGTAATTGATTTCTAGGCATTTAGTTTTTTTTATTTAAGACACATTTTTTAAAATTATACAGTATAATAATATATTTTTGTAACTAGTATACTCGTTAATTCATACAATTGTTTCTTTTTAACAAAGCGCATTACTAACGATTTATGTTCCTCATCGTTCATTATTCTAAATACATTTACTATGCTCCAAATGACTTTCTATTGTTTAAAATCGTAACATTAATGTTTTGAATCTCTCTATTGAAATAAATATAAAACATTAAAAAGTACATAAATAAATTGATTGTTAAAAATAAAGTTATTAATCTATAGGTCTTTTAACTGAACACTTGTACATTTACATAACTTGGTTGAATTTTGAGAATTTGAGATTTTTGAAAAAACGTTGAATGACTTTATTTAAATCCGTTTTAAAATATTATTTTAAAGACGGCGTAAAAATAATTTATATTTTTTTTCGTGTCACAGAATATGAATTTCAACAGTATATGGGCGATCTCACCAAAATATGCATCAATTTCTAATGTGGAAATAGGTCCTTTTTAAACATCACTTCAACTTTTTATTAGTCCTATATCACAGAAGATTGAAAAAGCTTGCAGAACGACTAAAAATTCCAGCACAAATTGTATTGCTTGTACTATGAAAATTTCAATATTTATCGATTTCGCTTAAAGTCTCTACAAATAATTATTACGTAATAAAGTATGTTGTTTTCAGACCAATGTTATGTTTCAGTGTAATTCGTTCGAATGCTCTGTACATATTTGAATAGTTTAAGTATCTTGTCGAAGGTTGATACATTTGATAGGATTTTTATCTCGCGAACTGAAAACATTTACGTTCTTATGAAGTTTTATTGGATCCAGGGGCTCGCATTTTTGAGGGTTCTGTAATACTTTTCACAGTTTACAAAACTCACTGTTTCTATTAACAGTAGTAGAATTCCCGAAGTAATGAAAAATATCAAATAAATATTTAAAGATTCTATCAAGGTCTCTCAGCCGATTTGATGAATAAATACGAAGAATACAATAATTCATTTAACACTAATTTCCCTCCTACAATATCCATTTTTAAAAATAAAAATTAGTAGAAAGACATATCATATAACTGTTCAAATAAGTTACATGCTCGACTTAAAGAGCGGACACTGTTTGCATAGAAAAACATTCTGTTGGGGAAAAATTCATTCTTTTTCTCAATGATGAAATTAAAATAAAGAAATAGTGAATTTCAATATAAAATTAAATTTGATAATTTTGTTTTTCTACTTGTTCACCAAACCATCGCCATGCAATCGCAAAACCATATATTCGTAAAAATTGCGATGGTCTGACAATGCTTCTTAAAGAAGCGAAACACGTATCACTGTAACACAAGTGGATTAAAACAATTATCATATTACACAATTTATTTTTTTATTAAAAATGAACTTCCACGAAGTGACCGCTGTATCATATTTTTATTAGGCTCTTATATGGATAAATTTATATTATGTAAAATAAAATGTTACAATTACTTTGTTACTCCACTTGTTGTTTCACTAAGACTCCACAGAAAGTGGAGTAACAAAGGTACTAAATTTAATTTTATGATAAAAGTAAATTTCTACAAAATTACCGCCGAATCCATCGATAATATTATGAACGTTTCATAAACAAGTGTCACCGTAAGTGGAGTATCAACGTCATTGATTTTATGTCCAGTTCCCGGATCATTGATTATGTTTTCCAGAGGTCCGCATTTGGTCCGCGATCTCAATTCAAAATTCCCTTTTTAGTTTGTAGTTGTACCCGGTGACACCACACTCGTAAAATGCAATCGTAATGCTGTGCAGAACTGTGGAAAACACAAGTCCGACGCGGTCGTTACGATCCCAATATAAATGTTAATTTCGTCAAAAAATAAACTCGTTCCGGTGACGAGTTATGGCTGAGGTTGTCGCCTAACTTGCTGGATTATTTAGATTCAGCTCGAACACACTGGATAAAACAGATATCTATTTAAAATAAATTTTACTACGGATAACTATTGTGTATTCAGATGTTTCAATAGATTTATTTAATTGAATCTGTTTTTATCATTTGCATATCGACTTTGGAAAGGAAAAAAGATGTAACCCACAGTTTTTCAAAACACCTTTATTTTGATAATCACAACGTATGAAACTTGATACACGTTCTATCAAAGGGATGTAAGGTGAAAATGCTGAATTAGTATCTAAATTTAGCTTTTAAGTTTGACAAAAGATGGGCTTGTGAAAAATGAAATCAAGAAAAAAACTGAAAAAAGGGTTTTTCCTATACAATGTCTTTAATTAATTTTAGATTATGTCAATCAAACACCTGTTTAAAAATCTCCGTGCACTTCAAGGTTGTGTATATTTCATAATTTGCATATGACCCAAAATCATCAAAACACGTTTTTTGTGCCTCATGTAAAATTTGCAATGTGTGGGTTACGTCCTTTTTCCTTTCCACAGTCGATATATAACACATACCTCCGTGGATTTATTTGACTCCTCGAGATGTGAAGTGAGTCAAGTAGTAACATGGTCTAACTTCTTTATTGGACTTTTAAGTACAATCACTTATTTACTAAACACACTTAAATTTTACGATACAGTGCTTCCCGAATTGAGGGACGCAGGTTTTCTCAGGGGGCCGCCGCAGAACATGTCTTGTATTGAGGGGGCCGGGGATGATTTTTTTCAAATTTAAAGGGCCGTGGTATGATTTTTTTTGGGAAGCACTGCTTTGAGACATACATGTCTTTCACAATATAATAAAACATGCAAAATATTATAACGCATCCAACTCATCTTTTTCTAAAATACCACTTGGTTTACTTCACCTCTCCGGGGCTAATTTTATAAGGCGAACATGATAGTATATTATGATGATAGTTTAAAAAATCATAATTTGATATCCGGAAAAACGTTGTAATCAAAAAAACTTTTGTAACCTTTCGTTACATTTATACAATAGTCGGGTCTGTAGCGTAAAGGTCAACGCCGTTGGCTTTCGTGACAGATCTTACGGGTTCGAGTCTCAGTACGAACAGCATTTTTTCAATCAATTTATCGATTTCTGTTCGAAAGCATGAGTGCTTGATCCCTTCCCACCCTTACAATCATAAAATGAATGGGACGTAACGAAAGCGATTAGTTAACTAGTTCTGTAATAGTCATATCCTTCTATCCATACTCTCTTCCCAAAAAGGAAGTTAAGCAACTGAGTTAAATAAACGAAAATCTGTTGAGATCATATGATCTACATTGGGAGCGGAAATGGAATTTAAAAAATACAAAACAACGCAGTTACAACGTATTTCCATATTCCAAGTTTTTTTTGGATTGTATACATAATATTACAAATCCACACTTAACACTTGTTTTTTATTTAATGTTTGTTAAAGAATTGTAAAATTTCACTGAGAATATAAAAAAAAATGTAAAAACATATAAACATTTTCAAGTATCCATTGATTTAGTATTGTTCGTCCAAGTAATCAAATATGGTAATGTTGGCAACGGATAAAATTGAATGTATGTATTGAAAAATAGCCGGTTAATTTTGAAAATGGAATGCTTACTCTTTATTTTCCCTCATATGTGTTGCCAGCGCGCTGTTTAAAAGGCAATACCTTTCGAATCCATAAAATACCATTTTAATGCGAACGAAACACGTCGTTTTTGTGGCGTAGCGTTTTTATATACGGAATATTGTTTTCATTAAAACCCCTTTATTTGACAATATATTGTTGGTCGGACAACCTCCTTTTTATATGGGCCATTTAAAAACAGTAAAAGCTCGTTAATAAACACGAGTCTTTTTTTATTATCTCATGCTTAAGTTATTCTGGCACTTCATTTATTAAACTTTTTTTATGAATCCAAATTTAAAAAAAATCAATTTTGGTAAATCAGTTAGTTATCTATATATTCTGTACCGTGAAGAAGTTATACAAGTCAAAAAAAGTTGTTATCTCGATGGAAAGGAATTAATATGTTATTATCAATATGATACTTCTTGTTGTTTTGTCTTGCAATTTATCTCAGTTGTAATTGCATATACAATACATACAACGGATTAGTATTTTTTAAGATTTCGACTGAAGGTGCTTGGTGGAATTTCAATATTAAATTTGAATCGTTCAAATTATGTACATTCACACAGATTTTGTCACTAACGACCCGGGTTTCGCCCTTTGGCATCTTCAAGCGTTCAAGTGCACGAATGAACTTGAACTGACGCTTAGTAAATGAATGTTTCGTGTTTATATAAGAAATCAATGTGTCATTGAGTTTAAAGCCATTGGGAATGCCCACAGATTTGAATGGTGAGTAGTTTTAAGATTGAAAGAAGTAGTTGAAGATACCGAAAGGGGAAACCCGGGTCATTAGTAATCTGTGTGAATTTACATAATTTGAACGATTCAAATTCAATGAAGTAGTATTAATTACGTAAAAAATGAATTAAAAGAATTATTTTTTTATTGCGGTGACAATTTGTATATTTACTGTTTAATGAAAATAATAATTCATTGCATATTGTTAGCTTTCGATTCGTTCATATTTTCAGTCGAAAACGCGAAGAATTTGCAGATTGTTTAATAGGAAACTGTAACAATTTTAATAAAAATAATTTCTATGAAATTCTCCATCTAGTAAATAATAAAAATAGATAGGTTGAAATTTTCGAAAATTAAAAAATGAATCGTTATAGGAAATGAAGCATTGGCAAATAACATTTTTAAATGAGACTAACCATTGTTGAACTTATTTCCTTTGGGATTTACCGTCCCTAATATTAATAAGTAATGAATATGTGATTAGTACAATAAATGTTTGTTTATTACCCCTCCCTCCGTCCAGTAGAAAAGGAAAAAAAACCGATGATATTCATTCTGTAATTTATTTATGACTTAAAAAAGAGAAACGATTTTTAGCTTATTCGTAAATCTTGCGATGTTCTTCAAGAGGCGAAACACGTGTTGAAATTTGTAAAAAAAAAATCTAAAATTTTTATTTTATATTAACTTTGTATCAATTTACATTTTTTTTAAGTTGTTAGTGCTCGCGATAAAAAACCCGGTCCTATTCTTAATAAATAATGAGAATTAATAAAAAGTGTTATTTTTAATACACTACCATTTCACCAGGAATTTACAGTAAACAACTTAAAAGTAATGAATAACAATCCACTTTTTAATACATGTCCACTCCCAATGTCGAGCATATTGTAAAATAATGTAGGTATTTCAACGGAAGAGAACTGCTTGTTACTCAGTTGCTCAATATATCTTTTTTTTCGATGAGAGTAGGGATAAAAAAGATAGCGTTAAGACAAGACTTTCGCTACGCCCCGCTATTTTAAGATTGGAAGGGAAATTTTAAAATTTTATACTTTTATCACAAACATCCATGCATTTGAACAGAAATAGATAAATCTATCGATTACTTATATTAAATTTAAATGTTTCGTTAAATATCTAGGAGCCACTACTCTTGTATAAAATCCTCCTTATCGCATTAGAAATTGTGAAAAACGACGACAAATTTTTATTTTATTTCTATTAAGATTACTTGTATTCGATTTAAAAGTTTCTCTCTGGAGATATTTAATCAATAGAATTTGAAAACGGGCCATAAAATTGTATTGGAAAGTCGTTCAATTTATCTAGTCGACGATGGAGCATGCCCCGCCGCGTCGAGATGTCGATAAAGATTGGCTTTTGTTTATTGAATTCGAGTGTCGGAGTGTGAAGCCATCGACGCCACATTCGTGGTGTGTAGGGTCTAATAGACGATCCTACAATGCTGGCTGTCTGTCCTTCCATTCGCTTATCGCCTTTCGTATGCCATTTGTTCCACGAACACAAAAATTACAATATCCGTACGCCACCACCGACATGGAAACGACCATCGCTAAATAAAATTATTGTACTCAAGATTTTATTCAAGTAAATTCAATGACTTGCGTCCTTTTCAAGACACTGTGCAACAAAACATCACTTTTAGGGTGTTCGCTGTCAACACGTGGTGGAAAGGCATCATATTCAAAACAACATAATATTTCTTTGTACTTATTTCCACTTTTTTTAACGAGATCAGGACCGGTTTCGATCACGGCGAGTATTATCAACTGAAAATAATTATAATTTAACAGTGCTATTTATACCTAAAACAAATTGAAATAAAAAGTGTTCTAAATAATTGGGATTGAAAATTATTTACAGATTACAGTAAAAAATATGAATAAGTGACTCTAAACCAGGCGTGGGAAACCTGCGGCCGTCTGACCAATTCTCTAATTCTGTAAATTTTTGTAATTTCTAAAATTCTTGGGATCTTCGATGTCAAAATCCTTAAAAGACCTAAAAAAAGGTCCCACAATTGTAATTTTGGGAATCCGCAAATTTCTAGAACTTTGAAATTGAATGAAATGAAATTGTTTTCGGTCAAAAATTCCCTAGTCAATGTTTACTGCGGCCTTCATGTCGAATCAGAAAAATGAATGCTGTCTTTAAAGAAGAAAAGGTTCATTTGCTCTAAACTAACACATATTAAATTGTTTAACACCTCTAACATGTAATTACAAAGATCAATAGGACTTTTTTTAAAAGCACAGTCACAAATACCTATATCTCAAGTCTCAAATTTAAATTGAAAATATTCTAATTTGACATTGACCTTACCGGGAATCTCTAACCCAGACTCGCCGGATAGTTAGAGCAAGCTCTAACCAACTTGACCACAGTGGGGGGATGATGTCTGACGAGAGTGTAAAGCCGAAATAGCTACATATAATGAAAAAAATGTAGAACTAATTTTTTTACGTTGTTTTAATGGAGTTCTTGTGAGTAAATGTCGATTTAATAAATGTTTAAGATAACTATTATGATTAAGCAAAAAACCCCTTATATTCTATTATAATTTCTGCTTTATCGTTTTAACATTCAATGGTAAAGCAGGTATGTAACGTTGCACATTATTTTTCCAGACACCTATTGTGCTCGCACGACGCCAAATAGTTACTATGTCCATTTTTGTGGAAATATCGTTGGTCATATTCTCTTGTATAGCGAAGCGACGATTAATACAGTAAAACTTCGATATAACGAATCAATGTACCTAAGAAGGTGACATCCAAATGTCCGTGTTGTAAATATAAGGTATTTTGAATGTGTTTATTTATTGAGAAAACATACGACACGATATATATGCAAATATATTTTCACAAATGGATTAGTTTTTGTATATGATTTAAATTAGGGTGTGTGGAGAATAAATAAATTGTGGTTTAACAGTTGTCAAATCATTAGCAAAATACTTTCACAATCGGTGAATATTTTAATTGAATATGTATAAATTAACACTATGTTTTTAACGGAAATAGCTTCCGCTGTTGTAATCTGATAATCTTGTAATCTGTAACTAATTACATGGTTGAAAATCACCAATTATCGCTTTATTGAAAATGTCATTTTGTATATGAAAAGTGTTACGGAATAAAATACAACAGGAAAACATTAACAATTACGGAGATAATTAAAAATGTAATGAAATAAACCAAAATGTCGAAATAGGTAGTAATAAATGTAATAAAGAATTAGAAAATATATTTCGTTGGTTAAATTGATATAAACAAACTGTTTTTTTTTAATTTAACACTTTTTACTAATTACATAATATTCTTTGGAATCAGGACCAGTTTCACTCATCGCGAGCATTTTAAAATGAATTTTATCATTGTGTTTGTTTTTTTTTTAAATTTAATGCTTTTTCACCAATAATTGACAGTGATTTTAAATAAGGTTATAAAAGCAAGCATTGTGTAATAAAACATACATTACATAATTATTTTAGAACTAGATATTTTGTTATATCGATTAATAAAAATACAATATTATTTTTTACTTTATTCCACTTTATTTAAAAGATCAGGACCGGTTTCGCTCATTTCGAGCATTGTCAACAAGATCGCAATCAGCGAAACCGGTCCTGATCTTTTAAATAAAGTGGAATAAAGTAAAAAAAAATATTGTGTTTTTATTAATATAATGCCTTTCCACCAAGTATTGACAGTGAACACCCTAAAAAATTGTTATTTCGAGGTATTTTAAATGTAATTAATAGTCTGATCAAAGTTTTATGCATATGCTATGTGTTCTACAACACTGTGAAAATATTTCCCGTTTATCCGCTATGCTTTGGTGACATATGCCTTGGCCAGCAATGTTATTGATATATAAAATCTTTGACAAATTTTACATATAACATTTACGGGTAATGTTATAGCGCAGGGTGTCAAATAATTTTACTCTTGGAGTTGTTTTCCATGAATTATTGGATTATACTTGAGCTATCAAATGATTCAAGATACACGGGCAAGATCGTTAACATTTGGTTGACGATAAATAATGCGTCCCTATATACTTGAACCATAATACAACGGACTATGTGTGGGATTTTTCTGTATGTTTTTTCATTGAACTATTAAATTTTAGATTCAAAACATATATGAGTAAACCATATTTGAAATTGATTAAATTAAGAAAAATAAACAATATTCCTTTGTACTTTGAAATCACTAATCAATAAAAAAAAATGATTCATTAAGTTGAAAGTTTAAGCTCCGGCATTGAAAACAAGTAAGAACAAAATATATAAAAATGAATATTTGTGTAATTCCGACAATAATTAAGCAAATAAATGCTTGTGAACTCGTGATAAAAACACAATATGTTTTTTTACTTTATTTTAAAAGGTCAGGACCGGTTTCAATATTTATTTATTAATTTATTTCATTAACATTGCAAAGTTTGACAAATTAATAATTTAAAACTTTTACAATGAAGAAAAAAAAAGGAAAATTTAATATTAAAAGCAGTAGAAAAAAATGGCAAGGAAGTCAACTGAGTAAGTTCCGACGAACTCTACTTTAATACATAAAAAATAATATTCGTCGGAACTCGGAACTCACCCACGTCTACGTGTACTATGTCGACATCCGAAGCAATATTGTCGAACACCGTTAAAGCTCTCCGCAGTGGCATCCCCATTGACAGGCTGGTTCTACACCTTGGAAGAACAAACAATTCATGTCCACTAAAAAATATAATAGCTTTTTGAAATATAATTTAACAGTGCTATTTATACAAAAACAAATTGAAATGAAAAGGTGAAATCATTCTTGTGGTTTTTACACAATATAATAAAAACAGTAATCCGGGTAAAAAATATATATTCTATGGAAATATTTGTGTTAACCGTCAATTATTGATGTTGACAAAAAGCGTATTCAGCAATTTTATCAAATGATCAGGACCGATTTCGCTCATTGCCCGTTTCATCAATTTAAAATACTCGCGACAAACAAAACCGGTCCCGAATGTTTGATACAGTTGTAGAATTAGAATAACAAATTAAATATTATTTTTTACAAAAATATGTTTATTTCAAGCGATTCGTAATATGAAGATTATCATATCGATTTTTTATAACACAACTAACTGTGAATTCCATATTAATACAAGTAATTAAATAAATAAACGCAGTGCTGTTTGAAATCCACAAAAAAGGCACTAGCAAATCCGATTGGGTCAGTACTACTACGAAATTCGTACGGTTATGTAGATAAAGAAGCGTGACTGTGTGTGTATTGGTGTATATCGATTTAAAAGTTATACTTTTATTTTAGAATTTCTTTGCTCGACATCAATCAATGTTGGCGTATTTTAATGCACAGTGAGCATGTTAATTTCATTGAATCTGTAATTATTTTATTAATAAATTATAAAATAAAGACTATGTTTTATTGTTGATCGAAAATAAACCGGCAGTCCAAACATTCCGATCATTTATGACGGATGAAGGATCCAGACTTTTGACAATATGAACGTTTTAAACGGTAACGTGTGGTAGCGATCCTACTGTTTAATGTGACTGTGTGGGCGCGTTAAAGTGTTCTGGCATGGCAACCCTGAAAAAGCTTTCATATTATTTATATTAAAAAAAGAACTGTCATTTCACCTTTGTCAAAATGTTAATACGCTTTCGGTATGTTTGTTTTTATTACTGCCTTGTATATTTAAAAATGTATTTAAAAGTCTGAAATTCATTGAACCCATATAATATATATAATGAAGTTATTTAAACATTACTGAAGATTTATTTTATCGTATGTATTGGTCACTTTAAAAGTGTTCACTGTCAATACTTGGCAGAAAAGTTTTATATCCAATAATAAAGCTTGTATTAATATATATTTTAATCATCACCTTTAGGGTGTTCACTGTCAATACTTGGTAGAAAGGCATTATATTAGTAAAAACACAATATTCCTTTGTACTTCATTCCACTTTATTTAATATGTCACGACCGGTTTCGCTCATTACGAGCATCGTCAACTGATACATCGTCAACGTCAGTTGACGATGCTCGTAGTGAGCGAAACCGGTCCTGACATATTAAATAAAGTGGAATGAAGTACAAAGGAATATTGTGTTTTTAGTAATATTTTAATCAGTTGGAAATGATCGTGATGAGTTCTGATTTAAATTTAAATCCTGTTCTGATTTCAGTAAATAAATTTGAAATAAGAACAACATAGTATTTATAAAAAAATCGTCTTACATTATAAATAAAATGCTTTTGTTAAATAATGGAGCTATGAACTACACTATGTGCGCCCGCGGAGCTAATTGCGCTCACTAGAAATTAAAAAGCTATTAGTATATACTAGAAATTAAAGTATTAAAAAGCTATCAAAAACACAATTAAATACTAAACAAATTCTGACACCCATATTGTATACATTTGAGGAAGCAAACATTAGACACATGTCCACCACACAAACTCGCAATAATAATACTGTCGCCTTGATACATTGAAAATAAATATTATTTATCAAATGAAAATCCTATACATATTACTGTACTAAACGAAAAATATATACATATATTTGTGTGACGTTAATGCACTAACACTTCCCCTACGGTGCTAAAATACTATCTATATGTTGCTGGCCCTTTAGGAACCAAGTAAAAAACATTATTTTTTAAATACACATCCTGAGTTTTTACCGTCCATCAAAGAGCGGTAAGAGCAAAACATGTTTTTTTTACTAGATTCTTTAAGGTCCAGCAACATATCGGAAGTATTTTTTTAGCACCGCAGAGAAAGTTTTAAACATGTTTTAGTAACATATTATGGTGTCAGCAATCAGTCCTAAAAAGGTAAATAATGAAATAGTAATTTATTTAATTGACATTGTAGTAAAAATATGATATTCAAATTTTGCTTAAAAATAAAGGAAATCCATACTTATTTAGGGTTGCGTATTTCGAGATTTCTCGGTTTCAAACATCTTGTTCTGGCGTCTTGAAGTGATATTTCGGCACAAACTTTTTGTATATTTTTTTTTATTTATTTTTCTTGCAAACAATAAACCAAATACGTTTTGAATGATGTAATATGTATAATTCAAATTAAAATATCATAAATAAATTGGTAAACCTTGTTTACGGTGTACCTAGTGTTATAATTGTATTTCAAATATTATATTTATTCAAGCGTTTGTATGCATGATAATAAGAATATCAATATTATAAATATCTTATTATTTATGTTGCAATTAAAATCTAAATAATACATCTCATAAAAACATTATCGTTAATTATGAATAAACATAGGATGCTTTTATGGGCATGATTATCAAATTGATTTCATTTAATGCCGGCAGCGAAACGGTTAAGAGGTAGGTGTTCATAAGCGGATATGCAAAGAATCGATGCTTGTTAAATGACGATTTATGATTGCTTAGCGACACACATTTTAAATGCACCTTCACAAAGATCGCTCGCCAGTCCAGTTTCGTATAATTACTATAAATCAGGACTTGTTATAACAGGCCATTATAAATTATTTACGACATCAACTGTATTGTATCGAATAATATTCACAAAATATCGAGTAGCAATATGTATATTAAGCATATTTGTCTGATGTCAAAATCGCCATTAAGTTAAAACTATATTACTGGATAAATTAACTCCAATTTAAATGTATCTATCTTTTTTTGTGTAAATATAAGCCATTAAGTTTTTTTATAACCATGTGATACTTCTTCGGGGACAACGGTTTCCCTTCTTGCTATTTCCAAAGCTTACCGAACTTGCTCAACAGAATGTCTTCCCGTAATGCTGGGACTTACTCCATGGATCTAGAGGTCCAAAGACGAGCTGCAATTCATCACCTTTTGCACGGACAAAGAAATCACAGACAATAAAATAGTGAAAAAACTCTGCTCACTAACCGTTTAACTAATGGCAAAGTCGATGGTCAAAGTCCCTTCGTGGTAGAATTACCTATTTATTTTTTCCAGATATTGTTTTTCGTCAGAATGCAACCTGGCTCTCTCCGGATCACTGGACCTCACAATTTATCACCGGACACGGTGCGTTTAATGCCAAGCTACATAAATTTAAAATCAAACCTAACCCACACTGTCCTTGTGGTGACAGTAATCAAGATTCAGAGCATATTCTCTGGAATTGTTCGATTATGTCTGTTGAAAGAGGTATATTGTTTTCGTTATGTAGAAATAACCGTGATGGTCCTATCGGGCATCCAGATCTAGTTTCATCTCCAGAAAATTTCGCTCACTTCAAGAAATTTGCTACTTCTTTTGGAGAAAAAGTTTACCTTCCCTTCCCCTCACCATTCAATCCTTAATCATATTATATCTGTTTCAAAATTAAAAGTTGTCTCATTAGTGCCATTAACTATCATTCTTGCTTATTATTATTTAATTTTTTTTTTACGTGTAGTTATACTAATTCAATGTATTTAATTAACCTTAACTAATATCTTTATATTTTTAATTATTATTATTGTTACCTATCAAATTGCCTTAAAACATGTATCTTAACTGTATCATTGAGGAGATATCGTCTTCGGTGTGATGCAGAAAGGAAAAAAGTTTATCGAATAAAAAAAAAATAAAAAAAACCATGTGAATTCGTATGTGACTTGTAGATTGTTCATTGTGTTATTTCATTTCAAAAGAACTGTAAAAAAATCCGTGAAATTATCTAATACTGATATAATTAAAAAGATGACTCTATGTACAATTTTGCTGTTAAATGTTTACATCATATTTTTTTTCAGGATAACGTAAAATTTTGATAATATAATTTTAGACTTAGAATTATATTCTTATTTATAAAAAAATATTTTTTTTAGCAATCCTGGACATACTAAGTAACTAATATAAAATTTGGTAGACCGAAGCGGAAAAGGTGTTTGTCGATTTCAATTAAAATATCGATCAGCATTTCCTGGTGGTTTGCCTAAATTGATTATTTTTTCGAATTGTATAAATAATATCATAAACGGTTGATTTACCTGCATTCCGAATTATGGGTCGAAAGTTTGAAAAGTTTTGAGCGCGGTTGTACGGTAGGTGTCAGAAGTCCTGCAGATATTTATTGCGGCCCGCGGCCCACTCGCGCCCCGCCCCCGTCCGCTAAACTAATAAACAAGTCATATAAACATGCCGGCCGCGGACCGTAATTGCCACCTCTGCGACTCACAGCTTGAGCATTGTAAGCAAACATTTTGGGTGCGGGCTGTGATGGGGTTTTCACTATAATCAACAAAAAATGTATGTAATCACTACTATTAAGTGTTGTCAACCATTTTTGAGAGGTTTCTGTGATATATGGGGCTAAAACAGAAATTTAAAAATACATTCAATTTCAAGAGTAATACGTACTTGTTATGTGCGTAAAGTAATATTTGTCGGCTGCTTTCTCCTCCATTTTGGTATTATCCATCCGGTATCCCAGGCAGAAGTTTCTATTCTGGAACAATTATTGCAAATCTTTTAAAATAACAATATATTATGCATGCAACTTCCAAACTTAGTTATAAATCTGTTCATCTACGAAAAACTTTTGAATTCCCATGTTATTTATTGTTAAAATTAAAGCTGTAAGGAATATTAATTGATTTTTTATATTAAAAATACTATAATGAATGAAATTAATTTTCGTGTATATCCATCTACGTGTATAATGCTTTTCGGTATTGCTCGTAGCCTTGACACGCGAGTGCTAAATAATAAGCCCTCTTAAAAAATAAGACTTCAGATTATACCTCTTTTTAATATCAGTAGGGTTTCCATTGTTGAGACCTTTCACACCGCTTTTTAACGACTATCCTACTGATCAGATGTATGTAATTTCAAAGATCTACAGAATTTGTATTTTTTTTATGCGATTAAATTGCCAACTGATTGAACGTGAAAAGTATCAAACTACAAGTAAAATGAATCCTAATTGCCATCAATAACTTTAATAAACTTAGTGATAATATTTTTAGTCTTATATAAACATGATACAAACGAATAACTGCGTCAAGTGTTATTTTCATCCGTGCATTTTAATACATGCAGATGACGAAATGCAAATCCTGAGTCGTTGGTGACAAAACGCATTAAAATGTACGAAAAATGAATATCCTATTTTTAAAAATCCGAATCATTAATAATTGAATAAAATCATTATTTTTTGCTTGGTGTCTTTCCAATGTGTTCTGGGGAGGTGAAGCCATGCTTCAATTTTCCTTTCATCTTCGGTAAGGTGATGCTATTATATCCCGCGTTCTGTCCAAGGTTTGCCGGGGCTTGATCTTCAGATCACTATCTTCATATGAAAAGAATGTTAAACATTGAGTATTAACCAAACTTGCATATGAGTAGTAAGTAGCATTTCTTTTTGTTTTACCTTCTTATGTGACAATGTTTGCGACTACTTAGTATGGAGTTTTCAATTGTTCCCCGCTGTCGCAGTTTAAATTTCATGCTTTCAGTTATATTCATGACATTGTTTGCCTTGCACGCCCAATGTCAAAATGCGATAGTAACGTTTCGTTTGATTTGTTATTTTTTTCTTTTCCAACCCGGTATTTGGAGATTTGGAAAATGCGGATTCGATATCAGATAGAATGGAGTGTAACTCTGAAATTTTGTCACTGTAATGTGTTCTAAACATTATGAATGTTGTGATTCTTTTATTTTTATTCTACTTTTTAATCATATTTGATCGTTGACAGCACATTCAGAGTTGATTCCTCATCGCTTTGCTTTATTATATGAAACGCCATCATCGCTTAGTTCTACCGAGTAAACTTTTTGGATAATATCTGAAGGACGTCGGAAATTTTTAAAACTTGATGTTTCGATTGCAATTCGTATATTTTTTTCTAATGTGCTAACCATCAATCACTAATCAAAGTTTTATCTCCCTTGCTAAACTCGTTGGGTGGTTGGTAAAAATTCTTTTTTTTTTTGTTTAATATTAATCGATCCTCAAATATTGTAGGATTATCACAATATGTATATAACAATTCAAGATGTAACACAAATAATAATATAAAACATACAAAACTAATGTACGTGTCATTACGCGTGTTTCCCTGATTTGAGGTGTAAATATAATATATCGTATTTTAGTTTTCAACAGAGGAATTGATCTTTATAAAATATTTGTATTTTTTTTTAATTATACATAAATTTCATGAAGTAATAGCCGAATACATCGAATTTTTCTAGATTCTATCGGTTTATATCTCCTATATAAATACTATATAACTGTATAAGTCGGCTGCTCGTTTTCATCCCCTGTGAAAGCAGACAAGATTAACTAATACATTTAGTAAGAATTAAAATATTTTATCGCGTATCGATAGAGTTTTGACACATGAGAGACACATTTGAATAAAATAATCATTTTTTAACTATATAACTACATATATACTTCGAATAAAAATATGTTAATTATTTTATTGACTATTTTTTTCTGTCAAGATTTTTAAAATTCATGTCCGCTTCTAATGTAGAGCATATGGATTCCTAATGGAAGCGTCTTAACAGAAACATTTCTATGGGAACTGATTGTTACTTAGTTGCTTAACAATCTTTATTAGATGAGAGTAGGGATAGAATTATCGGGTATACGAATAGTGGTAAACTAATCGTTCTTGTTACGCCCCGACATTTTAGTATTGGAAGAATGAAAGAGATTTTTTAGACGTTATAAAAATCTATACCTTGGAACAGAAATCAATTGAAAAGTTCTTTTTATACTGGGACTTGAACCTGTAAGATCCGTCACGAAAGCCAACGGGATTGATCAATGCGCCACGGACTCAACATTATCATTTCCAATTCAGAAAAATAGTGGGAAGTAATCTCATCCTCACTGAGAAAACTCTGTGAAAACAAAAAGTGTATTGTGAAAAACGCTAAGCATATATTTTACTCAACTCTATTAAGAACTAACTGTAAAGATTAAAATTGATAATTCATACACTTACAATAGGCGTTTTAATTACCGTTGCAAACCCTCTGTGGCCGATGCTTCTTAACGCGAAACAAATGACCCTTCGTTCGCGATCTGTGGGCGGGCCCACTCAGCTCCTATCTCCCGCTCATTATGGCTCTAATGAGGCGCTATACCCGCCGCAAACGTGTTAATTAATTAACGCCGCGTCGAATCTCTCATCTCTGCGACATTTTTTGCCTATTTTTTCGCTCTCGAATGCCCGCGACAATCGGGAGATGTCGTCTTATTGGGTATGGCGGGCGGGAAGTCACGAGCTCTCCGTTGGCCACACACAATATAAACTTACTCGATAATAAATTGAATTAAATTCACTTGTCATACAGATCGGCTTTTTATACATACTTAGGCTGAAATGAATTTTAATTTTGTTAAAGATACTTAAAAAATGTAAATTGCCTGCGAGTGCGCAGAAAAAGTCAATTTCTATTTATTTTGCTTCCATGTTCTATTACTTGTGATATGAAATTATTTGTGAATATTCAAATTTCATGCTTTCGATGAATTCGTTTGAAGCTTTATTAAAGTTTATTTGTAATATATTATAAATACACTTATCGAAACACGTGTCACATTTTGTAACACAGCGTGTGGAATAACAAAGTTTATTATACTAGTACTTCGACACTGTCTTCTTATAAATATACCTAAGGTTATTTCCATGTCCGTATAATGTAGAGCATATATAATCACAAGGGATATTCTTTACAAGAAATAATTGTAATTCAGTTGCCCAATCTCTTTATAGAGGCAGTAAAAACAGAATGAGAAGGATAGGAAAGGATTAGTAATGAGCGATTTAATTAATTTTTACAAGTAGAAAAACAGAAAAATGATTAAAAAAAAACTCAAACAAGACATACATCCATGTCATTGGACACAAATTATTATATTAACTAATTAAAAAAATTGATGCATGAAAGTAAAGAGGTATGAAGCAAAAGTAGCAATCTTGATTTTTTCAATCTTTGGATGCAGAATCATAAAACTAAGAATTCTTCAGCTTGTAAGCTGACATTTCAGTAGAAAATCTGTTTTTGAAATTCGGTTAAAAACAAGTCCAGCTTCTTCTTTACTCTAAACATATCTCCGAATACTAAAACGTCACGTGACAAAATGTTTGCTAAACATATTTTACGAATTCATTGGAAATGTTAATATGCTACTATAAGGTATAGCACACATACATTAAATTAATTGTTATGCTTTTTTTTTTTTTTTTTTTCTCTAAACAATTTTCATGGTATGCTGTCTTTGCTTTTGACCCCCTCAAGTGTTCGTTCTGGGATTCGAATTCTTGAACCTGCTGCCAAGTAAGACGTACAACCATAAGCGTTGGCCATTCGACCACATAAGTATAGAATAATATATCAAGGATGTACTTTTATTTGATAATGTAAAATATAGAAAACATTTCATTGTAATAAAACACCTTCGTGAAGTACGTTTTTTGATGTTGATGCCTTTATTTACAATTTTCATTCAAATTCTACACTAACGATTTATGGCTGTGAAGTATTAGTGCAACTCAACAATTTCAATATTTATTTAATGAGTAATTTAATTGATTAAGAATTGTATGTAATCATGTCGTTACTTTTTGACCGACATACCTCACAACCATAATGTTCAGTCTTGATATATGCTATATCCAGCGATGGTGAACCGTTTTCGTAAGATTTAGTAATGTAATATTCTATGTTTTGTAATTTGTGCTGAAATCCACCAACTCTAAGTAAAGTAGAATTAATATTCTACACGAATCCTTGTGTGAACAGCCTCTAAAATATTATATGAATGACATATCTCGCGTGATAATTTTATTTTATTACGTCACAATTTATGGTCTCGTAGTATTTGAAGATACATAAAATTTGAATATTTTATTGTGAATAATGTTTCTTGAAATCGGTACACTGGTTATAAGTTCGTCATCCTAGTCTAATAGGAACTAACGACCCGGGTTTCGCCTTTCGGCATCTTCAGACGTTCAAGTGCACGGAGTTCAAGTTCATCCGTGCACTTGAACGCCTGAAAATGCCGAAAGGCGAAACCCGGGTCGTTAGTGACAAAATCTGTGAAGATGTACATAGTTTGAACGATTCAAATTTACCTATGATTTATGTATAATATATATGTAGCATAGGTCCAAAAAATGAAGTGCACAGGTGGGGAACGAGACACTATCACATAATATTTTTTTGTAAGACAGCTAGTGGTCGGCCTTTGAAATAAAATGAATGATCATTGGATGTTTTTGCTACTCTGCTTATTGCAATCAGATTTTAAAAGCAGTTGACAAAAGTTTTTTTTTTTGCATTCAATTTCACAACAAAATACTTCAACCCAATCAGTGTGCTGTTTATTTTTGCGATATTGCAGTAAGAAAAGTGGTCATGAGTACTTACACATTTATGAAGGGTAGTGATGTGAATGTAAGTAACTAAATATATCATACTTCATCCCTTAGTATAAAAAACCTACAACACAGATTTTCTTTCTAGTAAATTCGCCTCCCTTCTAGTTTATTAAACATATACTGAAATGGGATTCTGATAAGGGTGTGCTCATGATTAGGGTGGAATCGGTTTGAAAATAGTTTGTCGCTCAGTATCGAGTATATCCTTGCGTGCAGGATTGCTGGTTTTAAGAGGCTGGTGCTAAAAAGCCTCATCGTTTCAGAAAATGTTTGGGACACAACGCCGTTAATGAACTGCTTCGCACGTCACGCTCTCCTACAGCACCACTGTCACAATTCACGAAAGTTAATTTTAAACTGATTAAAAAAATGTTTTTTTTTATGGATTCACCAGTTTTTTCATTTTCTATGTGTCTCGATCAGAGTGAATATAGTATACGTATTATAAATAATATAATTTTAATAGGGTAAAAATAACAAAGTATTTTAGTTCTACAGTTTTTTATATGTTATACGTTGATAGCTATTTCGGCTTTCGCCATCGTCAGAACTATGCTTTAAACGTAAATTTGCTTAGCTATATATACTGGCTAAGAAGAGATACACATTGCATCATATTGCGTCATGTTAGAGTGAATAATATGATGCATTGTGTATTTCTTCTTAGCCAGTATATATAGCTAAGCAAATTTACGTTTAAAGCATAGTTCTGACGATGGCGAAAGCCGAAATAGCTATCAACGAATAACATATAAAAAACTGTAGAACTAAAATTCTTTGTTATTTTTACCCTATTAAAATAGAGTTCTACCAAGTAAATGCCAAATCAATAAATAATATAATTTAAGTTTTTAACTTCTCTAATCCACTATCATTTCTTCATCATTAATTTTATACGGCAGTATCTAGTGGAGAAGAAAATGTTAACCTTTGTCAATGTCTTAACAATTTTAACTAAAGGTGGTTGGTGGAACGTCAATATTCAATTTGAATCCCATAAATTTAGTACATTCACACAAGTTTTACCCGGGTTCGGCCACTAACGACCCGGGTCTTTCGGAATCTTCACGCGTTCAATTGCACAGATGAATTTGAACTGAAGTTTAGTAAATGATAAATCGGGCAGCGAGTGAAAATTTTTGAAACGACCCTGAGAACATAAAGCTGTCACATTTTTTCATTTCGAGAATCCCGTAAATTCCCAGGTTTTTAAAATTGGCCATCGAGCTCAACAAACTTTTAATTAGATTATCTTTTAACCTCTCAATTCATAACTTTGTTCCCAGTTAATCCCGTCATCCCTAAAACCCACATTACTAAATCATTGGGAATCCCGAATTTATCCAATAATCTCAAACGATTGTGACACGATTTTATGGTGAATGATCGATTCCGGGATCACATAAGAGTCCGAGATTGGATGCCCTAGTCCTACGTGTCTTTCAGATTTACAAAACATCCTCCGCCGCTAGTCCCCTGACAGCTTTAAGGTTTTTTTTTGTGATTTGTGTCGTTTTCTTTATGGCGGCAATACAGAACATATGTGCTGGTGTGCGACGGGTGCTAGTGGGAAACCAGCTACTTTAAAAATGTAATGTTGCATGTATTATGTATGCCATATTGACTAATATCATTATTTTTCCGTGGTGAATATGCAATTATATATCCTTTCTAAAGAACAGGAAAAATCGTTCGGTTTTTGACATAGTATTGCATTCGGGGTGCAATTTGGTACGTGGAAACTGGTTTAAGTTGGCTCGTTAGTGGCGGAAAGTAAAGGAAAGAGCCCAGCGAATCGTCGGTCGCTATTTATGCGACGGGGTTAAGTGCTTCGCAGCGAGATTTATAAATGCGCCGACATTTAATAGCTGTTTAATTATTTCGTTGTCTTCGTTTCTTCGCGAGGTTATAAGCTCTCGCAGATACCACCTGCCTGCATAAAAATAATTTTACGCCGAGAGAGGCCTTCATATAGAGGCTAGTAGTAATATAAACTTGGTCAGATGTTAACTAAACAATCTTAAAATGTGTTAATTCCAGGATACTAATAATACATTCTTATGATATTCTGTGGTCATAATATTGACTTTAGTAAAGGCCATAAATTTCAGAACAGGGTTAAACAGCACGGCGTAGATTGTAGAATTTAATATAGTGTGTATTTAGTGTGTATGCCTTTTGGCTGCCGTAGAAAAAATGACGTCTCTACCTAGTACGCTGGCTATAATTTGCAATTATTAGTGTAATTAGTTATTGACGAAATAACTCGTCTCTGGCGTGTTTAGCACGAGAAATTTGACGAGATACTCGTCTGTGGCAAGTATTAAATAGTTAAATCCAACAATATAATATATTTTTTTAAATCCTTGTCTGCTCCCAATGTGAAGCATATGGCTACCTAATGGAGGTATATCAAAAGATTTTTTCTACAAGAACTGCTTGTTACTCAGTTGCTCAACCTTTCATTATTTTGAAAATAGTAAGGCTAGGACAGGACAAGTGGTAAACTAATAACTCTCGTTACGCCCTATTATTTTTAAATTGGAAGGGTAGGAAGGAACTTTTAGACATCACAAACATCGATTTAAAAAATGCTGTTCGTACTGGGATTCTAACCCGCGAGGTCCGGCATGGAAGCCGACGACGTTGAATACGGTGCCATAGACCCGATATATAAATATCTATGCTGGCATGTTTTAGTATTGCCACATCTGGGTTGCACAATAGACATGAGACACCAACCTCTCTATCGTCGGACCTGCTTTTTCTTTTCGAAAATAAAATTGCAAATGGTGATAACCTAGGCCCTGGACTAGTCAATTCATTACTGGACACTGTGATTTCGTTGTCAAATTATTTGAATTTGATCAGATTGTGAACCAACCTGAAAATGTGACACTAAAAACCAGGATGCTGAATACATCCCATAAGGGTGTCATTTAGCGCACGAAAGAACTGCGCATTCGATCTGAATTGCGATTATAACTCAAGAAGAATAATGGATCAAATTAAGGCCGTAGTGAAATCAATGATACATAATGTTTTGGATGTTTAGTAGGAATAATTTCTATAAGGGTTGTGTTGGTTTATGTAAGTCAAATTATTTGCTAAATATATTTCGATCAACAATGCAGTAAGATACAAACTTAACGTTGTAAATTTTCTAACGAAAATTTACTATCCCTACCGTCGTGTTTGTTCGGGATAAGGAAAATACGGGACAACAGTAAATTTCAGAAAGATTTTGAAGTATTTATTTGATAGCACCTAATTTGATAAACGTGCGATAAACTAATCCACAAAGCTTTTTAATGCAGGTGGGCGAAGGGAAGAAATATTTATTAGTTCGTGCAAAATCGTTTATGAAATAGAGGACGCTTTTGAACTTGAGCCAGGCGTTATTTATGTCGCCTTATATTAGCTGGGCGTTCTTGAAGTCATCGCGTTCGTTACCTTCGGTGCTGGCCGCTCACCGAGAGTCGAACTTAGGTTCTCTAGTCGTGAGAGACTGTCGCGGCTCCGCTCGGCATTAGGCTCGCGGGACAAAGTGTCGTAAATCTGTGAGAGAGACCGTGGAATCGCCACCCGACGACACGCCTCGCTTTTACACCTTCTAACTGTCATCTGATGAACGAGCTTTTTCAGTCATTTGTTTGAATAAACGTTTACTTTTAATTATACTGTCGTGTTAATCATATTATTCAAATATTTTAGACTAAAAAAGAAAATAAGGCATTGAAAATTGTTACCCCGTCATTAACGATTCCAATGTCAATAAACACCACATAGATAGGCCAGTGATGATGAATCTATGACCTGCGAGTCAGATACTGACCCACGAAAACTTTCTCTCTTCACCACTTTCCAAGCGACGCCACTGACTTAGTGACCTACAGACTGGTATTAAAAAAATAATAAACCCAATTTTAACCACTCATCAAAAAGGTTCGCCATCACTTACGGAGGCTATATTTTATTTCGATATTTCACACAAAAAAAGTAATTAAAAAGGTGAAAAAGAATATTTTAGATGTATACGGCGGTAACTTTGTAGAAGTCCATTTTTAATATGAAATTATATATTTAATAATTTATTTTTGATCCTTGCGATGTTCTGTCTGAGGATGCTTCTTAAAGTAGCAAAACACGTGTCACAGTTTGTAACACAACCTATGGAGAAACTAAATAACCAAATTTAATTTTATTTGAAGAAAAGAGTATTTGTAACAGTCAACAAAATTTAACATTATACCAAAGCGGTGAACGTCTTGCCTATCAGTTGCGTATACCGTATAAACGGGATCTTATCCCAGTACAGACACTTTCATATATTTATTTTTTAATAAATTTATGGATTTGTGCTCGAATACATTATTGATTGTGTTCTCTAAAATTCTTTTCCACCAATCCCGTAATTAAAAACAGGCGAAGCGACAACGATAACAAATTACATGTCTGTATCATAGTATCATTTTAATATTTTTACTCTATTAATTAAAAGAGATATTAGGCGAATGAATGACAAGCAGTTCTTGTAGAAAAAATAAGAGTCTACATGCGCCACATTGAGAGCGGATATAATAAAAAAACAGACTTTTTCACGATCAGCATATGCGAATATTTTGTAACATACCTTATTCATAATGGACGTTTATGCTCATCGACGTAGCGAACCTTTTTTTAAAGTTCAGTTTTTATTCAGTTTTAGTTAATATTTGAATATATGCCCAAATTACGTGTTAACTTATAAATTCATCTGTTATTTTAACCGATTCAGTTGTTACTTAATTTTCAACTGATTCAGTTAAACATACTCGTGATGAGCGAAACTGGTGCTTATACAAAAAAATAAACTTCGATTTCGTACAAAAGAATGTTTTATTTTTTAATATAATGCCTTTCCACCAGTAATTAACAGCTTCAACTTCAAAGTAATTCAAAAGTTGATAACGATGTTCAGGTGGAAAATGGAGAAACGATATATGTACGTATAAAATTTTATTCCTTTTCATATTGGCATTAAAAAGAGACATTAAAAATCTTTAATTACCATTTAATCATACCTACCCAATGTTGTTATTTCTAATAAGTTGTTCTGTTGAGAAAAAGATCATTTATTTAAAAATATGGTGTAACGTGTAAACATGTCGATAATTCCGGATAATAAGTTTGCCCTGTTTGTCGGAAAATAATCAAGCTGTTATAAAATTCTTTGCTTTTCTCTTTGGACTATTCAAGGAGAGGTGTCGTCTTAGGGTTAGCGTCACTTATTCCTTGTATCCACTTTGTAGGAATCACATTCCGAGGTATCAATGCCTTTGGTACACGCAATTTCGCTCGCTTTTTCCAATAGAACAAACGATTAGGCGCGAACGAGCGATCGATCTAATTCAAACTTTACGTTAATAACTCGTCTCCGATATTAATAAAATCAGTAATTAAATTGATGTATGTAACCTCACAGGCTCGCGTCCCAATACGAACAGCATTTTTTCAATCGATTTAACGATTTCTGTTCGAAGGCATATGTGTTTGTGATGTCTAAAAATCCTCTCCCACCCTTTAGATCCTTCAATAGCTGGGCGTAGCGAGAGCAATTAATTAAACACTAGCCCTTTTCTAGCCTAATTCTTCTATCCTCGTTATCCTTATATACCTTCATTAACCCTTCTCTTACTATGCAAAAAAAGCACAAGCTCCTGAGCTGTGTATCCGTTACACATCAGGCAAACGGGAGTAAATCATGACAATTATATAACACTACTACAGCAGTACTACATATAATTTTCATGATTCACTCCTGTTTGCCTGATGTGTAACGGATACACAGCTCAGGAGCTTGTGCTTTTTTTGCATAGTAAGGGAAGGGTTAAGAAGCCATATGTTCCACATTGGGAGTGGATGTGGATGAAAATGCAGTTTAAGCGCAAAACAATTGTTATCATCTTTATTAAATAAGAATATTATTTTTATTCTGAGTGGTAATCAGAGTCTTCTCGTAAAATATTTTTGATTAAAAATTGCCATCATCAAAATTAAAACTATCTAAACTAAAAATCGTATGCTTTCAAATTTTAATACATTAAGGACTGATATTTTTTGTTTTGTTTAAAAATTATGATTGATTAGGTACCGTTGTATGCTTGATCTAGAGCAAAAATCGCCAAAATTTTCAAGAAGCTGACTGGATGAATTTTCTGAAAACATTGTGCAGCCAATCGAAAAATATTCTTGTAAGAGTCCTGTTAAAAAAATAACATTTATATTTCGTATGTTTAAAATATGTATATGTAAAAATAGGGGTCTGGGTGCAAGTTTCTTATGGGCCGGATGCTTCTCAAAGAGGCAAGTGTCCCACCAAGTAACACAGTCAGTAGAATAAAAAAGTAATCAATTTAATTTTGTCTACAATAAAAAACTGTCTTGTCAAGCGACGAATAAAAAAATGGACATATTTACTTTGTTTGGAAAATTCATACAGCTTAGCTACTAAAATGTAAATATCGCAATATGACACATGCTTGGTTGATAGTAATACATAGTTAGTTGTAAACAGTGAAAGGAATAATATTACCAGACGAATCGGCCCAGCTCATTCAGATAGAAAACAAATGTTAAATGTAGGAAGCCAACATGGTTTTAATGCCATTCCTGGAAACATATTCAATACCATAAAGATTTTAATAATATATAAAGGGTTTACGATAATATTCCAACGCTAGGGATGACAATAGTTTTCATAAATTTTTGTCATTTACGATGATGAATTGTCCGCCGGTGTTCGTCGAATCCAGACGTTCTGTCGGTCGCTCACGGTTCTTGGCTGTTGAAATGCAATTTTGTCTTTCGCGTTCGATTATTTCTCGTCGTGGAAATAAGTCAGGACCTGTGTCTGCCATTCGCCACTTATCTCCTTCACCCTCCATTATATTATGTTTGCGTATTCCCTTTTCGATCGTATCCACAACGACTTGTTTGCTAGCTAAAACAATTTTAATAATAAATGCTTTATCCTTTTAAACTGAACTCTCATGCGCTGAAAATGGCAATGACGAAGAATCTCAAAACAATATTTTTTTTCTTTAAATAATTATAATATTATAATTTAAACAAGT
The DNA here is from genome assembly GCA_031772345.1 of Himalopsyche anomala. NCBI lineage: Eukaryota > Metazoa > Arthropoda > Insecta > Trichoptera > Rhyacophilidae > Himalopsyche > Himalopsyche anomala. Next base: position 10,266,289 of record CM062832.1, on the reverse strand, counting down.
ATATCGCATTATAAGTCTTTTTTCAGGTTTATTATGTTTAAATAAATAAATTAACCATAATCATTCAATGTATAAACGACAAACAAAACTACCGCTATCCAAAACAAAACAACATCAATTATTTGATTCTAACATATTCAATTCTGTAGTTCATTTATAAATACCCGTTCACATGAAATTTTCAACACATTAATTATTAGCGGGGTGTATTATTAATTTTCGCAAAATCAACATGTGGCTTCTGACAAAGACGCATGCCATGCAGGTTTAACAATCATTTGTTTTGTGAGAAATTCATGGCGAGTCAGTTGAAGTTATGCGGATTCGCATTCTTCTGTCGAGGTTTATCGGAAAAACAGCGTGGCATTTTACCGACGGATTATATGACCATCAATTATTATCGGTTCGCATTGAAATCTTATCCCTTGCCGGCGCATGCGCGTGATCTCACACATTGTTAGTGTTTGAATTTGTAATGTGTATGGGAATAATGGTTAAAGATAAGTTAAACTTATGCCTACATTAATAATCATTTTTATTTATTACAAACCGTTAAATTGACTCCAAGTCTTCAATGTTATATGTGACATTTAATGAGGTTACACTAGTTAAATATAATTCATATAAATTTCCCTAATATAAAACTGTATTCATAAAGCCCAAACCGACCTCATCAAAGGTCAATGTGATTCCTAAGTATTTACCAGCCGCCTCAATGATTAAATGTGCCATGAATCGCAACCGTAAAGCAGCACTTTCAGAATGCATGCGTTGAACAGGAGGCACTTGGGCGAGTACAGCCGTGAGTCTTAGACTTTTCGCAGATAATTGAAAGTTGCTCCAGCTATCTCCAATCGGATTGCAAGCTACGCGGGTTGCCATATGACCATCTATAGCAGTGCTTCCCAACCTTTTCATGCCACGGACCCCTAAATCTGAAACAATAATCTGTGAATTCACGAATTATTTTATCACACAGAATGTTGAAAGAATGAAAATTTTCGCGGACCCCCGCGAAAAACCTGCAGAACCCAGGTTGGGAAGCACTGATCTATAGGATTTACTTGGCGGAGCTAAGGGACGCTAAAATGACATAGGAGACATGGAAGACTGGCAAGGACAGAATCTTGGAGAAACCATGTCATAGTCATATGCTCCGACGAGGGAGCAGATTTGGAAAAATGTTTTTAAATGTATCCAATTATTACGACTAACCGAATTCTAAGAACTGTCCAACGGAATCTTTTAGTATAAAATTAAAACCAACAGAAGTTTATTCCACTGGATGAGACACGCGTTATGCTTAATTTTACAAGAATCAACATGATAATTTTATCACAAAATTCATTTAAAAAAGGAATTCCTCAGCAGTAACCGCCGAATATGTTGAAAATAATGAAAACTACAAAATTATAAGTCTGTTTATATCTCAAACGACCCTTTTTCTAAAAGCGGAAAATTAAGAAAAAGAATCGATCCAAATTCATTATGGACCTCATACGATTCTCGATAACACAATGCTATCAGCGGTATTTACTTATTAACCATTATTATTTTGAAGTTGTAATTTGACGTATCCTTCATTTCCCATGCCCTGATCATTTGTAAGTGTAAGGTTACCAACTGGCTGGTGAAGCCTGACGTCAAGTGAAAACGAACGTCGTGTTATATATGTACGATAATTTAGAATCGATCGCACGAGAATAGTGTGCAGGTCATTTGCAGCGGAATTACAATTATTTTGTGCTAATATTTGTTTCGCTGCTCTCTGTTTTGTGTCGGATATAATTGATTGAAGGATAGCGCTATCAACTTCCATTCAGCCCTGTATATCTGGTTCTAATTAATTTATACACTAGTGTGTGTACATGCGTAAAGTACGCGACAACTTACATGATCTGCTCGCTTATTTAAATTGATAGACTAACGCGAATAAATTGTATTAGTATAAAATTTCAGTTCGTATTTATCGGTCCCGTTTTCGAATGGTCAACGGCTTCATTTGCAGTTTTTTTCTTGCCCAAATCCCAGTATCGATAGATTTGTCATATAAAGCAAGAATGTATGTCATCCCTCCAAACTTTCAAATCCTAAAAATAACGAGGCGTGACGGGAACGTTTAGTTAACAAGTATTTATTTTCTAGCTTCCGTTTTTACTCTCTTCCAAAAAGGGAGTTTAAGCAACTGATAAGCAAACAGTTCTCGTAGAAAATTTCTATTGCTATAAGCTCCATTAGAGGTAAATATGCTTCTCCACATTGGGAGCGGACATTAATTAACATAATAAAAATAAAGTATCATTTCAGAGACTCAAACTCGTGACCCTTATCCGAATGAAATTAACGTAGTCCACTTGCCTACAAGTCCAGATATTATTAATCAATCATATTTAAGTATATATATTTCGTGCACAATTTCTTCGTGAAAATATATTTTTTACCTTTATTGGCTTTATTTTTTACGGAACTTCTGTTGGTATACAATACATTCATACCAATAAATTTATTAAGTCTGTCGAAATGTACAATTTCTATCTATACATTATATTGTAGCACGCACACGAATTAAATGTATTTTTGGATATTCCCATCTATGACCTCAACGGTAGGTCAAATAGGAAACCCACGAATCTACGAAATGAAAGAAATGATAGCGTTTCCTTCTTATGTATAAATAATCTCACAAATACAATATTTATTGTGAAAGAATATTTATAAACATCGTCTGAAGACAAGTATAATAATATTTCACATTCCATCTTCTAAGTAGCACACTGTAATTTAAATTAGCGATCACAAGGTTCCAGGTTTTAAGATAAAATATTTTAATGGACATACAAGGTAAAGGTTTTTATGCTGATTTTGTTTCTAGAGTGGATCCCGAGTGGCATCAATTAATTATAAATAAGTTTATTTCAATTAATTTATACTTTAAACTTTTAAATGTCTAGTGAATTGGCTAATTCCAATTGTTGGTGAAATAAATACGTACATCATTTATTTTAAAAAATCTACAAAAAGATTCACTTTTGTAAATGAAATTGTGCATAACGCAAAGGTAACATGTAAGTTGTGATGTTATTTAAGCAGTGAACATTGAAGCAATAGTTTTCAATGAAAGATTTACTCTATAAGTTTAAATGTCCCGAAATGGTTCCGAAATAATTTTTTTAAATCAATTCTAATCGAGTTTTTCTCATATGATCATTCAACTTAAAAATATTTGGCGCATTGGTATTAGCTGTATTACCAAATATTTTATTTATAAGTTTTAACGTCGTTGGCTTCGGTTACGGAGGTCCCGGGTTCGAATCCCAGTACGGACAGTTTTATAAATTGATTTTTCAACCGATTTATGAATTTCTGTTCGAAGGTATGGATGTATGTGATGTCTTGAATTCCCCCTTCCCACCCATCCCATCCTATGAACGGGGCGTTTTGAAAGTGATTAGCCAACCACTAGTCCTGTCCTAGCCCTATCTTTCTATTCCTACTCTCGTTGGAAAAAGAGAGGTTGAGCCGCTGAGTAACAAGCAGTTCTCGTAGAAACACATCTGTTGAGATAAACTCCATTAGGAGTCCATATGATCCACATTGGGAGCGGACATGGTTAAAGAAAATATATAAAAAAAATAGTACATATATATATTTTAAATATTTTTAATATTATGCCTCTCCACCAAGTTGTGACAGTGAACACCCTAAAAGTGATTGATATAAATAAAGCTTCATATAAAATAGATTCTTTTTCGAGTTTGATATGTTCAAAATAAAGTACTCCAGCAATGAATTATTACTATATCTCGTTTTGCATATCTAGATATTGAACATGAGTTTTTTTATTTTTATTCACATATAAACGAAATTGAAGGTTTGTTGTTTCTAGTTCTTGGTGAAGTTGTCAGACATTGCGTTTTTGATTTATTTAATTCAACATTAGGCCATTCGTGGACAAAATAATAAGCACAGTCTATTGCGAAACTGGAGCCAATTTAACGATTATTGTTTGCATTTACTCGCTTTGAGTGTTAAATTATACTCGCGTTGGCTTTATGGCCGTTATTCAGCTTTGAAATAATAAGTCTTGTCCTGCAAACTCTGTAATTGGTGTTATTACCGGGCTGTTTGCACTCTTTTAGAACAAGGTGTGTAAGTGCGGCCAAAAGTAAAAGCAGCGGATTTTATTATTTGCAAAGCAAAATAATCATCAATTATATTGATAGTTGAAAAACCGGATTAAATATTTATCTACAGCCTTCTATACGTTTCTATTGAAAGTGGCTTGGTTGTTTTTTTTAGTACGATTATTTGTACTAGTTAAATCAACTACAAAATTACACTGAAATAAAAATGTAATCACAGTCAAATATTCAATTATGAAACGGTCTGAAAAATACTGTAAGTAATGAAATGTGTAATTTCTAGTTTTATTGTGAAAAAAAAATAACGTTATTTTATATTTTATCCAAAATATAATGCCGATGAAAAACTCTAGATTTTTTTAATTTATAAAATTGAAATGTGTTACAAGGAAATTTAAATTAATAAAATGAAATTTACATGATCCCTGATAAATTTATCCAAGGCAGTACAAAGTATTTAATCATAACAAATCAGCTATATATAATTTAGTTTTACGGGGACAATTTCCCTAAAACTGATTTATATCAATGAGAAAAAATAAAAATAGAAATTTCAAGGAAACTTAATGTTATTGATAAAATACAGCACCCTCAAAAGTTGGTTCAATTTTTCTAAAGTCAGTTTATACTTATAAAATCAACTTTATCCTTTATGATTTAGTGTTACGGGGACATTAAAATTTCTCCAAAACAGAATAATTAAAAAATGAAACTTCACGAAAGTAACTGTTATTGATAAAATATAGCTCCCTGAAAAATTGTTTAAATTTTCCTAAAATTGTATCCAAAGCAAAATAAAATACTAAACCATATATTATCAATTCGATCGAATTTCTTTTAGGTCAATCCAGCTCAACTCGTGGACGAAAAAATCACAATCAACCACGAAAAAGATCTTATGTATTAGATTAAAAAAAAATACTGGGCTTTTGGTTTTGAACCCAGAACCACCTGATCGATAGAGTAGAACTCTTATCACTCTATCGCAGAAACCGAAAAACGGGTTTTAATATGTTGGAAACGTATAAAATGTTTATTATATTATGTCTGCTAAATAGTGTTGCCACTGGCGATAAATTATCTTTCATATAAAAAGGATTTACTTGATAAAATAAACTATCATTTCATATATTTTTTAATGTACTTTGTTTTAACTTTTGCGTTATTGAAATCATTTGAGCTACGAACGTCGCATACGAGCAAAAAAGGTGATATAATTACAAAATATCGAACTACTTCTTATAAATTATACTATGTCACGCCATTTATTGAAAAAATCTTAGTCAAACATCAAATTATGTAACTTACTGGCAAATAATATGTAAATTACTTTCTTGTCAAAAAATTTGTCCGACTCGAATTTGTAGACATAAATTACTAAATATCTACAATTACCCATGTCTCGTTTCAATGAATAACAGGTGTCCGACAAGTGTTATGAACATGTAATTTGATTTTTTTTATACCGAACCATAATTCAATATTATTTCATGCGATTGCGATATATATTACGACCATAAATGTGATTTTTTCCGACGCCGTAAAATAATAAGTACTTAATTAAAAAAAATTATAGTCACAATTTAGGACAGTACACTTTGAAGTTTGATCGTTAAATTGGTGATATAAATTAATAATATCATGTATGCCATTTTATGTAATATTGATATTCGCATTAAAAATATGAAATCTTGGTTTTGTTTATGAAGAAAAAAAATATCTACAATAGAGTCGCAAAAGAATACCTAATGCAAACAATGTATATGATTTTCTTTCTGTTGGATAACTTACCCTGCAAATACAATGTTTTATAATAAAATAGTTTGCGAACATGATTTAATGCTTTCTTCAAGTACAGAACGTATATCAAAATATACATTTATTTCATGAAATGATATACCGACAAAAGAATCAATTTAGATATGTTTGTTAGATAAAATGTTCTGTTAAGGAAAATTCAATCATTTATATTAATTACTTTACTACTAAACATTCGGTTATGTATTTGAGAATGAACCTATATAATTAACGATCTAGTAAATAAGTCGTTGTTAGCCTTATAATCCGGGTAGCCATCATAGAAATTTGAAAATTAGGTAAAATATATAAAATGTGTTCAAATTTCATAAAGTATCCCATTTTAAATTGAAAATAATTGCATAGATTATGTTTTAACATTAGAAATTGAACCATTATTTCACAGCGATAAACCAAACTTTTTTCATAATTTTTTAAAAGTTATTATATGCTAAATGAATTTGAACTAGCTTCTGTAATCTCTTCGAACGATGATTATAAATGTTATCTTTAAATGCTACTTATCTATACAAAACTATTTTATAATAGATTTTTTTAACGTCTTGGATTTTTTTTAATGAGAGGCATTTTAGTTGTTATATTTCGAGTAAATTGGTAAATCGAGGAACGATTAATGCGGATTTATTTTACATTATTTTTATGGGTGTTTGGCCAGTTTGTATGAAAACTGAACAATTTATGCGAGAAAACAAAGAATACGAGAATTGTAGATCGGGGTCCCACTGTATACCAAATATTAAAAACATGCATTTTATTCATTCTTTTTGAATTAATTAATAATTCCAACACAAATGCATACTTATAACAGTGATAATTTTTCATTAGCTAGGCCAGTGTATTGAATGTGAAAGAAACTTGATCCATTAAATGTACAAGTAAACACTCTTCTTCGCCATAATTTTAATCGCATTGCCGTCAATCCGCCATCGTTTGCTCGTTTCGAGAATATACCCGCCTTCGTCCCTATCCCCAACCCCACTTCTCCAGGTGCGTCAATTAGGGTTGTAAAATAAAATTCAAAACCAGAATATTCGATCGAATATTAATCAAAATTATTAAAATTATATTTATATATGTATGTAACTTGATAAATTTGCCATCCACAGTGTTGTTTGAACTCTGCGGGTAGTTTTATTCCGATATTTCGCCGACAACAATGAGTTTCTATTTATGTATATTATATATTATATTTAAGAAATATGTAATTTTATTTTGAAAGGTTAACATTTTGTTGAAAACGGTTCAAGGAGGGAGCGCTATCCGAGTGACTGACGTGCGATATAGTCTAAAGCAGGCAGCGCTCTAGGAGGTTCACTGTATTGAGAGTTAACGCTTTCGACATGATTGTAATTTTTACACATTTTGTTTTGTGTGGATTTTATATCTAAAAATAAACGGTATTATTATTTGGATGATTTTTTAAACTAGATTACTTTTAACATTTAGCAATTCTATTAAATCACTTTAAGGGTATTAATACTATCACTTTTAGGGTGTTCACTGTCAATACTTGGTGTAAAAGTATTATATTAATAAAAACACTATATTCCTTTGTACTTTATTTCACTTTATTAAAAGGTCAGTTGACAATTCTCTCAATGAGCGAAACCGATCCTGACCTTTTAAATAAAGTGGAATAAAGTAAAAAGGAATATTGTGTTTTTGTTTATACTGTGTTTAAAGGAAAATTTATATTAAGTATACATTTCTTCTAATTTCCATTTTTATTTATTAAGATCAGGACCGGTTTCGCTCATGATATTAATAAATAAAAGCGGAAAATAGTACAAATGTATATTTAATTTTTTGAATTCATTAGATTGATGCGGTTTTAAAAACCAATTTAATTTCAACCGTTAGTTGGAATGAAAAGTTAATATATTTTATTGTTGACCACAATAATTGAAAACATTGAAGACCGTCAGGTGTCAACCCTATTCCAGATGTCCCGGTCGCGCGATCGCTCGATAGGTCGCTCTCCGCGCCTAATAATTACCGGTCGTTGGGGCGGATGAGATCGCCGCCCGCCAATTTGCGACCAGTCGCTCGCAGCAGGGCCGCTTCTCAGACTCAACTAGATCAATATTATATTCAATGATGTACGTACGGGAGAAGATTCTTCAGTCACGAACGTCAAACCTCTTAAAGTTTGCGTGATGTTATTATATATGCTCAGTTTTTGTATTTGTCTTGAAAGCTTACAACGCACTTCTATATTGATTAGCCCACTTATTTGTTTGTATTATTTTATATTAGAACATAAAAAATGTTTTGACTGTTTGCTCATCCAGGTGATCATACGTATCGTGATTCAATTTCTGTCAACATTTTTAACTCAATATAATTCAGTGTAATCAAATAATAAAAAAACGTAATTCGATACGGTACCGTGTTCCACAGAGATTTTGAAAAAACATATAAATTAATTAAAACTATGTTTTACTCTACGAAGGCACTAATTTTAAGATAGTAATTATGCAATACTGAAATTGCGTGCATTTATAACGAATACAATGGATTCTAATAACATATATACGAGTATATGACCTTTTTTCCGTAATTGACATACGGGTGATTGATTTTCAAACGTGATGCATCTATTTTATAAAATCAAATCAAATTGCACGAGGTAAAATTTACTTTTATTTGTCCGTTCCTGTGGCGCAACTGTTAGCGTTGTGGGCTTGCGTGCCGGATCGCACGGGTTTGAGTACCAGTACGAACAGCATTTTTCTATCGATTTATCTACTTCTATTCGAAAGCATGGGTGTTTGTGATGTCTAAAATTTTCGTCCCACTGACTTAGCCTTATCCTTCTATCCCTACTAATATATTTGGAAAAGAGAGATTGAGCGACTGAGTAACAAACATTTCTCGTAGAAAAACTTCTGTTCAGATACCTCCATTAGGGATGGCCATATACTCCACGTTGGTAGCAACGTTCCCTCTAAGCTGCGCGCGTGCGCTGCCGCACACGAGTTGGGAAGCCCCCGCGCACTCATTCCGGGTTGGCGCGCACTACAAGACAGTTGCTCAATTAATATTTGAAGGTCCGCGCAGCCTCCACGCAGCCTTTGAAATTTCCGCACAGCTAACCCTTCGGCTTAGAGGGAACATTAGTTGGGAGAGGACATGGATTAAAAAAAATGTTTTTGGGCCTGTTATCTTGCGTCGAATTTTGCCGTTTATTGAATTATTTAATTTGGCATTTGATACTTACTAATACTACATAGAATTACGCAAAAGGATATCGGAAGTCTGTTGTGTTTAATTTCGTATTTGAAAACGATGATGGGTATCTAAGAAACTATTCTATGACCCCGATGGTAGGTACTCAATGTTCCACCCACCTGCGTTAGCTACAGCTCCATTCTTAAATAGTATAGCTACTCTTGTTAAAGAGCGTATCCCTAGTAGCGCTGATTCTAGTAAAAATATTTACCGATCTGGATTAATCTCGCCGAGCATGATTGTTTTATAATTTATCGGACGTGGAAAAATAATATAAAAAGCCGCCACTGCATGCAAGGCAAGGAGCCATATCAACTCGGGCGGCCCCGGTCCAGTGGCGTGGATCGCGGGCGGCTGAGGCGACGCGGATGGCGTGGCCCAGTGCAGTACCTGCGGGCGGGGTTATCAGCCGTGGCGATTGGGGTCGCCCAATTTACGGGAATACGAAATCGCCGCGAATTTTGCGGCGCTTCAAGCGGGCGGCAAAACGCTGACGCCGCTCAAGAATTCATTTTTATTGAATTGGAATATAGAACCACCCAAGTAAAAATCGCTTTCCTTGGCTGTATATTTTCTGTCTTTTTTATATTTTATTTATTACTGAGTACCCACATATTTTCTATCCCCTAGTTCAGCGGTCACCAAACTACGGCCCGCGGGCCAGATCCGGCCCGCCAAAGATTTTAATCCGGCCCTGCAAAAGTTCCCATTTTTCGTATTTAAATTATTCAATTAATAAATATAAAATTTACAATTTTATGCCGTGGTTATGAGTTCATCCAAGCAATTGTACACTTCGTACTAATAAAAATTTACACGTGGTAGTATCGGTTCGGTGATTCTACCGAACATTACTTTTCCGAACACGAACACTCCGAACGGGAATAGTCCGAACACGAACACTCCGGCCAAGAATACACCGAACACCGATTCTTTCGGACTCGGAATCTTCCGCACACAGAACCTTCCGGATATAGAATACTTCGCACACCGAATACTCCGAACATTTAAATATTTTTATTAGAAAAATCATTGTTTTATTGTAACGTGGAATGTTTTATGGCAATTATGCCAAATATTTTTCATAATGAAAACAAGAAACGTATTTAATTTTCATGTATATAAGCAGTTTAAAATTTTATTCGTATTTTAGCTTATTAATTTTAAAAATTGCGTTGTATTATAATTGTGCTGATATTTTTGATTATATTGAAAGGAAATACCATGCATATAAACATTTAAAATTGCAAATTGATATTAACAGTACTTTAAACATAATTTTATTATCTTATTGATACTCATATTATACATATTTTACATTCACTTGACAAATGCAAAAATGTGTACATGAAATTTTAAACATATTATGTGTTTGTAAATTTTTTATTGCAATGACTTCAATATATAATTTTAGCAATTATTATTATTGAAAGAAATGAAAGTATAGTAGAAGTTATTCTTAGATCTGTTAATATTATATTCCCCCTCCCACCCATCCTATCTTATGAACGGGGCGTATCGAGAGTGATTAGGTTACCACGAGTCCTGTCCTAGTCCTATCCTTCTATCCCTACTCTCTTTGGAAAAAGAGAGGTTGGACAACTGAGTAACAAGCAGTTCTCGTTGAAACACTTATGTTGCGATAAACTGATGGCCATAGACTAGTATACTTAGGACTGTGACTTTTTCTTTGAATTTGCAATACTTCTTTGTGAATCAATGTTATACAATGACAAATGTAGGCATTATAGCTTTAAGATAGATTTTTGTGTTAATTTTTTAAAACTTTATAAAGCATAAAAAATAGTTTAATGTAGTTTGGTGGTTTGGTATGCAATATAAGTTTTTATTTCAGAATTAAAGTCAATTAATGTTATTGTTGAGAGTTTTAATACATGTTTTGACGTTATAAAAACGTCGTAATCTTATGACAGTAGTGCTTTAAAAAAAATAGTTTATTCTTAAATAGAAACTCACGATATAAGAGATAATACATATTTATTATTGTTGAATATAAACATTTGTTTTGGATTAAATGCACGCAGTGCTAAAAGGTCTTTGGTTTACAAAATAATAATGTTATTATTTTACAACCATTTCGTGCGAAAACATTGTAGATCTGTTAATGGCTACCGACCCTCTGACTTCAGCGTCAGAGGATTAATACCTGAAGGGTATTATATTGTAATAAATATATATTTTGTAAACATGTATATTGTGTATGTATATTTTGTTTTTTATTATATTATAATAAATACATATTTTGTAAACTTTTCATATTTGGATTTTAGATCTACTATGAGTCGACCTTTTTAGACAGTTGACACAATGATCGCTTGCTTACATAACAAATAAATAATGTTGCTATAAAACCTTATTCCATCATATTAAAACATATATTGTGCATGTAATTTAATGTGTATATAAACGTTTATATTTCTCTCAATTTTTTCAATCAATAAAAGAAAAACATTAATATGAAGTGTAAAACTATGCAAATAAATGAATTCAATAATTAGAATGCCTTTATTGGTACTTTATTCCTTTTTAATTTGTTATAAAGTATACCTATTGCCTACATATATATGTAACCTCATATTAATTAATATTCTGATTGGGTTCCAATAAGAATTTATTTGTCCTCCGGCCCGGTACGTTTTTAAAAACGTCAATCCGGCCCGTTTCTCAAAAAGTTTGGTGACCCCTGCAGTTGACTATTTTATCCTACTCAGTTTCACCATCAATATTTGTATCGCTATATTTGTATAACTTTAATTCTTGGATTTCTAAATAAAAAAATATGTCTATGGTTTAATATCTCTTTACCTTTCTGAATGAAGAGTTAAAGCGATCGATACATAAAATTTCTTATTAAACATTGCCCACTTACATGCTCCACTAGGAGTTCATATTCTTCGCATCAGGCCGGGTTCTAATTGATATCGACTGTGGAAAGGAAAAAGGACGTAACCTACACATATCAATTTTTACAGGAGGCGCAAAAAACGTGTTTTGAAGATTTTGGGTCATATGCAAATTATGAATTATCCACAATCTTGAAAAGCACGGTGGTGTTTAATTGACATAATCTAATATTTATCAAAGAAATTGTCTATGAAAAACTTTTATTTCAGTCTTTTTTCTTGGTTTTAATTTTTTACAAGGTCATCTTTTTCAAACATAAAAGCTAAATTTAGATACTAATTCGGCATTTGCAGCTTGCATCCTTTTGATAGAACATGTATCAAGTGTGATACATTGTGATTATCGAAAAAAACCTGTTTTGAAAAAACTGTGGGTTACGTCCCTTTTCCTTTACACAGTCAATATGGATTGTTAGATGAAAATAAAATGTGTTAACTCTTTTAAGAATGATTAATTTTAGTTATAGTTATAGCGTTACCGAAAACAATCAAAAAATATTCTCTTTCGATCTATAATATATATATTTTTTAAATATTCTTGTCATTTATTAAATGATTTATTTTTTAATTTATTGTATTTTTTTAAAATTGTGCTTAGAATTTAAAGACAGTTTATTCATGTATTAAAGTACATGTTTCTGTTAAGATATATCGTTTTATTATCCATGATAATACAATTTGGTGTTTTAACTGTTTTCAAAAGTGTGAAAAAAAAATTGAACGATTAAAATTTAATATTGAAATTCCACCAAGCACCTTCAGTCGAAATCTTAAATAATTGAAAGAAAATTTTTATAATACCGATATCTACTAGTTTCAAAAGTTAACAAGTGGTAATTTGTAGTTAAAAAAAGGCCACCTGTGTGGTAGAATGGTCAACGTCGTTGACTTAGGCTACGGAGGTCACGGGTTCGAATCCCAGTACGAACAATTTTATAAATTGATCTTTCAAAAGATTTAAGAATTTCTGTTCGAAGGCATGGATGTATGTGATGTCTTGAATTCCCTCTCCTTCCCATCCTATCATATGAACAGGGCGTACCGAGAGCAATTAGCTAACCACTAGTCCTGTCCTACCCCTGTTCTTCTATTCCTACTCTCTTTGTAAAAAGAGAGGTCGAGCGACTGAGCAACAAGCAGTTCTTGTAGAAACACTACTGTTGAGATAAACTCCATTAGGAGTCCATATGCTTCACACTGGAAGCGGACATGGCTTTAAAAAATTGTAGTTATTTAAGAATAGTAGTAACTAATAAAATGCTGCGAAAACGTCGAAAAAACTCATTTAAATACTATTAGAATGAACTATATTTTTTTTCCTAGATAATCCTAGAATTTCTTAAATATCTCTAAAGAAAAGCCTATAAACTAAAAGAATATTAAACTTTGCCTATTGAGTTGCTTGGAACTAACTATATATATATAATGAAAAATTACAACAAGAACGTAATCTCAGTTAAATGTTCAATTACTTAATACTATTTAATAATAAATACGATAAGTAGACAAGCCTGTATATTATCAAAGATTTAAAGATTTCCTAATCCAATATTTGACGTGCCCTCAAAAAAAACGCCTCTCAATGAAGTTGTTTAACAAAAGAGTAACAATACAATGCTTTCAAAAATAAATATTATAATATATAATACCAGGAGTTGCAATATAAAAATGATTTAAAGCTCGAGTACTTTCATACTGTTTGATTGTTTTGAATATCCTTGAAAGAGATCTAGATAACAATAGATTACTGGCAATAAATTCCTCTTTCGTTTGGCAATATTTCAAATGAAATCCACCAATTCAATTCTTGCACTATAAATCGTGCATCAATTGACCCCGCGTTCCTCGGTAACTCCGTTTTGTTTTGACCATTCTACAGGATACGATTTTGCGCCGAAGTATTGTAACGGGATTGATATTTTTGTTAGTTTTAATTCTTAAATGTTTGTTATTTTCAAATGAAAAAAAAAGGTTTGCCTGTACAATACATTTAGTTTAAAAAATATTTGTTATTGATTATTGTTTCTAACACACTTTTAGATATCAGTCACTATAAGGAAATGAAAGCTGTTTATATAAGGATATGTATAATATATCAAAAACATGGCAATGGAATACAGCCAGACAATAATACTTGTCATTGATGTACCCATATGAGAAATTTTAAACATGCAATGTGGAAGCAACAATATGAATTAAAAAATAATGTTTACTAAAAACTTAGATGGAAAATTCGATCTTCACAAACGCCACATATCACTGATTAACTAAACTGTAAAATTATATTTATATTGAATGTCTTATCTTTATTGGCAGTGCTTTGATGAATAATTTGTATAGCCGTTGCAACTGTTACTCATATAATCCGTACGTATAATTGATAGTAATTGGGAAGATAATGTTTTATGTACATATATATGTGCGGGGCGGAGAGACTTCGGCGCCTTAAAAAAAGAGATCTAAACGAGTGAATAGTACTATTTTATTTATGGCGCTTATGCGCTTGTGTACGACGCACGTGGGTCTGTGTGTGCCACACTCTTTGCACACGCCACGAGCCGGCCCTGTGTACGAATAAAAACATTGATTCTATTTTTTTTCTTATCAATTACAAAATTTAGATTGAGGCTTTTTGCTTTTCTTCTGGACTCAGGGAAAGTGTAAGATTTAAACAATAATAGTACCAATTAAAAATTATTTACTAAAGAGAGCCGTTTGTCAGATTTACTACTGATTCATTTCTAGAGAACCATATTTTAGTTTTTGAATATCATCTCAAAAAGTGACGTTTTTTCTATTAATGATGAGCTAAGTTATTGAACAATTCGATGTTTACTACGGAAAAATTAAGTGCTTTAAAACTTATGTGTTTTATCGGCGCACGATTTTTTGGTCTAAGTTTATGGCTTTTGGCAGATGAAGGTCTCTCCACTAATAAGCTCTCTGTGTTTTACTGATACGATACCCTCTCACGTTATATTTTAACCATGACACTTTTCCGCAATTATCTTGAATTTGTATGTGGTTTGGTTGAATATTTTAATACAAACGCGCAAGATATTATATTTCGTACCGAAAGTGGACTTTATTTAAATGAGGCCATATAATATTAAAAATATGTGCACTACATTCTGTATTTACTAGAGCAGGAGCTCTCAAGCGATGGAGAATTTATGCCGTATATCAAATATTTGTATAATGTATGATTATTATTTGATATGCCTTTTTTGGTCTAGAGTTAAATGGGAGGTGGGGGATAATAAAAAAGGAAATGTACCAAAATAAGCTAAGAACCCCTCTCTTAGACTTCCAAATAAATATTGGTACATAAATAAGCATATATACACCAGTACTATTAGTAACGACTCCTTCCAGCGATATGATTTTTTAAATTTTTATTTGGGAAATCAATAAATTAATTAAATATTAAATACCATTTTACTTATTCAGACATTAAACAATTTAAAAATAGCCTGATTATTTTGTTAAAGGATTTTTAATGTTTAAAAAATAATCCCACTATCAGGCATCAATAAATCATTGCACGCACGATAAGAAGATGGCTAATTGCTTAAATCAAGCTGTCCATAATGGCAAGAGTATCCCTCAATCTGGAAGACTTACTCTTCTTATGATAAAAATCCACAACTGATTGTGAAAACAAATCATTAAATAAAATGTATTTACATACTTCTGTATGAACTTATATAACACGGATTTATTTTATTTGATGTTTTCGTTGAATGATACAGCCGTGTTGTACGAGATTCAAGTGATTTCAAATCTTAAACATATTCCGTAAAGTTAACACATACATATTTATAAATAATTGTAAACTTCTATTTTTTAAAGATGATTTGTAAAGCAATAGTAGAAATATGTTTCTACAATTACACCTGCTTGTAGCTCTATCGCCTAATTGCTTCGTAGTAAACGCCAATCAACCTTACCTTCCGTGTCATACTACTAATTGACTTGCAACACTGCATATCGTTAGGATAACAAACAATCAGTTAATAGCCGTTAATGACTTAATTATGTTTCAGACCTGACTTTATATTATAATGTATGACGATTTTCATCCTATTACCAACACGTGAAGTAGTTAGGGTTACCAGCCGTCCAGTAATTTTTAATAAGTTGATGGCTAGAATCAACCAAAACAGATATTTATTTTGTATATTTTTCCTCTTCAAAAAGAAAAGAACAATACTGTAAGTGATTTATTTACTACCGAAAAACTGTTTTGATTAATATAATTATATCTTATATAAACCATGAAAGATGCGCAGTGGGTATAGAGCAGGGGTTCCCAACTGGTAAGGGATTCCCCTCTAGAAGGAATTTCAGAGTTATAGGGGAGGGGGGTCGTTGGATTTCTAGATTTTTATGTTTGAACTAAAACTGAATCTTGGGTAGGGGGTAGTTATATTCTGAAAAAAAGTGAATGGGAGTAATGGAGAAAATACAGTTGGGTGCCCCTGGTATCGAGTCCTTATCTCTACCGAAGCTTTGCACGAAAACTGCTTGTTACTCAACCTTTCTCTTTCGTAGAGAGAATGGAATAAAAGTAGAGCACTAGAAAATGCTAAGTGATAAGCTAATCACTTTCGTCACGCCCCGCTTTTTTATGATCAGATGGGTGAATGGGTGAATGCATTTCAGATATAATATAAATCTATGCAATTGAACAGAAATTCATAGACCATTTATAAAATCTGTCTGTACTGAGTTTTGAACCCATAATTACGGTGACTGTAGCCAACGTCATTCATTGATCAGTCGAAATATATTTAAATATAACAAAACATATATGAAGCAAATGCGCTGTAAATTATATTGAAAAAAAACACTTTTAATTCAATTTAACCAGGGCCAATAAATATAAAAACACCCCATACGTCTATGATTAAAAAACAAATTTGAAATGAAAAAATCATCATAATGACTTTGTCTAGGACCTAATTGCATCTCTTACTTCGAGGCTTCAAATATCGACAGTAAATATTTACCTAAAATAATTGAAAAACGTAGTTGATAACCCTTAATGAGTGATTAGTGATGTTTAATGGCTTTATTATAGAAGCCCTTCATATTATATCGAGTTATTCCTGATTCATTTTCTGCTGATTTTATTTACGTACCGTTATATTTTGTTTTTAGTAAAGTATACTAGAACCAGTGGCCTAACCAATTCTTAATTGCGTTTGGGTTGAAATTAAACGTTTGTGTTTTTCGTGTTGCATGATATATAATAATAATTTCAATGAAGAAGATTCAAAATTAATAGCCGTATATGGATTCTAATAAGACAAAAAAAAACATTGTATTTAGTTCAACATTTTTTTTTTACAAAATGAGTTTATAGCTATTTCGGCGTGCACCGTCATCAGAACTATCATAGTATAACATAGTTCTGACGATGGATAGATATACTCATTTCATAAAAAAAAATGTATAACTAAATACATTGATATTTTTTACCTTATTACAATGGAGTTCTACTAAGTAAATGCCAATTCAATCAACGTATCGATTGGTTTGCTGTGTGTCATATTTAGCTGTTTCCCATAAAGGTGAGCCTTTGAATTAAAAACGGATACATCATATTAAATTTGATAACTTTGTTCTCCACATTTTGTTTAACAATAAAAAAAAAAAAAAAACACTTGTTCCAATTCCACATTTATTTTATACGATCAGGACCAGTTTCGCTCATCACGAGAATTTTTTTAGTTTGATATTACGGAAAATTGACATGTGTTTCGCCTCGTTAAGAAGCAACCTCAGACAATACCGCAAGGTTCAAGAATTTATTTCGGTGACTAACAGCCACGAAAATTTTTGATGTGTTTTTTTATACAATGTATTGAAATTACAATATTTTTTTATGACTGTCTTGTGTTGTTGAATTTATTGTTACTAAGAAATCCGTTTTGCGCTTCTGCGTTTTTTGTTTCTGGGAATCTTGTAAGAACAAATATTTCGTGTAAAAATATAGTATTTGTTCTTTTTAGTGAACCGTGTTATTTTAAAAGGGCTCGTATTTAAACGGTCAGAATTTTAATTCATTTTCGGTCAGAATTTTTAATACATCGGTCAGAATTTATATTACACTGGTCAGAATTTATATTAAATGGTCATAATGTATCGGTCAGAATTACAGAGGGCAGAATAAATAATTTATGGTCAGAATTTATATTAAGTGGTCAGAATACATATTAAATGGTCAGAATTTATATTAAATGGTCAGAATATAAATGGGATCGGTCAGAATTTAAATGGAATCGGTCATATTTATTTTGACAGATGGTCTGATTTTTTTTGATGATATGATGTCATCGTATTGCGTTGCTATTGGTGCAAAGTGAAGTTGCTTACGGCAAATCGTCCAATGGGCGATTGGACGAGCGTTGCTACTAGCGCCACGGTCATTGAATGAATCACTATTATTGCGCGCCCAAAGGAAGAATTGACAGTTTTCATAGACTAGCTTCCCACATCCAGGCATTTGTATGTTTCGTGTCAAAAAAAGTTTTTATTTAAAAAAATGTTCACGGTATTTCCGCCTAACCGATATTCTTTTGGTTATTAAATAATTTTAAATAATCTAAAAGTTGCAACTATTTTTTATTATTTGTACAATTCGATACATTGTGATCTGCTCTAAAGAGAGTAAAGGAAAGGATAATATTTTTGGAAAGAACATTTAAATAAATAATTGCTATGGTACATTTCATAGCGACTGTGGAAAGGAAAAAGGACGTAACCCTCAATTTTCCAAAACATCTTTTTTTCGATAATCACAATGTATACAACTTGACAGACATTCTATCAAAAGGATGGAAGCTGAAAATGCCGAATTAGTATCTAAATTTAACTTTTAAGTTTGAAAAAGATGACCTTGTAAAAAATTAAAACGAAGAAAAAATACTGAAATAAAGGTTTTTCCTAGATAATTTCTTAATTAATATTAGATTATGTCAATTAAACACCAGTTTAGAAGTCTCCGTGCACTTCAAGGTTGTGTATAATTATTAATTTGCATATGGCCCAAAATCATCAAAACACGTTTTTGCGCCCTTTGTAAATTTTGATATGTGTGGGTTACGTCCTTTTTCCTTTATACAGTCGATATAATACACTTATTGTAAGGAAAACACTATTTTTTTTTAATTGAAAGAGGTGAGTATTTTTTATTTGAATTTAAAAAAGTGAAAACTAACAACATTCATCATAAAGCCTTGGTTCCTCTTGGAATCCTACATCCACTGCACTTCGGTGGATCCCTACCTTTATATAAACAAACCGAGTGGTATGTAATCAGATGATGCGTTATTTGTAATAATAATGACTCATTATAAGAGTCTGCTTTTCCACACATAACATGAATGTTGAAAAAAAAGGATTATTAATTTCATTTTTTTTTTATTCTGACCGAAATATTTATAAAATTTGACCGTACAATAGATTTTATTCTGACCGTATATTAATTTTATTCTGACCGTTTATTATTTTTATTCTGACCGTTAGTATTTTTATTCTGACCGTTAACATTTTTATTCTGACCAAAAATTGAATTTTATTATGACCAAAAGTTGATTTAAATTCTGACCAGAAATTGATTTAAATTCTGACCATTTATTTTGTTGCCTTTTAAAAGCGTGTAAAAAAGAAATGATTGTTTATCAAATACAGTATGTAACAAAAATAAAATAAAAGAGAGCGTAAAAAATGTTTTTTATATAAAGTCATTGGGAGACGGTAACCAACATACCCTAATCAAAATTTTAAATCGCTGAAAAATTTAATACATCTTGACACATAACTGACTCCTGCACGGCGTCGCTTTCCCATTCCAAAGAGTTAATGACCGTAAGGTAGATCGTAGTTTGCGGCCCGGTGCAATGTGAATTTTAAGTATTGCCGCCCACTCTAACTTCGACTCTGTCCAGGATTGAGTTGCCCTTTGAGGTGTGCTTTAAGTATCCGTGCGTTCAAATTTGGGCAGCTCACTCTTTTGGGATTTATTGCCGAGGCATCTACACACCTTTTTTCTTCTACACAGTGTACTTATCCATCACAGAGATGGTCAATCTTTGAAAAACTTAATAATTTTATATTACTGCAGAGCCTCGATTATCTGGAACAATTAATTATGAAAGTAGTCTGGATTAGGGAATCCAATCCCGAGATCCAGGATCCCGTGCAGTTTTCGATACATTTTGATTTTAAAACAGAAACGTGTTGTTGTTCAAGCCGGCAGTTCACGCATATGCAATAAACGATGCCCAACTTTATTATTAAGACTTTACCTTTGCGATAAGAGAGAGTCGTAGTCGAAAAGGTAACTTGATGCCAATCATATTAAATTTCTTCAACGCATTATACGCACGTGTACTGTATTTAAATGCATTTGTCGACAATATTTATTGTTTGTTATTATTAAGCTGCACATTTGAATATTTTTTAAATTTATTTTTCGCTTTGTTCTATACATGAATGAATGTTACCAGATATCAATAGCAATGTTTTGCGTAATTTATTTTCCATAAACATTAATTTTGTGCCGTAAATCGAAAACTTTGACTAAATGGCGAAACAATCGATGCTCTGGTACTCTGGGAATATTTTAATATTTAAATTACTTCTATTTACTCCAATAAAATTATTAAAAATGTATGTATGTGGACGGCAATTTTAGAAATCTCCATTCTTGCAGTCTGAAGTAGGTAATTGCTTTTTTCAGTTATCGACATTAATCATTTTAAGTTATATTTCGTATTTTTACATAATGTATGCATATTAAGTTAGTTTAATAATTATATTTTTATACGCATATTTTTTTAAGAGTAATTAAAAAATCCACTCATTCACCTCTACATCACAAATAACTGAGATTAAGAGAGCTTTTTGTAAACGTATTGGTAGCTTACAGCTGGTTATACAACATAGAATATTTTTTTAAAATTTATTTTTCACGAATATTATCAATTTTTATTTCTTAAAAAAATGTACTAATCCCGGGACCAGACCCGGGATCGAAAAATTTTAATCCCGAAATTCCGGGATCAACATTTTGGATCGGGATTGGATTCCCTAGTCCGGATAATAAAAAATCTAGAAAGACGAAACAACAAGTATATATATCTATATATATAAAACAAAGTGGGGTTAGTTACACCACGTATATCTCGAGAATTACTGCAAGGATTTCAATGATATTTGATTTATAAAATTCTTATTTACCTAGAATAGCAGAATAAGCATTAAAACATCGGAAAAATATCACGGAAAATAAATTATGAAGAAAATTAATATCTTCATACAGAACAAAATTTTCAAATGAGGAATAGGTCAAATAATGACATGTTGTTTTATGCTCAGTTCAGGTAGATGACACTAGATGACACTGTATTTATACGATAGACTTTTAAATAATTTTGAATTTAGAGTATAATCGATGATATGAAATGAAAACGAAAGAAAATCGAATACTATTGAAATGAGGTTATGTTTATAATTAGGTATGATACATTTTTTGACAACAATATTACGATGTTTGCACGAACGTTTGTATCGAATTGACAATTCAAATTTGATGTTCGATTGTGTTCGATTTCATATCTGTCAAATCTCTGGTCTAAATATTGACATTACATTTAAATGTGTTTCGTGCATTAGGTGTGATTGTTTGTTTGTTATTTATTCAATGTTCTTAGATTAGTTTTATTTGGAATTAGAAACTGTACTCTTTTCACTTCAATTAATACTATACTATTTATATATAGAACGTCAAAAAAATATTTCGTGATATTTGACAGCAAAAGTACATTGTGAATTATATTACATAACGTTAGTAAGCCATTACTTTATGGTTATTTTTAAATGCATACTGCTACGTACGTAATTCCTGTGTCCACTGTCAATACTTGATGGAAAAGCATTCTATATTTAATTAAACGGTTTTTCTCTTATATAATGTCGAATGCGAAATTATTAACAAAGAAAGTTTCAATTGACTATTTTTATGAAGTTCAACGAAAATTGTACAATTTCTTTTTTATGTTTTGTCAACAATTATATCGACTATGGAAAGCAAGAAGGGCGTAACCCACACATGCGCAAAAAAGTGTGTTGATGATTTTGGGCCATATGCAAATTATGAATTATACAAAAACTTGAAATGCACGGACACGTCTAAACTGGTGTTTAATTGACAAAATAATCTATATACATAAAACAAAGCGGGGTTATTTACACCACGTATATCTCGAGAATTGCTGCACGGATTTCAATGATCTTTGATTTATTAAATTCCTCTCCGGCTAGAATAGCAGAATAAGCATTAAAACATCGGAAAAATATCACGGAAAAGAAATTATAAATAAAATTAATATTCTCATAGAGTTTTCAAATAATGAACATTTTGTTTTATGCTGGGTTCAGATAGATGACACTAGATGGCACTGACACGATCGACTTTTAAATAATTTTAAATTTAGAGTATGGATTAGAATAAAAAAATCGATGATATGAAATGAAAACGAAAGAAAATCGGATAATATTGAAATGAGGTTATGTTTTCTGACTTAGAAATTCTTTCTGAATCTCCAAATCAGATACGCACATAATTTTCTATCATTATTTTGACATGCTTTCCATCGAATCCATGTGAACTGTGGAACAAGGTACAAGGATGACATGTCAGAAGACATTTTACATCAAATTCGTGTCAGTTCAGGGAATCCCGATCTCGAGATGAATGAAGAGATACATAACCAGGCTTTGCTTTAGATCGAAAACATGTGTTACCTCATGTGCGGCAGTTTGTTAGTCAAGTTAGGAATGCCAACGCCAGATCGTGGAATGAACGACGCTTTCAATCGAAAATTGGAACGTAAACGTGAATATTTTCGAGATGCATTGAACCAATCAGTTCAAACGAATTTACCACTGTTGAACCCACAATAGAGGGAAGTGTACGATACGTTAATGAATGCAATTTATGATGGAAATGGTGGCTTATTTTGCCTTGATGCGCCCGGTGGAACTGGGAAGATATTCCTCATGTCATTGATTATGGCTACTGTTCGTGCGAGATCCGAAATTGTTGTAGCAGTTTCTTCTTCTGGAATAGCGGCTACGTTGATAAAAGCATGCCGAACGGCTCATTCAGCGTTGAAATTTCCGTTAAACCTCCAAACGACTGAAAAACTGACATGCAATTTTGCGAAACACTCAACAATGGCTGAAGTTTTGGAAGCGAGTAAAATCATCAACTGGGATGAATGCACAATGGCACACAAACGCGCATTGGAAGCACTCAACCGAACTATGAAAGATCTGCGCAGTGACTCAAGATCTTTTGCAGGCGCAGTGATTCTATTATCTGGCGATTTCTGCCAAACACTACCAGTCATTCCAAGATTGACCGTTGCCGATGAAATAAACGCTTGCATCTGCTGACGACAAACATGCGAGTTACATTTCTAAACGATCCATCTGCCGAAGATTTCTCCAAGCAATTGCTGACTATCGTCGGTAACGGCCGTGTTCCTGTTGACGAATCGAACGGATTGATTTCGATTCCGCCGAATTTTTGCAATTTCGTCTCAACGAAGGACGGCTTCATCAACAAAATGTTCCCAAACATCTAATCACAAAAATCACAATTGGTTGATTGAACGAGCAATTCTTGCGGCTAAAAAAAAAGATGTGGATCATTTAAACTTCACAATTCAAAATCAAATCGTTGATCTACTGCATTCCTTTAAATCTATCGACTGTGCCACGTGAATTACATCATTTCAATGTAATTTAAATACTTTTCATTTTGAATTTTGCCCATTTATTGAACTTAATTCATTTTGAGTATTCATTCAAACTGAATTTAATTCATGCAATAAATTAACACAACATTTATCGATCCTGAGGCGGTACGAAGTTCGTCGGGCCAGCTAGTATATATATATATATTAGTGCAATATAATTATAAAATTATGAAATACTGAGGTAAAGTGTGGTGAGTGCTATTTTAAGAAATAAAAAAGAATTTGATGCGTTATAATATTTTACATCTCTTAAAGTATCGTAAAAGTGAAGAGACCTCAGTAAATACACACTGCAATAATGTTATCTCCCCAAAATTAAAATATGCAATCCACCGAAACACTAAAGTAAGGACTTAATAATATTTAAAAGTTCAATAGAAAAGTTTTAAAATTTTACTACATGGCTCACATCACTTCTTGAGGGTTCGTTCATCTGTAATGGGTATTTTTCATCTGACGTGAGGGTCACAAGGTTTAAAAGTTTTTTTTTTAAATATTTTTCATCTACGTCTCTTTTCACTCTAAATGTGGAGCGTATAGCCTTCTAATAGAGTTATATAATCAAAGGGTTTATATACGAAAAATGCTTGTCACTCAGTTGCTCAACCTCTTTTTTCGAAAAAAAAACAGTCGTAGAAAGATAGTGCCAAGAAAGAAATAGTGGTATACTAAAAGCTGGGAGAAAAATTTTGAACCTCAACATCTGTGCCATGCTAAACAACATGCTATTTGTACTGGAAATCTAACCTGTGAAATTCGTTTCGAAAGCCAACAACGCTGACCCCTACGCCACGGGTTCGACACGTAATGAAATTGGATATCATATTCCATTTAAAGATTTACTAAGGGCTCGATAAGAAAACATAAATGTTTTCATGCGACGAATTTACGATTTTATGGTCGTTAATAAACTGTTGATTATTTCTGAAAGGCATCACACTTGAAGCTTTCTGCAGTCGTTTGTTTCATACCTTCACCAATAAATTATCGAACGCGCTTCTTATTTCGCGAACTCATTTTTTATCCCTCTTCGTATGCTAATCAACGCTCAAGCAGATATTCCCACTCTTTGACTAACTTAATCTCTCTGTGGTATTTTGTTGAGAGTAATTTCGCTCAATACATTCGAATCATACTAACTACTACCGAAGTAGCATTCTTAATGCAACTATAATTCTTTGACGCGAGCTTTTAATATCGGCTATCGAAGAAATGTAATCTCAATTAAATGTTTTTTTTTATACTTGTAATAAGTTCAGTCATACACCGACGTACAAGTTATGAACATATTATAATATAATAATTTAAAGTTTGGGGTAAAAGTTAAACAACCCGACACCAAAATATTATAAAAATCCCGTCTTAAATAATTCCATATTACATATAAAACATTGTTAAAAGGTTTATATTGTCGATTGAATCTGCCTTTACTAAGTACAACTTCATTATAATAAGGTGAAAAAAGCAAAGTATTTTAGTTTTACAAATATTATTTAATACATATTCTTCTTCTTTGACCATATTCGTTCCCTATGTGGAACATGTGGCCACCACGCGAATCCTCCATAATCCCTGTCTTCCGCCAATTGCTTTACTTCCTCTCATGACATGCCAGTATCCTTCAGTTGCGCCGAGTACATATTATAGATAGAATACGACGGTCGTCCGGGAAACCGGGATCCCCCCGGTCGAAAGAAAAATCAGGCAGGATTAAAGCTTTCCGGAGACATCCGCAGCACGTGACCCAGCCAGTTCCACCGCCTCTCCATAACCACTGACGTGACGGGGGTAACTCAACCGATTTTATATAAAGTTGATAGCTATTTTGGCCTGAACCCTCATCACAACTATCCTGAAACTTACATTCACTTAGCTAAGGCTTAGAAAAAAAAAATACAATATATTCGTGTGATATTAATTCGTTTCACAACGTATTTCGGTGTATAATTTGTTTTTGCTGAGAACTCTCATGTTTTTCGGCTTTCATTCAAATATGCTAAAAATCGATCTGTAATAAAAGACAAGCAAATTATCTATTACGTTTCTGTATGTATCCGTCACATTCATATGTCTTTCTGTATATTTAGAATATGCCTTTAGTGAATTAAGTTAGTAGTCTGATGAAAATGATTCTCATACACTAGTGATTTACCCCCGTCCAATGAATATGTAAAAAAATGTATATTGAGTTTGTAAGACTTTGGGTTTTCCTTCCCATATTCCGTAAATTTGTCGAAGAAAAAGCCGCGTATTTGTTAAACTAGCGACATGTGTTAATATGTGAAGCAGGATAGGAAAAAAATATTACATGTCTAATTTTTTCGGCAGTATTCACACTCGAAAGTGCAAGACGCGTCCAGGTTTCAGCGAACATTATTATTGACAAAACCAGTTTGCGGAATAATCAACGAAATTGGCATCTGATAATGCAGAAACCATGTACAAAAACGTTTGATGCTGGGATCGCCTGGCTAACGTGCGACGGGGCTCAGGCAAAAGTGCCGGCACATTCAATTTATCGATGAACATTTCGCATTTTTTAGAAGCTTTCGCTGGACCTGAAGAATTTTGCACTTAAAAATTCAAATTAACTGTTTATACAATCAAATTTGGTAGTAAATTGTTATCTTTCTCAACGATCGTGAATGGCAAAAGCTTACTCTGTAAAATATAGATAAAATCAAAGTACATTTTTGTCTGATTCCACTTAAAAAAAAGGTGTTTAAAAGAGATTACCTGAGCACTTATTTGGAACAAACTTATATCCAACTGTACGAGATAATATTAAAAATCTGATGATTTGCATGTATCTGTTTTTTTTTTGAATAGCAACAAATCTATCATTTAACTTTTATTGAAGTTAAGAAATCCAAAAAAAAATAATCATTATTTCTCGCTTAATGATAAAATTTAAACATACATATGTTCAAACCAAATATATAATATCAAATCAAATAAATCATAGGTAACTTATTATCACGGCTTTGGAGTCGGAGTTGGAGTCATAGTCGCGGAGTCGTGGTATTTTGGCCGGAGTCGGAGTTGTGAAAAATGAGCGGCTCGATTTTTTTTTTGAAAAATATATTTAATGATGTGTATTTAAACAAAATAGTCAAAAGTGTTAAAATTTCATGTTTGGCTGACTCAAGATGATCTGATGGTATACATATTTATAAGTTAAAATGAAATCATTGAAAAATTCGTCGGAGTCGTCTTTTTTTTACACGACTCCACAGCCCTGATTATTATACATTAAAAGAATACGAAAGCGAATTTCTCGGATGTGTTCATAAAAGCTTTCCTACATATTTAAAAAAAAATATATATTCTTGTTTTAAGTACATGCTTAAATGACAATTAATCATATAAATTCTACGGTACATATTTTCATGAATATTATTCTCAAAATATAATATTTATTTAACACATATACATAAACGTACATAAGCGTCAAAAACAAGGATTATTTAAATGTATTTTTTTAATATATATATATAAAAACTTGGTTTTTCCCGCGACAGATGTCATGCTTACAAAAAAGATACAAAACATTTTATCTATTAATTGCATTGGAACTTACTTGGTAGAACTCCATTGTAATGAGATGAAAAAACAACAAAGTATTTTAATTCTACAAATATTATTTTATATATGATTGATAGCTATTATTCGACGTATGCCTATGTCAGAACATATACGACATAACAAAAGCATATACCGAAATAGCTATCAACCATAGATATAATTATATTTGGAAAACTAAGAAACGTTGTTGATTTTTCACCTTATTTTTTATCTCTAGTACTATTTTACTGATATTTGAGTCCTTACACTAATTAACTGCTGTGTTAATTGACCGAACAGTTTTGTAGTAAACAATGAAATTCTAGCTTAGCTTTACAATAATCTTCAAGATTTACATATATTATACATGCATTTGTTGAGCAAAAAACAAAACATAGTAATAATAATATACTTATTATATCTTTTGAAAATGCTAATTATATGTTAATATGTTGCTAATGAGATGAACTCTCACTAACTTAACATAAATTATGATTTTTAATTGTTCGAATTTTAATGACGACTATACACTAGTCGTTGTGTAACATTTTTTTTTAACTAGGCATACAGTTCATTGTCTGAATATTGATGTTTATTTTTTTAAACTTTTATATGCAAGTCTGTTAACACGAGTACGCACGTTAAAACTTCATTGATGAAAATAAATACTAAGTTTGAAATATTTATGTTAATAATTCAAACAGGCAAAAGGCGTAACTCTCGCTTCTTTTTTAAGCGAGTGACATGGCTCTGACAGGTTCGGTCAGTGGCGTTTATAATATTTTTAGTTTAAAACAAGAAAATGAAAACATAAAAGCTGTGTAATAAACACTAAACAGAGGAACATCTCAGTATACTATTCATTTTTTTTTTTTTTAATTCGTGTCCACTCCCAATGTGGAAAATATGCCCCCCTAATGGAACTATCTCAGTTTGTTACTAACTAATTCAACATCTATTTTTTCGAAGAGAGTAGGGATAAAAAAGGGATCAGAACAGGACTGGTAGTTAGATAATCACTCTCGCTACGCTTCGTAATTTTACGATTGACGGAAGGGTGGGAGGGAATTTTTGAACATCACAAACATCCATGCCTTTAAATAAAATCTATACGCAGATTGAAAAAATACTGTTAGTAGTAGGATTCAAACCAGCAAGATCCGTAATGTAAGCCAATACCCGACGGCTATTTAACTTACCAATATTTAAATTGTTTACTGGTCAATAGTTTATTCAGAGAATGATCGATGTAAATCTAATATTTCTTTACGATTTTATCAATTGCCGTTATTGTAAAAATGTGATTAGGTTAGATTTCTTCTTAAACAAAGAACTGGAATTAAAATTAAAATCAATTATATAAATACTGGCAATTCTTTGTAAATACTGAATATTTTATTTTGAATAATTTCCAATTCCCCTAATGTTGTAACTACGCGTTTAACGACAAATTAATATTTGATAAAGTTTTTTGAAATGTCACTTTTTTCTGTGGACGCCAATGTGCAACATCCGTCCAATCAAAATGGTCATGTTCGCACTAAATGACTAATACAATGAAGACAAATAGCTGAGGTATTGTATTGGATCCCTAAAATCTTGTCCATTGTTTGGGTAAACAACCTTAATGTACAATTTGATCTTAGTGGAATAAAAGTTCATGCTTTTTGTCCTCTTGATTTTTTATTATAAACGTCAGTGGTACTTACTGTTTGTAATTTAGTTTTTCGTTATCTCTTCGATTCTTTGTATAGAATCATCTGAATCGTAGAAAATAAGATTAACTTGGCTGTGTTTCAAGTAAGTCGTTAACAAATAAAACAACTCCAATCTCGACTCCTTAATTTTTATTTTGAAATGATTTTCAATGTTTTCAATTATTTCCGAATGAATTGAGCATATAAATACTGTATGTACTTACAAATTACAACATCGTAAGTGAACAGGAATGTGAATTCCTCATATCAGTATATCATTATCTCGATACAAAATTAAAAAATCCATCCTCTATTTTATTTTTATTCTTACAAAATTTTATTAACTTATTTAATACTGCAATTGTTTCTAATGGGGTCGGAACCATAATATTTGTATAGACTTAGTAGCATGCAGTGGCGCCAATTTTGTCTTTAGCTGTTATTTTTTTTCCAACTCTGACTCCACAGTCATGAGTAAAATTGTCTCAAAAATAGAACAGCTTGAAAACACGTTTATTATTTAAAATAGACCGATCTCTCTGAAATCTTCTTCGATTTCTTCGAAAGCTTTCTTTCCATCCAACGGGGAATTAATATGGTTCTAAAAATATTAAGTTTAAACATGTTACAAAAATGTGACTTGACTTCTCTGATTTGTCATAATAGGAGTTGCCCAGACCTTGCCAAAAAACAGTAAAACCACTACCAGTTATTTCAAAACAGCAATCGAAAAAAATGTTTGAACGAACAAGACGAACCCCCTCGTTATGACTGAATTAATATGGTGATCAATTTCCATAATATATTGTGAGAAGAATTGAGCAAGTCTGTATAAAATTCAAAATTGCTCTTTCAATTGAATGTTGTACCGGCTCTTGGCTAAATAATTACATACTCCGTCGTCTATTTTTTGTGTATAAATAAATATCTTTGTTCGTATTTGAGTTTTGAAAAAATCGTGAACTATTACTATCGAATAAAAATCGTAGCACTTTTGTTCGAGGTTATGACAAAGTAATAACATTGGTCAACATTCTCGAATCGTAAAAAATATAATATTACAAAAAGGTCACAAAAATATCTCGTATACAAATAAATTATCGAACACGCATTATTCTCAAAGAGAAATATGATTTCTCAGCATGTGATTATGTTGAGCTTTTTATTTTTGTTTTTTATAGTTGACATAACTAAAAGTGAGTTATTAGCTTTTTGAAATTTTCAGATATTTTTTTTGTCAAATGCTGATATTTTCATAAAATCTGAATTATTTGAATGTTTGAAAAAACTCCCGTTGAAGGTAACGGGCTTACAGCTAATATGTAATTATATGTATAATAATTTTTGATTTATTATATTATTAAATGTCGGGCCCGTGATGCAGTGTCAACGTCGTTGATTTCCGTGACGGGTTTCCGGGTTCACGGGTTTCGAATCCCGATTTCTGTTCGAACGTACGGATGTTAGTCTGAAAATCTTTTAAACATTTCTAATCATAAGATAACTTTTTAATACCTCTAATTCTATCATTTCTATTCCTACCCTCTCCGAAATAAAAAAATGCTTGAGTAACTGAGTAAAAAGCTGTTCTCGTAGAAAAACTTCTTTTGAAATATCTCCCCTCCATCAGGAAGTAATATTACGAGCGGATATAGGTTAACAAAATTTGATTAAAATTGATTAATTTTATTAAAAATAATAATAATCATCAGTGCCAACTTACCTTTTGTGAATATGGCTGTAATAATACTGAAGCGCCTCGGTAGTGCCATCTTTCCAGTGGTAACTTTGTCCGGTCATTGTCAGGCAGCTATTGTGCGAGAAGGGTTAACTCGCGCCAGTCGACTTTATGATATTAATAATGACGCAGAGTACCATAGGAAATATAATGCAGAGATCTTGTCATGCGTTATTATACATTTTTTTGCGTACACTCGTCCTAACCCTACCCGACCCTGCAAAGATTAATTAAATCATTCTTGTTAATGAAAGGTTAGTTCGTAAATATTTTTATCCAATAAATGACTTTGTTAAAAATAGTTTCTTTAAGAGAAATGTTATTTTTATTCAGCCGCTATCAGGTAAGGATTAAATTTATACGCGTGCCGGCTGATGATTGCATCAAACCACATCTCGTAACCAAGCTGTGGAGTCATAGTCTAGTGCTTTTTTTTTAAGTCGCAAAAAATATAACTTCAACCCTTTAATTTTTTTATTATTGTGTATGCTAGCTTGACTAAAAATGATCTGGAATTGTTGAGTTGCGAAAAGCAAATTCAAGCTTTTCAAGTTTTGAGCAAATGACGAAAAACTACTATGCATATAAACTAAAGATTACATTTTTGGCATTGTTTATATATGTGTTAGTAAATGTAATATGTATAACCAATCAATTTGTATGCATATATCTTGTATCAATATTCGATTTTTGTTCGAAGGCATGGTTGTTTGTGATGTCTAAAAATTCTCTCCCACCCTTCCGATCCTTCAATAACTGGGTGTAGCGAGTTAGATTAGTTAACCACTAGTCCTGTCCTGGTCTTATTCTTATATCCCTACTACTCTCTTTAAATAAGAGAAGTTGAGAAGTAAAAACAGTTCTCGTAGAATAACTCCTGTTGATATACCTCCATTTCGAGGCCATATACTTTACATTGAGAGCGGACATGAAAAAAATAAAAATAAATATAGTATTCGTTCTTTTTAGTAAACCGTGTTATTTCAAAATCGTGTAAAAGCCGTGTTAAAAAAAGTAGAATGTATATATTTTTACATCTTCCATAATAAGTGTAATATTTCGTTATACGAGGGTTGCTAACTGCTCGACAGAAACACGATAATGCATACGTATATGCGCGGACTTTAGTATGGTTTCTTAATTCAACAGAGGCGGTGCATGATTTTCTTTTGAACGTCTCCGGGTATATGGTGGTAAATTGCAATGCCGGTGTCAGTCAATGCCGTCTCTTCGCTCTGATATTATGTAATTAGGGCTGTCAAAAAATGATGAGCATATTTTATATCATCATCATCCAACAGCCCGTGCCATCCATGCGTATAAGCCCAATTTATTCTGGAAGTACATGTTGGTTGTTGATTACCCCATCATCACCCGCTATGTGTATGCAGTTTCACGGCCGTTTTCCATAACGCAATAAATAAAAAAATAACATTCGGATTTATTTACGTCACTTGAGAAGATTTTCCTTTCCCTACCTGAAAATTCATATACTAAAAATTTCACACATATTTTAGATAGAAGTGCCATGATGGCTATCAACAAAATGTGTTAATTTGCATTGAATTGAATGCATTTCGATTTTAATCTACTTCAATGCAGTTTAATGTATGGCGATTCAATCTCCCAGGGGTGGGGAACCTTTTCATTTCTAAATTCATCTGATTCAACATAAGGCCGCAGTAAAAAAAACGTTGCCATCCCCCACCTCTTTTTTCGACTGTCGAACATATAATGGGCTGATTACGCTCTTTTTTCCAAACGCTTATTTATATATTTTTTTGATCAAAGTGAACATTTTGATCATGTCAAAGATCTACAACAGAGTAACCAAAAGGCCGCAGGTTCCCTACACTACATTCGTCCTAGACACATTTTAATTATTTGTGATCTCAGTGTTCCAGCTTATTTTTGAAGCGACCATTATTTGCAAAGAAAATATGCTCGTTTCTGAAAATGTTTCCCCTGTGTGCGATTAAATAAAATACCGAACTTATTTATGCGCAAATTTATGCGTAAACTCCTGATTTAATTAAATTTTGTTTATATTAATAATTTAAGTGTCGCGTTAGTTGCAGCCCTGTGTTGTAAAATGATTTTATTCCGAAGTTCAATCGATTTCCATTACAAAGCGAATAAATAATCCTTGATTACAAGAAGATTTGACATCGATGTCTGTCCCAGTGAATAGAGTATCGGAAGTTTTCGATTTTATTTGCCAGTTATAGCCCTACTCAATTTTATGTTATTAGAAACTTGTCCACTTCTCCGTATGGCTCTTTGTGCGGTTGGTGTTTGAGAAATTTACAACATTTGAAGTTAAACATACCAAACTTTCAATAGTCACTATTGTATTAAAGATCACTCCGATAGTGGTCAGTGATTTTATCTCGATAATCAAAATTCCAAGCGAAAAGATTTTCGTATTACATATTCCCTCTCTATTTTTATTTTATTAATAGTTATTTTATATCCAAGCAAGAATTTGATTGTTCGTATTGATTTAAAATAATGTTATTTAGAGTTTTATAGTTGAGATATTTAAGTTTATTGATTGATTTGGCTTTTAATTGACTTGGTAGAATTCTTTTATAATATGGTAAAAAAATAACAAAGTATTTAGTTCTACAATTTTTATTTTATTTTTATTTAAATTAGTTGATAGTTATTTCGGCGTACGCCTTCATCTCAACTATGTTTAAACCTATATTTACTCAGCTATATATACTGGCTTAGAAGATATGCAAAATATATCGAGTCATACATCTTAATTTACAATCTTAATTAAAATACATCTTAATTAAACAAATTATTATAACTATAATTTGTTATTAGGAGGCCATATACTCCACATTAGGACCGTACATAGATAAAAAAATACATATTATGTGTGATATTATGTCTACATGCTGTTTGGTTGCGTTTTGATTCCCGGGTCTATAAAATAGAATCAAGCAATATTTTATTTCCTGGGGATAAGGATTTTTTCCATTTTGATGGTTGAAAATCATTGATATTTAAATCGGCCGTATTTGATTCTGTTTGTTTTTTCAAACAACGTATTTTAATTACAATTCCAATTCAACAATTATTATTCATCATCAGTTACAAAAAAAACGATTTTCCAATAAATAAATAAATATCGTAGTTTTAATATAAAACCGCGTTTCTTAAGACCGTGTAAATTGAGGGAGAGGCTAAATGTATAAATGAGGGCATTGCTTGCAAACCCGGCTCATTTCAAAGTTGTTGAAACATGGACCATGCATGTAATTTAGTAGATAAAAATAAATTGCTTGACAACATTCAAAATATCATTCCAAAGTAATGTAAGACTAAAAATACTTTTAAAATGTACATTGTTTTTCAAAATGAAGTTCAAGTTTCATTTTTTAACCATTTTAGAATAAGCCGTGTTTACAAGTAATACCTTCAAATTATCTATACATATTACATCTTTATGTGTATGATGTTTCGGCGCTATGCGTGTTGGTGGACCCGCGAAATGAATTAGTCAAAAAACTTGTACTAGTTGATGTAAATCATCGTTGTATCCTTTTGCGTTTTTATAAATGATCCCAGTATCAGCCGTTTGATTTATTTAATCTCTTCCTTTCCGAGTAGAACCTCCCGTGTGTAATCTCCATTATTCATGTGTAATATATTTTTCTCATCTGAACGCCGCATTGTCGTTTGACGTTTTATAAACGGCAATTATAAAAATCTGTTTTTTGTGAGGGATCGTTTAGCTTTTTAATAAGGCAACTTTTTTACCGTTTCCGACTTCCTCATTAAGTAATTTATCTACTAACAAAAAATTTCAACATTGTAAATTATGATCGTCGAGATTTTTTTTTCAAATGACAGATTTCAATAGAAGCCTGATATGATAAAGCGATTAGTTAAATGTACTGTAAAAATGCATGTCTTGATACTTTAATTATTTTTCTCTAACTAGTACATCGTCATTCTTTATTCCTGATTGTATTATTAAGTCATTATATGCGGGCGTTTTTTAGCGATTAGCGCAAAAATATATTACATTCTTAAAATCAACACAACTTCTAAACCAAACAATATTTTCGGCTGAAATTTTCAAAGAAATCATATGTGACATTTAATCATTAAAAATAAAATAAAAACATTTTGAATACATCATAATTTCACTACTTTACTAAGCTGAATATAAAAACCTGTTATTAATTTAGTAGATAGCAATCCACTTGTTATCAATATGAAATATTCAAAATATTCATTATAAAAAATAACATTAATCCATACCATACAATTATATAAATAATTATAGTATAAAATCCTCATTCCTACAGATTTAAAATCACTGGATGTGTGAAATCTGATGCCCTAAATATTCGAGAAACATGTGTCGCCTTTTTAAAAAAATACTATGTGTGAACGAACATTCAGGGCATAATAAATTATGAGGTTTATTGCTAATTGTCATAAACGGCAGTTATTTTGAAGAAACCATTAAATTATGAGTCAATATACCAACAAAACTGATAGTACACGTTAAACGTATTTTTACGTTTCCCGCCTATAGTGTATTAAAAACCTAAAAAAATAAGTACGTTCGAATTGTTTATAATAAATATTTTGTGTTGACAATATGAGCTGAATGTTTCGAGGATTTTTAAACTAATCAGAGCTTTCTTTCTTAGCAAGAATATATTAAGCAATCAACCAACATTTTAGCGGCATTATTATTCAAAAGTATTAAATTTTGTTAATTTAATCTTAGTTTTTCACTGTGAAATGTTTTTTGTTCTCGTTATTTAACTTTTTGTAATTTTTGTAGTAAGCATTTTTTTTTTAAAAGATTGACAATTTTATACCAAACATTATAAATATCATTTTTCGAAATATTCGCAAAAATATTCGTCATTACTGTTTGTATGTATGTACCTTTAAGTTTTATTTATCTATCTATTTATGAGAAAAAAACAGTTTATTAGGTCCTTAAATGCCTATACGTTGAAAACTATCGAAGCATTTGCTTGTAACATACAATGAAAAACAACTATAGCGTAACTGCAGCACTAATGACGGCCTGATGACTTAATAA
Organism: Himalopsyche anomala; assembly: GCA_031772345.1. Lineage (NCBI taxonomy): Eukaryota > Metazoa > Arthropoda > Insecta > Trichoptera > Rhyacophilidae > Himalopsyche > Himalopsyche anomala. Next base: position 10,230,258 of record CM062832.1, on the reverse strand, counting down.
TTATTTAAGCTTTGACGCGAACACACTCATGGGTACAGCCAACTTTTTGTTTGATAAAATACAAGTTGAGCTTTTTCACCGTTGGAGCTTATGGAAATGTATGCAGGCGCGCCTGCTGAGTGATGCGAGAATTATTTGAAGGATCATTAGTCAATCATAATGTTGTGGATTCGAACCCACATGTGTTTTTGATCAATATTGATTACTTAACGCATTTTCAGCATGAGAATAGATGCGCCAGTAAACGTAAATAAGTGTTGGTGAGTTACAACGCAAGAGAATATTTTGACATTAAATTATCTATATCGGCTAGCTTACTAAAGTTGTTTACTAACAAAAACCTGGTTTGAGAAGTAATACCAAAAAAAAAAATGCAATTCCATTGGTATTAATATGACAGAGTGATAGTTATTAGCATTTGTAAGAAGACTCAATTTTAAACACTAAGTATTTCGTATTAGAATGTACACAAAATGATTTTTTTTTAAAATTTTACTTATTTGTTAAAAATGAACGAATGTTTTTATTTATTTAAATTTATCTGTTTTCTGACTCTTTAAAATAAATCAGTATTTATTCCAAACGTGGTAAAAAGTAATCAAACGAACAAAAGATTATCTTTAATGGCAGCTTTATGATATGATTTAGACTAGCGCTAGTTACAATTACCAGACTATTCATGAAAGATTCTTGAATTCTTGGATTTTTAAACACTAATTCAAAGTGTTACCTAAAAAGATATAGATTATTTTAATATGAACCTATTCACTTAATAGGGTTGAATTTACATTACAAAAGACGATAGTACTTGTTTTATCTAAAGGTACATTCAATATTGCGAACACACTATCTCGTCGTTTTCTCAATATCACTAGAAAATAAATCTCTATCAAAAAGATAAGTATCTATAAATAGTTATTTTTTTGTATAAATTTCTCAGTGGAACTTGTTCACATATATCAGTTATTACAGCAGTCTCGTGGGTATCCGTCTTTTGAATATCACCAAAGTTATCTTGAACGCCTTCGCACGGCCATACATTAACACCGTCGGATTCTTCGATAACCTTCTCCTATATGTAACTACACACTGTAGTAATTTATTTATCTTCCAGCCAAGTGTTCGGATAAGTTTGGATCGGTGCTCGGGAACGCGGTTTTGAAAAGTTAGACACAGAAGTGTGCCATATATTTTCAAAAATATTTTTTATAGTTTTTTTTTGAAAAAACACAATATTCCTTTGTACTAAATTTCTACTTTAATTTATCAAGACCAGGACCAATTTCACACATGGCGATCATTATCAACTGATGAGATATACAATTTACCAGTGCTATTTATACAACAAACAAATTGAAATAAAAAGGTGTAATAAACAATTGACATCGATAAGAATTATCAATAAATGACTCTAAAATTATGCAAATTAAAATGTTTAACACCTCTAACATGTAATAAAAAAAATCATCAAAAAGTTATAAAGTTTTGGTTATAAATTGTTAGTGGTTAAAATACTCAATATCAAAATTGTGTTTAAATTTTTATGTTTTTCACCATTCTCTTTCCTTAATTTATGTTTAACAAAAATATACTTGTCATCAATTTAAATAAAAAAAATGTACTCGGAAATGTATGTTAGTTGCTTGTATAATTATTATACGTTTTGATTCGTTTTTGAAAATACTTTTCCGAGAAGAGATTCAGTTTCAGTTTATTAACTATAATCTGAGACATAACTTAAAAGTCTTCAATAGTAATTTTTAATAGTTTAAAAAAAAACATATTTTTATTGTGTCAAAAATGATACAGAAATGGCCAACAATAAATATCTATTTTCCGTTATTATCCAAATCTAATCAAATAAAAATAGTTCATACAAAGTATACTTACAAAATATATGAAGAACAATTGTTCACATTTAAGTAATAAACAGTAAAACATATTATTTAATATATTGTCAACTTCTAGGTCGATCTGAATATGAAGTGAATTCGAAATTGACAATTGTTCGGACAAAAAGCTCCATTTATGAAAGTTTAGTGTAAGCTAACGTCTCTAGGAGGAATGCACCTAAAACCGCGGGAGGGCAGGAATGCTTTGCTCGTTTTTGACACTGCGCCGATTTATTAAAATTTCGTTTACAATAAAAGTAAATAATGGTTTTAGCTTTTTTTCAATGAAATATCTTCTAGTCAGTTAGTGTATATTGAAATATCTATCATCTTTTATTTGCTCTTTCAATTAAGTGTATATTTAAAATGATTGGACGGGAATGTTTTATATAGGAAATATTGACGTAATTATATTTTATTAAAGAATGTTACTTTGTATTGTTGGCTTCCGTGACTGATCTTACTGATTCGAGTCCCAGTGCAAACAGAATTTTTTTCTTCAAATTATACATTTCTGTTCGAAAGCATGGACGTTTTTGATGTCTAGAATTTTTCTTTAACCCTTTCAATCCTAATAATCAATTTCCAAATTACGGAGTGTAGTAAGAGCAACCAGCTTGCCACTAGTCTTTTATTCTTTCTATCCTTACTCTCTTCGTAAAACAGAGAGTTTTAGCAACTGAGTTACAAGCAGTTCTCGTAAACAAAATTATGTTGAAATAAATCCATTAGAAAGACAAATGCTCTTCATTGAAAGCGGACACGGAATGAAAAAAAATATGGTTTTATATAAAAGGGACGGGCTAAATACGACTCCTGAGATTCTCGTCAGACGCGTATTTTTGTGCGGCTAAAGATCTTGATGAAAAAAAGAGGTTTTTACCCCAGAACGATGATACAATATACAAGACGTGTGTTCAACGTATTAGGCGAGCAGAGCACAGCTCGGGTTCTTAGAATTATTTTGCAGTGCAGTTTGATTAATCATTTGCCTACGCAGACCGATTGATATAGGATTTGCGAACTCGATTGAAATGTTTTATCTTGGCCAGTCGCAGTCGTGGAAATGTCAAACTAGTCACATGGAAGCTGCTCTGTCATTGTATAAGTTGAAATAATTGTGCTCTGCTTGGCGCAAAATAATAAATTTATAACTATAATGCTATTTTCTATCGACAATAAATAACTTACACGCATGTTATATTATATTGCTGTAGATTTTTATATCATTGCTCCTTTAATGGAGACTATTTCACGCTTATTGACAAACAACGTTCTCGTGCGATTCGTCGACATTTTTAAACTTTTATTTGAATAATCATACAATGCACGAATTGTCACTTTCTAATTGCAATACAGTGCGGACAAAGATATCAAAATACAGCTGTATAAAATATCATAATTAAAAACTATACATAATCATTAACGAGTGTTTTTCATAAAAAAATTAACGATTTTTTTTAAATGATTTAACACCAAAAAAACCGTATTGAAAAACACTTGAATAACCGAAATCTCGGTTCCGGTAATACCAGTATTGCAAATTGTATGACTACACTATTGAGAAGAATACCTGTAATGGCTTAAAAATGTTGGGTGATTCTAATTTATTGAAAAAAATAACAAGATTGTGTACATAGTACAGAACGCTGGGCACTAAGAAATATCAACTCTTCAATATTTATCACGGTAAAACACCGATAAAGCATAATTATTTTCTTTTGTACACCCCGAATATATGAGAAGCTTGCTATAATAAAATCATATCAAATATATGTATCCGTTTTCTTAATTTTTTAGATTAGTACATAATATATCAAAAATAGTTTGGCAATACAATTTACTTATAATACTGTTATAAAAACTGCCAAATATCACTATTGGTATCTAAACTTAAATTTTTAAATAAATAATATGGTATGGTTAAAAAGAACGCATCGGTGATCATTATTTTTCATAGCGTAATAGTATATTTGGCATCTTAAGAAAGTGCTACTTTTCACGTGCGATAAATAGTCATGGTTATTTATATTTTTTTTTATGAAATTACGGAAAATTTTCTGTGTTTTTTTGCGACATTCTCAAAATAGACTTTTTTGGAGAATGTGAGTTATTATGAATTTCTTTGATAGAAACAGACTGGGAATATATGACATTTTAAAACTGTCAACTAATATTACATAACATTATTTATTTGTATACTAGTGATCCAAACGATTCACGTTATCCTTCTAATAAATAGAGCGCTCATTCGCAATGGGCTGATATCACTCTGGTCGGAGCTTTATGTGGCCAATTAAAGATATAATTTAAGTTCGTTGATTGGGCTGTCAGATTCATTCAGCTCTCTCATAATAATACCACAGCAGTGCGTTACATTCGTCACATTAACCGACGGGTGATTTAATCGAGCGATTGCCCCGCTGTGTAAGTCTTACGGTCCACTGTGCGCCGGAGTGGAATCGGCCGGCCGGATTAAGTTACAGACCTCTTCCCTGGTATGGTATCAGAATAATTTGAATTAAACTGTGACCCCTGTATCGGAAATTGAATGGTATTTTAAGATAGTCGTTTTTTTTTTAAATTCACGTCCGCTCTCAATGTAAAGCATATGTAATTTAGGATTTCGACTGAAGGTGGAATTTCAATATTTAATTTGAATCGTTCAAATTATGTACATTCACACAAATGTTGTCTTTAACGACCCGGGAATCGCCTTTCGGCATCTTCAGGGGTTCATCCGTGCACTTGAACGCCTGAAGATGCCGAAAGGCGATTCCCGGGTCGTTAAAGACAACATTTGTGTGAATGTACATAATTTGAACGATTCAAATTTAAAGCATATGCCTTCTTCATGGAGATATCACAACAAGAGTTTTTCTAAGAAAAAATGCCTGTCACTTAGTTTTTTAAAAATCCATATCCGCTTCCAATGTTGAGCATATGGCCTCTTAATGAAGGTGACTTAACAGAAGTTTTTTTTACGAGAGCTGTTTGTTACTCAGTCGCTCAACTTGTCTTTTTTAAAGAGAGAAGTAGGGATATAAGAAAAATACTAGGACAGTAATTGTGGTTAACTAATCACTCTCGCTAAGACCAGTTATTAAAGGATCGAAAAAAAAATTGCATCACAAACACCCATGTCTCACGAACAGAATCGACAAATCATTTGAAAAACATAGTTACTTAGTTGCTCAATCTCTCTTTTTTTTCGAATATAGTAGGGATATTAAGGGTAGGGCTAGGACATGACAAATAAATAGCTGATTGTTCTGGCTACGCACCGTTATTTTGAAGTTGATAATTTAAATTAAAGGTTAACACCCAAATAAATTGTGTGACGTAAACTTTTATATTGAACGATTATAACACGAAATAACCCCTATTATTTTATATGGGTATATTTTTAAATAAGGAAGTGTAGTTTGAAACACATTTAAATATATTTAATTGTTATTTCTGACCGGAGAACATGTTATTCCTTTGGTATGACGTTGTTACGCATTTGATGGCTATTACTACCAGCTACTTACAACCTGACGTCGATCAAATGCGTCCAACGTCGCTTCCCTCTCATGAAACTCAATTTCGCGTCTAATTAGCTCCCCAGGGGATACTTCCGACTGGCCAGTATACTAGACTGACTGTTCATGAGACTATAACCAAGCCTTTGCAAGTAACCGTCCTCGTGAATTTTTTTTACGTTACATATACTTGTATCTCAACAGTTGAAGGTTTGCTAAATAAAGTTTAATGTAAAACATTTCATTCAATTTTTGATGTGTTTTTTTTGAATTGTTTTCATTTGAGTAATTAATAACCATGTCGATATAAGAATATTAATCAATAGATGATTAATTTAATTTATTATCAAAATCACAACATTTTCAAGTTTATGATTCTTTTTTTATAAAGAAATAGATAATACATATTGTTATACGTTTCACAAATATGCTGCCGAATCGATATTTTTCTCTGTGGTCGATTAAGTTAGTCTTGCACTAGCGATCAGGCGGGTATGGATTTAAGTACCAGTAAAGTTTATATTATATTAGGATTTTTTCAGTTAGAATTTGCGATTTTTCCCCTAGGTGATTGTCACGCCTCTCTCTTTACGTTGATCTCGGATAACCGAGTGTATCTCATATGATTTTCGAATTTTAAATACTTTGAACAAACAATCATCAATCCGTTATTCAAACCTCCAATGTAACTAATAATAAATACCCGTTTAATTTAAACTAACTTACCTTGGATAACCCCATACTTGTTATTGTTCTTAGAAACACTAAAGTCATGTTTAATAAATGTAACAATTGCAATATATATTAGGAGGTTAGAAAAAATAACAAAATGTATTGTGTATCTTTTCTAAGGAAGTATATATATAGCTGTGTATATGCAAGCTTAAACATATTTTGACGATGGCACACGCCGAATAAGCTATATTTTTTAATTTATTACAATGGAGTTCTACCAAGTAAACGTCAATACATATTGTTTTCTAAAAATGAAACATTGCTTAAAAAATGTATTAAGCTTTTAATTTTATTCCGTAATTATTTTTTATCCGTAATTAATTGGTGTACGACCAAGTGATGTTTAATTAAGTAATCTTTAAAATATTACATATTGCAAGGTTTTTAAATATTTGATTATTAGCATTTAATCACTTTTAATTTTTATGACGACGAATTTAATTAAACAGTATTAACTAGAATTTAACAGATGATAAACATAAATATGTAAAAATGTAAATTTGTTTTTGCATATTATATTATTTGAACTAAAGCGTTCCATTCATGGATTATTTATCATTGATATTTACCGCCACAGATAATTATTCTTTGAGGTGTTTTCTAAATAATCTACACGGCATACGCTCAAATAGAAATCCAACACGTGTTGGAGATATTCCAAGTGAGAAAATATTTCACGGCAATTTAGAACTGAAGATTCTTTTCTGTGTGTCTGTCAATATTGACTCAATATGCTTTTAAAGACCATATATTTATGAAATGGATCGTTATTTGTTCATTTTTCTCACATCAGTCATAGTTGTATTTTGTGTTTATTTAACAGTATTCTTTTATTATCCTAAGACAATAAAATTTCATTATATATTGTCTCTGTGGTCTAAACCGGGTTCAATTCCCGGTAAGCTGAATATCAAATTTAATATCTAAGACGTGGGTGTTTTAGATGTCGATTCTCAAGTTAATATTAGGTTAATTACAAAAAAAATCTCAACGAGTTTATCTCGTATGATCGTCCAACTTCAAAATATTTGGCGCATTGGTATTAGCTATAATGTCTTTAGTGACAAAACGTGTAGAAACATACAAAAATTTAACGGTTTAAATTTAATATTGAAATTCAGTGGTAATCCTCAATTGTATTATATATATAATTTCGTTAAAGATGTTGTTTATGAAAAGCAGTAGAAACGAAAAAACTCTTCTATTTATTGTAGTGAAAAATATAATTTTGCAAAAATGAAGAATTTTAATTGTTTCCAAATATTGCAATTGTAGCAAATAGTGAATGAAAAAAAACGACTTTTATAGGTTGAGCGCAACTTAACTTATGTCACATATTTAGATTATATATTTTTTGCAATTATTTTCGCTGGTCATGGATATTTTTTCGTTGTTATCGTACTATTAATGGTTTTCTCTTTAACAGTTGGCAATACGTGTGAGAATCAAATAAATAAGGAAAAGATAAACAGCTCGTGCCCAACGAAAATAATGCTTTCCCGACGTTATTACTGCGGCTCGGAATTAAACTGCCAGTCGCACATATTCAGTTTCGAATAAATTCATAGTTTTCTCTAAGGTTTCGAATGGAGAACAAATAACGCTGAGATGATGTACTAGCGCGAAAAGTGCGCTATAACAGCTGAAGATTGTCGATAGTACTGTGTTTAACCCTCGTATGCTTATTCGAAAGGGAAATGATGTTGTGGTAAATATAAATAAAACTGCAACTTGAATACATGTCGTATTCTCTTAGTATCATTAAGGTTAAGATGACCGAATTGCAGTTAGTCTCTTTTTAAACAATGTTCAATATCATACAATAATTATATTGATAGCCGATAATTTTGATATGTCGGGTTACGGCCGTTACGGGTAACGGCTATGTTCGAGTCCGAATTCTTTTTTTTTTCGAAAGAATATATTATATTACAGTAGTAATAATATATATATGTATATAATATTTTGTCAAATGTTATTATTCTCTTAATCTTTGTAGGCGGTAGTTCCGAATTAAATCAGCTTATGGGATGACAAACAATAAGTTGGATGGTTAAACGTTTGATAGAGTAGGTCTTCTTCTTCCATAACCGCTGTTAAATTTTATGGAGCTTACTCAAGTGTCAAGAGTAAGGTGTGAAAGCTCTCTAAAAATACTAAGGATTGAAAGATTGTGACAGGGTAAAAAACAAGTGGTGTAACGATCCAAATATTGTGAGATTTAGGTTATAGTAATTTTCAGTATTTTCAGTTTTGTTTGTCGATTCTTTCAGACAATCACTTAGAATCAAAAGATTTTTAATTAACCAATATATATAAATATGATTCTTTTTATTTACACTTTCCCATCGTATACACCCATACAAAATCAATTTCGATAATTAATTGAGTTTATTACTTCTAGTTGATTTAATAAGCATGATTAATAATGAATATCATAAATTGAATTATTTTTAATAGTAGGGTTAAAATTTTTCCCTTTTACAAGTTCACGATTTGGCCGTGCTCAAACTCGCCTCACCAACACTCTTCAAGAGATCTATTAGTCTCCATACTTCTGCGTCGATTACGAAAATTATTCATGTTGCTTATTATTGTTTTGTTTAAATTAGTAATTGCATTTATGTTTTTTTAAGGTCCAAGGCTATGTATGGTATTTTATGACATCAATTCTAAGATCATTAAATGCGAACATCTCTACATATTTATTAGTTTACAAAAGATGAAAGAAATTTACAATATTTCAAGACAATATTATTGATCTCTTCTTTTAAAATTTCGACATAATACCTTTGTATCAATAACCTTCTATAACAACACACCATATATAAACACATTTCTGAAAACTATGCTACAAAAATTGACGGTCCTTAAGAGGCAAAAGCTAACTGATTGTGGTTTCATATTTAAGTGGACGTGTGGTGAATTTAACTTAATTTAGAGTCTTGAAATTTCTTATTTTTATGAATATTTTCTTAATCACAATTTGTATTTACACAATATATTAATGTTATGTTGGATATTTAAATTGATCACTGTCAATTCTAAGTAAAAAGACATCATTTTAAAAATAAAATACTCTTTTGTACAACTTACACATGTTTTTGATAGAGACACAATAAGAATAAGTAAGTGACTCTAAACTATCTATAATAAAAATGTTCAGAACCTCTTACAAATAAATGCCACTAGTTGAAAATCCTCGCGATGAGTGAAACTGCTCCTGACAGTTTTAAAAGTGTTTTTTTTTCATAAAATTATGTATGTTAATAAATATAACCTTATTAAATAATATTATTTCACTAACAAACTAATATTACGATTGACGCACTATCATCTGGCCCTTCCTTAATCGGTACTGTAAAAGTGAATAAAATTTATTGTTTTTTTGCATTGTTTACTATCATCTTTTAGCTCCTCGCTCTTCATGACTTCGTGCTCACATTTCCCCAGTATAAATCTTTAAACGTATTTAAAGTCTATTTCCAACGCCGCAAGAACCAAATTATTGTGAAACTTGTCGAGAGAATGAGTGTAAACAATAAATAATCATGTTTATTACCACCGCGAATATTTGTGTTATTTAAACGAATGCCCAATTGACATTTATTTTAAATTGCAAATCTTTAAATATTATATATTGATTGAAACATTGTACTACAATAGCTCTTTCATAGATTCCAAAGCAGCTTTATTATATATAAGATATAAATGCAGATCTTGTTCAGCCCCCCTTCGATTAATGATAGTCTTGAATAATATTTTTTTAAACATTCTATTTCCGACACCTTAGCTTTTACATGAAAAAATATGTTTCATATTTAATACAGTGCCCCATTGTCCATTGACATTCTTGTTTTATGTGGACGTAGAAATATAAAATATTTTAATGTTACTTTCCTGTTATATAAACATTTCATTTATAATATTATATTTAAAAAAAAAACACTATCAAATATTTTCATTCATTTGTTTTTTCCACTTTTTTCACACAATTTAACCTAACCTAACGGAGGCCGGAAAATTTAGTTTCATCCAAAACTGACTTCTGTTATTAGTTAAGGTTAGGTGTTGTTTTTTTATTATAAATTAAATGATGCATCCATATAACAGGAATGTACTATTTTTATATAATTATTGCCTTGACCTAGCGATCGACAACCTTGTGAATATATTTTTACTTAATATGTGTTACATTGCACTTATATGCTTAAATGTGACATTGTTAAAATATATTATGATTAAAAAGGTCAGTGCAAATCAATGGAATTTTTCACCATCTAGTAATGTTGCCAATTTGTTATTTAAAAACAAAATTGATGTCCTGAATTGCCAAAACATTTTTTTTATATTAAATCAATACGCCAAATATCGTCACGTTACTATGTATTTATGAAACGTACGTGATTTTATTTTATTCAATTTTATTTTCATAACTTATATGTATAATGTAAATGTATTACCAAGAAATGATAATTCATGATTTATCTATCCGGTACGCTTATTAAATAGTAACAATGATTAGTCAGCTTTGAATAAATATTTTTCTCATATTTTCATAAGGTCTGTCATTGATATATTTTTGTTTTTTTTAAACATCCATTTTTTTCATTATTTTGTGATTAATGGAGATAGTAAATAAAAATTAGCAAATAAAAAGATTTGTCTATTTTTATCGACAACGTTCGTTGTGGTTGATGTGTGTACAAATTTTATTTGCTGGACTGTGTGCGTAGTGTAAAAAATGTTTGGACGTTGAATTTGCATAATTCAGGTAAAAACTACCATTAACATTATGTGTATTCAAATAGGTATATAATAAAAAAAAATATCCTTATATTTTCTAATAATATGGCCACCGTTGTAATGTGATTCGATTCGCCGTTGATAATCGAATTTGTGATTTCAGCGCTTCTTCAGTATCGTTGAATGGAATCGAATCAATAAAAACTTCGCACCTTCCTCTTGAGGTTTCTTATTAACGTTTTCAACAAATTTCGCTCCATGCTCATTATTTTGGCAAAAAGTCGTTCTCGTTGGAAAGGACACAGGTTGTTGCCAAAAAGTTGAAATGCACATAACATCTCTCCCGTGCCAATAAAATACACCGGAGGAATGTCGATTCGTTAACTCGGCCATTGAAATATTACTTCCATGGCAATTCGGAATAAATTTTTACGTAGCTTTAAATTAATAATCTTGACGAACAGTATTTTAATATTCTATATAATGAATGTAACCACAAGTGAAAAGTGTGCATATCACCCCCGTATCTTAATTTATTACTAGTTTACGTACTATTGTGGTATGATAGCAAGATTAGGAGTGATAACTAGCTGTTGATTGATTGACTGACACTATTATGTACTTGTCATATATTTGTATTGACTTACCGTATCAACAAAAGGCTTAGCGTATAATGACTGTATACATAATCATTACAAAATATTGTCGCTTGAGAAAACAGTTGTTTATAGCACATTTAAACATCGGAGTAAAAGTTTTGAAAAATGCGTTAATAATTCGCAATTAGAATCGTTACTTAAATGACATCATAAATTTCATTCATAAATGAAATTTAATAGCATGATGTGGATTGTATCGTTTTATAGGCTCTTGATCACTTACTGTTTAAAATTGAATATTCCTCCGGGAAAAAGTTGAATATTTAAAATTACTCTAATATTTCAACCATTATTGTAATTATGCTACATCAAAAAATATTTAGGTACCTCCTTTAATTGAAATCTGAAAAAAATATATTGATAAAAATCCTTTATTACTTATAGCCATATTATAACTACTTGTAAAATTTTCCTATTTTAACGGAACAAAATCAAAAAAAATAAAACATTCTTTTTATTAATTTCACATTTGTTTAATATGATCAGAACCGGTTTCGATCATAACGAGCATTTTCAACTGAGGGCAAATCAATTGAACTCAGTTGAACATTATCGTAATGAACGAAACCGTTGCTGATCATATTAAAAATATATTAATATTAAAGAGTGTGTGTTTTTTTTAAATATAATACTTTTCCACTGGGCATTGACAGTGAACACCTTAAAAGTGATCAAAATCATTTAATCTAAATGCATGACAAACTGATGACTCTGACCAACGTTGTGTGCTATAAAATTTAATTCTAAGCCAATCATCATCCATTCGTAGTTGGCTATTTCAGCTAAACGGTCCGCAAAGTAATCAAAAAATTCTATATCCAAAATCAACCTATATTTATTTTTAAAATTTGACTTTATTTGTGTTAATCGTGAATAAAATAGTAATCTAATTTCTGAAACTGTATTAAATAAGTGGATGCATTGTTTCATGTACAAAAATAAGAACTGGATGCTGGTTTTCTTTGACCAATTAGTTTAAATATTAGTAACTATGAACTTGTGTTTTTCTTTAGTGGGAGACTTGTATGCACCAAGCAAATTTAATACAACCGCACTTTTTGCTTGCACTTTTCTGTTGCACCTTCTCATATCATATTGGGGGGATTGCGTGCGGTTAAATGCATTAAACCTTAGCCACAAGACGTGGTTATAGACATTAACTGGGATGCATGTATGATGCGAATGCATTTTGTCTCCGAGATACCATCGTATATTCCCGATCTGATGCTTCCCTCCCCCCTCCGAATCATCACAGATTTTTTCCACTTTAATTACCACGGCAAGCTTTCAATCTTAGATTAATTGACATATTAAATGCTTAGCGTATTAAATTTATACCCATATGTTCGGTGTTGATTTAAAGTTGTGTGGGATTCGAATGCCTTTTTGAGGGTTGGTCCACTTGTTGACGGTTCAAATAAATCAAGAGATCGCGTGTTTTAAATAAATGAATAACATTAATTAAACTTAAGTTTAAATGTTGAAGTGACGATAAAGCATTTGCCATTGATACTAGGAATAATGTTTTTTGTATGTATTGAAATGAACATATCACTCCAATTCAATTTTAATAATTCTGTCAAATTTATTAAAAAAATAATGTTCGTAAAGACATTTAGTGTATTAAGAATATGCAGTTTTCTAATATTAATTTTAACTTTTTCACGTTTACAAAGACCTTACTGCAGCACGAATAGCGTTTTTTATAACTAGTACAACGGCGTATAAATAACAAGACTGAACGGAAAGCTGCGCTCTTACGCGGCATTCTCAAGACGTGCTCAAGTCACTTCATTCACATCTCAATTGAAATCAAGGTTATTGAAGCAACTGTCGTTTGATGCAAGAATATACATAATTTAAATACATCTATTTGACCATTTGATTGTGAATCGAGAGGAAAACAATTGAGTGTGCCTGATTTAATGGCTTGAATGAATCCAATGAAATTAAAAAATCATATATTAAGTTAAAGCTTTATATTCTGCTATAATATTTTTTTTTTACAATGACATTGCGTCTATCTGAATTTTAATTGTGTATATTAATTTGTTTTTTACATTTTTATTGTTTCATACTAAAATTACAGCAGGCCATAAAAATGACAAAAAACAACACACACTTTAAGTTTGTTTAAAACTTATGAGACGTAAGTATGTGTGCATGCATGTGATTAAGCGTTCATTTTAAGGTAGTGTCCCTTCCCGCTGGGCGCCTTTTTTTGTGTTGTTCGTCTTTTATTATTTTGCCTTGTGACAGTTTGGGCGCGAATAAAAGCCCATCAATATTCATACACTCCCACGCTCCGAGACTGAATATTTTGCCCGTACACAAATAAATAAAAGTTTATTCAGAAATTAATTTAGTATTAATTATTAATCCACGGTGAGAAAACTTCAGACATGATAAAATATGTCATGTAGTATGTATGCTACAAACATTTAAAATTTCGACCCCAAGACCGTATTCACTAGACTCAGGCGTAGAGAATCTGCGGCCTTTTGGCTACTCTGGTGCGGCCTTCTGGCCAATTATCTAATTCTGTACATTTTTATAATTTCGTAAATTATTGGAATTTTCAATGTCAAAATCCTTAAAAAACCTAAAAAAAGTCCCACAATGGTAATTTTGAGAAATACGCAAATTTCTGGGCTTTAAAAATTGGCATGAAATTGTTTCCGGCCAAAAATTCCCTAGTCAATGTTTACTGCGGCCTTCATGTCGAATCAGAAATATGAATGCGGTTTTTAAAGAAGAAAAGGTTCCCCATCCCTGCTCTAGATTCTAGAAGAATTGAACTTTTTTTAATGGTTTATGCCAATCATTCTCGCAAAGAGTTCTTCTTAATTTTTTTCTTCACATAAAACCTTGGCTAGCTCAAGATCATAGAATCTTTTAGATAGTCATTATTAAACTAGCTTACATCCGAGAAAGGGAAATAAAAACTTAGAGTATAATCAAACTAGGAGCCCACTTCATGGAGCCTACATATAGTTTCATTAGGAAAGTAGAGGTGAGAAAAAATCACTTATCTTTTGGATATCCAGTGCAAAAGCTATTTATTATATTCATAATATTTTATAAAATAAAAAATATTTAATGCGTGCATCGCACAGTATTTATTATTTTTCACGTGAAAGCTCAATATTTAGAAGCTTGTAGAATCTTGAAACCTAAGAAGTCGATATAATAATGATTCACGTAAAAAAATGGGTAAATATTTTATTTACATATATTTAACATAATGATGAAACTAGATTCAAGAGTCTTAAACAAGTATTTTATATTGATTAGGATTTTGTTCGTTAATTTTACTAGACCAATAAGAATGTATTATATGCAATTATCAAATAGTGGTTTTCATTTAAGGCTTACAACGTTAAAACACCGAAGAAGAGGACTGAGAAATAGGATTGTGAAAATTTACTAGACAACACTGTTTTAGTAATTTATTTTTGACTTCATGAATACATACATCAATTGAAAAATGATACGTTTTAAAATGATGCTAATTTTTTCACTTCTTTATGGTGGTGTGCTATTTTATTGCAATGAATTCGCCGGCCGCATTTTTTATATGTCGTTGAGCAGTGACATAATTATGTTCGTCGGTTTCCATCTCGGGACCTTTTTGTGTTTTAATTTTTCCATTGGAGTCCCGGCGTGAGCTCGTATCGTCTTATTTAAGTTTAATTTACTTGACTCTTAACGAAAAAAAGCGCACATAAGTTGCATAAATAATTATAACGAACGAATGTCACCTCACACAAAGAAAGGTATCATGAATTGTGCATGAATTTCGTCATTTGATATAACGAAGTAACGTTTTGATTATTTTTTTCAATAACTTTATGATCAGTATATGAAATTTTGAACATTACTAACCAGTGGTGGCGAACCTTTATACGTGCACGTGCCAGGAACCAAAAATATAATTTTACAAATTTTCAACGCGCTACGCTAAAGTTCATCAAATTAATCACACTTATAAATAAAATCATGTGATAGTCCTGGATCGTTTTTTTTTAATTTAAAAAATTGAAGCTTTTTATTTATTGAATAATTGCCAAAAATCCTTCTTTAAAAAAGGTTTTTTTTCTGTAAAACCTGAAATTCGTTAATCGCTCACGTGTCAAGATTTTTTTAAATGTGCCAACTTGATTACGTGTATCATGGGTTTGTCATCTCTGCCTCATATCACAAATGTTAATTAGGCTGAATGGAACAGAGGCTAAATCATTGACTAATGAGGAAAAAAAACCACTAAAATTTTTATGATATGCAATGCAATATTATTATTAATTGATAGTTACTATATTTAATTAGATTTCCTCAATCGTTAACAACAAATTTAATTAACCGTGTATAAATACTTATATCTTTATAATATGAATTATATTTTGTTCCATGTTTACTCGGAATTTTAATTCTGATTTTATCTATCATGACTTCACTCAAAAAGTGAAAAAGGTGGCGAGCTGAAAATAGTCTCCTTTTTCGGCTTGATATACTGTGCAATAAACGTTGAAACGAGAGTTTTTATATGAGAGGCAAATACATACAGAGCATTTTATAGTTAATAACACAACAAGTAATTAAGTATGTGTATTTCCATATCAAGTTATGTACGTTTAACAATGTAGTTGAAATAGTTATTAACTGAATATTTTTACGACTGTGCTCGAGAAACTACCAATCGTTTATTCAGATTACTACAGGCTTAGCAACCGACATAAAATGCAGTAGCCAGCCTTTGTGGACGTATATTTATCTTGGAGAATATAAATACATCTGCCACTTGGTAAAGAATTACCGTTCGCAGGATCTAAGGCCTTATAACTAACCGAGAGTATTTATTTATTTTAAACGAGTAAAAAGGAGTGGTTAGGTGTGATGAGTTAACCAGCACCTCTCTACTCGGACAGGATTCGCGCGATGACAGTTTTCTCAATTAACAAGACGAAGGTTTTGCCGCCTCTTGCTCATGGCTGAGAAGAAGACCGGCAGTTGCCTTGGACGAAGGTTTAAAAAGGTGCATATACTGCTCAAGGTTGTTCGAAGATTATTCTTCGATAACTTAAAAATAATACCGTAGCTCTAATTTAATACTCCTGAAATTGAAATAAAAATGACTTCAAAGAAAAATAAGTATAGTTATAATAATTTATTTGTATTAAAATAGTGTAGAAACCGGTTTCGCTCATGACAATTGGTATTAGAAATATGAAAACAATTTACAGATAAAAATGTAAAATATGACTCTAAATTGACTTAATTAATTAAATCAGGGCTGTGAAGTCGCGTGAAAAAAAGACGACTCCGACTCCAGCCTTAAAATAATTGACGACTCCGACTCCGAGGAAATTTTTCAATGATTTCATTTTAACTTATATATATGTATACCATCAGATCATATTTAGTCAGCCAAACATAAAATTTTAACCTTTTGACTATTTTGTTTAAATACACATCATTAAATATATTTTTCAAAAAAAAAAACCGAGCCGCTCATTTTTCACGACTCCGACTCCGACTCCACAGCCCTGAATTAAATAATCAAAATGTTTATTGCCTGTTACAAATAAATGATACTATTACACCCTAAATAATTTTAATTGGTTAAGTAAAGATATCACTCTATTAATATATATTTGTATCTTGTGAAAATGCTCGCCATGGGCGAAACCGGTTCTGATTTTATTAGATAATTGTAAAATTATTACAAAACAGGAAGATGAGAATAAATTAACCACGAAAGCATCAGATTATATTAAAACGAAAAATATTTGATTGACATAATGTGTAATGAACTATTTAAACAAATTAAAGTAGCGTTTGTATTGTGAATTCTAAATAAATATTGTCCGCGTTAAAAACTAATGGCATTTTGCCAATGTCATTATTTTTAATATATGAGATTTCCATCGCCTGTGAGTGAGTAATCATTTACAAATATTGCGTTTTCCATCTTCCAGCAAGACGGATAAATATTAAAGATTTGTAGCACGGACAGTACGCCTTAAGTATACATACACGAGAAGCGTCTCATAATTCTGTTGTCATCATACATCTTTTCGCTTTCTCAACTATGCCTTAATTATCGATGTATCTGCCTGCTTGTCTAAGAACAGCTACCGGTGACAACTGCTTGCAATCGTAACGCTCATCAATTTCCTTTCACATGTAAGTACATTACGTATTTATACAATCTGAATGGTAATTAATAGTACGTAACTAGCAATCGATTTATGTTGCAATATAATGCAATCTCACTCTATGATAAGTTTGTCGAACGTGCCAAATCAGTTTTTGAAGAAAATCAAAAGAAAACAATCTTTGAAAGTTGTTTATGAATTTCTGGATCACCGTTGTTGAATTAATTTCCACTGAGATTTTCCGTACCTAATTAAAATACTATTATTGTTTGTTTCTAACCCTCTCCCTGCGTCCAGTGGAAAAGGACAAAAACCCCGACATTTATAATATTTCATAAAATATAACCTAAGAATAAGAATTAATTTCCAGTTTATTCGTAAATCTTGCGATGTAATGTCTGACAATGCTTCTTAAAAATACGAAAAACGTCACACATTTTGTATACATCAAGTAGAATAACAAAGTTTATCAAATTTAATTTTATATTAATCATTGCCTGTTTGCATAGTTTTTTGGAATTACCTTAAACGAAAGTGAACACAAATTTGCTGAATTGTATGAAGTGATGTTACCCAAGTAGTAAAATAGTGATTTTTTTTATTGGTACAAAAAGTGTTATGTGGATTCAATATTTTAATTTTAGTAAAAAACACTATATCGATGTCTATTTACAAAGTTCACTTCACGTTAACGATACTTAATGACGGAGGTTTCCAACCTTATTTTCTCCATTCCTCCCATTCGCTATTTTTTGGGATATAATTCTTCCCTTACCCAAGATACTTTACGTGGTGTTAAACTTATTATTTTTGATATTTTTTTACTGAAGCCTAAGTATTTATATGAAAACAATTTTTAGAAGAATTTTCAATCATGTTTCAGCTCAAAAACAAGAAGCTAGCAATCCAAAGATTCCCCTCAAGAGAAAGTCCCCACCGATTAAGAACCCTTGCTTTAAGACCTGTAGAATATTACAACGCATTAAACTCAATGTTTCCTTAACACCCGAGTACCGAAACGTCTAAAATATGATCGATAAGCGATGCGATACAACGTGACCCCAAACAAATTTGCATTGATATTGACATTGCATTCATTGATAGAGGTATCATTGCAGATTACAAGAAATATCAGCTAGATATTAGTTCACCACAGGAACCCAAAGGTTAAATACCACTTGACTCGCTTCACTTCTCAGGGGCCCATATGATTTTTTTTATTATAAATATTCTGCAAATAATTGTTTACGAATTGTAGTTTAAATAAATTAAAATATATGCATACTTGCAACAAATAAGCTCCGTAATCAAAATCGGAAACTTCGCGATTAATAAATCACGAGCGGCCATGTTTTTAATATTGTAAATCATGCAATCGTTAATCGTTCAGTTAGTATTAATTCAATATTGATTGTAACTCATTACAGACACAGACGCATGCGCAGGTAACATAGCCAGGCATTAATATTGTAATGATCGTTAGTCATCTACCTTATGTACATTGTATTTACTACCTCAGTTTTAATACGTATTGCGTTTTCAATCCGCAGGATCTGCATAATGCTTCATTGCCATCAGACGCGTACAGCGCTCCTCAGACACATTCGTGTGATCAGAAAGATAACTTTAACCCATTCATATACTGGGTAGTCAAATAATTGTATTACCAGCACCATTAAAGCCTATAACAAATAGTATCATCGTCTGGGAAAATTATCAAAAATGGATTCGTCAATCGATTCATTACATATTGTTTTTTTCCAGAACTAAAGAATTTGTTTAATATTATTGTTAATTCACAGATGTGGTGTAAAATAATTATGAATAGTAATACTATTATTTTTTTATAATTACATAAATTTAAAAAAAATATTTTGAGAAATGAAACACTTTTTGTACTAATTCCGCATAATGAACACCATTGAAATGATTTTAAAAAACTATTCGTAATCTCTAAAACGATAACCTTGAAAATACCGCTAATTGAACACTTAACAGATTATTGTGGTCAAAGAATTTGTGAGACTGTGACTGTTTTCAGCTCGTTTTATCCTTTCCGTATTGAGCTATGATTTTAGTTCCGAGCCAACCCGTGTATTAAATCTAGTAAGTGTTCGTATATTTTTTGCAGAACGCGTAATTTGGAACAATTCGTGATCTTTGATTGTAATAATATAAACCGGGTGATAATAAAATATAAATCAATCCTTCAGTAAAGCTTACTGAAGTGAAAAAATGTGGAGTGCTGGTCACACGTATTCTTATTCAACTCCGCATTACAGTAACCAGTACGATTTGATATAAATTTATAGATGTTTGAAATTGCAGTTTCCATAGCTGTCAATTTTAAAGACAAAAATGTGCAGTTTCTAATTCTTATTTTTTCGTTATCTATTCGGCTTTAATTTGTAACCGTTTTTTGTTCGATAAACTGTGATCACAGCACATTTATTAAAAGAATCGGCTTGATAAATTAATATCCTTATTTTTTTGGTTGTATTTACACAAAATATAGTTGTAATTATATTTACATATAAATTTGTAATTTTGATCGTTTTCGAATGTGTAATAGGCGTCATTTTCTAAAAACAACTAATACACTGACGAATCTGTGTGTTCAGAACATCCAATATTAATCTATCGCATGCAATATCTTAAGACAATTTTACCGATGCGTTGCACTGACCAATTGAAATAATAAAATACGTTCTCCCATTGATTAATAGCGCAGTGTCGCTTCATTGACATGTAATCTTATTTGTCAGACGTGAAGAATATACAAATGCCGATGCAATAAATGCACTGTTAAACATTGCATTTATTAATTAACTCGTGAGTGCCGTAAAGTATTCAACGATTGTATATAGAATAAGCTGAATACAAGTATTTATTGACAAAACAAAAATACTAGATATTGATTGAATTGTTATTTACTTGGTAGAACACCATTGTAATAAGGTGAAAAAGTGTTTTAGTTCTTCATATATTATTTTATATACACATGATTTATAACTATTTCGGCCCATACCCTCATCAAAACATTTTTAAAACTTAGCTATATATACTGGCTTAGAAGAGATACCCAATTAATACTCTGATCGACACGTTTTAATTTATATTGAAAAATATATTATTACATTTAATAAATTGTGTTTAGTGTTTCCCAGAACGATTACAAATAAGAGATTATTCAAAACATTTTAATTCAAATTTAAGTTATTATTTATTATTAATTACATAAGCATCTTGTAATGGTCTTAGCAACGGTGGTACACTGATATTTTTTTGGTCATTAATGAAGGACTTTTATTTTAGAATTTGACATTGATTGGCGAGAAAACCAGCGAAGTAAGCCGAAAAAATCTTCTTTAAAACCTAGAACATAGTACTCGTTCAAACTTACTTACATCTGTGTGGACTGTAGAATATGTCGATATTCGAAGCAATACCGCTGCTGAATGTATAAGTTCTTCATATTTACATCATCATTAGCAACTATAGCAACATATACTGGTTCAACACTTAAAGAAGGAAAGAAAAACAAACAATTCATGTACTCGATTCCTTTTAAAAATTATCAGGAACATTAAAATTGACATTCTTAAGAATTGCAGAAATAATGTAATACCATGGCATTTTGGCAGGTAGATTTTTCTTCAGTGTAACTAAAATCAATATATACCATTGGTGAGTTTCAATACCACGTTCCTAGATATTTCTGTAACTATTTGTGTGTTTTCCAAAGAACGTTGAAATAAAGTCCGCAAGGCATTTCTTACGTCAAAAGTGCACTTCGAAATGTTTATTTCAGACATATCAAAAATGGTAGCAAAGAAATGTCATTTGTAGCGCTTTAAAAGTTGAAAAGTACCGCGTTAATTTTTCTCGGCGTACGGCGACAAAAGCCATTCCACCTCCATAACGCTTTTGAAATATTAAAACTTTGAAAGAAATGAGAATTTATAGCCGGCGTCGCAAAGTGTATTTTTGTTTGTAATATGGAGTTGTCTTCCGATGTAGTAATTATTAAATGTTCAGTCGTGTGACGTTGTATCCGGCCAAGCGTTTTTATCTCGAAGGCGACTGCTGCTCCGTTTTTTGACATCTGCCTCTTATTGTTTTACTTTTTCCAGTGTGATTTATATATTTTCTCCATTTTCCTGCGAGTCATACTTTGTATATACTCTATGTATATAGACGTATTTTTTTCGTACCCCAAGTTTTACACTTCAACTACCACAATTCGTCTCAACAGTGAATAATAAAACGTTTGATTCTTATCTATAGAAATAAAGAATACATTGAATTGCAATTTAAGCTGAAAATCCATTAAAAAATATTATAACACAACCATCTTTATATCGATATATATAACCAGTTTCGAATCAATTATCATAACATGTCATTTGTCAGTGAAAATCAAATTTTGTATCATGCGAAGTTTTGGAAGTAAATAATTAAATCGTGGCTCTTTTTGTTATTTAATATGCATAAAAACTGAACTTCTACAATACTAACAAATCGTATATATTCAAACCCAAATAAAACGGAACATTTGTTTTTCACATCGTTTTAATTCGACTAGTTTTTTTTAACAATTAAAAAAAATCATTTCGTAAATGTCACGATTAGTATATAATGACGGGGAAACGTAATATATTCATATTATAATGTTATCTTTATGCTTTCTATAAGCAGTTATCACCTATAGTTTTCGTGAAGATACACATACAGCTATTACAGTCAAGCGTATAACTAAATAATTGTTCTTTAATCGGTATATAGTACACCAAAATAAATTTATTTCAATGAAAGATACGTTGATGTAACAGAGTAACAATTGACACAGTTCGAGTTGGGAGAATTGATGACGTCTACTCTAGTCTATAGATCGGGTCGAGTAAATAAACGTTTTCTTTTTTTATAGGTCGTCAATGTTTGTTACAGTTAGTTTCATTTGCATATATTTAGTTCTGAACTTTAAGGAAGACTGATCTGATGTATTCGACGTTAGATCAATACGTGATGATATTTTTTAGGATGGCTTTCGTTGTTGTGACTAGGGCTTCCAATTAACCGGACATTTAAACTAACCGGTTTTCGGTTTTTTTCAAATAAATAAACCGGGTAACCGGTTTAAACCGGATTTATTTTCAAAAAACCAATTTTAGTACCACACTAACCAATGTTTCAAAAAAAAGTATTTTGATTACTTAAAAAACAGTCAATAAGTGCATAAAATTAGAAAGTAGATAAAAATATCGATGTTTTTGTTTGAGAAGGTCACGGGTTCAAATCCCGGCACAAACAATTTTATATATATTTTTTAAATGTATCAATCGATTTATGATTTTCTGTTTGAGGCCAGGATTTTTGTGAAGTTTGTGATGTTTTGAATTCTTGCACGAAGCGTAACGAGAGCGATTAGCTAGTCACTTGTCCTAATCTAGCCTTACCCTTCGATTTTTACTATCTTTAGAAAAAAGAGATGTTGAGCAGCTGAGTAACAAACAGCTATCGTGAAAACACCTGAGATAAACTCCACCAGGAGTCCATATGATCCACATTGGGAGTGGGCATGGTTAAAAAATATATTTGTATTTAAAGAAGATATTTATTTAAAAAAAATGTTATTTAAGTGTCATCAAATAATGATTTTTCTGGTGTTTAGCTTTTTTTAAATAATAAAACGCTCCTTTATACTAATTTCACATTTATCATTTTAGAAATCAGTTGAGAATACTCGTCATGAGTGAAATATAACTAAAATAAAAAAACATTTTTTATGGAATAACTATGTAGTACATATTGTATATTAATATACCTTATTATACAGGCTTAGAATTAAATGAACTTTCGGTTAGATCATTTTTACTTATATGTATGTAGTGTAGCTCCCATAGAACTTAGTTTGGCTGCAATATTTTATTTTTGAACTAAAATAAAATATAATATGCACAGATGGTTGTGATAGCATATTTGAAATATATTAAATATGTATTTTGTGATATTTTCAACAAAATCAAAAATCAAGTTCACTTTGTACCAGTGAAAACCATCCAATCCACAAGCGCAATTATTTTACAACCCTATAATATATATATCCTATTATAAATATTAGTAATTTTGTCAGTAACTACTAATTTTCACTATACGCAAACATGCATTCGTGTCCTTACGATTGTATGCCTAACATTGTCACATTTTTAAACAATTGTTTAAAAGAAATGTAACGCATATTCAGCTAGTGTTCAACTGTATAACACTTCAAAAACCTTTTTGCTCGTCTTTATTATTATTATTGTTTGCACATGTGCATATTGGAAAGACACCGACCCCTTAAAGTAGCCGATGATTTATGGCACCGATTGTTAGAAAATAAAAATAAAACGTTTTAAAATTGAATTGTTTTATAACTTGAAAGATATATTAAAACATGGGCTTAGTCACTTAACCTTTTTATGTATGAATGCTGCAAAAAAAGTGGATACAAATTGCCATCTTTTTAAGTTCAGGTACCTACTACTTTCTTGGAATAATAGCAATCGTATATATTATACAATATTCAAGTTCCATATCCAATATTATATTGTTAATAATTATAAATAATCCGACTAATAAAGATCAAATGAATACGTGAAAAAAAATGTACATTATAAATTTTTGTTTACTAATATTTAAATTGCTTTGTAACACTACAAGTTTCGGCTCGGATATTTTTTCATTTAAAAGATATAAAGATTAACGTATTTTTGGTTCAATAAGGTTCATTTGTTTTATTATCATTGATATTTTAAGAATCCTTTCGTATTACAGATGTTTAATTGAAAGCAGTATAGTTGTCCATGATTTCGACTACATACTTGTTATTAATATGTCACAGAAATTAGACAATTGAACAGTAAAATACTTTATTATATTGTACTACTTATAATACTATTATTATATACAACATTTTTATATATTTATACTCTACATATGAATAGTTAAATAAAAGCTCATGGTGTTCAAAGCACGAAACGATTTATTAATTAACCCGGTTAACCGCCCAAAATAAACCGGTTTTCGGTTTATTTAAAAACACCCGAAAAACCGGTTAACCGGTTTCGGTTTAAACCGGTTTGGAAGCCCTAGTTGTGACGTATCCATAGAGGTACGTGCGATCGATTAGCGGGGTCCACAGTGCACTGTCAAACGCACAAGTCGTGTGTGAACCGACCCGGCTGACGGAGCCCTCGAAGCTCGCGGCTTATTTGTTCCGCAGAGTGGAAATTCAAATGGATTTATCAAGGGGAATCAGCGCAGCGTGTAATGAGACCGACGTCAAGATTGCCTTTCGAGCGACATCCCAACGAAATTGTTTCCCTCCTTTGTGGATTGTTTTCTTTTTGTTTGGGCCGCTTTCCAGAAGTTTCGTCTCGGGATATTATCGCGCAGCCGGCGGCCGCTTTGAGATCGGTCAGGAATTTGACGAGATTTCACTTTTTTGCCGTCCATTTGCAATTCCGTGCGGCCGTCCGCGAATTGCTTCACGCTTAAAAAAATCAATGCCTACACACACGTCTTCCTTTTAAGCATGATTTTCAATTTTTCGCTACCAGCTATTCGTAGTGACATATCTATAACTGTGGGAACGTGATATCGGGTCAAGGTTTTATTAGAGATTCTCGAAATATTTAAAGATATTCATCAATCTTTATAAAAAATGTTGAATGTTAAACATATATTTATTGTGATTGCATTATATGAGATGATCAAAAAAATAAAGTTTTATATACTTAACGGGTTGCAAAACGCCGACCAAATTGTTTTTTTTAATTATTAAGTACTGTAACATTTAAAAAAATCTTATACTTTTATTTAAGAACGATGACTTAGTTTGTTCTACAAAAAGAAAATACTTAATTAGTATCCAACGTGAAACGTATGTTAAGTCTGCAGGTTTGATTCACTTTAAAACTATTACCTTGGTCTACGATATTTCATATTGATTTTTTTTTTCATTATCTAAACGACATTTTTTCATTCTGTTTCAGGTAAGACACTATAATAACTTTAAGCCGCAGAAAACTCGTGAATACAATCCAAGTAAGTATCACTTATGTAAATGTTAATTATTTATGTCACGAGGATAAAATAAGGCTAGATGAAATAACATCCATCGATAAACATATGAAAAGACTATACAGACCAGAAATCAATTGAATGTGTGCTGTAAATCGGGAGGTTTTCATGCTAATGTTGTTAATAAAATCCAACAACCATATGATTGGTATGGAGAATATATTATATTTTATAGAGCTGTTTGTTTGTAACAAATTTGAATACATATTGTAATAATTAATATTAGTGGCATATTTAAAGCCATATCCTTTATTTAAAATGAATATACAAATAAATCAAATAAATTTTAATATACAATTCATAACCGTTATAATCAATGAGATGCATAATATTTAAAACATTGTTCACTCCCAATGTGGACCATAAAAATACCTAATGTAAGCTATCTACTAAAACTGATAGTTATTCAGTTGCTCAACCTGTTTTTTTTTTATGAAACTATGTGTCGAAAAATAGGACTAAAACAAAAAAAATGATTAACTGAGATTCGAACCCGTAACCGTCTCAAACAAAAATAAAGACTTAATTTGAATCGTTCAAATTATGTAAATTCTCACAGATTTTGTCACTAACGACCCGGGTTTCGCCTTTCGGCATCTTTAGGCGTTCAAGTGCATGGATGAACTTGAACTATAGAACTAGAAAATAAAGACGTTGATTACTCGATTACTGGCCAAAACATGATGCATAAACTTCGGTAAAAAGCTATAAACTGTTTTTAAGCTAAACTCAATTCTTATTAAAAAATATTTATTTAGAACACGGTAACAGGTTAAGCAGAAGTTGTTTAGTTGATTACCGTATTTCTTTGATGATAAAACGCACCCTATATACCAATGCGTATATACAAAAATAGCGTAGCACCGCCTCATATATAATATTATACAATCTTATCGATTGTAAGATACATTCAGAATTCGGTTAAACCAATAATCAAAGAAATAAAGTATAATATTACCTGCGTTGATCTGTGTAAAATTTGAGGAATAAGTTGTTTCAGTATTTTGCGATACTTCGCTTAACTAACTGGCTGTCGTTACTGACTGTTTACTTGAATCGACCCATGTAAATGGATTATTACTGTTTCATAGAGCGCAAAGGATTCTGGTGTCAGCTCATCCACTCAATCTCCGGCGTACTAATACAAATGATACTGCCTGCTGTATAATTAGCATTGGACGTTTGTCAAGGATACAAGGAAACGGATAATAAATATCCTACGGGACAAACAGTTAACACGGGCCGCAGTTAGGAGGTATAAAGTGGTTGTCGCCATCACAAACAAGTTCCTTTCTATTTAATGTCACCTCGCCCTGTCACCGGGCTTATGCATTATGTCCATTGAGTGCAGATTTATTTATCGCGGTTGTATCGTATGGGTGGTCTCAACTTGGACCTCTCTGGTGTTGAAAGTGTGGCGTTTATTTACAATGATGTATCTTATTATAAGGCGACTGAAGGTTTCATTAATTCTAAGTTAATGGGAGTCGTCTTGTGGATTCACATTCTTCATCGGTGATGGTTATTTTTAATGAATCTAAAGTTGATAGAGGCGGCTTAATAATGAGAGGGTGCAATTCAGCATAATATTTATAATTACATTTTAACACTCTACGGTGCTAAAAATACTTCCGGTTGTTTTTAGAAATCAACTTGTGTTTCTCGTCAAATTAATTTACTAAACATAAAAAGTATTTCTATTAAAATCTGGCCAAAAAACTGTCGATTTTTTTTGTATTCCACACTATAAAATATTTCTTAATTATATAAGCACAACCGGCAATCGTACTGCCTGTTTACGTTTAATATATTTTTAACTAATTTATTTTTATTTACTCATCTAATATCTTTAATTGCGTCTGATTTGCTAAATTCCCAATCAAGTCTGGATACATGCATCACGATGTGCGATGTGGGGAATCTGCCCGTTCGATTTATGAGAATTCTGAAGCTTGTAAATTCTTCCACGCAAACTCTACAGAAAATATCTCTCTATCACGCGACTACAATATGCATTACATTTCAATGAAAATACACTACGATACAATAACTGTAATAATATTTGTGGAATCGAAAATAGAAAATCAGTATTTTTTCGATTTTTGTTCCAAGTCATGGATGTTTGTGATGTCTAACAATGCCTTTCCACCCTTCCGATCCTTCAATAACTGGGTGTAGTGAAAGTGATTAGTTTACCACTAACCCTGTCCTATCTTTATCCTTCTTTCCGTATTACTCTTTTTGAAAAGGAGATGTTGAAACACTGAGTAACAAACAGTGTTCGTAGAAACAATCTGTTGAGATACTTTCATTAGGAAATCATTTGCTCCACATTGAGAGCGGATATGGATAAGAGATATTTCTCACCTAAGTACAATGGAGTTTTACCAAGTTTGTAGTTCAAGAAAAAGTGTTTTATTTGTTAATGTTATGCTTTTCCACCAAGAATATAGGTACATACAGTGAACACGTTATAAGTTGGTATTGTAAATTATTTCATGCTGTAGTGCTTAATGAACTATAAAGATGGCAGCAGACGTTTCAACAAATACATCGCCTACCCCTATACATATTACAATGTTATTATACCTGATCTGTAGTGTTTCTGTAATTTGTATATTTCATCAAAATTAAAAAATAATAAAACATTTTACGCGCAGTCGATTTTGTTAAGTCATCGTGCAATTATTTTCGGCTCCCACTTTTACATTGAAAAAAGTAGATCATTTTTGCCCCCGTCGTTTTTTTCACTTCCTCACTTTTTTCCGTCAAAATTTTCGCTCCCTTTTGTAACGGCCGAATTTGCTGATGAATCATCACTTTCGACGGTTCAATTATTTTTTTATTGTATTTCAAGAAGGTAACGAAAGAATATCAAAAGCTACGCAACAAAACTTTTATTTAATCATCAGTATAAGTGTTAATAATATAATTGCAAAGCGAACTTTGCTTTAGTTTTTTTAATTCATACTGAAAAGTGAGTTGTAGCGTAGCAGTCAACGTCGTTGGGTATTCGTGACAGATCTCACTGGTTTGAGTCCCATTACGAACAGCATATTTTCAATCGATTTCTGTTCGAAGGCATGAGTGTTCCTGATGTCTAAATATTTCCTCCCACCCTTCCAATCCTTAAAATAACGAAGCGTAGCGAGAGCAATATGTTTATCATTTTTTCTGTCTTAGTCCTATCATTCTTTCCCTACTACTTTCTTCAAAACAGTTCACGTAGAAAAACGTTCTGTTGAGATACCTTCATTATTAAGCCATATGCTCCGTCATTGGAGGCGGTCATAGATTTAAAAAAAACACTCCTATTCATGTTTATTTTTTTTAAATCTAAACATAACGTCTTATAATCGATGACGTCTTACAATCGCCATCAAAAATCCAAAAGAAGTCTCCGACACTCCGAAAAAAATTCAAGTTTATGGTAATAAAAAACCATGTCTAAACTATAAATATTACATATTTTTTAAAATGTTTTGTATTAAAGATCAAATTAAATTAACAATTGACATTGAACCCAGAACAGCCTGATCGGTAGAGCCAGGCTCTTACCAACTAGACCAGAACGAGCGATTTATGGTTTCTTTGTTCAAACAAAGTTTTCGTCGTGATTTTATTATTGGTATTTAAAAATTATGACGTGTCTTATAATCAATGACGATTATAATTATATTCGAGAAAAAACAGTATTTTTTTGTCTACCATATCTGTTTCCAGCGAGGAGTGAAAAAGTTTTTAGGAAGAAATATTTAATTTGTTGACTAATAATCACTATACCATGGAAACGATCTAAATATTAACTTGCGGTCATTCAATCGTTGGCAATCGATGGTGTTCACGGTTATTATTATATATGCCTTTCACAAATAACACATGACATATCGAGGCTACAAAGCTAAAAAGTCGTAAGGTACGATACGAATCTTTCACGGCAGTATTTTTTAAAAAGGTTTGCGTATATATATATATATTATTTTGTTATCATTATAAACTCATGTTGCTTATACCAAACGCACTCAGTAGTAAAAATCTGTAATTGTTTCGAAGAAAAAATCATTATATAATTACATTAAAATCTTTTAACACTAAATGACCCTTACATATAAATTACTTTTAAACCTAGATGTAAAATATACACCGTGTGCAAATTATGTTTTTTTTTTTTAGATATTCATGATACACCAGCTAACACTTTCAAACGTAATAATATTTTGTATATAATCTGGTAATATCCTTTAACATTTGGAGAAACTCTTTTCTTTCAGAAAAAAATACTTTGAATCAACAAAAATACTGGTGCGTTTCTATAAATTTTAAATATCAAAAGAATGAGTATCCTCATTATGGTATTATTTTATTTTTTTACCGTTTTTCTTGACCCTTATTTCTTTTTGTATTATCCTGCACAAAAGGAACTTTTAAAAAGAAAGAGTCATTAGTTTTTTTTACCCACACGAGAAAGGTAAGGAAATATCCTAATAAACAATAAGTTAACACTGACATACTGTGTAAAAAAGGGCTTATTGCAATCGTATTATCATTTTGTTCGTTGGGTAAAATAATAACCATTAATATTTTTTACTTTAAAAAACGAGGGCTGAAAAAATCTTATATCTCTATATTACTTTTATGATTAATTTAATAGCCAATTCAAACTATTATACCGTAAAGAAACGTTCTTTGTTATCAAAAAATCCAGTCCTTGGCTGGATCCAGTTCTATAGTAAGCTATATTTTTATTTTTTATCATTTGTATTTAAACGTGGTAAAGGTACTTGTTTTTTTAATTTTCTCCTTTAATTTTTAAGTTTAATTACAAAATTAAGAGTTTGAGTTTTTAGTCCTATCCATCTATATATATGTCAGTTCAAATTCATCCGTGCACTTGAACGCCTGAAGATGCCGAAAGGCGAAACCCGGGTCGTTAGTGACAAAATCTGTGGGAATGTACATAATTTGAACGACTCAAATTTTATATCTACTCTATTACAAGTTGAGCAACTGAGTAATAGACAGTTCTCGTAGAAAAAATTGTTGAGATATCTCCATTAAAAGACCACATGCTCCTGATTAGGATCCGCTCCTATGGATAAAAAAAAAAAAATATTTCTAAAATACATATACTGTTTCGATGATGCCATCCATTGCAAGTTATTATTTCGAGTGACACAATATCGTCAAATATTTCTTGGCTTTCTCTGTGTTTTAGTTCAATTATCGTAGTTAATTTCGTGAGATATAATTCAATCGATTACCTCCGTGATGATCTAAAACTGTGAATGATTTAGAGACGTGCAATGTGAATGATC
Organism: Himalopsyche anomala; assembly: GCA_031772345.1. Taxonomy (NCBI): domain Eukaryota; kingdom Metazoa; phylum Arthropoda; class Insecta; order Trichoptera; family Rhyacophilidae; genus Himalopsyche; species Himalopsyche anomala. Next base: position 10,199,108 of record CM062832.1, on the reverse strand, counting down.
AGTGTGAACCGCTCTGCGGCGGTGGCAGGCGCGAAAAATTCTAATAAATATATTCTAGCGCTTTATTCAGTGGCGTTGCGCCAACTCTTGCCCGCTGGGAAATCAAGAATAAGAAAATAAATTTATGGTTAATGAATGTAATATTTTTTTAATTTTTTTTATTCGATAAACTTTTTTTACTTTCTGCATCACACCGAAGACGAACACGAAATGTAATATTTAAAATAATTTAAATTACGAAACTGCTATCTGTTAAAGTGGTCTCCATGTTCATTTATTATATCCTTGGTATGTTATTTATTTAACGCCATGCATTTTCTATTTTCTTCTTAGCGTATTATTAAATACGTGCTGATTTGGTATCTTATAAAAGTTGCTAAAAAATATTTACAGTAAACTTTGCAAAACATTTCTTTAATTTAAAATAACACAACGATGTACCGAAAAAGGTATCTATTTAATTTTTGTACACTCCTTTTGGACGTTTTGTGACAAGTTATTGATGTCCTGTTATCTTTAATTAAAGATAGTGATATAAGCATTAATTTCATATAAATACATGATACACTTATTAACCAAGGCTCAAATCAAGTTCACCTGTGCACTTGAGCGCCTGAAGATGCCGTAAGACGAAACCAGGTTCGTTAGTGACAAAACATGTGGGAGTATACACAATTTGAACGATTCAAATTTAATATGAAATTCCACCAAGCACCTTCACTCAAAATATTCAATTATTTAAAATGTATATTTTAAATTGATTACAACAAAGTGACCGCCAAAGCGTAAAAGAATATCGACGGCTTTTTTTTTTTTGTTGATTATCCCACACCACCCGTTATCCATAACGCAATACGATCGAGAAAATAAACGAATTCACACCTCATATTCTTGACGATAGAGAGCTATCTATACGATACTATCTTCTAACCATGCAGTGTTCTACTTTTAAAAAAATTATAAAAAAAGAGAATGCAACTTGCTCAGTCGTTTAGTTTAAGTGATATTAAGTAGAGTTAAATCTACTCGTCCGTTAAATTTAAAGAGGAATACAGAATATCCTGTTCCCCATATGATGTTTTTGAAATTTAACGAATGCCTCAGGATTGGCTTTGGTTGAGTTTGAATTGTATTTATTGCATATTTGTATTGGATTAAATAATTTAAATTTTTATTATCCTGTTCCATAAGTCATTGCGTTTTTTTTTCACTATACGAACGGCCAGTGATTTATTTTTTGCCAATTGGTAAATCATGAATTATGAATTCACGTGCACCACTGGCGTTCGCAATGTCTCGTGCAGAGAGATTATCATCGCCTTTTCAATATGATTTTGTTCTCTAATGGATTCTGAACGCATGCCTTCTTATGTCGGAGTGGTAATCCATTTTGTGTTTTTGTCAAATGCTGTGCTAAGCGTTTGTCACTGAACTAAAATGTGGACTATTCGTATGAATCGATATTTCACGGCAATATGTCTTCGGCCACGCATTTAATCATGAAATTGTTTTTCTCTTGTTCGATAGTTAGGTTGACTCACTATTTGAAATGTACAAACTATAATGACATTCCTATAACAGCAACAACAAAATGTTTTCAGTTACTTGATGTAACAAAAAAATGTGATTTAATACGACTATAAATTGTTTATCTAGGTAAAACGTCACAGGTTTATAATGTGTCTAAAAATATCTTATAGTATAATACTTCTTTTTTAAGACTGTTTATTGCGGGTTTTTGTAATATAATAAGCAATCATTTCAAAATTATTGTATCGAAGTTTTCCCTATCAAATTTGAATAACAGCTGACAGAATAAAATATTGGAACCCTTTTCAAAGCTTTGAAAAATCGGCATTATTAAATATGGCGACAACGAAATGTATGAAACTGTGATTTGAAAAGTTCATAAAATTGTGTTTTCCAATTTGTCAATTAATAAAAATTAAAAAAAGCACAAAAGTACCAGTCGTTTATACCAGTGCTACACAAACCTTTTCATGCAACGGCCTCCTAAATCCCGGTTTGTACAACGAAAATTAACCAACATAATTTTGTGGTAAAAAATAATCAGTTTCACCCTAAATCTAAATCAATTGGAAGAGTAAAGCATTACAAAAACTCTCATCCAAGATAATCAATATTGAGAGTAAGAAAACTCAGATAGGCCGATAATTTTGTAATATGTGAAGAATCTAGAGCTCTTCATAACTTTTATGTAGGAAATTCAGTAAGCGCTCGACCACCAGGTTATTTCAGGAAAATATGAGAGCACAATATCAAGAGGGATGCCGTGAGGTTGAGTGCAAACAACTGGAGAGAGAGAGAGAGAGAGCCCCAGAAAGAGATGCCTGAATGCACCAAAGCTCTATCCAAAAAAATAAACATGCCCAAAATCTCTAATTATTTAAAAACATTATCTCACCCAAACCCATTGATCACTTAAAGAGGAAAAATTAAAAGAGTCAACCGATTCCAACGTAGAATTTTAAATGTGCCGTATAAATTTAACAACTGTATCGGATTCCATAAATTATAAAGATGAAAAGAAAAAATGGCTGAATTAAAAATGTTCTCAATTAAATGGTATCTTAATTATAATAAATAGTTTATGAGAATGGATGAAAAAAAAATAAAAACATATTTTATTTACTTGTTAGTAAATCGTGTCGAGTTGACCTTACACCCAAAAAAGCATTCGTGTAATAAAATCGGAATCTCTTTCAATAAAGATATTTTGTATTAAAGTACCTAAGTCTATAAATCCAGCTTACACGTTTCTTATAAACCTTACGCGTCATTTTTACACTAAGTCTATACGTTATCGACCTTCTCGTGTCAATTTATCATAATTTGTTTCAATTTCGGTATGCGGCCGGCTTTATTAAGGATTGTCTTTATTTTTATGTTTGTTACTTCATACATCGTTCAGACAATCATTTTTATTTTAATATCTACATGATAAAACAATATTAATTGAATTAACACTAGCGTTATAATTTCGTATAGTATTCTAAGTAAATTGGATACAATGGAAAATATATAATTAATTTTAATCTTTTAATGTCATTTTTTTTATCGATAAAGATTTTTTATACATAACTTTACTTTCAATACTAAACTGGATACTCATTTAAAAAATAATATGCAAACTTTAAGAGTTGTAGCCAGGGATGGGCTGGAGAGGGCTCGGGGGGCTCGCGCGAGCCCCTTGTTAAGATGAGAAAATCATTCGTCTTATATCAGATCATCACATAACTGCAATTTCTGTAGATGAATAAATTTGAAAATTAATTGTCGTTTCATTTTTTCATTTAGCGTTGTGGGCGTCCGTGAGTCCCAGTACGAAAAAACGTTTTTTCGATCGATTTATCTATTTTCTGTTCGAAGGAATGGGTGTTTACGATGTCTTAAGATTGCCTCCCACTCTTCCGATTCTTCAATTCAACTGGGCGCTACTATTAGTTAATCACTAGTCCTGTCTTATGCTTATCATTTTATCCCTACTACTCTCTTTGGAAAAGAGAGGTAGAGCGAATAAGTAAGAAGCAGTTTTCGTAGACAAATAACTTTCGTTGAGATACCTTCATTAGGAGGCCATACACTCGACATAGGGAGCGGACATGGCTAAAAAAATGGATAACATTTACCGAGCCCTTTGTTAAGATATTGGCAGCCCACCGCTGGTTGTAGCGATATTTCCGAGAGCAAACATTGATAGTTATTTTTACGGACTAATGCGGCCGTTAAGGTCGATAGTCTGTTAAATAATTAATTATGTTTTCGGAAAACGTTTTATTCTATTGAAACAATACATTTGTATACAACTTATTATTTTCATAAATGATTATACCTAGTGGCGGCCGTTCAATGTGGCATTCGATCAATGCACCTCTTGTATATGCAGAAGCGGATATATTTCATGAAATATTCAAACATAGCATTTATACCAGTCACTCATTTTAAATTCTTCATGTATTTATTGTCTATAATAAATATTTTAGAAAATAATATTTTATTTAACTTAAAATTTTATTTTATTGAATTTAAAATGAGGGAATGGTATAAATGTTATTTTTGAATGTTATTTCATGAAATATCGACGCCTCTGCATATACAAAGGGTGCATTGATCAAATGCCACATTGACTGGCCGCTACTGATTATACCCAATCCTCATTTTGTATGGAAGATACGTTCCATGCGAAAAAGTCGTGTAAAAAAAAAGTGTACATACAGAAACAAAGGATACGTTTCATTAAATTCGTCTGTGCGATTTCGAAATAGTGTAAAAATAAACTGTGCAAAAAGAGGATTATTTGTACTATGTTATTTAACAGATTGTGTCACGTGTTTCGCCTCTTTGAAAAGTGTCTTTAGAAACACTGTCGTAAAGTTATTTACGAACAATCTGAAACATGATTCTAATTAAGAAAAACACACTATTGCTTTGTACTTATTTCCACTTTTTTATCAAGTGAGGACCGAGTAGTTGATAATGCTCGCCATGAGCGAAACCGGTCCTGATCTTGATAAAAAAAAGGAAATAAGTACACAAGAATATGGTGTTTTTATTAATATATTGCCTTTCCACTAAGTATTGGCAGTGAACACCCTAAAGGTAATAATTTTAATTCTTAGCTTTTAAAATTACAAAATAGAGGTTGAGGTTTTTTCCTTTCTACTAGACGCAAAGAGAGAGTACAATTAAGATACAACTCTGATTTTATAAATTAATAATTAGAATCATGCAAGAGCACTTGCCAAATCATCAGCCGGCACGCGATAAACTGTGATTAACAGTAGTGCGATCGCGAATTAATCACACAATTAACGAAATCAACATAAATCATTCACGCAAAATTTCAAACATCCTTAGTGCTCTTCCACTGTGAATCTGCAATGTGCTCTTATTATCGAAAATGAAACTCATTGATAACACTTAAATAACTGGCCAACCGATTTATCGTAAGCAGGAATAATTTTTGCGGAATCTGTTGGCGCATCATCACCGTCGTCATCATCATTGTGGGACTCGGGCTCTCGCCATTCAATGCAAACGAATTGCTGTAATAAAAATGAATTGAATGCATTTAGTAAGACATATTTATTGACTCGCGAAGCGCATTACTGGAATATGAAGCATGCTCGTGTTGAAAATTTAACATGATTCTTTTTCGTTTGTAATGAATTATTAATTCCATCGCAAATTTATTATTACTCGCAAAGTTTGTGTTATGTAACGATTGAACATTCATTATTCAGTTGCGGTTATTTGCAAATAACTGGATTAAAAAATAGAGGGGATCAATGATTTCTTAAGTAATTTATTCACTTAGGAGAATTTTTATTAATGACAAATATATTTAATTATGAGTTGTGATGTCTGTGCTTACGCTAGAAAGCGGGATAACTTGAAGAATACTTTCGATGGTTTCGGCGGTAATTTTGTGGAAGTTCATTTTAATATAAGATTTAAAATAACTGATTATTCCACGTATTGTGCTACTCACTGTGACACTTGTTTCGCCTCTTTCAGAGGCATCGTCAGACTTACTATCGCAAATTTTGCTTAAGTAATGAAGCAAGATTGATTCTAAAATTTTAAATTATGAAATTATAAAATGGAGTTTGGGTTTTTTTTCCTTTTAAGGGAAGCAAGGAGAGGGTGATAGAATCGAAATAAAGCAAACAAATAATGATACTAATGAGCTGCAATCAATCAGATTGGGATTTTTCCCTTTAAAGGGAAGCAATGAGGGGGTTATAGAATCGAAACAAAGTAAACAATTATACTACTAATGACGTTAAGCATTACAAACTATTAAACCAATGAGCTGCAATCAATCAGATAGGTTGGTGATTACTCTATTTATTGGAAACAATGTAAGTAATGGCGAGCCACCTGTCCTATTAAGAATATTATTTAATAATATTTCTTTTTTGTTTTTATTTTTAAGAGTTTTATTTTTACGTGTCACAGTTAGTAGCACAATACGTGGAATAATCAAAGTTATTTTAAATTTTATATTAACTTGAACAATGTTCTTATGAACAATGTTCTTATGTTCAATGTTTCTTATAGTCGAGCAATGCCGGATCTCACGTGTTCGAGTCCCAGTACGAACAGCATTTTTTCGATCGATTTAACGATTTCTGTTCGAAGGCATGGGTGTTTGTGATATCTAAAAATTCCCTCTTACCCTTCCGATCCTTCAATAACTAGGCGTAGCCTTTTACTCTCTTTTGAAAAAAGAGAGGTTAAACAACTGAGCAACAAACAGCTCTCGTAGAAAAACATCTGTTGAGATACTTCCATTAAGAGGCCACATACTCCACTTTGGGAGCGGACATGGATTTAAAAAAACCTTTCTCTGTATCTGACAATTGTAAGCTTCATTCAAAAAAATAATTACTGATTAAAAAAAATCTCTGATTTACTGCAACAAAAAAAAATGTATTAAATTTCGTAGTAACTACCTATATTATAACTATTATGGTCATCAATTTCCGTTTTTTTTTGCGATCTATCAAATGTAAGAAACCATAGATAATATAACTTTATAAATATCATAGCATTGTTCAAATACATATGATATAATAAAACAATATATTATTCCTAAGAGAAAAGTTGATGAGAAACCGAGGCATTTCCAATAATCTAACGAGATTAATTTATTCAATTCCAGTAATAATTACGTAGATTTCAATTACCATTACTTTCATTTATGTCTCATCTGCAGATAAACAAACGTCTTTAATGTGCTCACGATGTTTGTCGGTATTTAAATAAAATATATTAAACTACATACATACATTAGTCGAGCCTGCGTTGTAGAGTGTTCAACGTCGTTGGCGTCGGTTACGGAGGCCACGACTTCGAATCTTAGCACGAATAGTTTTATAAATAGGTTTTACAACTGATTTATGAATTTCTGTTTAATGACAAAAATGTATGTCTTGTCCCTATCCTAAATACGAGACTTAGCGGAAGCGATTAGCTAACCACTATTTCTGTTTTAGAGCTATCCTTCTATTCCTACTCTCTTTGAAAAAATAGAAAGGTTGAGAAAATGAATAACAAGCAGTTCTCGTAGAAATACTTCTGTTGAGGTAAAAATTATTCGGAGTCCATATGGTTCACACTGGGAGCGGACAGGATAAAAATAAATAAAAATACAAACTGTATTTCCCTGAATCTAATGAAATAAAGCTATTTCAGTGAAAGAACATAAAAAAAACGTTGTACTGAGTATAACATTTCCAAATATTTATTTGATATATTAATTAAGACACGGACTGTAAAATTGTTAAAAAATTGATACGAATTTTCTAATAAGTATTTTGATTATCTGATCAATTGATTATTCAGCTAGGTATATGGTATCTTTCTTAACCATTCGCCGATAATTGCCGACTTTAAACTATATCTGAAAATAGATTTTAATGTATAATTTAAATTCACGTTTTTACGCAAAATAAACTAAACATAAATTATAAATTAATGTGGTGATTACGTTTGACTGAATAAATAGTTGAATATCATTGTAATTTACAATAGACAATTAAATATCCGCATGCGATATTGTTTTTTTATTCCTTGCTACAAACAATAAATTAGTATTAACTGTCATAACGGGACATTTTAATTATGAATATTTTCTTTTGAGAAACGGCCTGTCCCACGCGTCTTAAAATTATTTAAAAATGCCCTCCGCATTTATTATATATAATTCGAGTTGTATTGCGTGTTGAAAACTCAAAACACGAATGTTAATTATTACTTTTCGCTAATTAACAATTATTCCCAAAAAATGAACGCTTTTATTAAATTATCGAAATGAATAATGTAACAGTTCATAAATATTAATGAAATTTTATTTAGCTTAATGGCTACTTGTTGCGTAAATTGTAATATAACCCTGCATTGGAATGTTGCATTTAGATATGCGGAATAAGTCGTCAGTTTTTCTTGTCCTGCAAAACTTTCCATGAAATTTAGAGTTTCGTCGTCATTTGAACGCGTTACTATAAAAAACAACGATTAGTTCTTGTTAATTAAGAAACAGACAAATGTGTGTGTATGAACACATTATAATCACCCCTCTGTTTGAGTATCACAGTTTGACATGGAGAGGTGCATCTTGGTTTTAAGGATTATAAAATGGAAGGACTGGTTCAGGTAACGGCTAAGAGTTATTAAGATGCTTAATCATCAGAATATGACTTTCGAGAAGAACTGTCGGGACGAAATCTGTGATCTAGTAGCATCTAAGAGACATAGACATTATATGACAATCACGCTTGGCGGAATTTGTACACAATGAACGCACTGGAAACAAAGTGTGGATAAAGCTAGCCGGGGATTCCATCAAACACTGGAGCAAAAGTAACTGTTGATAATAAATCAGTAATTTTTTTTTTCGAAAGTGGCACACGTTTCGTTTTTTTAATAAGCAGTAACTCAAAAATAGGGAAAACAAGATACTCAGATAAGTTTTTATTAGACAACCCGACAAATCGACGCCTCTTTCATGTCACGGTTCCCAGGAAATTTGAATTAAACAACCCGAGACTAATTTTTTCAATAAAAATTATGTTGCTTATTTTATACAAATATATTTTAAAAACCTTTATATTTTGAGAACCTTTGTACATTGCAGAAAGCAATAAATTTAAAAAAAAAACATTTATTTAATAAGAGAAAATATGACCAATGAACGAACATACATACGTGTAACAGATGCTAGTTTACTCAATGTACTATTTTTGGAAGTAAATGTTTTCATCGTCAAAATTGGACGAATCCCTCGAATGATGTGTAATAAAAAGCAATATAAATTTTATCATTTTTCGTAATATTAAAAAATAGTGTTAGTGCATATAAATATATTCGTTTATAAATGTTATCATAAACATGACTATAGTGCTACGGTCTCGGAAAGCGAAAAGTTCACGCGAGAACATGAACATAGCCGAGACTTCGGAATCCCCAGTAAATACTAGTGATATTAACCTGACACAAGAAAACATTAGAATGGCGTCTTGAATTAACGTCGAAAGTTTGATGATTAGATATTGCCATTAAACAGTGATTTACTATTATTATACGTGCACACATAAATACTTTATCTTTATGACTATTTATAATTATCTATCTTATGTGAATGAACTATTTCTGTTGTTATAAGAGAATCGGGTTAATGTTATCTGAATACGTTTTATATCGGGCTCACAACCTTATGTGCTCCATTTCCCCTTTAATATTTTTCAGAATATATCTTCTCTTTTCCAACACCACGTAGACCAGTGTTTACCAAAATGTGGTACGCGTACCCCCTGGGGTACGGGAACTTTTTGTTGGGTGTAGCGCTGCACTGGGCTTAAGTTGTGCCTGGTGAAACAAGCTGCTTATATATTTTGCTGTTATTAAAGTATATGGATTTTTTTACGAGGGGTACTCGGTGTTACGAAAATTAAAAAAGGGGTACACGTATGTCAAAAGTTTGGGAAACACTGACGTAGACCATCGTTTTTTTATCTAGGTTTGTATGTATATAATATATTTAATTTATTGATATGATTTTTTTTTAACATACTAAAAAAACTGAAACATTTAATTTTTTAAAAAAATAGTTGAATTTACAATCGAGTTTTATTTTTAAAAACAATAATATAAACATCTTACGTTTCCCCGCCTGGGTGGAATTCCTCATGGGTTGATAGCCACTTCTTTAAATAATCAGGAATAATTTACATATATTAACCCCTTCCCGGGAACGCCCGAGTATACTCGGGTATTGAAAGTTGTCAAAAACGGACACCACGAGATAACTCGGGAAAACTTCATACATAAAAAACAATTAATTCTTTTATTAAATATGAATGTTTTATAAATGGTATTGATTTCTTTGATTTCTTCCCAAACAAAGAAAAAAAAAGAAAAAAAATATGTGATCCTTTTTGGAACATTTGTTTAAATCAATTCGACCGGCAAGTGGTTAAGAAAAATTAAATAATTTCGCAGAGTAATAATCTTTCAATAGTTGTTAAATAAAACAACACGAACGGATTTTTTGTAGGTGATAGCTAATTCTAAGACAAGCTTCGAAAAGGCTGCACGTATGGCTAGGGTAAGTTGGGGGTTAACATTCCCTACGTCTCGGCTTTATTACAAGTCCATATTTCTCGGTATTGCGTGTCATGCTGCAAGTTGTTGGGCCTATAGGTGTACCCAACGACAGGAAATATGTCAAATACTTCTTCGGGGACAACGGTTTCCCCTTCTTGCTATTTCCAAAGCTTACCGAACTTGCTCAACAGAATGTCTTCCCGTAATGCTGGGACTTACTCCATTGGATCTAGAGGTCCAAAGACGAGCTGCAATTCATCACCTTTTGCACGGGAAACCAGCGCAAATTGGTCTCACAACTCTTCACCCGTTGGATTCACAAGATTTTTTAAAAGCTAAAGTGAAAAAACTCTGCTCACTAACCGTTTTAACTAATTGGAAAAGTCGATGGTCAAAGTCCCTTCGTGGTAGAATTACCTATTTATTTTTCCCAGATATTGTTTTTCGTCAGAATGCAACCTGGCTCTCTCCGGATCACTGGACCTCACAATTTATCACCGGACACGGTGCGTTTAATGCCAAGCTACATAAATTTAAAATCAAACCTAACCCACACTGTCCTTGTGGTGACAGTAATCAAGATTCAGAGCATATTCTCTGGAATTGTTCGATTATGTCTGTTGAAAGAGGTATATTGTTTTCGTTATGTAGAAATAACCGTGATGGTCCTATCGGGCATCCAGATCTAGTTTCATCTCCAGAAAATTTCGCTCACTTCAAGAAATTTGCTACTTCTTTTGGAGAAAAAGTTTACCTTCCCTTCCCCTCACCATTCAATCCTTAATCATATTATATCTGTTTCAAATTAAAAGTTGTCTCAATAGTGCCATTAACTATCATTCTTGCTTATTATTATTTAATTTTTTTTTTCCGTGTTTATTATTTAATTTATTATTTAATTATTTAATTAACCTTTATTAGTATCTCTTTATATTTCTAATTATTATTATTGTTACCTATAAAATTGCCTAAAAACATGTATCTTAACTGTATCATTGAGGAGACATCGTCTTCGGAGTGATGCAGAAAGGAAAAAAGTTTATCGAATAAAAAAAATTAAAAAGGTGTATAAAAAAAGTTTGTATTGTCGAAAACGGCAGTATTTGATCTGCATAATCTCTCAGACGCTATAAACCCGAGCGGGGTAGAAACAGTACAAAAAGTGTGGAGAAATATTTCTTGTTGAGGCAGTGAGGGTTCTACGGCGGCTGCCCCGTTTATCGCGGCGATCACTTTTTATTTAAGTACACATTAGTTTACATCACGATTTATAAAGGCCCTGGGAAACATGGCCGCATGCCCGCCCGACACATGTTATTTTCAATTATGTATTTTTTATTTCTTTTCATAATGTGCGCGCAGTATGCGCCTTTGGAAGCGAATTTAATCTGCATAACGCATCGGCGAGTGTATGTAAGGCCTGGAACATATTTTAATTAATATTTATATCTTCCTTTCTCTTATGGAGGTTTTTGGCGTTTTAATGGAAGGTAAATTGTCACCAGTCACCATATATGTCCAACTCTGAAAATTAGATTAAATTTCTTCTTATCTTCATTTTAAAGTTAAATAAATAAGATTAAGGTGACACTCGATAATGAGTCCATTATATCAACATATATTTTTTGAATTGGGTGTTGAGAATCAAAACATATTTTTTTTTCTCAAAATCCCTATTCGAGAGCTTCCAACCCGGGTTAAACCGAAACTGGTTAACCGGGTTTAAGTTTATTTTGCACGGTTAACCGGGGTCTACTGAAAACCTCTTTTTGCCTTAAGTACAATGGATTTTTATACAACTATTATTATATCGAGTTCGTGGAGCAGTGGTCAATGTCGTTGACTTTCGTGACGGATCTTACAGATTCAAGTACCAGTACAAGCCGCATTTTTCAATTAAAAGGCATGTGTTTTTAAATATTTCCTCTTTCCGTTCTAATCTTAAATTAACAGGGCAGAGCGAAAGTTCTTTCCTAGCCTTATTTTAATATCCTCACTCTCTTTGGAAAGATAGGCTAAGCAATTGATTAACAAGTAGTTCTCGTAGAAAAACCTTTGCATAAATAAACTCAATGGCAGTTCATGCAGAAAAACGTACAGCAGGAGCGGACACATTAAGAGCAGACATTGCCGAAAAAAAGTTAATTTACTCTTTTATGCACCTTTTCCCCTACGGTGCTAAAATACTTCCGATATGTTGCTGGCCCTTAAAGAACCATGCGAAAAAACATGTTTAAACACTAATTGTCTTTTGATAGACGGTAAAAACTGAGGACGTATATTAAAAAAAAACATGTTTTCACTTGGTTTTTAAAATGCCAGTAACAATATCGGTAAAAATAGTAAGTATTTTTTAAGCACCGTAGAGGAAGTGTTAAGTAAGAAAAATGCCCTACATTTTTTCTACGTAAATACCGTTTCGATTATAAATCTAAAAATCTTGGTCGTAGAAAATTCCTTTAAAAATTCTTCAGGCAACATAATATGAATGGGTCGTGTTAGGATGTTTTTAAAATTGATCAGGTGATTATTATATAAAGTTTTCTCTATATCATATCAAAACGAGAATGGTAATAAAAAGGCCAATAATTTATACGCAATAATATTCTCAGTCGTTGATGTAATAAGCTTAAACACTTATTATTTAACAAAATATATTTCTTATAGTAATAAATTTATCTTTATGAGCCAAATAATGCTGTCTTTTGGCGGTGTTTATAAAATTATTATTCAAATTTTGCATCGCAAGATATCCTTTTGAATAATATCGAAGGTCTTAAAATAGTGTTGAAATAAATCCAGCAATATTTCAAACTAAGCCAATTATTTATTGGCAAATTTTTCGTCTTCATTTCTCCCGCGCGCCATGATTATATTATTAACGCCACTGGGTGCCCGGGAAATCTCGTATCCTGTCAAGTCACCTTTTTTACTGAATTAAGTATTTACTTAAGTTATTTCACTGCTGTAAGTTTTTCTGCAATGATATTGTCCTCTTACATAATTTTTATTCTTTTTGGAATACGAAATGCTTAAAATGTTACTCCTAAAGTAATACCGAAACCAAAGTGGTGATTTTAATGAAATATTTACAGTTTTTTTCAATAGTCAAAAATAGTAAAAAAAATCTGTCTTTTTACAATGTAACAACCGCATTTCACTATTTTCACCACCTAATGTGGAGTTTTTAACCCAAAATAAAAATTATGTTTCTTTGCGAAAGGTGGCTTTAAATCAGTTGCTTATCCTCCGAGCAAAAAATGGAATAGGGGTCAGGAAAAGGTTGGTATTTATCCGATAGCTCTATGTGTAGACATTTTCTCAGAATCCGGGTGGTAGGAAATATATAATGTCTTACACATATTTATTAATGTATGATAGTTTAAATTCAAGATTGAAGCCTAACAGTATTGAACAGTATATATCGCCGAGTATATACATTCAATTGATTAAGTAATCTTGACATAATAAGGCTTGTGAGATTTTGTTTTTCCCATTGATTACCGTGGAACAGGAGACTATGTTACAATTTAAAAAACACGATCTATTGTACAATAAAGAAACCCACGTTTCATACGATTTAAAAGTATTTTGTTATGAAACTCTGAGAAAATCAATTATGAATAAAATATGTTATGTGAGTATTGCACTAATTGCAAACGTTTATAAATCACGTCTGTTTTCACTATAGAAGTTAAAATACAATTAAACTTTTTACTAATATTAAAATCCCTTTAGCTTGTTTCCATAAAATTTTAATTATCGAAAAATAATGCCAAAATAATTGAGAATGCTACGTTTGTAAGTTAAGTATTTTATCGCAATAAGTCATTATTTTTGGCAGTATTGCCGATCAGCAAAATAAATTTCATGTGTTCACGAAGAGTTTTTCGCGTTCTTGCTTTCAACGCGTTGGCGAAAAAATGCGTTTTTGCATCAATCATGGAATACGCGAGGTTGTGTTATTAAAGTACTTATCGTTTAAATTATGCCGTTGTGTATATAGTGAAGTTTCTTTAAGAATTATTTTTAGTAAAAAAATCATCTATGCCATATTTGTATGTTATGTATTTGATATTTAAAAAGTAATTTTATTAAAAATTCACAAATCGCCGAATTCTTGTGGTACTTAATACAATGTTTTAAATTTACCCAAATTTCAATAAAGCTTTGCGTGGCAGTTCAATCTGAGAGCAAATTAAAAGATTGTTTTAGTATAATAAAAATATATTGAAATATTAATCTAGTTATTACTAGGTATGTATTTCATATGTTTTGATTATTCTGGATTTTTTTGTGTTTTTCGATCTTTACCGCGCGTTGACATAAAATGTGTATAGCCTACATTAACTCTCGCGGCTCGGAGACTAGAAAAATACGTCTCTGGCGATGGGGGTCATTTTTGACCCCAGTGGTTTCCTCATTATTGGCCTTATTCTTATGAATTTCAAAAAAATAAATAGTCTACGGGCTTTAAAATATCTCTCTGCATCATTCCGCATACATTTTTTTATAAAAATCCTTGGTTTTTTAATAAATAATCATATTTTAAGTTGCGCGTAAAATATACGTCGTTCCAATGCCAATGTCAATGCGCGACTGGCGCGCGTCAGTCTAGTTATCTTACCAACGATCGCTGATAAGCGGGCGCTTATCTCTTATCTTATCGTATTTATATAAACTACAAAAGGTCCAAAAAACTATGATATAAGAATACCTTAATTATAAACATTGTATCACCCATATTAAAATAGATATTTAAGAAAATGTGGGTATTGGGGTCGCATTTCTTGAGCTTAGAACCGGAAAAGTTAATAAAAACACAATAATCCTTTGTACTTCATTCCACTTTATTTAATATGTCAGGACCGGTTTCGCTCATTACGAGCATCGTCAACTGATAAGAAATATAATTTAACAGTGCTATTTATACAAAAATGAACAGTTATAAACAACAATTGGCATTGAAAAGAAAATACCAATTACATTAAAAGTGATTCTAAAATAGCACAAAATTAAAATGTTTAACACATCTAACATATAATTAAAAAGTCATCTCAGATTAATAAATTTAGAATGGGAATTGAAAGTAATTACAAAATAGCACTGTTAAATATTAAATAATAAAATAATAAAATTAAATAGCACTGTTAAATTATATTTCTTATCAGTTGACGATGCTCGTAATGAGCGAAACCGGTCCTGACATATTAAATAAAGTGGAATGAAGTACAAAGGAATATTGTGTTTTTAATAATATAATGCCTTTCCACCAAGTATTGACAGTGAACACCCTAAAAGTGTATAGCCTACATTGAAAACTTACCGCCCGTTCTATAACTATGGTTACGATAAAACCTATATCTCTAAAATAATTTATTTAAATATTGATTGTTTATAAAATAGATAAATAACCTATTAAGTATGTTGTCTATATATACACGAATATAAATATTTTATATAATATTCTTCCTCCGGTAGTGTAATTTTTTCCTAATGAAATGTAACTAATAATAATTATCAGATTAATTTAAACTAATTTACATTGAATAACTCCATACTTGTTATCGTTCTTAGAAACACTAAAGTCATGTTTAATAAATATAATTGTAATATAAATTAGGATTTTAGAGTAAATAAAAAGATGTGTTGTGTATCTCTTCTAAGCCAGTATATATAGATAAGTATATGCAGACTTAAGCATATTTCTGATGATGGCTCACGCCGAAATAGCTATAAACTAATTAAAAAAAAATTAGAACTGAGTACTTTGATATTGTTTACCGTATTACAATGGAGTTCTAACAAGAAAATACCAATTCAATCAATAACTTTCTCCTTTTAAATTTGTACACACATGATACACTAATGAATAGTTATTTATATAAAAAAAAAATGTGACAATAATATGTTATACATATTTAACCATACTATTGTTTATATTGTAAGGACAAAAATACTTAAATCATAGTTCTGACAATAGCGCGATGTCGAAATACAATACTCCATATTATAACAGCTTATTTAGAATTAAATATATTTTCTTAGATTTAGTAAAAATATTCTTTAAGTTTTTTAAGGAATAGAAGTAATTGTTTAAATCAAGGGTGTCCAACCTTTTTCCCCTGGGATCGACTACTAACATGATTATTATAAGAAATTTATTTTATTTAGTAGAGTTTTTTCCCTTCTTCAAACATAGACATGTTTATTTTAAATGCGAAATACATATCATTAGATCAATATGTGCTTACAAAATAATTCAATTTTTGTATATTTTATATAAAAATAATATATTTTTTCGAAATTCACGGAAGCTTTCGGGATCGACCAAATTTTGCTTTGAGATCGACCGGTCGATCGCGATCTACCGGTTGGACACCCATGGTTTAAGTATTCGTATTGAAACATTTTTCTTTTGATCTAAATGCGTCTTAGCAATTTATTTTAGTAATATGTTATTTACTTACTGATAAAAGAGTTTTAACAACATTTAATAAAAAAAAAATACACAGAATTTCACATCGTGTATTATTGTTATATGTCGAACAATACAAACTTAACATTTTTGTATTTTTTATACGATATTATTGTTTGGTATTCTTTTGTCTTTGAACAATGTACTTGACAAAGAATTTCTATCTAAAAACTTGTTAATTAACACTATCACGACATGTCAGTTAACGCTAGATGTGTTTGCTCACACATCGGGTAGGTGTGAACGAGACTTGCTATTGTACCTATGAGAACGAATGCCTTTTTTTAGAATATAATGAATATGCATACAAATTGGGCATTAATGAGACTCTCATATTGGGTTTTGGATAATACTTGCCTTGTTAAGTTTAACATGTTGCTTTAAACGAAATACATCAATATAAGATTTTATCACATCGAAACATGTTTTATTGCCTCATGTGTTTTTTTCTTATTTGTATAAATAAACTCTAAGGATTTTAAATTATTTTTTGGTTGCAGTAATTTTTATTTTGTGGTGTTTGTTTAAAATAACGTTTAATTAAAGTAAAAATAAACATTTCCTCATGAAAACATGATTCCGTATTGCTTAATAAAAAAGCATTATTTATCAAATATTTTACGTAGTATTTTTGCATATCGTACGTTTTTTTGATTATGTAATTTGAACATTGGTGCTGGAACTCACTTTTTGTCGATTTTTTCTAGTCCACGTCCGAACCTTATGTAGAGCATATGGCTTCTTACGAAAATTATGTGGGATTGCTTGTTTCTCAGTTGCTCAAACTCTTTTTGTCTGCTGAACAGTGTAACTCCAAGAACGTATGTCACCTACAGCGCACTTGTGGGCACAACCACCAGGATGCAAATCACGTACTGTGGGACTGCCCGGAGATGAATGCCGAACGAGCAGAGCTGTTTGCTGTGGTCCCACCTCATACGGGCTCAATAGGCCACGCTGACCTGATCTCAACCAAGGCCAATTTTGAGTCATTCGATAAATTTGCAACATCATATGAGGAACGGGATATTCTTGATTCCTCTTTAAATTCAACGCGAAGTAGATTAAACTCTTCCGCCTCGGCAGATTCTCAGTATACGGATACACAGGATACTTAATATCACTTAAACTAAATGACTGAGCAAGTCACATTCTCTTTTTTCTTTCTATCTTTATCTTTTAAGCACAACAGTGCATGGTTAAAAGATAGGTCTCGTGCTGCTCTGTATCGGGCCAATAATATGAAGAATAAATTACTTTCTTTTCTTGATCGAATTGCGTTATGGAAAGCGGACGTGAAAATGCGGCTGTATACACATAACGGGTGGTGGTGGGATACTCAACAACCAACTTGTATCACCTACAGTAGCTGCAGCACATTTGTAAAAGGGTCTTAACTATGTTTTATCTCTTTAACAACTTGAACTAGTGCATTTGTAATGGTCCACATTGAAATACTAGTTCAGATTTTGTAGGTCTAAACTTAGTTCTGGCAACACATCAATACGCGATCGGAAAATCAAAAGTTTTCATAGCAGAATATTTTTTTAAACATAAAGAAAGCATGCCGAGCAAAAAGCTGCTTCTACGCCGTTTCACCACGTTACATGTGAAAAACAGCACTGATTAATATGATTTCCTAATATGCACGCTTACAATTGACTTAACGCAGAGACGGTAAATATTATTTATTTTTCGTTGAAAAATTAATTATTACAATACTTACACGTACATAATACTTGTTTGTCAAAAACATTATTAATGATTTATGATTTGAGCGTAAGTCGGCGTCGCAACATAGTGCCTCGTCTGTGGAGTCCCGTCCGCCGGTCGAGGCGTTAATTTGTTGGCTTTTACCGAGAGCGAACCGCATGTGGTACGTTGTGCGCAATGTTTGCCTTGGATATATCAGTTTTACACATAGTTGATACTTGACTTCCTACCCAGCATATTTTAAATTAATGTTCTTTAACCTTTTTGTCAACTCTTATACAAATATATATTTATGTACATTAAGATGATTGATGTTGTTTGAAAAAATGTATTTACTACTTTTTATCTGTTTTTCGTTTTTAAAGTTGCACATATTATATGTTCGAACGAAATCAATTTAATGAATATCAAATGACCAATTGTGTTATTAAGCCGGGTCTATGGCTTCCATGTCGGATCTCACGGGCTCGAATTCCAGTCCGAACATTATTTTTTTAAAAAAATCGAAGGCATGGATGTTTGTTATGTCTAAAAAACCTTTTCCACCATTCCAATCCTTAAATAATATAAGGCAGCGAGAGCGATTAGCTTCCGACAAGTCTTGTCTTAACTCTATCTTTTCTATCCCTAATCCCTTCGAAAATAAGAGTGGTTGTGCAACTGGGTAAGAAGCAGTTCTCGTATAAAAATTCTGTTGAGATTTTTTATTTATTGAACATTGCACAAGGTCGAAAAATTATAAATTTAAAACTTTTACAATGAAGAAAAAAAATAGTACAATTTAATATTAAAAGCAGTAGAAAAAATGGCAAGAGAGTCAACTGAGTAAGCTCCGACGAACTCTACTTTAATAAATAAAAAATAGTACGTGTACGTAGAATATGTCGACATCCGAAGCAATATTGTTGAACACCGTTAAAGCTCTCCCCAGTGGCATCCCCATTGGCGGGGTAGTTCTAAACCTTGGGAGAACAAACAATTCATGTCCACGATTTCTCAAAAAATAATCAGGAACATTTAGATTCACATTCTCAAGAATGGTGGAATTCTCATTTTGACCTCGTATAAGTCGAAAAAAATATATGGACATATACATTTCTCTTCGAACGTTCAAACTATTGAAGTTAAGCATGCCAAAGAGAAAGTCAGTTGGATAAAGCCATGGGTAATATCCATACACCCTCATAAAGAAAAGTCTCAACAATTTCTTCTGAATCTTCTCCATCATAAGGGTATATTTCGAGCCTGTGGGGTCTAAACAATTGACCCACTCTCAAGTCTGCTTCGAACCAAAGCGCTGTACATTAATATTAGATACCTCCAATAGGAAGCCATATGCTCCATATTGGGAGCGAGCATGGAAAAGAGTGTAATAAATTAAGATGTTGTAGGTTTGTTTTAAAGGGCTAAGGATCAAAACAAAAAAATAAGTTATCATAAAATTTTGCTCTGTACATGTAACTAAGTTGTTGCAGAAATATATAGATTAACGTTCATGGCCTAATGTAAATAATAATAATTAGACAATTTTGTTCCTGACAAGCAGTTTTTCAACTAATAAATAAAAGTTCATTTCTACTAACACTTGATAGTTACCACATGGTAGTGAAAAGCTGAGAAAACTTTCGGCAATATTAATTTTCAACCCCGGTAGAAGTAAATACAATTACTTAAAGAAAAATCATTTCGAAATGAATCAATTGTTCGTAGATGTCTTAAAGAAATCTTTTATAAGGCATTTTTACTGCACTACTTATTTTATTCCTTAATAAATTTTGTTTATTTCCATGAAATTATATCTGATAACTTTTAATTAGCATCATCAGACAAACGCAACGTTTACGAATAAACTAAAAATTGTTTCAAAGCTTGTGTTATACATTATAATGTGAATAACGTTGCGATAGTCTGATGATGCCTCTCAAAAAGGCGAACCACGTGCCACAAGTTGTAGTGTAATAAACAAAACTACTGTCGAATATATCAAAGATATTGAATCATTAAAGTGTATTCAATATGTTTATTTTTGTAATTCAATAATAAAATGATAACGTTCTAACGTTTTCCTGTTAATTTCTATTTGCGATCATAACACTCTGTGCGGCTGAAGATATTATGAATTTCATTTTGAAAATACCGAACAATATTTCTATTTGAAGTATGACCATTTATCTCGCTTACTTATATGACACAAAGTGTTATAAATAAGTCGTACCGTGGCCATAAAGATTGTCGCGTGCTTTTAATAAACTCTAATGAAGACATGGTTAGATAAGTAAGGTTTAGAGATACGGTTGCGTGTTTGTAATATTTGTCATTTTCTCTTCAAGTATCTCAACTACGAGATAATGATGCATCAATTTTGAGCAAAGATAGGTTCGTTTTCACAAACATTCCAATTTAAGTGAACGTCGGCTTGTTATTTTTGTTTTGAAAGTCATACAAACAATTTTTTTTAACTTTCACGGTTTATATATGTAAAATATTGTATCGAAAAGATATCCATATAATTGGCAGCAATTGTTGGCATCCTCCGTGGCTTAGTGATACGGACTTTTTAATGTGAAATCGAGATCTTGGATTTAGGTCTTTGTTAAGCGAATCAAAAAAGATGTGTGGTTTAAATTTTCATTTTATTTATTTAATTTATTTATTTAATTAACATTGCAAAAGGTTGACAAATTATAAATTTAAAACCTTTACAATGGAGAAAAAAAAATGGCAAAGAAGTCAGCTGAGTAAGCTCCGACGAACTCTACTTTAATACATAAAAAATAGTATTTGTCGGAACTCACCCACGTCTACGTGGAATATGTCGACATCCGAAGCGATATCGATATCTTATATATATATTGAAATCCTCCAGATGGGCTCCTTCGAGGTATCTCAATAAAAATTTTCTTACGAGAACTGATTTCTACTCATTTGCTTAACATATCTTTTTTTCGAAGAGAGGACGAATTTAAAAGATTGGGGAAAAAAATGAATAGTAGTAAGCTAATTGCTCTTGCTACGCCTCGTTGTTTTATGATTCTAATAGTTGGAGGAAATTTTTAGACATCAGAAATTTGTGGCTTCGAAAAGAAATTTGATAGATTAAAAAAATGCTGTTCGTACTGGTACTTGTGGAGCCCGTGAGATCTGTGACGGAAGCCAAGGTCGTTGACCATTGCACCATGGACCTTACACTTGAACCCGTAAAATGTGTCACGTAAGCCAACAACGTTGATCAAAGTACCACTGATCTAGCGTAATGAAATTTTTCTCAATAATACTAAATATTTTTTTAGTAAAAATAAATCTTTTTCTCAGTTTTTGAATGCAATTCTTGAGAGTGTAGCCTGCGATTGGTTACTTGCGTATAAAAATGTCTACATATAATAGCACAGTATCTTCCTAAAATAATATTCTTTTCTGTTAAAATGTAATGTTTTGTAATGCTATTTATTCGTCAGTGCTGCTTATATTATAGATATCCCACCATCCATTTTTAAAATTTACTGTTCTTCTTGTGTTCTTTTTTTATATTTAGTTTGTTTTAAAAAGTTTTGCGTGCGTTTTCGAAGTTTTCGTGTTTTTACAGTGTATAAAAACTTGTCTCATACCTACAATATAAATATACAATTTTCATGAATACGGCTACATCTTGCATTCAGAGATATTTAAATAAATATAATAAAACTGAACAAGTAGGCGGCGAAAGTATGCGAATAAATCTCTTAATGATGTTTCGAATATTTTTGCGCTCGGCACGCAGACAGATGGGTCGTTATATCGGACGGTACGGGAAATGTTAAAAATGCCGCATTTCGATGAAACGTAGCGACCATCATCTCCATACGCGTCGCCTCCTGGATTTCAATATAAATATAGCGGAAATCCCTTAACAATATGCTGATTTATCCAAGACAGATCTTTGCCTGACTTTGACGTGAACTGTCGGGTGTTCACACAACGACGGGTTTTGCTATTCCTAGGTGTCCTTATGATGATGCACATTGTGCTATATAACAAGCTTTTTCAACTTACGACTGACAGTCAGGTGGGAAAAACTAACCCTGATCTGAGATATGTAATCTTTCTTTATAACGTCAGTTGTACAATCTTTTGAAGAATTTTCGAAAACCGATTTTTTTGGATATTAAATTTATGGTGCTTTAAGTACCAGGGCACGTTAGCGTCAAAGTTCCCTGAGTCTCTCTCATTTGTCGCTAATGTTTTGGAAAATTGTATTGCCTAACCATCGTTGCTGACGGAAAGGCGTCATCCCTACAGATGTAAGAATTCCTTAGTGAAGCCAGTTCATCAGTATTACACCCAAACGAGCAATCAGTTATTCTTCCAGGAAAATTTAGAAATAAATAGAGCACAGTCGACTGGTATAACAATTTTGAATGAGCATGTAAATCTGCCAAATTCCTCACTTTTGTATCTGATGGGTAAGTAAATACAATGATAAATCTTCCAGCAAACAAAATAAATTTCATTATTAATCCTCCAGTAAACAAAAATATATATAATTTTTGAAATTATTCACCTTTTAAATCTGTACACATTCTATTATTATATAAACACGATACATTTATTTACTGAGCGTCAGTTCTAGTTCATCCGTGTACTTGAACGCCTGAAGATGCCGATAGGCGAAACCCGAGTCGTTAGTGACAAAACTTGTGTGAATGTACATAATTTGAAAGATTCAAATTAGATTAGATTTTTTACTACCATAAATTTATTTGGCTTCTATAAAATTTACTTGACATTGTGTATATATTACATAACGTGTAACAATAATAATATGATTTTATCGATAACGTAAACGGAGTCCATGACTCCTGGACTTTAAGATATTCCGATCATGCGTGCGTCATTTTGATCAGGCATGATCGATGGCACAATGACGGGGGATGCGTGCGTTGGCGGCGTCGCTGCTATTTCCTAAGCCCCGGATGCGGTCGCAGAACCTGCAAGTCTCACAAACCGCCTGCTCTTCTTCTAGTTGAAACATGCGAATGTGGTATTTATTATCCCGTGATTCTGTAATCCGCACTTGAGCACGTCGTGTGATCGACGGCTTGTATTGTGAATCAGCAAATTTATAAAACATTCCCTCCGCTGGTTTATGCAATGATATTGTGTTGAAAATCAATAAATTGTTAACGTAAGTGTCTTATGGAAATAAAGTTATTTTACAAATAACCGTATGGAAAATCTGATATCATTTACGTTGACTTCGATTCATGGTATATTTAATAATTTCAGATTTCGACTGAAGGTACTTGGTGCACGGTATATTTATTGAACGCTAATTTATAATTATTAATAACTGCGTGGTATTTTGTGATGCTCTAAATAATGAACAGTTTCGTTTGTTTTTATGTTAATAAAATATTTTTTATTTATAAAATTCAACGATCGGTTTGTCGAAATACAGAAGTTATCATAAATACGATAAAATATTGATTAAATTGGTATTTACTTAGTAGAACTCCATTGTAAATAAGGTGAAAATATAACTAAGGATCTAAGCTCTACAAATATTATTTTATAAATGTTTAGTTGATGTGTAAGTTTAAACATATTTCTGGTAGAGGCATACACCAAAATAGCTATCAATTATATGTAAAATAATATTGGTGGAACTAAAATACTTTGTTATTTTCCATGTTATAAAAATGAAATATAAGTAAAATAATATCAATGTAACCCTTTGGATGTTTAATTTTATTGTAAAAATCAATTTATAACTTTGTTGTCCCACATTTTTCTAAAAAACATGCTTTGCCTCTGTTTTGGAGAGCAACTTCAAAAAATATATTTATCGTAAGGTGATTTATAAATAAACTAAAAATTGATTCTAATTCTTAACTTGTAAATAACATAAAAAACTTTGAAGAGTTTTACTTTTAACTAAACGCAGGATGGGGGTCAGATATAAACAATATCAGTACTAATTATAAACCAATAACTATAAGAAAAGGATTGTTTGCTAAAGCGAATCGCGGGCGGTAAATTTTTCTATAATATATTTGTATATGAATTCAAATTCAATGATTTCAGAAACCTATCTTTCTTCCCTCAGCCTCTACGAAACTAGAGTTTTAGCGCCTGCTACAACACGTTCATGTACAAGAAATCATTAGTCTACTCAATTTCAAATATACATAATATATAAATAATAATTAGTTGACTCGTAACGCCTGTCATATTTTATATATAAACAAGTTATCCTACTGATAAATCCCGAGTATTGAATTTAATTTTATGGATTTCCTGGCTTGATATAGTTAGAAAATAAAGATAAATTTATTCTTGTTTTCAAAAAGGCACGAAACTGTACGTTTAGGTATGGTGAGTATAATAAAATTTACTGAAGTCATTGATTAGAGCTACTGGATCCATTTAAAAGATGGCATTATTTTCTAGCGAGAGATCGTAGATTCCGATACAGTAATGGCAAAGGTAGAGAAGTGGATAGGAAGATGGGTGCTTTGACCAGTCTCTTGACAGCCACCATGTATCATTCCATTTCAGTCTGGTATCCGCAAGTTTTATGGATAGTTATAAAAACAACCTGAGAATACCAACTGTTTTTTTACTGTTGTAATGTCTTTGAAAAAAGCAAACAACGTTTGTATAAGCATTTGTCAATAGATTTATTGTTTGGATTCGGTTTCAAGTTAAGTATAGTTTTATTAACCGAAACAAAACTTCGGTAATTATTATTACAAAGTTTAAATAAACAATTTTCGAATCACCAAATAACGTCATCGGCGGCGATCTATATTTTTTTTTAATGGTTTGATATTAACGATGTTCAATTAATTAGGAAATTAAAATTTCTTTTTAAGTTTTTGAAATGACATGTGATCATATGTAGTTAAAAGATAACTCCATATAAATGCTAGCGCAAGTTAAAAGGATGAATATTATCAGTCGTCTTATTGTTAATAAAAATTAAATTATTTGGATTGGCGGACATATTTATTATTATTCTATGACACTTAATGATATTAATATTCATGTAAAATATACAAGGGTGAAATAGGAAGAATAACTCGTTCTTTTAATACACACAAATTACTTATTTTTCTTAGATTATAGGAAATATTAATTGAATTCAATTTATTCATTGAAATTTTGTACATTCCTATAAGTTTTGTCACTAACAATCCGGGTTTCGACATTCGGCATCTTCAGGCGTTCAAGTGCACGGATGAACTTGAACTCACGCTTGGTAAATAAGTTTATCGCATATGTATGTGTAAGAAATACATTTTTCTCTAAGTTAAAAGCTATTGATGGCGATATGGATAAATTTCACTAATGATTTAATTTAAATAACGTTCAATTAACTGGAGAAATATTTACTTATACAAAAAGTCCTTTTAGGTTTTTGAAATTAAATGTAATTATCGCTTAAATGTTTTCACATGAGAATGCCTACAGATGTAAATGGTGGGTAATTTCATAAATTATATTTATTTTTCATCGCTGGAAAATTTATAATTATTTTATGAAATTGTAATAAGTATTTTTACTTATTTATAAAATAAAGTAGTGGAGAATTACGAAGATTCAACTGTTCATTTAAAATTAGGAAACTACTTTACCGTGTCTTATTAATTTCTAATATTTATTGTTGAAACAACTTACCAATAATATTATGTTTGTTCATAATTAATGTCACGGTACTAATAAATAAATATATTTCATGTGACGTTGTTATACTATATCACTCACCGATTTATTTATTATTAACTACAATTTGTAGTTAGTAGTCAGGTATCGAAATGACTAGTTTTATCATCTTTATCGCTAAAAATCTAGATGTCATTCGTCATCGTGTGTCGTTGTCATTAGGAAAAGATGTTTTTCGCATACAAATGAAAATAGTGTTCGTGAACTGAATATTATTTGCTATACATTTTTGTGCACTGTCGAAGAAAATGGACATTGCATACAGTAAAAAGCGGTTAACATATATTTTACAAATTATTCAATATAGGTTATTTTAACCCGGAGTGCGAGAAAGCATTTTGGGGGTTCGTGAAAAGTGTCTTAAGACACATTTTTGATAAGTCATCATAAAGTACTAAAAACAACCTAGTCATAAAAAAAATGTTCGTTTGTATTTATATGTAAATGTATTTACATTATGTATAATAATAAATGTAATTTCCGAAATGATAAAAAAGAAACATATTTTTCAAGGAATGCAAAAATATGTTTTCAGATTCAATGGGGTGTGGAAAGATTACGAGCCACTATTACAAAGTTTTTCAAAAATGTATAATTTCTAAAGCCTGCTTGCATTAAAATATTGTTTTTTAAAACAAAATCTCTAAGTGTTTTTATATTTATACAAAACTGAGATCTTTTTGTTATTGATTTATTTTTTATTTCAATATTCTCAAACGAATTCCAGTTCATTTTATTTAACATGACTTATAACTTTAATTGAGGATCAAAAATACAAAAAGTGATTTGTCACACAAATACAGAACTTGGGAAATGATAATTTGAGTGTTGGAGAATTCACGGTTTGCTTGAATGTGTTAACTTTATGATTTTATTTCTATATAAAAATAACTTTTTTTGAACTTTTATTATGATTTCCATTTAATAAACTTTTTTATTATGGTCTATCACAACTGATATGAAACGACATTTTTTAAAATTTATGACATCAGTTTTTGAATGTTTGCTCCTCAATTTAAGATATATTTAAAAAAATCACGAAACAAAAACATTAAATGTCTATATATTATACGATATTATTCGAGTTATTAAAGCTTGTTATAATTCTGAAATCGCCTATATTGTAGAATATTTAATTAATAATAAGGCGTTCTTCATCTAAATGACGCTTATTTAATTATATTTACTGCGCAAAAAATATCAATTTTATTTTATTCTATCAAGCTAAATAAACTCATATTTATACAATTTATAAAAAAGGATATGATATTCCTCATAGAAATGATTCTACCATTATGTTGATAGTTTAAATTCTTCAAGTATATATATTACTTTGAATAATGTCCTCAGTTTATCTATCATCAACTTTTTGCTTCAGGAATATAAATTCTACGAATGAATTCTATTCATATAATATAATCCTGGCAAGAGAACAAACGATATTCTTGTATGGCAAGATTAATGTGAGAAATAGCCACTGTTTGTGTACATACATATTATTAAGATGTTCTGTCACAAGGCACAGTTAAATAATATTTTAATTGTTTTATTTACTAACAATTACTATCAGTTATAAATGCTTTTTGGCTGAGTAATGCTTTACCAAAATAATGTTCTTAAATGTTTATTCTGTAAAAGTAATGCAGCTTAATCGTCGATTTATTTTCCATCATAATTAGACTCCTGTGTAGTTCAATTTTATTTTACGATTAGAAAAAAGCTTACTGTTTTTGCAATGAGCAGTTTGAGTGACATTATTGCTCATTTACCCACATTGCTTTTTATTATTTTTGGCGTGAAAAGCTTGTCTGTTTTAAATGATTTTGAGAGATGTTAAAAAGTAACGCTTTTTGTACTAATATAATATGGGCCAAAATCGGTTTCGCTCATCGCTGTCAAATGCAAAATGAAGTTATGCAATTTGATTGGAAATAAGTAGTATTCATTTATAAGACTTCTCAAAATTGTCTTTTATTCATTCATAATTTTTATCTTTATTTATATATATATAAATATATATATATATATTTTTACTGATTGTTTGTCACACCTTGAATCGGCACGTATCTATATTAAATTATCTGAAATTAGTATAAAATATGTTTATTATTTAATATAAAATGCCTTTCAACCAAGAATTATCAGTAATTTTGTTAAAAGTTGAAAATTAGATAAGTCAATGAATCTGTATTTAAAATATTTCCAAAATAAAAACAGCAAATCACATTTTATTAAACCACAACCGAGATAGCGTAGCTTTTAAGTAATTTCAAATTATAATAGTTTGTCGCGCGCAAGAATTATCAAAACGCAAAGGTTTGTCAACATCTTGAAGTGTTGGACTTCTTTTAAGTTAGATTACGATTAACAGTAATAAGGATTGTCTAATATTATCGTAATTGCCGTGGATTTTCGAAAAATGACTTTGTAATTTTGTTTAATTTTTCCCGATTTTTCTTTGACATGGGGGGTAATTGCATCGTTGCAAGCTAGTCGAGGATCTCTTGAGAAAGAGTCAAGAGTCTGGCGGCGGTGTTCCCCCATCTCACCAACACGAACCTGCGGTGAACGATAAAGTATACTGCATAACCGCAAACAAATCATATCTCGAATGGAGATGCACGTTATTTTCGCGGGGCGGGTACCAGCGACGTTTCGGTATTTCTCTTTTCGCCTTCCACTTGTTACGTGATGCAAAGCACTTACGTTTGGCAGTTTACTTGAAGGCGGACTTTCTCTCCGTTTATTATGTTTAAAAGTCAATAATATTTTATTACTAATGTTATCTATACATTCGGTCGTTGATTTTCACGTTTCGCTTGTTGTATACATTCTTTTATACCATATCGGTAAAATCACACATTTAGTAAGGCGAAAAAAGATGCTCAGTAATCAAAAAGCACTGGAATAAATCATTTTGACTGTACATACAAACATAACTAAATCATTATGAATTTACATTAAACTTACTTTTTGAACTAATTCCACATTATAAATAAAATATCAGGATCGGTTTCGCTCACCACCAGTATTATTAAACGATGCAGCGTGATTTATAAAATACTAACAACGATTTATAATACGGTATACCAAACTTTTGGTAAAAAATATATCTGAAAAAAAATATAAATAATGACACAAATTATAAATTAATGACACTGAATTAAATTTGAATCATTCAAATTATGTACACTCCCACAGATTTTGTCACTAACGACCCGGGTTTCGCCTTTCGGCATCTTCAGGCGTTCAAGCGCACGGATGAACTTGAACGCCTGAAGATGCCGAAAGGCGAAACCCAGGTCGTTAGTGACAAAATCTGTGGGAGTGTACATAATTTGAATGATTCAAATTTAATATTGAAATTCCACCAAGCACCTTCAGTCGAAATCTTAAAAAGACACTGAATTAATTTAAAATTTCGACTGAAGGTGCTCGATGGAAATTTATGTTTAGATTATAACTATTTTCATAATGTACGTTTCCATTATAATTTTGACATCGAATTAATTACAGTTGATATGTTAAAAACCTCTTTCAAACGAAAACTACAATTCGCAAATCGCAAATGAAACCAAATTATAAAATTGATCAAGGTGCCTATAATGATATTTAATAATATTACAAATAATTCATTTAATAACATGTTTAATGTATATATCTCTCAGGTAAAGTAAAGATGAAAGTGAGAGTCAACAGATATATTGTTTATTCTATTTACTTGATTCAATACATTACTAATTGTATTGAAGAAACTTATTTTACTCGATATCTCCTCTCGTTGGGGGTGAATCTGAGCGCTTCTTTCTTCGCCTCGTCTCTAGAGCTAGTTCGTGAAATAGAAATCGTTACTTTATTGCATTATTGTGTCATATTACAATTGTTTGTATTTCTGACTTACCTAACTAACAACAATGTTTCAAAGGTTTACTTCATAATACGTGATTATATTGTGACGAGATTTGCTGTACTGCGCCCAAAAACTTCCTCCATTACAAAACAAAAGCATCTCTAACCTACAATTTTCGTTTGACGACAGCACGGATTATTTGTTGCGTTTGAATATTTGATTTTCCGCAGTCATTTAAGCTGATTGCTTAGTTTGCTGGTTTCGTTAGAAAGTTATCTCTTTCATATAAAACATAATCTAAAGTATACAATGACTATCACTAGGTATGTGTTTTATTACCTCTTTCGGGTCCGGCCAAAATCTGGGCCCGTGTTCCCGCTTATTTTTGAAGAATTGCATTTTTATTTATGACTTTATTATAGTGCTAAAACTGAAACTACTAAGTCAAATCAAATGAAACCATAAGTTATGATTTCAAAAACTATAGTTATTTAATTTTGTTTGATATTATTACATTTATTTCTTGTTATGGAGAGCTATATTACAATGTTGCACATATAGCAATTTTAACTGTTTTTTTCTTGGCAACATATCTTGCTAGCTCTACACCACTTACTATTTTTTGCTGCTGCTATTCGTATAAACAAATTTTATCTGTATTTCCTGATATTGTGAATTGTAGATTATCCAAGTATACAATTTGAAGTGGATTCGATGACTGCACCATTTCGTTGTCTTCAGAAAGGAAGTAAGTGGACGCAGAAAATAAATTATAAAATTTTAGCTAAAAAAGGAAAAAAAATATATGAAAATAATAAT
The DNA here is from genome assembly GCA_031772345.1 of Himalopsyche anomala. Classification (NCBI taxonomy): domain Eukaryota; kingdom Metazoa; phylum Arthropoda; class Insecta; order Trichoptera; family Rhyacophilidae; genus Himalopsyche; species Himalopsyche anomala. Next base: position 10,168,416 of record CM062832.1, on the reverse strand, counting down.
TGAATGTCAGAACATGTTATGTTGTTAAATTTGAATCGTTCAAATTTAATAATGAAATTCCACCAAGCACCTTCAGTCGAAATCTTAAATTATGTTATGTTGTAATAAAAAAAATGCTTTAACAAATAATAGGAATCTCTTTTAGGGTGTTCACTGTCAATACTTGCTGGAAAGGCATTATATTAGTAAAAACACAATAATCCTTTGTACTTCATTCCACTTTATTTAATATGTCAGGACCGGTTTCGCTCATTACGAGCATCGTCAACTGATAAGAAATATAATTTAACAGTGCTATTTATACAAAAATGAACAGTTATAAACAACAATTGGCATTGAAAATTTTCTGAGATGACTTTTTAATTATATGTTAGATGTGTTAAACATTTTAATTTTGTGCTATTTTAGAATCACTTTTAATGTAATTGGTATTTTCTTTTCAATGCCAATTGTTGTTTATAACTGTTCATTTTTGTATAAATAGCACTGTTAAATTATATTTCTTATCAGTTGACGATGCTCGTAATGAGCGAAACCGGTCCTGACATATTAAATAAAGTGGAATGAAGTACAAAGGATTATTGTGTTTTTACTAATATAATAGGAATCTAGCAATTTGACGATTTACTTCATGGAATTCTAAATTACACACTGATGTGGAACCCCTACTCTATTCCATAGTAACTTGTGAGGTGATGATAATTGTCTATTCTTAATAGAAAGGTATTATATTTAAAAAAAAAAACTTTTCGTACTAATACTATATATGTTGATAAAGTTTAAAAAATATAGTTACTACTTTAACTCTACTATGGCGATCGATAGGTTTGATCATTTTTTGTTGAAATATTTTAATTTCCTAATAGGGAACGCGAGCATCTTTTTAAATTGAAATTTCATTATGCATATTAAATAAATGATAAATATAAGTCAATGCTTGATAGTGACTTTAGTACAGTATTGACTATAAACATATTTTTTGGTCAATTTATTGGACGGAAGGTCGGTTATGTAATAAAATCAATACTTAATATTAAAATAGAAAAATCTGTTACGTTTTTTTTTTTTTTAAAAAGCGACCCACGCGTCACGCGACCTGTAGAAAAAAAACAAATATTTTTTAAAAAGTAGTATACATGCGAAAATACATAAATTCATATCAATGGCAAATGAAATAACTGTATGTCTTTAAGATTTCAATATAAGTTTATATTGTTGTTTAAATTTGCTTATTATCTATGCATAGCACAACCATCTGTTTTTATACCTATTTACCATAATGAACCAAAAGCTATTATCTAGATATTCTTTAATGGGAGTTAAGGTAGTGTTGTGGTACAACAGCATGCAATTTCCATAAACCGCAAAAGTCTTCCGCTTTCGTTTGCTGCATGTAAACTTCTACCTTTATGTTACTCTTCGTTATCATCATCATCATCGTCGTCGTTATCGATCTCGGTTTTAATCATCGTTATATAGAGAATATGCATTTACTTAATTTACTAATTAAAAAAATACCGTCTTATAAAATGTTCAATCGATGATTGATTTACGTTTCATTTCATCTGTTTAATTTAAATTATCCAATTTAACAAGTTCTAGAAAAAAAATACTTATAATTGTTTCTTTTAAAGTTCATTCCATCGATATTTGACATTTTTTAATGTGTATCACCGAGAAAAAATAATGTAAAGAACCAATTATATAGAAGATATTCATCGTCATTTTTCATCCCTTTTTTTAATAAAATCTGAAAATATGATTCATTCTTTTAAACTCGCATTTAAATTACCTCAATGTTTTTTGATATTATATAATATATAACGTTTTATATTCAAATGTTGAGCATGTAGACTTCTGATAGAGTATATCAAAATGTATGATAAATAAACAAAAACTCGATGTAAGTCAGTCTTTAATTTATTTAATTTATGACCGTTCCCAATGTGACGCTTATAGACTTTTTATGAGGGTATCTCAAAAAAAGTTTTTTCTATAAGCATTACTACATAGTTACTCATTTTTTTTAAGACAGTAGACGTGTAAGGCTAGTACATGACTATTGGTTAACTTATTGTTTTCGTTATTTTAGGATTGGAAGGGTGCGAAGAATTTTTTTGACATTAAAAACTTCCATGCCTTCGAACAGAAATCGATTGAAAAAATACTGTTTGTCCTGGGGCTTGAACACGTGAGATCCGACACAACGGGAGCCAACGACGTTGACCACTACGCCACGGATTCGACAATTTTAAACGTTAAAAATTGAATGAGGCTGGTAAAGGGTTATAAGCAATCTCGTAACTCCCTTGATCGAATGTCATTAACAAGTTACCCAGTAGAAAATAAATATTCTAATATGAATAAAAGATTTGATTCAGAAATGAATTCGTTAACATAAAATGAACACACGATGTCTTTTGTTTCTTGACATAAAATTTTATTCAGAATAATAAACAAAATATATTTCTTGGTATTAAGAGATAAATTATCGTTCCTTAAAAATTAATTGGATTCCAAGGAATAATATTCAATATAATAAAGTTTTGGCAGTAATTGTGTTGATGACCTACAAAATATTACATTTGTGCAGTGGTAATAACGTATTTTTTATTATTATTAACGGTTATTTGCAAATGTTTTTGTTACCCTTCATTAAACATTGCACCACAGCCAGGTGAAGAAAAGAACTCAAGGCACGCGTGCCACTTTTCATTTACGAGTGCCAGTATTATATGGCAAAAGTATTTTTTGTTCTAAACATTTTTTTTTGTTAAAATTGTGTTGAGCTGAATCATATATGTATTATAATTTCTTAATAAAATCAATAAGATCACGTTGAATACAATTTCATTTTTCCTGCAAGAAGTTGAGGAAAATATATTATTTGAAAACACTGAAATTTTCAATTTTTTTCGTGGTAAGAAATTGCGAATAAAGCTTTTTTTTTTTATATATTCAATATATTTATTTAAAAAAAGTTAAAATAAATTTATCTCAATCAAGACATTTTTTTTAAAACTATATGTAACGCGGTAAAAAATAGCAAAGTATTTCGTTCTGCATGAATTCCTGAATTCTGCTTGTCCCCTCTACCAACCGGATGAATTCTGCCGTCATGGAAAACCACTGATGACCATCTATTGGATGTACTCGACGAAGCTACGGGACGGTCTTGGAGGAATCATGTGTTGGCCATATGTTCCGACTAGAGAGCTGATATGGATAAAAATAATTCGTTATACGTTTTTTTTCTTTTATCAGTATAACATCGTCAGAACTAAATGTGTATGTTTAAACCTGCACTCAGCTATATAAACTGGCTTAGAAGAGATACGACATTTTGGCTTTTGAAATCGTAAGCGTTTGACAGATCTGCTAAAACAATCAAAACGATTATAAGAAACTAAAACAAAAACACTGAACATAGCCACAGTTAGTAAATCGTCAAAAGCTAATTCAAAGATCATGACGTTCGCTTTGTGTTGCTTAAGTGTTGCGTATTTCAGACTGTCCAAGATAAGTGTCTGATTTCTTATGCACATGCGAATAGCTCCGCTCCGCCGGTATATGGTTGTATTAACTAGAAAACGCTTCGCCATCGCTGAAATTAGTAGTGTTGATTGTGGAGGGATACCGTTCACCCGTAATAATCACGTCTTTTATGCGGTTACGTTATTTTCAATGGCCGCAATAATATGTTGTGTTTTTCTTCAACATGTTTTACTTCGACCGCACACTTTTTGCAATGTCAATGTTAATCATGCTTTCTTGCGCTTACATAATGTTCCGTTACTCCCTGTTGCTATTATTATTGTACAGTAAAATATATTCAATTTAAAAAGCAACTAAAATCTATCGTCATTTGCTTTATTTCGATTGTTGTGAAAGTGGGTTTTTCTATAAGCCCTAGTAAACACCCTTAAAAATTATCTTAAATGCTGAAATTTTTGATTTGCTATTAACTCAGAAATATCTATCTACCACTTACCAACTTCTGCCAGAACAATGAGGATTTCTTTTAATTTATTGTACAATAATCTATTATATACAATATGCGTGTATTTATTTTGAAATAAACGAAATAAAATAAAACTTAACCCTTCAATATTGTGGTTAACGTCTTGTTAATCGTGATAGGAGAAGAAACGTTCTAACGTTTCCCACAGTATTAATTTTCTGTAGCGTTTAAAGTGTATTGATAATCTTAATTTCAATCAGATGCGACTTCGGTTTCATATTGCCCTTTTAAAATTAGCTCAATTGCTTCATTAAGTCAGGGCGTTAAGTAAGAATTTAAAAGCCCCACCTACGTAGTGTTCATTGACTTAGTTATATGGCAGGCTTTGGCTTTATTTGCAATAAGCTAAGCTAAGGAACTAAATTAAGCTTATACACACACACGACTTACTATTAAAATACAGTTTAATATGTTAAATATTAAGCGGTTCTAAAACTGGGAAGCTTGTTTTCAAATAATTCACTATTTACTTAACGATTCATAAGATCAGATATCAGTGTAAATGAGCACCAAATATAGCTGCGGTTATTTAATAATTCGATAATTTAACTATTCCATTTCTTTAGTTGAAGATGTCGATTGAGTTTACTTGGTGGAATTTTTAACAAGATTTTTTTTTGTAAATTTACACAAGCTTAGTCACTAATGTCCTCGTTTTCGCCTTTCAATCATGTAAAGTTCAGTCGTGAAAATTAATGCCTGAAAATGTTGAAAAGCAAAAAGTGTTGTTTGATGTGAAACTTGCGGAAATTAACTAAATTTGAACAATTAACATTTAATATCGAGATACCACCAAGCGCAATGAATTAATACTGGTTTTATCAAAGCAGCCATTGTTTAAAAAATAATCTTCTTTTGTTTGGAGAAACAAAATTAATTTACGTGCCTACTCTATTCATTTTAGTCGATTTAAAGATTTCAGTTCGAAAGCAAGAATGTCTGAGATGTCATTTCTTTCCACTAAATCTATTCAAAAACGTGGCGTATCGAGAGCAAAAAGCTTACCAATAGTCTTGTTATAGCATTTTTCATATAAAAAACAAGACTGAGTAACAAGCGGTTCTCGCAGATATACTTTTCTGGAGATAAACTTTATGACGAGTCCATATTGATGGTCTAGTTCCATACAACGATAAGTCGTAAATTTAATGTTTTGTGTTATATACCCCTTATATTCTTCTATAGATTGATAGCTCCACAAAAGTACAATAAAAAAAGCACTATTTTTCTGTCAATAGGCTGATGTTTGCATATTAAAATAAAGAAATATAAACAATCTTATCTTATTTTTATCTAAATAAAACTCGAAATATCGTTTAACGGTTTTGTCAATGTTACTATTAATTTTGATTGAATTGAGATAAATTACTAAACGACTTACAAAGAATATAAAACAAATAAAAAATGTCAATTTTTTACAACTCGGATTATTTGCGTCAAAACTTTGGTAAGCCATATCTCAAAACTTTCAATTTCTATAATTTAAGATTTCGACTGAAGGTACTTGGTGGAATTTCAATATTAAATTTGAATCGTTCAACTTTCAATTTCTAGTTGTAGCACTATCGATATGATCTGCATTGGAAAAAGAGATGCCCTAAAAAAACTTATTTTTTTGTTCAACTATCAACGACAGTTAAGATTAAGCGTTTTTGCGATGCTGTTTATGCACTTAATATAACGATTATATTCTGATTTATATTGAATGATTTCATGATATTTATTCATACATTTTAGATTGCTATAAGGAAATTTTCTGGTTTTTATATGTTGATTTAGAATCGCTGGTATGTACTACTTTTCACAGTCAGCTGTACTCTATTAAACGCGACACGAGTGCGCTTGATATTGTATGGCTGCCCACTAGTTAACTAGTTGGGACACTAACCCGTTATATCGAAGCTTTATCGAAACATCCCCTTCTAATGATTCGATATAAATTATTTGATCGCACGTTTAAAATGAGTTGGTTTTGTTCGCTCATGTATGGTTGCTCGTATTATCGGATTTTTCTAGTTGAATTATCGAATCGTGACTGTTAAAATGATATCATAATGTACACTGAAATAATTTACTGCAATACTTTTTCTTATATAAATAATGATATAAATATATACGATGTTTTCCTATGAGTCAATCTCTATACAATCAATTAAAATGTCGGTTAGTTCCCTTGCATCGCGAAACATAGAAATAATCAATTATTTGAATAGTAATCTTGAAAAATTGGAAGCAAATGCAGCAGTATCGATAATTTAATTTAAATATCTTAATAAGAGTAACAAAATTACAGATTTTTATAATACTGATGGTGTTTTTAACTCTATTTCTATATAGGAATGCTCTTATAGTAATCTTTCTAAATTCACAAATATTTAAATAAATTCAACATCAATTATTGCATTATATTACACTTTTTTTTAATTAATCAAAATATATGGGATATTATCATAAATGCACATTATAATAATTACGGAAATTTTAATTATTTTAATTGTAATTATTAGGTCCTTTATTGACACACCGCTCCTTTGCTAAATGGCATATTTTATTAAGACATAGCTCATCATCCTCTTCTTATTTGCCGACCTACATATAATTTTCTAATTATTTAAAAATTGTATATATTTTATTTAAATTATTTTCATTGTTGAAGAAAAAGGATGAACCAAATCATTTATTGTAAACATTGGATTCTTGGCACAAAATTAAGTTTTTGTAGAATCACAATTTGCATTTATATGAAGAATTTGCATTTATATCCGTTTGAAGTAAATTTACAGTCAACCATAAAATAATTTTTATTTGTAAATTTTTTGACATGAGTAATTAAATTAACCCAATATAGACGAGATAGTAAGTATTTTAGAAGTACGATTAATAACTAAATTTCCATATAACTAAATAATGTATCAGATACAGATATAAGATACCTTAGCTCAGCGGTCGGCAAAGTGTGGTCCACGAGAATTTTTTTTTATTTCATGAAATTTTTAGACGCATTTGATTTCAATATGTTATATATAACACACATGTCCAGTTAGTGGTCCGCTGGATTAAAATTGTGAATTAAGTGGTCCGTGAGCCCAAAAAGTTTGCCGACCGCTGCCCTAGCTCATAGTAATAATGTCTTATTAAATACGTACATTGCATCTTTTGGAATAAAATGACCTTCCGATTTAACTGACGAAATATTTCACTTATGTAAACATTATTAAGCTCCCTGTCCATATTATACGTGGTCAAATCCAAGAGTTTCCGCTTGTAAATAACAGGTGATTACAAAGCTGCAACAGTTTCGACACGTGCTTTACCGTTTCTCATTTTTTGTGGTTACAATTTTTACTCGCGTCAAAACATCGTCTTAATCAGACTAAAAATATTTCATAGAAAGTTACATTATAAATAAATAATAAGTCACGCAAAAGTTGCGAATTGGGATTGTATGTGTCTCTTATATATGAAATTAAAAAAAACGTTGTATCTATGTTTTACTGTGCTGATATTTTAAAAAAGCTTTTTCGATATGCCAAAATGATGCACGGATTTAGAACATTATCTTTATTTATCTTATTGTTCTCTAACAATGCTACCAATAGATTATGAATTATAAGTTGTGTGTATTATCATTGTTATGATTATGTAAGTTAAGTTAGTTAGTGAGTTAGTGGCTAACGGGTTAGTCATAAGCATATCTCAAGTCTGACCCAATTTGTCAAGAAAGTTGGCACATAAAGCATGTGATGTGTGATTTGTGCGAGCAACGCCTTGTGTGGGCGGCATTGTTCGCTGTGACTTACACATTATTGTTACATTAACCGTACTGTGTTATAATATAATGTAAAGTTAATACAGCTTGGTGGCAAAGTGGAGAAACGACTTAATATTTATGTCAGTGTACGAGTAAAAATACATCCCCGAGGCGCCATTTTGTATAGAATAATATCTTAAATGAACATCTAAATGCTGCAGATCAACCATTCGCACAGTAGGTCCGATTGAGGGTCGTATTAAAACATTTCTTGAAGAAGGCATCATAATTATTTCTGGATTTATATATTTATTTTAACTTCAGGTATTATGTTATGACTTAATCAGGTGGCTTAAAATGTGTGATTTTCTTTTAATAATCATCACCTTGTGTTAATAAAAAAATAATAAAACATTTTTTTTTAGTACTTATTCCACATAAAATGTATTTGATCAGGACCGGTTTCGCTCATCGCAAGCATTATCAACTGATAAGAAAAATATATAAACGGTGCTATTTATACAAATTTAAATTAAAATAAAAGTATAATTTGTATAAATAGCACTGTTTATATATTTTTCTTATCAGTTGATCATGCTCGCGATGAGCGAAACCGGTTCTGATCAAATAAATTTGATGTGGAATAAGTACTAAAAAAATGTTTTATTATTTTTATTATAATGCCATTCCACCAAGTATTGACAGTTAACACCTTAAAAGTGATCACCTTGTGTATTATTAATATTTATACCACATTTTTTTATTATTCTGGTTTCTGTGACAAGTATCAAGTGTTGTATGTTTACAATTGTTTTTATAATCATAAATACATCTTTAAAAATCTCACAAGCAAAGACCGTATGAACATACATGGAGATAACGTTATTTACAAGGGGAGCAAGTTCTTTGAGTTTTCCTAGATTATCTAGTTAACATTCTTATCATTTACGACGTTAAAAAAATAATTGAAAACGATCGTGACGAGCAAAATCCAGTCCTAATCCTAATAAATAAATGTAAAAATAGTAGAAAAGAATATATTATTATTATTTATATAACGAATATATACACTTCAGACCGCCTCAAATTATAATGTAAAACATATTGCAATCTAAAAAAGTATCTAAGAACAAGTTGTTTAAAGAATTTAATTGTTATTCAGTCTCTGAATAACTCAGAGGGTGACGATTAAAAGAAAGATTAGTTATAAGCTAATCACTCTCTCCACTCTCTTTGGTGATTGCACGTGTGATAGTTGATGTAAAATATCGTAAACATGTACAGTTTTAATCTTTAATAAATTATTGTGGGAAAATACCGTAATATTAAAAAAGATTTTCAAAAGCACAGAGATCGCGAAAGAAAGCAAGATCTATTATTTACAGCACTTTTATTTTTGTACTGTTGGATTACATAGATATGATTATGTGATAACGTTTTGTATTTATTCTGATGAAAGGTATTTTTTACTGTTCGAATTTTTTAAAATATTTCATTAAATATAACATCAGCAAGCCATGCCGTTGATGTGTAAAAAAATATTTTCCATTAGAGTTCAGTGTAGTAATGTAATCGCCACACCACTGATAGAATCGAGATTTAATCGATTTCATTAACCAGAAGAATTCACGTTTTCAATGAATAGAATTCGAGATTTCCATTTCATTAGAGTTATTTAGTAAGATTGTATTGTAATATTGTGTATCAGTTCGATATTTATTTATGTAGGTTAATAGAAAACTGGTTTTATCTCTACACAATCTGTGGCGACACGCTTAAGTGAATAAATTCACACACGACTGTGCGATATTGTTAAATGTCGAATTACGATACCCGACACCAACGTCGGTTCGATTTGAATGCCTCGATGACTTTTTGACAAACGATTTCGCCATAATCCTATAACGTTGTGTACGTCCGGACACAGCTTTAAGCTTCGAATAACGAGCTTTTTTATCCGCACAAATACTGATTTAGTGCTCGGGTATTGAAAATTTAAATATATTATTTATAACATAGCACTGGCGGCGTCTTATTAAATAGACACTGGAAATACCTTCGATAGATTCGGCGGCAACTTTGTGTAAGTTCATTTTTAATATAAGTGGAATAACAAAGTAATCAAATCTAATTTCATATTAGACACAGGAAAGTTTGACGTTTAAATACATTTATATACACATTCATTCAATAAAAATATATGACTATAAAAAAGTAAAACACTAAAATAATTTAACAGTATTTCTTAATTAATTAATTACACATGATTATAGTCTGTTATGTATATTATATGAAACAATTTCATCGTTATTTTGTGCAGTAATGTGAATTCAATTATACGAAAAAAATGTTTGAAAAGAAAGACATTACTTAATTCTTTGTACATTTTTATAAAGGAGATTAAATACAACTGCAAAAAAAATATTTTACCACTGTACAAATTTCATTGAAAAATAAATAGTCGTGATTCCGTTATTTGTCAGAAAATTGATGGAATCGTCAACACTTCACAGTATCTGTGCATATATTAACGACTGCAGTAATAATCATACAATCTTAACTCTAAAGTGCAACTGTTACTTCATTGTGTTATTTGTATGTACATCTTTACTCGACGTCGTATGTTCCTGCAGACCAAATGGCGTTTCTGAATATGACATAAAGTCGCAACACTTCTCATCCAGCTCATAAGTCAGGTGAATTGTAGATTGCTTTCACCTTGATTACAATCAAGGGCTTTGTCTACTTGATAATACCGTGTTAAATATTGCTCAGTCGTTGCATATCTTCGTGTAGCTGAAAGTGCAGCGACTCGCGTAAATCTCATCATGATATGGTGTACGTCACCTTGTTTAACTACGGTGACCATTGAACAGTTACAAATTGAGCTTTTTTCTTGGCAGGTTAAATTTGTAAATATTGGATTATTTATTTATATATCACTAAATCGACCGTATTCTTTACCGATGTGCGAACATGCTTTTTCTTTGTGAACTTTTTTCTGTTTGTAAATAACAATATATGTTATAGTTTTGATGCGGCGCTTTCAAGATAATATTTTGTCACTCTCTCACCGCTTTGCTTCCTCCCATGACACATAACTAACTCTTCAGCTTAGCCGAGTACACTCTATTTACTCTCTGTTTAGAAGAAAATACAAACAAGATGACGGCTCCTTGGAGGCAACCGTGCTACTAAGGCTTGTCAGTTTTCAAAAACCGGTTTTTTGGCTAAATTTGCGACATTCGAAACCCGATTTTTCAACTTCGTAACCGGTTGTGCCGAATTTACATAAACGAGTCTATAAACAAAATTTGTATCTTTTATTTGATGGTTTAAAGACCATATGTCTCACATCATTACCCAGCGAAAGGGTAATTTTGATATCAGAAAATTTTGCTACAAATCGATCAGTGGACGCTTTGTGTTTTCTTAAATCATATTTTCTAGTAAGAGTAACACCAAATAATTTCTTGTTGTGCATTATTATGTATATAAATAAACAACATAAAAGAATTGAATCCTTTCTCGCTATTTTAATTGAATTTAATCATTTTTTTTAAACATCGAACAATATTGACATTCGACAACCGGTTTTTTCAAAAGTTGGTTTTTGTATAAGCCCTACGAGCTACATGCCAATACCAATGACGCAACAGGGCGCGAAAGGTTTATTTTCTAAGACCTCAGATATATCCTCTACGAATATAAATTATTATCTACTGTTCTAGCCTCATCGGAGAAGCCGCTGAAATTTACCGATTTCTGACAATAAAATTGCAAAATTGCTTTTAATTTATTAATCCACGGAAGATGTTTCAAAGAACTTTATTATCATATTTCAATTATTCCATCTATATAAGCTGACGTACGTTTTATCTAAGATGTTTATATGTTTGTGCCTTCTGGCATATTCAGGTAATACAGTTGAAAATATACTGATAACGTTAGACGTACTTCTATTATAATAATAGCCATTTTCTACATGGAAAATGTATTATAGATGCGTGAAGTCATCACAAGTGAGAACGAATCGTCACCGCAACCAGTCACATACAGTGAGACTCGTATCAACCCGATTAAATATCTGAGACTGCAGTTTGTCAGTTTGTTGTTGTGGGTGGACTATTTTGCACACACCCGGCTCTCACATATTATTCTGAAACAGTGAGTAATCATTCTGAGATTGCAGACACGGTGACGGTATTGTGCTCAAAGTTTTAATTTCATGTCCAATTTGAAAAGCCATACAAAGTACATATATTAAAAGTACCATCTAGATTTCAGATTATTACACCCTTATCAAATATAATACAAATACAGAAACATAGATTATCCCAGGTTATAAACTTTGGTTGGTCAACACTCAATGTGATTGAACTCTGTACGATTGCAATTTACCGCTCTATATTTACCGTATTTTCTATTTCAATTAAAAAAATAAGAATGTTAAATTGATGCTTTCAACGGCAGCGGCGTCAATACTGTAATCAAATAACATACATAAGAGTTAAGGAGGGCGGTAAGACCACCGTTAAATTGTGGACAAAAATCATTCAAAATATTTTCGTGTAAGTAAGAAGTTAAGTCTAAAAATTTAAAAAATCATTTTAAGATTTCAAAAATACTACAATGCACATCGCTTCTCCGGTAGAACAACGATGCAATTCAAAAAACATGTACATTAATTATATAATTTTTTGATTTACACCGAATTTGTTGATTTAAAGTCGATATCCAACGAATCCATTATAACTACCAGAAAAGATTAAAATATTAAGATTTGTGAAATAAAGCGATGAATACTTTAACAAAACCAGCTACAAACGACATGGAAAAAAGCTATTCTATAACGATTCAATTGTAACTTATATGTGTGAAAAAAACGCGGTTTCTGAACTATATATTATATGTACATATACATTTTTTTTCAATTGCGTCATTGTTCTTTCGGAGAAGCGACATATCGTCACTGTTCTAGCAGAAGTTGGTTAGTAACATAGTACTTTTAGGGCGTTCTCTGTCAATATATTTTTGATCAGTTGACAATGCTCGCAATGAGCTAAACCGGTCCTGACTTATTAAATAAAGTGAAATGAAGTACAAAGGAATGTTGTGTTTTTATTAAAGTAACAGATTGATAGTTATGAGTAAACAGCAATTAATGAGAATCAGCTTTTAGGTTAAAGCTTCTAACATCGATATTTTATGTTACAAATATAATTCTCTGCCAGAAAGGTGATAATTCTTTCGTTCACAAAACTTGAACTAGGCGAATTATAAAAACACCCATTTCTATAATATCGCCAACTTAGACAAGAGTTTAAAGTTCGTAACTCTACCTAAATCTAACCACAAAATTACAGAGAAGAGTTAAAATGCAATTACTGTAAAATGATGTTATATTACAGTAAGCTAAGAATTTTTACCGTTGCTTAGTTTATTAGTTATAATGTTGTAATAATTTGCAAAATAAACGGAAAAATGTTATTGCATGCCTTTGAAATTAATATTGTTCATTATAGTTCGGTTTTTTATGTTTTTGGATATAAAATTGTGTTCAGAAATTTTGGAAATATCTCGCATTTTTCACTATATCCATTCTCAATTTGTTGCAAATAGAGTTTTCTCAACAAAAATTGTTCTACGAAAAGTACCCTTCGTTTAGTCGCTCAACCTCTTACCTCTAGAGGAGAGTAAAGATAAAGGGATGCAAATTGAACAAGACGAGTAATTAACTGACGCTTCGATTTTGAGATCAGATACCTAAGATGAAATTTTTGATTATTTTGAACATCCATATCTTTGTATACAAATCCGTAAATTGGGTTTGAACCAATGGACATCAGAATAATAGTACGAGATTGATCACTCGGCTACAAACCCAGCTCAATAGACTGTCAATTTCTAACATTACTATTGATTCTAGTGTTACTCCAGCTAATGTTTCGGGTATGAAACATTGTATAATTCAGTATGTAGATATGCGATATTATTTGTAATGGCGGCGCCGCGGCCGCGCTGGTCCATTCTCCAAGCCTTCGCGTCCAACAGATGTTGTGATCAACATTTGCATACTTGCATCTGTTCTCGAATGTTCACTGAACGATAAACAAATGTTATTCATAACAATAGAATGTAGTTTCAGTCGTAAACCTGCGATCGGTATCACGGGTTTATGCAAGGACAATATATTTTTTCTCCATAATATAATCTCACGATTTTATACTCGGCATATTTCCATTTAAGTCTTTATCGAGCTTTTCATAAAATCATGTACTTTTTGTATCTTGTCCGAGAATCGAAGCGGGTCTGACTGCCCATAAAATATAATGCAGCCTTCTCGTTTGTTTTATCAATGAATGTTTTTTCCACTTTGCGAATTTTCGTGGTGATGCAAATGTTATTTTATCACAGTTATTTATTGCATTGATATTTACCTAATTAAAAATTCGTTTCAAAGGCAATGTATTTCGTTATACAAGATTTTAAATGTTTAATTTAATAGTTTCCTGTCAAAACTTTAGTTCCTTAGTATCTTCAATGGGTTCGGCGATAACCTTGTAGAAATTGATTATACATTTATTCAACACTTTATTCGTAAATAACCTTTACGATAGTTTGCCTAACGATACTTATTAAAAAAGCGAAACACTTGAAACAATTTGTTACATAATCTGTGGAATAACTAAGATATCAATTTCAATTGTATACATCTTTTATCCACTATAACAATCATATAATTTTTCAGGCTGTCTTTAAAGTTTATTAGTTCTGAGCATTTCAGCGTTTTGACTTGTTATCGTTAGTTTCACGTAAACCCCAGTTAAAAAACGCTAATCTAGAGAACTGAAAGAAGTCAGTAAATTATCAGGATAGGCATTGACGATATATTACTATTTACTAACCGCATTTGAGATATTCCTTTATCGAACTTAATTTGTCTTAATTTTAAAATGTCGGCTACTAGTTTCTACCTATTATGTTTCGATATTATAATTGACTTTTAGTGCGATCAAAGTAACGATAAAAAATTGATGAGTATAGGTTTTACGGTTATTTATTTTAATTAGTCTTCATTTATTAATACTCAGCTTTATATGCCTGATTTATAAGTTAAGTTATAAATAAGTCGTATTGCTGTTACGATATTTTTTTATCTGTGGTAATATAATGCAAGTTTTGTCATTCTAAAATATAATTTGACGTGTGATGTAATCTCGTAATGAATAGTCAGTGTTTTTGGAGTTATACTACACCGTGTATAATTATGAAGATTTCCAATGCTGCATATTAATTTTAATTCGTCCGAATTGAATAAATATCTCACCGCTGTCTCTCATAAACATATATCATTAAAAACTTTGTAACATTAAATTAAACGCTCGAATAAAAAAGCCCACAACTCTTGGCAGTACTGGTAAAAAAATCGGTCTAATACGTATTTGCGAGTAAATTAGTTGTATGAAATAACTTGCATATATTTCCAATCAATCTAGTTAATCACATTGTTATTTTTTATAGGTCCAGTTTCACTGTATTGAATGTTGCGAGAGGCCATGATTCATTTAAAACAACTGTATACTTGTGCGATAATGGCGATGGAAACCGGATGTACAGATACTTAATTTCTTACATTCGTAAAACAGTAATAGATCAATCGAATTAAAATAATTAAAGTTTTGCTTGTGTAACACAAGTATCGTTGAGGAAACTATACCATCAGTTTTAAAAGTGGTGTGAATGATGCAATTCAAGCTTGATTATATGTTAGTAAAAAATGTAATCAAAACATGATATATTACTGCACTGAAAAAATCAGAACTTATATATTTGTCTGCGTGAAGAAAATAGGGTAAAACATTAAAAATTAAAAATGCCATAATAACTACAATACACGTACTTAAGTCTTATCCGGAGGCATTTATTTAATAATATTTGAAAAATTCTATTCTAACCTTTTTTTAATTCGCTCCCAATGTGGAGCATATTGCTTCCTAACGGAAATATCCTAATAGGAGTTTTTCTACGAAAAGTCTCTCTAAGGCCAGTTATTGAAAGACCGGAAGGGTGGCAGGGTTCCAACCGAACCCAACACATACATTTTCATACTAAAAAACAAAAATTTCCAGTCTCTTAAATCTAAATCTTTTACTTTTGAAAAAACTTCCGGATAAAGGGAAAAACTCAATACACAAATGCGTAAAGAAGAAAAAGAACCAGTCGAATAAGTGTTGCTGAATAAGTAAGTATCGCTTTAAAACATCACATTTTATTCCTAAATACAATGTAAATCTTTTTTCGGCCCTCCTGAAAAGTTTCGCATCTTTTGTCTTTTCGCATACATATAAATTGGAAGATTTTTCAATGACTGGATCCTAATATTTGTCTTATTTCTATATATATAGGATTTTTTTTTTGAAGCGGCCGTATACCATGAACAAACGGCTTTATTTCATTGATCCAGAAATTGTATGAATACATTTTGCACGAAATTTTGTTGCTTTCGAAAGTGTCATGTAAGATTGACTTTATAATTGATTGAGATTAGTATTATATTAATTTTATCGGTTGTGGTTGTTTTAATCTCATGTCTCTTATTCTAAATAATAAAAAAGTGCTGTTAAGTAATGATAACGATTGCTATGATCACTACTAGTTCTTGTATACATGCTATTTTTTTTACTTTACGATAAATAAAAAGATAATTTTGTCATTCAAATAATTTTAATTAGATTTTTCGGCGACGATTTTCGTTTGGATTACTCTATTTTAACAGTCTCATTGTTTTTCATCCCTCTCAATTCTTCGATACGTCATTTTCAAAAAGCTACAACAGGGGTCAGCAACCTGCGGCCCGCGAGCATGTCTACACATGTCATTACAGTTTAATGACATGTGACCCAAATGCGTCCCGCACTAATCCCCACGTAAAATATTTTGCACTTTTACAACAAAAGGTTGCCGACCCTTGAGCTACATGATTAAAATACTATAAATAAATACTTTTATACAAAATGAATTTTCACCAAGTTTTTATTAATAACGTCAAAGCATAAAATATAAAAGAGTACACGGTTCAATTATTTTTTCACTTCTGCCTGAACAAAAACGGTTAAGTTTACCGTTTATAAATTGATCTAGTGCACGAAACACAAATGTTATTGTAGTTTTTAAATATAAGTCGGTTGTTTTATTTAACCGTGCAAACTGTGTTTAAATTTCCAATTGAACGATTAAATCAATAATCAGGCGTATTATTGCACGTCGCCCGCCTCAGTTATGTCAATTTAAATTAGCTATTCATGAAATGCATTGCGAAACGAATCTCCAAAATTGAATGGGGCGTATATTATATTAAGCCGCCTCTGTCGATAAACAAACACTTTGCTTTTTAATTTCATCATCTGAGACACTTTAAGTAGAGTTGATCAAATGGTACTCATATTGCGAAAGTGTCTTTAGGCACATGATCTATAATCTATAGCTATACGAAAGGTCAAATTTTATTGACAATATCGGGACATTTTTGATGCTTCAATAATGAATAAAACGCTTAAGAATGTTATAGTAGTAAGAGTTGGACATTATATAGAATAATGTATCGATATTTCTTTCGATAACGGAAACGATGGCCGTGGCTGAGTGGTAGCACTAAATGGTTGCGACAATGTATTAAAAAAAACATTTGTATTGTATTGAAAAGTAAACAATATTTAGATATTTTCTTCGATCGACTAAAGGCTAGTTCTCTCTTACCTCCGTCTTTTAATTTAAAAAAATGTTTCAACGGCTGTCTTGAATTAGATTTTGTTGATTAACTTATGGTCAAAAAAACTGCATTAAATTATACACTCGAAGTCCAAATGTTTTATGTAAATCGGTTGCGGTGTTTTTTTTTATTAAAACTAGGTCTTGACTAAAAACTAGCCCTCACTTCATCATATTTTTTCAGTGTAAACATGCGCTTCCACCTGCCGAACTTCATAACGTTTTCCGTTATGGTGATAAACTTGCTTAATTTGTAAAATATATTTTGAAGTTATAGATTTATAGAAGTGCAGCTTATGCTAACATATGTCTACCAAGAAGTTGTTTTTAATAAAGTCCTATATAGCTACATATATTACTAAAGGGTTTAACATGGTTTCATAGTTTTTTTAAAGCTCCCCAGGCTGCTATAAATACGGTGCTTGAGAAAAAATGAACAAACAATTCAGAGCAAAAAATATAACACAAATATGTGTTTATTGTTTTAATTATATTACTGTAATATAAAATTTATTATCGGTTCTGATTGTGATTTATGAAATGGAAACATTCGCATAAAATAATTAATAACTTGTTGTTAAATACGATGTTATACAATTAATTCCGCCTGAACCGCATTAGCCTTAAGGCACTATAAATACGATTAGTTGCGAGCGAAATACATTAATAAATCAGGATACTGTTATCAATCTCGGGTATCAATATTGAAATGTTAATTCTCATCTCTAATTCGGATAATATTAATTCACGACCTGCAATCGAACTGTTACATGAATGAGAAAAAAGGTCAGCAAAAAATAAACAATAGGCCAGATAATGGATCTCGATATCGAAAGCGAAAGGTTACGTCACTAGCCAATCCCTGAGCATTTATAACATTCTGTGCCAGTTAACTGAACACACTGCGCTAATATTTGCTTTGGGCACGATTTCTCAGCGGCGCATCGTGATTCTTGTCAATGCAAGATTATTTCAAAAATCTTCGTGTCATGTTTGTTGAACCTTTCAGCATTGGCTGCACTTTCACTGCAAAACTTCACACATTAATTATTTTTCCATTGTTACATTTAAATCTTCAATTGGACGATTGGTGGAGTAAAACATTTCCTGTGTAATATTTGTAATAATTTTTATAATGATAATCAACCACTCTAAAGTGTCAGCGTTTTAGTCTACGTCTTTCAATTGACAAACGAAAAATGTTTGTGATCCTTAAATTTCCGACGACACCTTTCCTGTCTTCATTATTTCATTTTAACTGGATGTCAAAAGCTGTATTGACTTACTGACAACCTAGATTGCACTTATTCGTTCTACATGGGAAGTGGGTACTGTCAAGAGAGAAGATAAAATGATTTGTAAAAAAAAGATTTTTCTCTTTGTTTGTCATGGTTAAAAAAATTACATTTCTGTACAAGAGTTTTTTTTACTAATTATTGTCGGTATCATGATAAATATAGGTGCAATCAATCAGAATTATAATGCTCGTCATAAGCGAAACCGGTCCTGATAATTTAAAAGAGTGTTTTATTTTTTTAATGTAATGGCCATTTCAGCACGTTTCATAATGAACAACTCAAAAGTGATCAACTAGGGTAGGTTTAGCCGTCGCGAGCAGGACTGTTAGCCATGTTTACTGGCAAATTGAACTTGTTCATTGAGATATGTATTGGCCGAAATAAAAGGAATGATTCTGTAATAAAGGACCATATAATATATTCCTTGATTATTAATGAAAATAAATTTTGAATTATCTATCTGGTAATTTTAAATTAACTTCCAGGGAAAATACATATTATTACGTATGTGATCTTTCGTTAAAAGCAATTTATTACATATCACTGTTTCACCTTTATCAAAAGTTAGTTTAGTTAAAAATGTGAATTCTTGTAAAACTAAACATTTAATTGGCCAATCTGTATATTTGGCTACGTTCTTTATTGCACAAATTGTTTTTTTTTGTTAAGTTAATTAAATCTTTGCTATTTACTTTATTTAATTAATAATAAAACTAATTGTATGTTCAAATTAAATTATTGCATGCATGGGAAACCTAATGCATTGTTTTCTCCGTTCAAGTGAGTTCATGCAGTTATCTCAAAATGAACACCAAAATTTGTTGTAAATACTTATTCTTTATCTCATCGTTAATGCTATTATAATAACATTTT
Source organism: Himalopsyche anomala (assembly GCA_031772345.1). Classification (NCBI taxonomy): domain Eukaryota; kingdom Metazoa; phylum Arthropoda; class Insecta; order Trichoptera; family Rhyacophilidae; genus Himalopsyche; species Himalopsyche anomala. The sequence goes on along the minus strand of CM062832.1, from coordinate 10,148,702 downwards.
TTGGACCATATTTGAACAAATAATTTTATTCCATAAACGAAATAATCACTTATTGAATTCAATTCAATTATATATGAAGAAAACGAGTTAGTAAAAGGTCGACGGATTTGCGTTTTAGAGTCAGTCAATCAAAAAAATATTTTTTTAAGTTTGCCATTTTTTTATTGATTAAATAAGAGTAACGAAACGTTTATTACATCTATTGCTCAATACAATTTTATCAATAGAATTTAATATGAATTTAAAAATCTCTTATTTAGTCCATAGTCATAAATTAAATAATCATGACAACTCGAATGTACTTCTTTGAATATTGCACGTTTTTATTCAATCTATTCATTATAGTGCACTTTTACTGTGATTACATTAATCAGTTTGTGATTGTTCAAAAATACAAGATATTACTCATTCATTTGGTCATTTGTGCAATCGGCTATTTTATTAATTACGCGTATTCTTCAGTCTGGTTATTGAATGATGTTTAGTTTTCAGATGCATTTATTTCGCATTTGATTTTTTTGCAACATAACGAGTTGCTAGCGATTCAATAAATCATATTTATTTAACAAGAAGTTAAGCTATATTTTTTGACCTATATTTATTTTTAAATTTTTCATTGAATCTATTCTTTAACATTATTTCTTTTCATGATTTTTAAGCATGGCATATGAAAACCCTTAAGTTAGAAAAAGCTAAAGCTTAAAAGAGTTGACTGTATTTATTATGTATGCAGGTAAAGCTTGATCATTTTATTAATAGATTCCAAAGCCGATCTCGTAAAACAAAAATAATAAAATTAATTTCATTGCTTGGAAGAAATTATATATATGTGTGAAATCTCGTCATTGTATACATGCATTCTTCGCCAATGTTTAACAAAAATTAGCCGTTTAAGTCAATTTTACATCATTACAATTCACATTCAATTCATTCAAGTTAATAAACTCACTGACGAGTGTTAGAAATAGTAGGATTGACATTGCGGTTTAGCTTATGTCAGTATACTGATAAAAGGTAGCCAAAGTAAACATATCATAACGGCTTATGTAAGGTAAGGTTAGGTAATCTATGTTAAATAGGAAAAGGGTGAGAATGACGTTGACATAATTAAGGCTATGTAAAATTTCAAATGACACTTAGCCACAACAACTGGTTTATATGCGCTGACTTGTTTTTTTTAAACAATAACTATGTGCATACTTAGACAAATACATATCGTTGTTACCTTGAGTTCCCTTTGGTCCCGAAAAATCTGAGCGAATGTTAAACTTGAAGCATTCATGGTATGTAATCTCGAGTGTTTGATTCATCATGTGATACAAAATATTAAAAATATTATTCTCAAAAAAAGTTGAAATGCCAAATGCTCTTTTCATTAAAAAAATAAATAAACAAGTACAAAATGTATACATTATATTAAGGTGGAAATAACAACGTATTAAATTCTGCAAGGGTATTTTTAATTTGTAATGCAAGCACGAACATGGATTAGTTTTGGCAGTGGCGTAATGTCAATATGTGTTAACTACAAATTGAATTTAGGAAATCAAAGAATTGTTGTTTTATTTAATAGCCCCGTATGAAAAACTTTTTTTGTATAAATATAATAAAAAAATAACTTATTTTTTATTTCAGGTATGATCTCCATCATTTCTAAGGTGTAAGAAAAAACCTCGTCATTTCATATTAGTAGGTAAGTCTGTATTGGTAACATAGTTTTTTTTAATACATAAAATGCTCTAGGTAATATCGTTATTTTCTTGTGTAAAAAGAACACAGCCTATAGGTGTATTTCACAAGTTTAATCGGGTTTTTTAATTGGTCCGGTAAAAGTGATCTGTTTTATTAGCTCAAAGATATTCCGCTACATTTCGACTTTTACCAAGGTTAACGTGGTTTTAGACACGGTTTTGACATTTATACTGCCATGCTAATTCTACTGTATTATGAAACAGGGTATACTGGCTGTGCTCTTTTCTCTTACAGTTTGTTTAAATTCGATAACATAATATATACTTGGATATTCATGAATATTTAACATTTTTTACTCGTAAATTATGATAGCATCGTTTGATGTCGATTTATATGTATTGGTTTAACTTGATTGTCTGTTTTCTACTGTGTTGGTTACCTATCACAAAAAGCTTATTTTCGTATGTAAGTAAATAAGTACGCACAAAGCTTTGCACTGCGTCCTTGAAGATTTTTTAAGCTCTTTACTATTAAATGAAATCACTATTTATGTTTGGAATATTGATTTGATACATTAAAAATGCTGAGAAAAGGTACCAGAACGTCGATCAACTGCGTTGAATGGTAAAAAAAAACCGACTGGACAATGAGTTAACTAACCACAGTCTTTTCACCATTTCTGACTATTGGATATGTGTATGGAAAGAATTTTCAGCACTGTGTGAAATCGACAACGGACTTAAGCCGTCACGAGCTCGAATCACTGATTGAGTACTTTTTTTAAAAATAATATTGTATTGATTTTCAACGCACTAAAAAAATGTCCTTACAAAGCCACGAATGGTATTCACAATAAAAGTATTTGTTTAATAAAAACACTAAAACAAAATTCCACAGAACATACTCTCCAGAATACAGCTGTGTGTCAAAATAAAGTTACATACAATATTGTTATAAACTAAAGTTATATATCACATGGGAGAAGAGATAAGTGGGTCAACTAGTAAAATGGCAAAACAAATTCTTGGACTATTTTAAGTACAATCACGTCTTTATTTGGTATTTTGGCGGATTGCATATTTTTATTTCACTCAGTTATAACACTATTACAATGCGGATTAACTGAGGTTACTTCACTTTTACGATACTTTAAGACATGTAGAATATTATAACGCATTAAACTTTCTTTTCTAAAATACCACTTCGCTCACTTAACCTCTAATAGGCCCATGTATTGTTTGCTTTACACAACGTGAGGATAAATCATCTTTCATTTAGCCAACACTCGATGAGTTGAAAAAGTGATTGTCATTTTGTATACTATGAAATCAATTATAAAATAGTGTGCGGAAGCTTTTTTGTTTTACGATTTTAATTATGTGTCACGCTGTAACTTTCGAATACTAGTCGCTGTTTCATCATCGATAATGTTCGATATTGATTTGCTCTTGTGGTTTCGTTGGTATTTTATGATTGAACTAGTTAAGCTGTGTTTGCACAAGCGATCAAAAATCGATTGTTCTTAATCAGATGTGATACTGGTAAAAGTAAACGATTTTGCTGTCGGTTATAGGCATCGATGAGTAGATGCACGATGTTGGTAACGGTAGTGAGAAATATCGCCCGACATCAATAACATACTCGATTTTCGCGGTAACCGCTTCGTTACGCAATTTCTTTTAACGAGATCGAAGAATAATGATATTTAAAAAAAACACCTTTACCTAAAATCATTATGTTACAGATTTTCCTTTATTTAAAAAAAATGTACTGATTACGTGTATGAAATGGTTTTATGTTATTAAAGTCCCTCTTTAATATAGATTTTAAGTGTTTGTTTAATTCCATTGCGGTAAGCGTTCTACTACTTCGAATTAAATAATATTTTCAAACATATCTTCCACAAATAGGGATTCATTGTAACACCGAAAAGTAGTGATTGTAATTCACGTTAAGTTACACCGATCGAGTTTAAATGTCGTTGGCTTAGAACACGAAGATCTCTGGTTCGAATCCAGAAATTTAGATACTGATTCGGAATCGAAATGTCGAATCGAAAAATCTAAATTTAGCCTTTAAGTTTGAGGAAAAAAGTGCTTATGAAAATTGCGATGAGGAAAAAATAAGTAAAATATAGTTTCTTTTAACAGTTAATTAGATTTATATTAGATAAAGTCAATTAAAAACCAGTTTTTAGTTTCCGTGCACTTCAAGTTTGTGTCCATTTTATAATTTGCATTTGGCCCAAAATCGTCAAAAAACGTTTCTTGCATCTCCTTGTAATTTTTTTTATGTGTGAGTAAAGTCCTTTTTCCTTTCCACGGTCGATATGTATTTCTATGATGAAACTTATCGCTTGTAATAGTCGAAGGACTTACAAGACAATATGTATCTAAATCGAACTTTATATAAATGGTTTAAACATGTTTATACATTTTGACACGAGTACATAAATTCATGTAGTTTTTGTTGAAAATTTCTGGTACTAAGCATATGATGAAATTAAATGTTCGTTAAATGTCGTAAAATGCAAATTCGAAAATCTAAATTCCGCGATCAAAGCGACTTGAAAATATAAAGCAACCTGATTTGACTCACCGTTTCGTCATGTTCTATGTAAATATGACTATTCCTATTGTATTTCCTGTTGCATTGTTTAAGCATTACTATTTTAAACAATCACTGCTTGTCGTGCAGCTAGGACATTTTAAGTATTTTTAAATTCACATACATGTATGTGCATACTTGTAACTAGGGTTCTTAATAAAGAAACCTGGACAAAGCTAATTTGGCTGTTTTTAAAACTGAATTACAGTATGATGATTTTTGATAAAATAATGATTTGATTATAGAAACGGTCATGGAAAATATTAGCAATTAGTTTTACTAGATAAATTAAGTGACAGATACAACATTTATTAATCCGTAAAAAAACAATATTTAATTATTACTCTTGTCCAAACGGTGTGTTGTTTTAAACTAACGATTAAACGAACTAACTTTCTAGACTTATTACATTATATATTATACATATATTCCTTGAATTTCACCGTAGATACGTAACCCATTCATACCCTACCACTTGTCTAGAAGGTTTAGGAATGTGTTCATTTAACTAAGGCAATTGAAAATATATATAATACGTTAACTGTCTATTATTGCTAGAAGGCATTGTTTTTTTTTTTAAATATGTAACACAGTCCGTTTGTATTGATTCCTCAAAAATGTAAAATCAGGATATGGAATTTTTAACTGATTTTCGAACATATTGGAACTACTATAAAATATTTTTCATGACTAATAATGAAGAAAACTCGAATCATTTTTTGTACGAGGTATACGTTCCATGCGAAAAATTCGTGTAAAAGAATATGAGCTGTACACAGATAAATTAAAGATGTTATTTTCCATTACATCGAACCGTGCGATTTCGAAACAAACAAATTAACCACGCAAAAAGACGTGTATATAAAAATCTACTTAAATGAATTTACAGATTCTTTCAAATTAAATAAATTATCAATCTATGATTGAGGAATCTGAAAGAAAAATCCTTCAATCCTACTTTGCAATGCTGCTTATAATTGAAGAGTTTTTTTTTCACGCTTAAATTAAAAGATTTATTGATATTCTTTTTCCATCGTTTTGTATTTCCGATAATTAAAAACAATATGCCTATTTTGAATTGCCCGACAACTTCCAATTGCAATAAATATAAGCGAAATAAAATCGGACACATCGGCATTGAATGAATCGGTTTCTGCGTGTGATTTCCGTGATATGCGGAAAAGCTTAAAACATCGTATGCCTTAGTCGGGTTTTGCAAGTGATTTATTATTCTATATAAAATGAAATGATTTATTATGAACTAATATGAACGTATTTTATTTTAGAATTTGTTAAAATGTAGACTTAGACGCCTTATAAAATTGTATAGTCAGTACTCTGTACAAACAAATTGTATTCAATTTTCATAAAAACAATATAATACAATTATTTTAATACGCTAACTAAAGAAGTATTTTTCTTTTCAACTGGCGGCATTATCTTTAATTGTACCAATTTCGTGTTCCGTTGTTCTTAAGTGTGAGATATCGAATTTAAAATTTGTGACAATCAATTATCGTAGTATGTTTCGGTTGGTCAATTTCTTTTTAACTTCGCCATTGACTCTTGGTCATTATCGATTGTAATACGGTAACGTCACGTACATTAACCGTTTGTGTTTAATGATAGTGTCCGGCCGTTGCGGTGGTGGCCTGCGAGTCGGAGGGACACCTCTTTCACGGTTGGCGGGTCGCTTATTTGATTTGTCATTTGATTCATTGGCTTAAAACTGAGTTCGCTGACTTGCGAGACAATATTAAATAATCTCTGAACCGTCAATGTAAGCTATCGTAGCTTATAAAGTGTCTAATTTATTATTTTATCAAAAATATTTAAACAAATAATTAAAATTGATTTCTGAATATTTGCTACGTCTCCTTAACTGGATGGCTGTCACAGACCAGATATCTCGCGAACTTTTTTGTGCACAACACGCCAGAGACGAGTTGTCTAGTCAATAACTAATTAAATTAATAATTGCAAATTATAGCCGGCGTTCTAAGTACAAACGTACTTTTTTTCTACAGTAACCAAAACGCTAAAAGAAATATTCATGTACCATTTTTTTCTGTATCCATATCCGCTTCCAATCTGGAGTATATGGCCTCCTAATGGACGTATCTCAACATAAGTTTTTCTACGAGAACCGTGTGTTACTCAGTTGTTCAACCTCTCTTATTCAAAAAGAGTTGTGAATATAGAAGGATACGACAAAGACAGGACTATTGGTTAAATAATTGCTCTCGTTACACCCAGTTATTAAAGGATCGGAAATGGTGGGAGGGAATTTTTAGACATCACAAACACCCATGCCTACGAACAGAAATCGATAAACCGACAATTGTTTTATTGATTTCTTTATATGCATCAATGAATGATATAACAGTGTTTTTTCATATATTATTTATAAACCTGAAAATCGGCAATGGGAATATTCCCACTAGGGTTCCCAATCACGGGATTAGGATATTCACTATAAAACGAAGAAAAACTTAAATAAGGCTTAAAAATTCTCAACAGGACTGTAACACTCAGCCACTGGCAGATATAACCTTTTTATAGGATGGCTTAAGAAAAAGTCTGAGCTCAAAATAATTTTGGAATCTGTTATATATAAACTTTTTTCTCATGAAATTATGGTTAATGCTCAATTGAAAGATTGTGAATCTCGAAATCCCTGCATCACAAAAAGGGTCCTGGGCTGATGGCCCTAATTCCTACCAAATCTACTTTAAAACATAAAAAAAGTTTATAGTATACACCATGGGTGGGGAACCTTTTCTTTTCTAAAGGCCACATTCATTTATCTGATTCAACATAGGGTCGCAAAAAAGAAAACGTTGACACCCCTCTATAAACTAAATATTTTTAATTCACAATGTAAATTATTCAAAACGCATTTAAAAAAAATCTTTATTTATCCAATCTCAAAAAAAGTCAAAAACCGCATCACACTAGTCAAAAGGCTGCAGATTCCCCAGCACTGATATAAACAAACTACTAACTAATGCCTAAAATATTCAGTATATGTATTATCACATAAATTACAATAACTTATTTTCTATCGTAAAATAAATCTTATTTTTTTTTAAGCCGATTGAAGTATCGAATCAGAATGTAATAAATCTTATTGTTTTTTAAAAAAAACTTTGAATATTTGAATACTTGAACAAAATAATAAATTAAATGATACAAATAGATACAACACTTTACCGATTTTAATATCGCGGCTTTGTAACTAATTTTTTGTTTTAGTTTTTCGGCTAAAGTTATGTCAATCCTCGCGTAGCTGTTTTTCGAACTGCGGTTTTTATACGCTTGGAATACCCGCACCGCATAATCCGCGTCAATCGTTGCAAATTGCCGAACTCAACCCGCGACGGAACATTTTTTGAACAGCTGTATTTTGGGTTTGGACTGAGTGACAGATTTCGAGAGCTTATAAATATATATATGACTACCGTCACAATTGCATCTACAAGCATGTAGTTGTCTTTAACGTTGCTCTTAATTATATTTGTAGATATGATAATCGATAATTGAATGGCAGACTGTTTTTAAACTAAATATCATAATTAAATAATCGGGTTATTAAACAATGAAATCATTTAACATGGGAGAAAGTAAATGGTGAAAGAAAAGCACTATTTTCCACAACATTGTTTCCACAAAATGTTGTGTTCTGAACACAAAAGACGCAGATAAATGGTGAGCATAAATAGGGTTCGCTTCTCAAATCGACAGAAGGACAATTGAGCTATGAATGCCATTATAGGAAATTTATTATTATTAATCCAATTCAATGGTTGAAAATTTAATTTTAAAACACTTGTAGGGTTTATAGTGACATTGTGATACAAAATGTTTAACAAAAAAAAACACTCCTTTGTAGTTATTCCACGTCAAAGACAAGCATTTAAAAATAATTCTCCTCAGTTGAAAATGATTGTCATGAACGTAAACGATGCTGATCATAAAAAATAAATATGAAATGAATGCAAAAAAAAGTTGAATGAATGCAAAAAAAATAAATATAAAATTCTTTTCCACCAAGTATTGACAGTTTTCTTTTTTCTTAGTGCTACAGTCCGGATGAAGCTTGGCCCTCTCAATAAGTCTCCCCCACTCCACTTGATCCTCTGCTCTCCTATGATCCATCTCCTCCTTTGATCCATCTTCCATTGCTTCGTCACCCCCTTACGGGTAGCAAATGTGAAACAGCGAACACCTAAAATGAGAAAAATGTATAAGATTGTGCAAAACACTTTTCAACCATATCATCTCAAAACTTAGATATAATGACTGTCTTACTGTTGATTTGATGTAGCGATGTTTAGAATGGCTCACACTTTTTAACTTTAACATCACAATAAACAATTTAAATAAAAATATATATATTCAACCAACTAACACTGCCAATACAAAATACACCATTCATTTTCATTGCATTATTTTTTTTAGTAAAGTTTTTAATTTTATTCTCACATCGATGTTGAATGTGTTTCTGATATTTTCAAAATGTTCCCAGCACCTGTTGCCTTCGAAATATTTTCGAATTCGAATTTGTAATCGAAAAAAAGCCGCACAAAAATGCAGGTAAGTATTCCTTGTTGCGAGATCTCGGCTACCTCCTCGCCTTCGGTACTTTCTCGCGTATTTATTTACATACGCAAAAAGAATTTCGTTCTCCCCGCAGTCGCTTGTTTGTTAGGCCCGTCCGAGGAATCGCTTTGGGCACGCTCTGTCATATAATTAGCAACTTGTCTCTGTGAAAAAGCGCTCACAATATTTACAAGAACACCGCCAGGGACATGTCCCTGTCAAGACTTTAGTTTCGAACATACATAATTTCCAGTATAAAAATACCACTTAAAACAAATTCATAATTTTGCGGGCTGGCTCGAAAGTTTCTTATACGAGGCGATGCGATGCGATCTCAGTTTCTGACACGGACGGATAACAAATTTACCATTCTTTTATATACGGTAAAAATCATAATGTTATTGGCTTATTTAATAAACAAAACATATATGTAATACACGCTTGAATATAAATACGATAGTTTACAGTTATGCAAAAGTACATACGAGGATTAGAGAATCTGAATTTAAAATATACTTTTGTATTTAATTTGGGTATATTTTTTAAATTAACAACTCATTTTTCAGTGATATTCAATTAAACAGTTTACAGCCAATCTGTGTTCAGTTTGGTTTGCCATTTCACCATGACATAAGCTACAATAATGCAAAATTTATTTAAAAATTATGCAAATTTGACAATGAAGAGCGCTATAAATCCATGATTACTGGTATTTTTGTTGTCCAATTGAATGACATTAATGTGGAAAGCTGTGGTTTCAATAAGACGACGCAACATGACACACAGTGCGCACTACAAATTTGGTTGTCGCGAAAGAAACTTTTTTAATTCGAAAAAGAAACCATACACAAATAAAATATTAACTGTGTAATATTTGTAATGACTACTTCTTTACTATAATCAACATCTAATAATTTGTTGCCGTTATTCTAGCTCGATACAGTAAATGTTTTTGGCACGTTTTTCTTGCTGCATTCCTTGTTGAATTATCTAAATCAATCTCTTTTTTGAGATTCATTGTGTTTCCAATAGTATGAAATGTTTTTTTTTTAAACTTGCATAACGTAACATACAATCAGATTTCCAGATCAAGAGGTTAAGTCAGTAACGAGAACAATGACGGTATATATTGGTATTGAAAAATATATAGTGGATTTTTTAACAATGGTTTTCTCAAACTGCTATCTTGTTGGTATGTATTGTAAAAAAGAAAATGCACAATTGCCTTATTTACACCAAGGTTGAGCTTATTAGACACAAAGGATTTTGAATGTGTATTTTCTGTGTTGAATGTAACATATCCTATCTCATTCGACCACAGAAACAATGTTTCGAATTTTTTTAAACGAGCCATAAATTGTTTCATTGAATTATTTGTGGTGTTGGATATCAGTAAAAAAACTTTTATCAATTACGTTAATGTGTTTATTAAAAGCAATATTCTTATTATAAACTAAATAAAATCAATTCGACTGAATTAAATGAGATTTTGGCGTGTAATACGGACAAATTTTTTCATGATTGTTGACTTAATAAATATGCATTTTTTATATCAAAATATGTCTGTTCTACAATAAATAATATCACTGTAAATGAATTAGCTCGGTGAAATCTTTGGTTACTCATTATAATATATCAAAGGCACCTGTAAAAGAACCGATCTCTCTTGGCCTAAATCAATTGATTATAAATGCCTCTTAGCGTAGACATAATGTAAGCGGCTGTCTTTTGGCCGCTTATAATGTTTATACAAACAAAATAAGTAAAAATCGATGACTTATAGTTCGTAATAACGGTGCAATTTGTAAAACCTTGTATCGATTTATCAAATGTCGTTTCTATACGTCCACTGTCTACCTCTACGAAGAATTTATCGTTTATCATATTTTGACACGAATATAATTTTCGCTGATGGTTTTACACGACAATGTTTCCGCCTTTCGCGTTCAGTTAAGTCGATACATCAAAGTTGAGTTGTTTTGGTAAATTAATTTACATCAAATTCCCATCGAGGAGTAATTGTAAATAAAACTATTATCATCTTCAGACACAAAGTGAACAGCTATGAGATGTTACATAATTTTTATATTATATGGTATGTCTAGTCAAAATCTTGTCAATAAAGCATCATGTTGTTATAAAACTGAACACTTGTGATATATGGTAGTTTTATCAACGTAAAATGTGAATTTTCTAAGACAATCTTGCCATCAATGAATAGGTAATTGGTCTATAGTCCACAAGATATAGCAACCGCCAAAATCAAAATAGCTGCATGCAAGTCACATTTTATCCAATGAAAGATATATCTATTTTATTAATAAAAACACAAAGTGCCTTGGTACTTATTTCCATTTTAATTTACCAACATCACGACTGGTTTCGCTCATGGTGAGCATAATCAACTGATAATTCTCTTGAATTCAAACTAAACTTTAGTTGATAATGCTCGCCATGAGCGAAACCGGTCCTGATCCTGGTAAATAAAAGTAGAAATAACTACAAAAGAATTTTGTGTTTTTCTTAATATAATGCCTTTAAACCAAGTATTGACAGTGATAGATCTATTTCATTATACGCAAAAAAATATCCAAGATAAATATAGCTAAAAAGAGTTTTTCTTATTTGTGAAACTTTCCGAAGTGAAGTAATTTTATACTTATACCATCCGTTTAGAATAGAAAATCGTTCTGGAACGTAAACCCAGTAATGTCTTCTCAACCATATACAGCACATACACTTAAGGCATTTTAAATGTCATAGTAAGAAATTAATTGTACAAGTTATATGGCCGACTGTTAGGAACAATTAATAGAAATAAGAATAGGTAAGTCCTAGATCTGGGGACAATAAGAGTAAACGAAGTACCTACTGCGAAAACTTAAACATCTTTTTGTATTCGCGCCCTTAAATTAATATTGTCCATTAAAAATTAATATATACATATGTCTCATTCAATTTGATAACCAAATAAAATGAGATTGTCAACAGCGGTAACAGCCACTGCATTACAGCGGTCGGCTACTACCACTGTTTAAAAATACATAATTAACAACAATATGTATAATTATATTCTGGACATTTTTTTCGCTAATAAAATCATTCACTTTTAAATGCACTGCATTATTCGATTCGTTAAAAAAACAAACGGAAATATTAACATTCAACGTTGAATACATTAATTTTAAATAACAAAATTTGATGTAAAAGTAAGTTGAACCAACGCCCGTAAAATGACTACGGATTGACTATTCTCCGTCACGCGCTGTGAAAATAAATACTTCATTTAAAGTTTTTAAAGCATTTGGACATTTAATAATATACACATAATTAAAAAGAATACAATACGTAATTAATTACTGTATTTTCTGGTGATGATATGCTGGGTAATTTTCTACTACCGAGAAATTTAGAATTAGTTTTATCATAATATATGGTATTAGCATACAAAAAATACACTCATATTGTTTGTAAATTTAATTAGTATCTTTATTACTCTAAAATGATGCAGTCAGATTTAATTGTTTCCTTGTTGTTAGTGAAACATTAATATACTTTTGAAGATAGCATCTTGTGTGTTGTCACTGCACTGCTTTTTTATACTTCATCGTATAGTATGATAATTATTTTCGATTGTGTCATTCAATTGTTTAATATATTTCCTGTGTCAAAATAAAAAAAAAACTAACATCCATTTGGTATTTATTTACCCAGTATAATTTACATTCAGCTACACAATTATTACCGTTTTTATTTACGAAAAAGGCTTGTCAGAATTACACTGTCATCAAAACTATGATGCACAGATTCTGATGTATTTGTTAACAAAACTTACTTCGAAAAGATTACATAATACTATTATTTCTAATCGAGCTTTTTAAAAATTCGTTATTAGTCTTGTATTAATGAACGATCTCACATTGCTGCTTGACGACTTTTTGTTTTAATATTGGTTCGGTGTATCAGAATTCTTACATAAAATGTAAGTATGCCAAAAGATAACGATTTTATGACTTTTTGGATGTTGACGGCTTAATTGCTTTATATCAGTTGAATTTTGGCAAATGCAATTAAAGTCATAAAAACGAATAGATACCACGTTATTATATGGAAAGTGCATCTACAGCTACAGTACATCTAAGCGCTACATTTATTAAAATCGGGAACGTTTTCACTTATCACGAACATTTTCAACTCTTAAAAAATATCACCTTTAAGGTGTTTAACAGTGATATTTATACAAAAGTTAAGTAAGAAAAAACAAGGTATGACAAACAATTGGTATTACAACTAAGAAAATAAATTGTAGCAAAATACTTACAAGAAAAATAATGCAAACGATTACATCAAAAATTACTTAAGTATGAATTATCATTAACAAAGTAAAAACCAAAAATGAGTGTTTATAATAAATAAATAAATCTTAATGTCTGTCAACCATAATTAGATGTGGAAATTCCAGTAGAGTTCAATCCAACGAAATTAATTCCTATGAAAAGATTAGATTAGTTAAAAATATGTTTTAATACAGGATTATTTTTAACAGTTCATATTGCTCGTCACGGGCGAAATCGGCCCTGATCATAATAAATAAATCTGGTATTAGTACAAAAGAGTGTTTCGTTTTTTTATATATATTCCTGCCCGACAAGTATTGACTGTAAACACCTGAAAAAAGTTAATTGTTATGTAATAACGTAGGAACGAGTGTTTGGTAGTATTTTTGTAAATAGTTTTTAGAAATAATGTAATGAGCTAATTTCATACCGTTTGATGAAGAAAAGAATTTGAGTTACGTAATAATATAATATATTATGAACGATATTAATGTCTTGCAGTGCCGCAAAAATTCATTACCTTAAACCGCGATTTCTATGTTAAATTTGAAGCGAGTCGCTCGCTTATCTTTGGCGTCGACTTGAGAAATATTCTGAGAGCATAATAATTCTCAGCGAAATGTAACTACACCGACCCTGTTATGCATGTTACATTGACTGAGCGAACATTATCTTCAAACTTTGTTGCTCAAACATATAATATATAAGTCGATTTAAAAAACAAATAAAATTTGGTTTGAGAAATTTCGTTTTGTAAAGCAGCATGTGTTGATTGATGTTGATTCGTTCCCGAATCAAATGATGACAACTAATGTGCTGCCAAAAAGTGTTAATTAATTGAACACACTCAACAAGTAATGTAAAATTTTAAACTAGAATAGTTGATTAACGAGAATTATGATACAAAGCTGAAGAAAGATATTGTGGATGATTTTTACAAACAATTCGGAAGGGGAGCTCAGTATTATATTTGTCTTAATTTATCTCTTACGAAGCAAACAGTTACTCTCTGCGTATGTGCTGGCGGATAGAAAATTTCGTAAATTTTCGACTTTCTCACATTGTCTGCGCATCGTTCACGTACTGAGCGAATGTTCACATGTAACACTGTCTTCTGGTAATAATGTATATTATAGATCTTGTTGTAATCTCGAAGGCATGGATTTCAGTGATGTGTAAAATTCATCTCTACTCTTGAGATCCTTAAAAACCGGGGCGTAGTGAGAGCGATTATCTAACTGCTTTTTCTGTCCTTACCACTATTCTTTTGTCCATACTCACTTCGAATAAGAGAGTTTGAAAAAATGAATAACACGCAATAAACTCTAGTTGAGATAAACTCCATCGCGAGTCCATCTTTCTCATATAAGGAGTAGAAATGGTTAAAGAAATACCAGATATGGATCAAGGAATCTATTAGGTAATTCGTTGACTTGATCGAATCTAATATGAAACAGCATATTAACGTAAAACGCATGTCGCCTGCTGTTAAACATATACGTGAATATTAAAAAATATCTTAGATTCAGACGGCTTCCGAAATATTTATCTTCTTTTAGTAAAAATGTGTGGTTAAAACTGTACTTAAACGAATTTAAAGACAAATTCAACAATACTGTAGATATTTTGCAGGATGATAAACACATATTATAATTTTAGCACCTATTCATTAAATATCGTACTACTGATGTTTTTGTGCCATGTAAATTAAGTATATATACTTACGCGAAATGTGATCTCTTGTAAAAGTCTTGCTTTTTGCACTTCAAAAGATTTCACTCGGGCAAAGCGCTTGTCTGATTTAATTCCATTTATAATTCACGATGTTGCGCTATAGATACGAATGCGGTGCAGACAAAAGCGCAAGTTTCCGCCTTTGTTGAATAGAAAAGTGAAACTAACGTAGCAGATTCACGATGTTTGAATGGAATCTCTATCAGTCATCTGTTTCTTTCTTAAAAATAGCTAATATCAGCCCGAGGGATATTTCATTGAATTCTGATTAAAATTAATAACGTCGTTCTAATTCTCAAACACAATAAATTGTATGAAAGATTTTATTTTGGTTATTAAATAAAATTAAAAAGCCGCCAATTAATTTTATTTATTCATAGTTATAAGTGAAAACATTTTTTTACTTGTCGAAACAGCTGTATGCAATATTATATTATTTTAAAACATTATCAGGTTTCTGCTATTTTTAAAATGTATGTAATATTTTGAAACACACAAAAACGTGTCTATAAAAATAAATTAAAACAAAGCAAATGTATATTACGTATTCCACAAGTGTGAACTTTTGCATAACTGTTTTCATAGTGAGTGATTGGTTTTGCATAATTGTCAACATAAAGCAACGTTCATTACAATATATGGAAAAGGCTATTATATTGACGATTGTTTTAAATTTAATCATACATCATTAACAAACAATGCGCACACTAAATACTTTTTTTTATCCTAACGAGATAATCAAAATGGAATGTGAGAAAGTTGTCTAATCCACACGGTTACTTCCTAATACAAGCGCACTTCCTATTTTAACAGTAACCATATCCACGAGAACTGGTTTTTAATCAAATACTCAACGGGCCGTAATAGATGGCGGCACATTGAAAAGAATGAATGAATTTTTACCCAACCTAGGATAGAATTTTGCTGTTTTTTTGGTAAAAAAAAACAACCGTAGCAAAATTATTATGATTATAATATCTCTGAATAATAAGCGTTTTCAAATTATGCCGATTGGGTTTGTTTCTTTTCATAAATTCCGTGCAATAACAATGAACGACATCTGAAACTGTGTTTGACGAATGTACATTCGTATAACGCAGCTGACACACATATATTTATACTTTCTGTCAACGCATGCGCTAATAGAGAGAGTGTGTGTGTGTGTGTACGGGTGCGTAAGTGTATTTTAGCAAATATTTTTATTTATTAAATATTTTTTTAAAAATGGGACTTCGACTCCGGACAAAACTCCCGACTCCACTGCCCTGCTGACACGTAGTGACACTGTCACCTGGAAATAATTTCTAGTAATTAACAAAATGTAAATCATCCTATACCCGCTGATAGTATGACTTTTGCATTTCTTCATTATTTTTATTGATCTTTCATCCTGTTGCCATGGTGAGGAATTTCAATGTTATATTATCTGACGTTTGTGTATGAATTATAAAACAGATTATACTTGGCAATACTAACACAATTAGTTTTTATTCACTTGGAACTGGGTTACAAAAAAATATCACTGCAAAACAGCGAACGTAATAATCAAAACAGATGATTTTTTTATGAAGTTAATCTGTTTGCAAAAGTTTGGTTGATTACCTTGCACTTTGTCTTGAGGCATTTGTTAAATGCATTCTATTGATTTTTTACAGAATTTAAATGCAGTCTAATAGACATGCAAATGAACAGATCACTCAAGTCTTTGTGATTTATTTTGATTTTAACAATTTATTAACCATGCAGTTTGACCGGCGAAGGTATACAGGTAATATGTACTCTATAAAAAATAAACATATGATATAATTAATAACCGATATAAAATTATTTATTTTGGAGCCTCAGAAAATATATTAAACTTATAACCCGGTATTTATACCATCGACGAAAACTTTTATTTAATAGTAAAGATAAGTAAACATCATTTTCTGAGAGCGGTATCAATCGCCTGATCTGTCAAAACTGTCAATGTAGGAAGACAGGTAAATACTTCAATGTAAAAATTATAGAGCGCATACGATGTCTGAAAAGCAATCATTTCATATTCGAATTATTTAATATAAAATTATCACAATTTTGATAAAAATAAAAACCTAATCATGAATAAAGAGTTACAAATGAACAGCTTAGGGTTTTCTGAAATTAATAAATTCACTTATAGAAATAAAATATATGTAAGTAAATAACATTTTAAATAAAACAGGAGACTAACCGTTGCTTAACTTATTTTCATTCTGACAAATTGTAACTAAATTGCAATGAATATTATCCATGTTTGTATTATATCTTGCCACTGCGTCTAGTAAAAAAACTCCTCGATTTTTATTTTTTAATTTATAACTTATAAATTAATTATTATTTTCAGTTTATTTGTAGACCTTTGTTCTCAACATAACAAATTTCGTAACAAAAAAGTGGAATAACAAAATCATTAAATTTAGTTGTATAATAAAAATTAACTTACTAAAAAATCACATCGAAAATAAATAATTTGAGATAAAATTCTCGCTATTAAAATTCAAGCTAAACATACAGCTAGTAGAGTAGTACATCAATAGAATCTGGCTTGAATGTCGGGTTCAAATTTAGCTTAACTATGACGGAGAAGGTAAGTCAGGCGTGTTTGATACTTCTCTATTTGAAAGTAATGTATATTATCCGTGGCTTCATCCAATTGATTTTGTCTAAGGCTTATTCATGTTAACGCTTTATATTGTTAACACCCGAAGAGAAATGTATCTGGCCACATATTTCTTTCGGCCTATAATTTTAGTTTGCTTGGAATGTTTAGGTTTTATTCCTGGCCTGATGAACCGCATGCATCAATTCTTTCTTCTCCAACAGTCTTTAAAAAAAATCTTCAATAACCAGTCTGGTTGTGGTGATTCAACTGTTATATTCCGCTACACATTGTTCACTGATATTGCTAGAAATATTTGTTTATTCTTCGTAGACGATAGTAAGTTGAATACTGTCTTCATACTTCTAATTTGATAAACTGGCTTCGGTAAAATATATATAAAAAAAAACTTGGGATTTGCAAATGGGATTTATAATTAAGCATTAGACTAACTATTGTCGTGTATTAATTGTAGACATATAAATACAAATATTCTTGAAAGAATTGCAAACAGAAATAATGATATGTAAATATAATATTTGAATTGAACAAGCTTTTTTATAAATACGAGTAATACTATATAAAACACTAAAATACAATTTTATGTGATAATTTCATAAATTAATCAAATCATTAAAACCGTTTTAACTAATTGCGAGAATTTATAACTGATTGTGTTTATTTTTATAAATATAGTAGGAAAATTTGTTTAATTTGACAGTTATGAACAAACAAGTGCTGATTAACCTTTAAGCTGATGCCATATACATTTTGTTTTATCCTAAACACACTAGTATTTATAAAACAATGCATATATATAGCGTAACATTTTTAAGTCGGCAGTTGTGACTTTCTAAATAAGTTGAAAGCATAGACCATGAGATAATATTTTATCCAATTACTTTCTTAAACTACTAATTTAAATATCTTTTGCGTCACCTATAGTTAAGTATGTACGTGACTTTGCAACATACTTATTATTTTTTTCATAATTTCTGTATTAACATGTTTTTAGACATGACAGATCGACCCCAATAATACATTAAATTATAAGTAGCGAAATTTGAAATTTTAATCAAATGCTTTGTGGGCGTTTTTGCGATGTGTTTTGTAATATCTTTTATTAAAACTGATCAATAAATGTGAGACATTCACATCGTTAGTTTTGGGACGTTGTATTAATACTATAACTTCCTTGTGTAAGAATTTTTACGTTATTGGAAGACTACAATGTGTTTCAGAAAATAATCAACCTGCACATATGCTTTATTTATATTGATAGCACATACACACTCAAATTCATTCACTAATGACTAAACCATAAAATAATTTTCGACTGATTGTCAGATAACGACCAGTTTTCTGACGGTTAAACAAATTATTGTGTATTTTAAACGATTTGTGCTGCAATTTATACTGTCCTCATTGTTAAGAATTACTTATTTGACTTTATTTAAAAAGGTGTTGTGCATTTCAATCAATTATTATCGATTTGATTAGAGTATGAATCAAACCAATTAATAGAGAATCAACATACAATTACTTTGGACAGTGTTTTTTTGCCTGGTCTTTTTTTATTTATTTTCATTTTGTACTAATTCCACAATTTTATATCATTATCAAGCACGGTTTTAACAAATCATCACGGTGAACACCACTTAAGAGTGCTTGCGATAAACGAAATCAGTTTTAAAATTGTGAAATTAGTGCGATAAAGTTATGATTTAATTTTATAGCATAATGCTCTCTCACCAAAAGAAGTAATACTGTACACCAGATATTTTCAAACTTTCGTAGTTCTGTGAGAAAATTATCATTCTGTCTCAGAACCAAGAGTCAGACCAAATTGGACCAAATTAATATAAATGTCATACAGAAATAATATCTAACTTCGTTTTTAATATATTATTTATAATAAAATAAAAATCATTGTATAATAATAATATTATATAGTGATAACAAAATTTTGTAAGATTGGCTGGCCACGTACTTGAATTATAGAACTTTCATTGTGTTGTTTAAGGCCGGACCAAAAGGAGTAAAGCTCGCCGGTCGAAGGTTGTCCATATATGGTTTCCTCATATAAAGATAATTCGTTTTGGCTTTTCTCTTTCACACAGGCACGTTTTCTTTTGAAGTATTGTCTAAATTTTCAACAGTGTCAGCACTCAACACCACTCTTCTTAATGATTATTATTAATCATTGATTTCAAACGTGTATAAATTATTATAAAAACACAAAAAATATGTGAAAAATATAGATGTTTACAAACTGTTTTTTTTTCACCCATGAAATATTTGCTTTTTTAAACCGGTGTTATTTCAAGCATATTATTACGAGTGTCGTAACACAAGTAAAAATGTTTTTTTTTTAAGTTACAATGAATTAAGTGTCAAAAAATACATGATACATTTTCAATTAGCTCTGAGGCAATATGAAGTGACCATCGCTCACAATAAATCTAATTCCAGCAAGTAACACGAAGTACTGGGATTCTGTCAAGAGTAAATTGTTTCTTGTAATCAAATTGTTAACTTTTTTGGTACTTGTTTTTTTGTGTGTTTGACTTATAGACACCCGGTGTAATCTGTGTTTTGAGAAGTGACAGTCGGCCGTCTCTTGCCCGGTTCACAAGGCGGAGCAGCATAAGCAAGTTAGCAGACACACTTGCCTTCGCTTCACTTTCCAACATGACGGAAGTCGATCGATTTTGATTGATTGGCATCCGAAATGGGTTACGCAAGTGTTCACCAATCGTTTTCATCTTGTTTATTTTTTAATAAATGACGATTAAATTTAAAACTTGTTTCTGCTGCGTTATGATTATTAAAGAAATATATTTTTTTAAATACAAACATGTTTAGATATTAGCGCGTACCACGTGAAATTTTAAAGGTTTGTCTGAATAATAACATAGTTTGTTAAATTAGAAATTCTGAAACGTACACTTTCCAAAACGTGAAATAATAATCAACTCAACATAAATGTAAAAGCAAATAAAATTATTAAGATTAATTATATTTCCAAAAAGTTTCCACCAAATCCATCAAGTGTTGTGACCACGTAAAGGTGTCGATGTTTCACTCCGTAGGTTTGCTTATATTAGATTAAGTGTATTTACTAAAAAAATATTTGTACAAGCTTAAAAATAATTAAATTATATTTTCTCTATATAGCTTCAAAATTTATATTTTTTCAACAACCATTTATTTCTTCCTGGTTTGACATATTTTTCCTGTCGTTTTTTTTAAAATTATATTTCGACTTGATAGAGTTAATGCTATTGATTATTTGCATTCCTATTTCATCGTTGCCGTAATAAGAGCGTGATCGTCGAGGAGATGAGCATTCCAATTTGGTTGTTTTTACCCTATTACCAATTCGAATATCGCTACCATAAAGCAACAGTAGGATATGTGGAAAATACTAAATTCGAGATAATTGATTTTTTTAAAGTCTGTGTTCTACTTTTTATGATAGCGAATTATGGTTTTATTCAGCTTCTTTTACGGTTTATGATAAAATAATATAATAGGTTTTTTGTATACCATTAGTTTTAGGACAATATCAATAATTGTAATTGTAAGATTTTTCTTTTAAACGGAGCATTTTTTTTTTAATTAAAATATTTCAATGTTTTATTATAAAGGTTTACCTTTCAGCAATCGATTGGCATACTTATCTTAACATCTTCCGTTTGGTGCTAAAAAATAATTTCGATATATGTCTGGTCCTTAAAGAACCAAGTGAAAAAACATGTTTTAACAATTATGGACTCATTGATGGACGGTAAAAACCTAGGACTTATATTTAAAAAAATTAATATTTTTTTAACTTCGCTGCTAAAAGGCCAGCAACATATCGGAAGTGTTAAAATCAGCTTTTTTTTAAACTTTATCTCACTGTTATTTTATGGTAGTGATATAACGTTATAATTCACAATAATATTAAATCGTCTCATAGTTTTGAAAGCGCAATTCTAGTCTTTTGTTTGACATTTTTGCAAGTAACCGTTTGTCTTTTACGTCTTATTATTCGTTGCATTTTTTGCGTTGCTGGATTAGAAAAAAATATCAAAAAATTCAAAAAGCCTGCGCCGTCTATTTCGAATACGAATCAATCAATGTTCGTAGGAGCTTTACCGTCTTGTCAAGATGTGAAAGTAAATTCAATTTGCTTATGAAACTTATTTAAATATGATAACATCTGTTATTAACACTATCAATATTCAACGAAAATGATATTCAAACAATAACTTTGCATAACTATACATTAGCATACATCAATATACTTACTATGTCAAGTGGTGTATTACAAACAAATATTAAATATCAGTAAATGTGACAGTTCATTTAAGTATCATAACATATTTGTATGTCCTTTTTTTGACGAATTTATCATTACTCTTGCAATTTATTTTATTTAAATATATTTTTTTTTAAATTGTTGTTGCACAGATGGTTCTGACGGTCTAGACGATTTTCTCCAATCTAAAATCTTCTACTTGCAATTTATGTACATATTTTCAAAACATAATTTAAAAAAGTTTTTGTTTACTTGGGTTCTTCACGACTTTAAAAAATCTCTTAATTTATTCACTAATGATAGTTAGTGGAAACGTATTGCAATGCTTAATGTTTGTATAATGATTTAATATATCAAAAAATCTGGCAAAGAAAATTGGCGAACGGTAACTGACGTGATATGTCCACATGATTTATAAAAAAATAATTTTGCGTTAATTAATTTTGAACAAAAGCATCAGAATTTAGCGTGGATTGTTTTTAGTTACGCTGTGCTCTCTTCAAATTTATTAATGCTATATTCCAAACGATCTATATATTAATAGTCGATAATGTCCGTCTTTCCGTCTTTCCGTCTGTATGTCCTTTTCGATGACATCAAGAAAGACGCAAACTTGCAAATGATTGTTAGAAAACTTAAACATTATACCAAAAATTAAATAATTTACAATTTAAATACTGCAGGGATTGTCGATATATGTCCCGATGTATATTTCTTCTTCTACGAAATATGTTCGTTAGCAAACTTAAACATTTCAATTATTCTAAAAAATATATTATATACGATTTAAATACTGCAGGGCAGGGCTGTCGATATATGCCCCGATATATGCCCCGAGATATATTTCTTTTAATTTTAGAATTTCTGGCTTATTCAATAAATAATTGTTCTAAAAGTTTGTAATTTATTTTTCACGCCAGTAAATTTTCTGACTACTTAAAAATGCAACGAAAATCTCCCAAAGTTGAGGTCAACGGGCTTACAGCTAGTAGTAATCAAATAATCAATGACCGTGCTAAAAACTTTTTAGCTTAAAATACAAATCTTGCTTAAATTTTGGATCAATTCTAAATTAAGGTTTTATACAAAGTTTGATTTAAAATGAAACTTGAAACAGAATTTGATTGCTTAATTTAAAATTCTTTTATTTGAATGAGATGTTTAGAAATCATAAATCGATCATCTCAAAATCTTATTTTGCGACTTAGTACGATTTGAAATATCACTCTTTAATAATTAGTATTATATGATAAATCTGCCTTCTGAAAACTCTGTTGGTATTTAAATATGTATTTATTTAATTCTTCGAATTGCATGCGGTAAATTCAAGACTCATTATTACTGGGCCAGGGTCGGTTATTGCATATTACATTTGATTACTATTTATTGATCCGACACTAAACAATTTGCCTAGTTTACGTGTGTTAGAAAACATAATTATTTATGTTTATGGCAGACGCAGTAGCTATTTCAACAGTGCTATAAAAACTCATGTTGTTAAAATATTATACATGACTTAAGCAGCTGAGAAATAAGAAGCAATACATACACGATACGAACTGTTATTTCCAGGGCTGTGGAGTCGGAGTCGTGGTGTATTTTTTTAATCTGGAGTTGGAAGAACTTATTTTTACATCATTAAAAAAAAACAATGTTACTATAAATGTGTATTGTATAAATAGTAAATGTGTTGGTGGTGAAATTTAGCGTATGCAAGCTTGGGAGATAAACCATTTATATCTTTATTATTTTCGTATTTTGGTGAAATAACTCATAAAAACATTCGGGAGTCGAGACTGCCGTGCGGTGGTCAACGTCGTTGGCTTCCGTGACGGATCTAACGCGTTAATGTCCCAGTACCAACAGCATGTACCAACAGAAATCGATTTATCGATTTCTGTTCAAAATCATGAATGTTTGTGATGTCTTAAAATTCTTCCACTCCCTTACAATAATAAAATAACGGGGCGCAGCAAGAGCGGTTTGTTAACCAGCAGCCTTGTTATAAAGTGAAAAATAGCTTAGTATTTAGTTCCACAAATATTTTTTTATATAGTTGATAGCTACTATATAAACAAATTGCACTAAATACTTTGTTATTTTTCACCTTATCGCGATGGAGTTTTAACAAGTGAATGACAATTAAATTAATAAACACCCAGTCCAGTTTTTGCTCTATCCTTTATAGCCCTACTCTTTAAGAATAAAAGAGAGATTGAGTAACTGAGTAACAAGAAGTTATCAAAGAAAAGCCTCTGTTGAGATGTCTCCATATCGATCGTCGAAAGGAAAAATGACGTAACCTACACATAGCAAATTTTACAGGAGGGACAAAAAACGTGTTTTGATAATTTTCGGTCATATGCAAATTACGAAATAAACACAACCTTGAAGTACACGAAGAATTCTATATTGGTGTTTAATTGACATAATCTAATATTAATTTAAGAAATTGTCTAGGAAAAACCTTTTTTTTAGCCTTTTTTCTTGATTTAAATTTTCACAAACCCATCTTTTTTCAAAGTTAAAAGCTAAATTTAGATACTAATTCGGCATTTGCAGCTTATATCTTTATGATAGAACGTGTATCAAGTTGGATACATTGTGATTATCGAAAAAAATTGTAGGTCCGCATTGGGAGCGAATATGAAATAATAATAAACATAAATACGCCGTGTATAAAAGAATTAATGTAGAAAAACTAAGTCGCATTTTTCTTAACACCTGCACAGCCCTGCTCTGGTTATTACATCAATATCGTCTGATATGCAATTTAATTGTACATTGATGTTATAACTAGAAGGTACATAAATATTAGATTGTTATCGCAGCACTAATGGAAATTGATTTTTTACTATGTTTTTTTTGTACATATTTTATTCATTTCATTTTTGATATTGCAGTCATGGCTTGGCGATATTTCGACAGTGCGTATTTTAAGTATCAATTGTTACGTGCAAGGCAGTTGCTCTTTTATTATAATATATTTCTTGGCCACATGCAAGATTTCCCGTTATCAATCTATTGATTTCTGGCACTGTAATTACATAGTTAAAAAGGATTTTCTGCGCGATGTTAGCCTATTGCTATAAAATAATGAATTTAAGTTACACTTATTATTTGTTGTTTTCTGTTTACGTTGTTTAAATCGAAATGAGTTAAATTAAAAACACATCAAAATTTATTTTCATTATCGAGAATTAAAAAAAATTTGATGCTTCAACGTGAAATTTACGAATTCAGGGGCGTTGTTTAAATTAGTGTCTTTTGTTCTATGTGCTTAGATTTTTTTTAATACTTCAAGTCTTCCTTTCGCATACAAATACATATTGTTAAGATAAATAAAACAGTTAAAAGCAATGTAAATGCACTCTGCGGAAGACTTTTTTTTATCGTAGTTAATATCGTCACATTTATAATTTTTCAGTATGTTGTATAAAATCAACGAGAGACGTACAGGAATTTTTTAAAATCAATAAATCAATAATGATTTTTAATATTCGATTTTGTGAATTTAGCTCGGAATTTATAACACGTATACAATTAAATGTTGTGTTATTTTGTGCAGTCTTTCAGTTCAAGATTTAAAGGATTTTACACATACTAAACAAGGGTGGAATGGAAAGCTCGCGTAGGTGTTGTCACCCCGTGGTTTATGCCAGGTATATCCTATAAATATACAAATGTTATTTTTATGGTATGGCTTATTTTTGATTTGGTGTTAAAAAAGTTAAAATAATGTAATAATAGAATATCTCTAAAGTAAATTTATCTTCTGCTGTACTTTCACAATAATTTATTATGGAAAGACAGATTGTGTGATTTTAACTGTACACATTGTAAAAAGGTGCGTTATTTGTGTATGTTAATTAAATTTATGTATTGCAAAGTTAATAATATAAAATTCTTTGATTGAATTCAAAATCTTTCAGTTTGTGCCGCAAATTATTAGAATGTAATTAATTGAAAATTAAAATAAGAAGCTGCCAATTATTACCAATAAGACTATTCGAAAGTAGCGTTCGTAAAAAGACAAAATTTACGTAATGTTTTTGCTAAGCATCGTTTCTCTTAAAGATTTAATAAAGATAAATACCACTATATTTCAGGTAAAAGGTTTCCTAACACAAACATCATTCAACTTCTTATCGATAGATAGTGTATCGGAAATACAATCTATAATTGATTGCGAGTTTAAGTGTGTTACACATAACATATATTAAGAGTACCTACTTTACGAGCAGCCTTTGTTTTAGAATAGCTTCTACGATTATATTACTTTCTGATGTTAAAAGCATATAAAAAGCTCTGCAATATGTCAACGAAAATGTGTCGAGTCGTAATAATCGAAATCAGCAACTGATACTCTGTATGAATTTCTCCCTACTTTCTCTAGAAAATAAT
Source organism: Himalopsyche anomala (assembly GCA_031772345.1). Classification (NCBI taxonomy): domain Eukaryota; kingdom Metazoa; phylum Arthropoda; class Insecta; order Trichoptera; family Rhyacophilidae; genus Himalopsyche; species Himalopsyche anomala. Next base: position 10,122,400 of record CM062832.1, on the reverse strand, counting down.
TAAAACTGTTGCATAAAGATGAAAGTTGTCGAACAGATTTGTTTATGGAAGTAATAGGAATAGTGTCATTGTTTTGTGATTTTTTATCAGCGTAATTAAAAATTGTTAATTCAAAATTTTAAGTAGTTACTTGATAGATAAATGAATGTTTAATAAGCACTCAATTTATTGCGCACACTATACAGGCGTTAAAAATTTCTGTTACATTTATCAAGTGGCTTATAATCTTTCGGTCGCGAAATAAAATTCGGTCGATTAATATATTTAAGTATTTCAGATATTTTAATTTATTGATCTACCTGTACTTGTTATTTCCTGCCATTTTTGTCATACCATACTTTTTTTAAAATATAAAAACAAAACTTTGGTATGGGTATGAATGACTCAAAATATAACAGCACGCGCAGGGTTTCCTCATCAGTTACTTATCAATTATTATTAGAGGTATTTCATAATAAATACTGGTATTTAAAAAAAATAAAACAAAAACTAATTTCAATACGGATCACAAAAAAATTTAGAATCGGTACGCTTCTTTAATATGTTATGTACACGTAGAAAAATATCCATATCATAATACCTTTAATTCATCGATTATTTGAATTATACAATATGACCTAAAAAAATATATTTATTTATTGTTGAAATCTGTCAATCATGATCAAATCTTCGTAAAAATATGACACTTCAGGAACATCTCTTTCAGATTAAAAGCGTGTTCGATGAACGGAACCGGTAGTTGGAATTTTCGCATTGAAACAAAAGTACCAGGATTCTAGTTTAGGCTAAACCGGTGTTACAATCCTTACTAACAAGCATGATCATGATATGAAGAAAGTGTTACTTATATAAATCTATTTTCTTATAGCTGGAAAACGTAACATAATAAATATAATAAATCCGTTGTAAAATTAATAATTGGCTCTGATTTTTGATATACATATATACTCAACCAAAAGTGTAATTATGATATACATTAAGATATTATTGTGAAATATTACTATACGGAAATATATAATACTTAGGCGACTGCAAATGGTGTACGCGATAGTTATCTCTCTCAAATCGTGTTCAATATTCGTTCGTTTTCAATTTGAAGTCGCTGTTCGAAAAAATGCAAAATCATTCTTCAATCAAAACCAAATTGTTTTAACAATATTGAATTGAGTAACAGCTCATTCCACGAATGACATTTGACTCGGCGATGATCGGTTGACATTTTCCGGTGGGCCAACGTAGCGGTGAGTTAGTCAGTTGCCTTGCCATTCGTCTCGGGTCTCGGCCCTTGTACGTATCGCTGCGTTTATCGATAATTGAAACGATTCCGGCATCCAATCAGTTCAATTATTGTTATCCAACAGTGAAAGGCCATTTGAAGACTTTTAAAAATGTTTTGCATGAAAGCTGCGAACGGAAGTGAACGGTGATGGAATAGGTTATAATAATTCATTGATAGGCCATTGAGAAGTTAAATTGGCGTTTGCATATCCAATGCAGAGTTTTCAAGCACGATCTGAATTAGACACAGGTGATTTTATACTGCTTTATTTTTGTAACGCCAAAAATCTATATCGTATACAAGTAACTAGTATTTTTAAATTATTATAGTATTCCTCATTTTTTAATCGAACTTATTATATAGACACTGTACTTAAGTGAAAGTCACCTTTCAGTGTTCAATTATTTATGAAAATAACACGACTTTGAAAAACCTTTTTAATCATTTTTAAAAACGCGGCTGAAATTACCATTCACAACTTATGGCATGAGCATTAAGTAAATAAATATGGATACGTTTTTCGAGATATACAATTCTATTTTGTACTATTTCACATTCATTTTTTCTGGAGCAGTTTCGCTCATCACGAGCATTTTTTACTTATATACGTTGTATAATATTGACAGTGAATTCAGATAATTGATATAGAAATACGTTTTTGTATGATTTCATAATATGTATTAAAACATACATTAATTATGAATGTGTGCGATATTCTAACTCAATCTAAAGTATTAGGTTTTGATTTTTTATAACCGTTTTGAAACAAATCGTATGTTTAAAAAAAAGTTTGACCGCGTGATTAAAAAAAAACGTGCAAAAAGAGAGTCGGGCGCAATCATAATATGAACATTATACACCTCATTATGTATTTTAGCCATGTCCACTGGTTGATAATAATTTACTGTTAGATATGACTCAGTGCTTAAAGATGAATTTGTCGAAGACACGTTTATTGAAATATGCATATCTGTTAAAGTATATGAGTTTGACAGCAGTTATTCACGAATTCCTTCTGAAATTTGAATCGTTCAAATTATGTACGTTCACATAAAGTGAAAAATTTTAATTTTGTGAACAAGCTATTGTGCTCTTTCTATCAGTATTTTTTAAAATCATTTTTCTTAAATTATTAATTTAAAAAAATATCTGATATAAAAGCTAACAGACATGGCGATAATGATAATTGTTTTTTGTTTAACACTTGAGTACCGAAACGTCGAAAATATGATCGAGAAGCGACGGGGTGCAAAGTGACCCTAGACAAATTTGCGTAATATTTACATTCCATTCATTGAGGTATCATTAAAGGTTACAATAAATATCAGCTAGATATTAGTGGTATTAAATAAAAAGAATTTCGCAATGTCAATAACCCCGCTATGAACTCAAAGGTTAAATCGCTCGAAATCAAAATCAGGAGAAACGATTTTTATTTCTTTTTTCAGACGTTATTTATGTAATTGTATTATGACGGTACTATCTAAATATTGTATTAAATATTAATCAAATGTGGGGAATATTGGCGTCAGCTGTAATGCCATGTATTGTCTATTTAATTAATACAGTAAACCGGTGTTTCGGTTTCGTGATTAAGAATTTTTTAGCAAATCCGTAAATTCTTAAGATTTTAGATTCGGAAATTTTTGGAAGAACTAAAAAAAACGAGTCACGCTAAATATTTCGGCAAATCGGTAAATTCCTAAAATTGGAAATGAAAATTTCTATGATTTCCTAAACTTGTATTGACTATGTGCATTTTTTATTTGAAACAATTATTTTTTACGAATTTGTTAGGTACCCAACTATTAAACTTTAATTGGAGAAAGGGGACATGGAGATTTTAGAAGGGTCAAAGTGGAGCGTGGCACAAATAAGGTTAGGAAACACTGTAGTAGACAATAACTACTTCCAAGATTTACAATTGACCTTGCCAGGACTTGAACCCGAACTCACATGATCGCCAAGTTAAAGCTCTTGCCACTAGTAACTAATCCATTGCCCACCATAAGTTTTTTGCTTTTTCTTATATTGGTAGCATTGTGCCACTGCACACTGGTTGCAGATTTCTGTCTCGAGATATATCTGTAATACTTTGCCAAATCCTATTTTATTCAAATATCAACTCACAATTTTCACCGCAAGTAAATAAGTTATTACAATTGTTTGAGTACACTGTGAATGGTTATCTTATTTGATAAGACTTCGTAAATTATTATTATAGACGGTTGCTTGGGTTGAATAACAGGTGAACCACATAAAGCGTAGTTAAGATACGTTTTATGTTATTACCTGCGACTTTAATAATATAATATTTGCACAGAGCAACAATTTCTTGTGTAAGTTGCGCGCATAATCCTTCCGTTTTATCTGTGATTTTATGAGCTGCATTTACGATTGCATCACATGCTTCGGCTGTTGCATGGCATTCGTATGCGCCGGTGCATAAAATATCATAAGAGGCACATAGGTAGACATTTTGAAAACGTGCCGCTCCAGTTTTCGATCTCGTCCCTCATGTATCTCGACTGCAGAAACCGACGCTTGTTTTCCTTTGCGGCCCCTGCCTCAGCATAGTCTTGCTAAACCTTGCCTTGTGAAACAATGGATGCAGCAAATTAAATTTCAGTTCTGTGGCTTATTTCTAGATTTCCTCACTATTATACAAACATATTAATTTTGAAGATTGGAAATACATGGAACAAGAAAATCATTATGTGCTTCTGTATACCAGGATTCTTAATATGTTTTCTTCTACCATCTGGATGATTCTTGCTCTCAAAATGTATGTGCAATACTTTGTTTTTTTCATTTTTGAATTCAGTTTTGTTTTTATTTTCAATACTTGAATTTTTCCAATACTCACAAAATTATAAAACAGCACCTTCCCTGCATTATTTTTGCTTAAGTTGACAGTTTCGCAAAAAAATATAAAAAAGACTAACCAAAAGATTTTGAAGTGAGCGTGATGTGTTTACAGCTAAATTAATATAATGAGAAATAAATACATAAAATGTCATAAAACATACAAGAATTGTTACCAAATTATTAAAAAAAAACATTAATTATGATTGTTTTCTTTTTATTGTGATATCATACTTTCTTTGCAAATAAATATAGCTTGCGAAATGATCATCATTTTCATTTCACCATTTATTTTACAATATAGCCTACTGGATTGTAGAAATAACGATTTAATGAAAATACCCTCGATTGAATTAATTCAGGTACGTTGGATTAATCTAACACCTTTATATTAAGCCAACATAGTTATGACGAAAAGTTATGAGTGTATTTAAGAGCCATTATAACTTTACTTGCAGCTCTTCACTGAAATTAAAAATTATGTCTTTTCTTTACAAAAATAACTTTTGTTCAATAGGCGAGAGATGCGTTGCTGAACTCAAGATCCATGATTCGCAAGTTGCAACTACCCCAAGCCCTATGGCGGCCATTCGCTTTCCTCTCTTTCTATCTTCGTTCGAATGCTTCTATTTTTTCCACTCTAGATGTAAGGATATTTCTGGTTGAGCACGATCTAGTGCTGTGGTTATAAGACTTCTTTACTAGTAGATATATGTTAAATATATATAAGATTTTTTTGATGCAAATATGGTAAATATATGCATATCATTTCTTAGTTATTACATGTAATACAAAATCGTGCATCATTAATATAAACAGAAAAAAGTAGCTAGAAATAATTAAGTAGCTACCTACTGCAGAAAAAACATTTTTCGGTAGTCATGAAGTTTTTTTTGCAGTCATTTAATTTTAAATTAAAACAAATTTCTACCAAGACAGACATTATATGGTTAATATTATATTCCAAAAAATATTTTTTTTTATTAAATCATATTTTTTACAATTATATTATTATAATATAAAATGTAGAACTAAATACGTTGCTATTTTTACCCTAATATAAAATGTGGTTAAATTTTATTAAATTAACTACATTTTAAAAAGAGCCGAAACAAAATGAGAGCGGCCATGGGCTTTCGTCCTCTTGAAATCCATAATTTGTACTATATTATACCCTAAAAGGCTTAAAGTAAGGACATCACTTATGTTTTTCTCCGTACCTATGTCTTCTCATCTGACTTTATTCCACTTTAATAAGATTATTTCAGTTTGAAAATTTTTAAACATTCATTAACTTTAAGATGATATAATCAATATTATAAAGTATTTTGTAAAAAATCCCAGATCTTTAATTACATTCGAATTAACCGTTATTCTATTATTTAGTTTAATTATTCTTTGATGCGTTTTGTATTTATGTTTTGGAGGCAATAAACATTATAATTTTAGTCAATTAAGTCTCACTTATTCATATTGTGTACCTTTATTCGTAAATTCCTTTTAATATCAATTGTTTGTTGCAACGTTTTAATTTCATTTTGTTTTGTATACATAACACTGCAATATTGTATAATCTTATCAGTTGATAATGCTTGTCACGAGCGAAACCGTCCCTGATCATTTTAAATGAAAGTGGAATTAGTAAAAAAAAATTTTTTTTAATATAATATAATGCCTTTCCACTAAGTATTATTGACAGTGAACACCCTTAAAGTGATGGAATCGTGTTATATTGTTCCAAGATGCCTTTTCATACGAAATGAATATTATCGGATTCAACAAGCATTTATTTCTATGATAGAATTATGGTGACCATACATTTGCATACGTGCGGAATTCACCCCGGTAATAAATAATAATAGTTGCGGTTCCAGAAGCCTTCACAACGTATGTATTGAATATCATGATTCCTGTCAGAATATCTCTGCTGTGTTACGATGCAATAAATATTAACAAAGATCGTTTCCTGAAGTAAGACATACGTTATCTTTATTCGAATCTTCTCTTCTTGTATCAAAACTATAGATGGAAATTATTTCGAAGAAAGTGATGATTTTTAATAAGTTACAAGTAACTTTATACGTTTAACAATGAGATTGACACTTATGTTCATTATTCATAAAATAGGTTTTAGTTTTTTTTTTGCAATATGTTGTAAAGAAACCCTTAATATAATATAAAACTATGCCGCTGTCATTGTTGTAACTTTGTTTTTACTAAAACATTTACTTTATTATTCACAGTATGTGAAAGTTTATAAGAAATATTCATTTTATCTTAATGTGTAAAAAAATGGTAAACCTGTGAGTGACATATTGAAATAAGTGTTGTGCCTGTTTAAGAAGCATTTTCAGTGAAAAAACATGTTGAACATAAAGAAGAGAATGGACACCTTACAGTTCTTAAAAATGAATAAAATGAAACATGAGCAAATAACGTTTTTAATAAATTAATTTCCTTTTGTAATTTACCCCCTCTCGTATAAAAAAAATATTTGTTGTAAGTACCATAAGTATATATGTATCTTAACCTCCACACTGCGTCCACAATAATCGAAAAAAAAACAACCCGTTATTTTGCAATTTATAAGATTAGAATAATAGCCAAGATTTTTTTAAAAAATAATCTCATTATTGTTTGTCTGAATATGCTTAAAGAGGTGAAACACGTGTCACAATTATTGACAAAACCTGTGGAATAACAAATTTATCATATTTAATTTAAACTAAATAATAAACTGTTTTTTGTTTGATATGTAGCATCTAATTTACTCGACCAATCATGGTGTACGCTGCTCCAATATTGACGTATGCTCACCGCAAACATATGAAGACTGTCAAAAATAAATCACTGAAACAGATATGTAACGCTCCGTGGTATGTGCGTAACGCGCTGCTTCACAGAGATTTGAAAATACCTACCATCCGCGTGTTCGTTCGTGAAATATCTCAAAAGTTTCACAGCGAGGTAGATTTTTTTAATCCAATCTCCACAACTATGACGAGACACTGCCTGAGAATCGTTTTAGACCCAGAACCCTCCATAGATCTTATGTCGTCTAAAATCGACAATTTAAGAACGAACATCACGAAAATGACTTTCTTTGTTTGATTTTTTTGTGTACTATATGTGTGTATGTATTTATGCGCATGTGTGTGCACATGTACGGATATAGTATGGAGGAAGCATATACATAAAATCTGATTTGCAAAATAACGGATATGGAGTTCCCGTGAACTTCTTATCTCTATAGTGATCACGCCCTTCCGTCTGCAAACGATGGTAAGGGGATACAATTTAAGATTTTTCAAAAACTTTATCGATGAAGGAGACTAGAAGAACCTTGACACTAGCATGTCCTGGTACTTAAAGCTCCATAAATTTGATATCCAAAAAAAGCTCTAATTCTATTTATTTCGAATTATATAATAACTATTGTATATAAAGGCTTCACGGATGCATTCAGACAACTATTTATAAGCCGATATTTCATATTTATTGTCCACTCAAACCGTTTTCTTAATTTATACAGAAACCTTTAAAGTTTGATGTAACATTTTAGTTTTCAAATGTTGCTTCCTAAAGAAGATTAAATGAAAATTATGTTTGCTAAAATTCTTTTCAACTGACAGATAAGTAACGAATCGCGTTAATCTTTTTGGTCGTTAAGTCTCTGAAAATATTAATTGAATTTGACCTGTAAAATCTGTCGAATCGGAAAACTGTTTCTAACAGCTTTCGAAATTTTATATTATGCCAAGATGACTGATATTGTACATACAGAAAGTTCAAAAACATGCATCAATTTTTAACATTAACGTTGACTTCGAATGTTTATGGTGATGGGACAGTTGACTTGTTCAACACTCGTCACATAATATCTAAGTTATTAAAGCGCGTTGCGTAATATTATTCAATATTCAGCAGGTATTCTTTTCAGCAAACCCGCTTTCGCACCACAGTAAAAATAATTCATAAGTAAATCACCTTACTTTCACCGGCCAAGTTTATTTCATTGCTGCGAGGTGCACTGCCGACACTAACTGTTCCAAGGCATTATTCTCTCTGAAGTAAGTTTCCATTGTTGATTGCAATATTTGATACCATTGTAACGATGCACTCAAGTGAATATCATACGAAAGGTATAGGGATAAAATGAGAAAAGTCATCAATCAACATATTCAATTACAATATTAAATTGAAAAAATCTTAAAGATTACAGTTTTCACCGTAGTAAAAAGAAAAATGTACATGGTTTTTCCTCTTCTCAGTAATATGCCATATGAATTTATATTACATTGGTCAGTATTTATATTAAATGGTCATATTATATCGGTCAAAATAATTAGTCATAATTTAAATGAAATTAAAAAAAAACCTAACCAAAATGATTATAAAATATTCTGACCGCTCATATTTTTATTCTGACCAAAAATTGATTTCAATTCTGACCATTTAGTTTGTTCCTTTTTAATACCAGCTAATTAACTAGTATCGTCAAAATTTTACATTAAAAGTGACTTATTCTTGAATGTTTGCCACCCTTTTTTGTTCTTAAAAATGGGTGTATTATCATTACTCAATCAAAACGCTTTTTTCTATTATAACTAAATTTGAAAAGGAAAGTTCAAGTGAAGTGGTATGAGCTTTGCAAATATACAAAAATCGATTTTATAAACCATGTGCCATTTTCATAAACTCTAATACTGACATTCAAGGACGATTCAAAGTTCGGTGATCGACTTGAATCAGTCAAACCTGAATCTCGCTTTCTACTCTTCCTGAGATTCTTTCACCCTTAAAAAAATAGCTGAAACACACTATACATATGATATAATTATAATAAGTTTGTAAGAAGCAGAGAGATTGGCAGGAAATAGATAATCGCCATATTCTTCGAGTAAAAAAAAAAGAATCAAACGAATAGAAAGAATAATGTACACAAAGAAAGATTATATTTGCATATGTAGTCAATTGATGCATTGGTGAAACTTCATTTTGTTTTTCCTGATATTTCCCACGATTCCTTTTGAGTACTTACTTGGTTATTTCAGCAAGTAAAGGTATATCCGAATCAGCCGTAAGGTACACTACTCGGAGTCTCGTTTTTGTATAAAAATTCATTGTTTTAAATCGAATAGCTTTCGGCTGCCGGTTCTTCTTTATATGCATGCAGACAAAGGTATTGTGCAGAAGTTTTTAAAAGTAAAGCAAAAAAAAAATACCGATATAAGTAGCTTCCTTTGTGAAGATTCCTCATTGAAAGTTATGTTGATATTATCATGTAAAACTAGCCGGATTCCTTTCCGCAGTAAAATAATAAATAAATACTGCAATCTTCATCTAAAAACAAGTTAGGAAATTAAGCTAAGCATTAAGTTAAATTTCAGTAAATAAAATAATTTGAACTTCTTGTATAAAAGAAACCTATAATGCTATTATTTAACTGTTTACGCTTAAATCGTAATATTATGTTTCATTCTCCGTTCTTATTTTATAATAAGTATTCATTGTACACCGAAGCGAAATTACTCTTCGATATATATACACCATTCCTTTGAATAATTTTGTTTTGAATAACTTTATTTTGAAGTCAAAAAATATCATCAACGAAGTAACGCCTAATATTGTTCTCTAAATCCATAATAGATAAATATTCTTTGATACAAAATAATTCTCGGAGGCAAAATTGAGCGTTTGACTGGAATAAATACAAATAGAAAACTAAATTTAATAACTTTGTTATTCCACTTGTTGTGTAACAATTTGTGGCACGTGTTTTGCTTCTCTAAGAAGCATCATCAGACCATCCGCAACGTTTACGAATAAAATAAAAAATAATTAAAATCTTATGTTATATAATACAAAATAAAAGTCAAGGTTTGTGCTTTCCTACTGGATGCAGGGAGAGTGTAAGATACAACATGCTCATGCTTCTTAAAGAAGCGAAACACGTGTCTCAAATTGTTACACAACAATTTGAGACTAAAATAGTTATCAAATTAAATTTTAAATTAAAAATTACCTTCTTAAAAGTAAACACCGAATTCATCGATAGAATAAATACTCACAATGGAAATGTATACTTTATTTCTCTACATTCCAGGAGCGGATTTACTTAAAAAAAAACTTTGAATCTATTTCATAATGGATATACCCAATTACAGAATTTTGAAGGCTTTATTTCACTGATCGTAGTCTAGATAACATTGTTTTGAAAAAGGTTAACTAGAGTGCACGGTAAAAATGTTAGTTCTTAATTTCACTGTCTTTTTAACGCAATTATCTTATCGCTATGAGCATTTGCATAGCACAAACAGCCAATAAAATAAATTTGTTTACACAGCAAACCGCGGGAAATGCGGCAATTTGACTCACAATAAAATTAATTATTCGATGAGAAAATTCTAAAAGCTAATTGACATAACTAATTGCGTAATTATCTGCTCTTATTTCTAATAAATGCTAATTATTTTGCCTCGATCATTTGCCTCAATGATAACTGTAATTTGAAACATATACCGAAAACCGTATATTTATCGTAATGTGTCTGGAAAACACAATTTTACTCCATTAGAATAAGTAATGTAGTAATTCAACTCGACAATAACACATAACTGTATCCGATTTCCTTTGTATTTGGATGAAACAATGTTTAGCTTGTTCTGTGCATTTAGTGCCTAGTAAGTAAATATGCTTGAATGTATCTAAAGCTAAAGATTTGCGGATTTTATTGAAAAAGACGAGTAAAATCATAAGTGCTATATGATAGCTTGCCACAAAACTCCCGATGAACTTTTCTTTCATATTTATTTATCTTTTCATTTAAGGAGTTCACAAGAGTGGACAAGTATTATATTTAAAAAAGTAAAACACTCATTTGTACTAATTCGACATAAATGTAATATAACCAAGACCGGTTAAGCTCACGACGAAAAGAACTGATAATAATATACATTGATACAGTTCTATTTATACATAAATATACTCTAATCAATATGGAATTAGTACAAAAGAGTGTTTTATTATTTGAATCTACATCTTCAGGTTTTCTCTTTCCTACATGGCAGTAAATCTTTTCAAGCTAATTTTAATTATAATAATACATCACTGATAAGAGATAATGTGATATCTCAATTCGAAATCTCAAGTGTCGAATTTTAAATGTGTAAAACAACATTCATATTTTGTTTTGTAAACTTTTTCCTTGAAATGGATTAGATTTTGTTTTGATCGTTTACGTTGACATGCTAAATTTGAATCATTCAAATTATGTACACTCCCACAGATTTTGTCACTAACGACCCGGGTTTCGCCTTTCGGCATCTTCAGGCGTTCAAGCGCACGGATGAACTTGAACTGAAGATGCCGAAAGGCGAAACCCGGGTCGTTAGTGACAAAATCTGTGGGAGTGTACATAATTTGAATGATTCAAATTTAATATTGAAATTCCACCAAGCACCTTCAGTCGAAATCTTAAATTATAAGTTGACATGCTATTTGAAATACTTTAAATAGTAGCTAAGATTATTTTTAAATAATTGAGAAAAGCTTAATTTTCCCGAAATTGTAATTTATTCTTCGTTTTATCATTCAATTGACTATTGTAATTAATAAATCATTCTGATAAGAAGTTATTAACTGTATTACTGTTGTTTTGTTGTCATCTCTACATGTTGAACAGGTCATCGTTGAAGTTAACAGGTTTTTGTCTGTATTACTAGCTACCCAGCCCTGCTCCTTACAGGTTCACCAGACATTACCTCGCAAGGCTGTTCGAATTGTATTGCTAATCATAGTCAAAATGGAAACTGTTATATTCGGAACTCGACTTGAAGATCATTTCCAGGTATCGGAAGACTGATTCTGAAGACCGAAGAAATACTGCGATTTACACTACCTAAAGAGTAAAGACGTATTCCAGTGCACATGTCCTTCTAAAGTTACTTTGTGTGATATCTTTGATGTCGTCATCTCTAGATTGAAGTCGTAAAGCAACTACAAAAATTAAGCATAATACATGTGACATAATCGCCTTCTGTGGTTCAGTTCGTTAGAGCTTGCTCTACCAATCACGCAGGTCTGTGTTCGATTCCCGGTAAGATCACAGTCAATTTGAGAATTATTCAATTCAAAGTTGTGATCGAAGACTGGGTGTTTGTGATGTCAATTCACATCAATTCCTCTCCTCCCATCCTTCCGATCTTTTAATAAATGGGTTTAGCAATAGCGATTAGTCAACCACTTCTTTCCCTAATACTCACTTTGAAAAAAAGGAAGAAGAGCGACTGTGTAACAAACAGTTCTCGTAGAAAAAACTTCTGTAAAGATACCTCCATTAAGAGGTCATATGCTACACATTGGGAGCGGACATGGATTAAAAAAAATGTGACATAAAATAAAATTCATTAGGAAGCCATATACTCCACATTGGGAGCGGATATGGATACAAAACATGCTGTACTAAAATCGATGATTTTATATCACATGTTTATGTCTCACCACTTAAAAATAGATTAAAAAATTTAAATTTAATCTGTTGAAATAGGTTGTCAAAGCAACGATTTTTTTCTGTTAATCGTTGTTAATTTAAAATCATGTTGATAAGGTGTGTATATCACAAGGCATTGACCTTAAACTGCAAGTGCTTGTGGTGCTCCGATGGGCAGTTGCGAGAAAGAGATGCGGACACGCCTTGACAAGATGCGTTGAAATAAGACCTCCGGGTAATCCGTATGATTGACGTCCCATATATACAACGAGCATGTTCTCGGCATCGCTCGGTGTGATTTGCCCCTGCCTGATACGGTACTGGACAATCGAGACGATACTCGCTAATTATTTGAATCCATTTTGAATGATCAATTTATGTTTTCGCTGTTTGGCGTAGACCGTTAGTCATTTTTTTCGATTCTATAATGTTATGTAAGAATTAATGAAAATAGTGTGTTCCGTTATAAAGTATCATTCATTATCAAAAATGCAAGACTTTCGTTTTGTTATTGATATTGAGACAATACGATAATAAATTTAGTATAACTCCTTACAATGGAGTTTTATGATTTTAATATATCCTGATTTTTAGGTTTGTTTATGGTGGGGAAGAAAGAAAATACCACAGATAGGATATAGAATAGGATTTTAAAAACACCCCAGTTGAGTTCAGTATTTTTTATTATATTCTCATCAAATTTATGAGTAAAAATGAACAGAGAGCCAGTGGCTTGCTTAAGCAGTGACCTCCTATTTTTTCAATAAAAAATAGCATACCAACCAAAACGAACAATTCATCATTGAAAATTTGATTAAACGTTAACAAAATCAATTTAAGTAATATTAACATTAGCTTTTTTTTTAATATATTTATCCGTTTGACAGTTACAATTTCAAGATTTAATAAGCTATGAATATCCAATAAAAGCTTAAAAAATAAGTACAAAGTTTATGTTTATATTGCTTAAAAATTTATCTGAATCATAAGTGTATCTATCTATAGACCTATGATAATATATCATATCAATATTGAATTCAAACTTTTCTAATTACTTTTTCCATAAATGTAAATAGCACGACTTACCCATGCGGGTCTGTGTATTCATTCGCACGTTGATATTTTCTTGAGTTTTCAATTATCTCGTTAGGCATTCTGACAGACTTATGCGATGTTCATCAAGAATGTATGTATACGTAAATATCAGATAGGCCAGCATAAATAAGTTTTATTCAAATCTCCCTACATAATCGAATTGCGATGTATTCAATCATATTTTTTTAATTTTTAAAAAATAAGTTTTGTTATGACAATGAATACTGGCATATAAAATGAACAAATGGGAAAAAAGTGGTAGGTGTAGGAAGGCATGTAAACTATTTTAGCAGATAACTATGTGATGCCCAAATAGCTTTTTAATATTTCATCTTATGCAGTTTCTATTGGGATTTATCGTACCTTATGTGAGTAATTAATGTTCAATTATTACTATCAATATTTGTTTTTTACCATTTTTCTGTGTCTAGTAGAAGAAGACAGAATCCCGAATATTATTTTTTATTTTATAACTGAAGAATTAGAATCATTTTTTCTTTATTCGTAAACCTTACAATGTTATGTCTGATAATGCTTCTCAAAGATGCGAAACATGTGTCACATTTTGTAACACAAGTGGAATAATAAAATTATAAATTTTAATTTTATATTAGGTTTGTGCAATACACAATTCTTGTGACACTACATGATTTGTTATTTTTATTATTAGTATTTCAATCGATTTATGATTTTCTGTTCAAAGGCATGGATTTTTTTGATGTCTGGAAATTTCCTCCCACCCTTCCAATTTTAAATATAACGGAGCGTTCTGAGAATCATTAGTTTACCACTAGTATGAAATATAAATGATATTTTTATTTTTAAATGAATCATCATAGTAAAAATAATAAAAGATTTTTAGTACTTTTTCCACTTAAAATTTATTTGATCAGGGCCGGTTTCGCTCCTCGCGAGCATTATCAACTGATAAGAAAAATAAATTAAACAGTGTTATTTATACAAGTTAAATTGATTGATTGTATAAATAACACTGTTAACACCGGTCCTGATCAAATAAATTTTAAGTTGAAAAAGTACTAAAAATCTTTTATTATTGTTATTATAATGCCATTCCACCAAGTATTGACAGTGAACACCTTAAAAGGAATCATCATAGTATAAAAACTTTGCATCGGAAAACATCGTTTATGCTGTTTTTAAAATTGCTTTTCATTTTTACACAGCGATTAAATAATATTTTTTTCGTCATGCGAAAGAAACACGGGTAGTGAGTGCTTGATAATATAATCAAACTTATAAACTGTCGTGAATAAGTGCCGAACGATTACACAATGTTCTAAGTGGACATGTACAAATTGCATTCTCATTGCGCTGTTAACGAACCGAGGATAGCACCGTTCAGTTATTATATTATTATTAAAGTGTAGGTATGTGTGTATTTTGTTTTTTTGTTATTTTTTTTTTATTTCACATGTATCGAATAAAAATGAGCAAATTGTTGGCACGTCTCACGATCCTGCCGCGAGGGAGGGACGAAGGAGGTCTCACACGATTATACCCAGTGCTAGTCATTTGCACGGAAGGTGAGTCATTGCGGATAAGCAAATGGACTTTACTGTCATCTGTAGCGTAGTCATTTCAGATCTGTTCAATTGATTGTGTTATTAAGTTTATTTTTCGAATGACTCAACGAACACAGAGATTCTAGATTCTTTTTTTATACTTTTCTCTTCGTCTTTGGTAGATCGCAAAAATGATTCAAATTGAATGTGTCCCCATATCGACTGTGAAATATACGAAACGTGAAACGTGAAAAATATGATCGAGGACCGACGGGGTAAAAAGTTACCCCAAATAAATTCGCGTAATATTTATTGGGGTATTATTAAGAATTGCAATAAATATCATCTAGCTTATGTCGAATAATTGAAATAAAAATATTTTTTCAATGTGAATGCACCCCATTGAAACTCGAAGGTTAATGATATAAGCCCATTGCTAAGACGTGGCAGCTTTTATAATTCCCGCATTATTTTCTACCGGATAAAAGCTTTTCTGCAATGCTTTAAATGCGATTTCTGTTCGAAGGCATGGGTGTTAGTGGTGGCTAAAAAAATCCTTCCCACCCTTTTCTATACGTTAACCACTAGTCCAGTCCTTTCCATTTCCTTTTATACCCACTACTCTCTTTAAAAGAGAGGTTGAGCGACTGAGTAAGAAAAAAATGCGCTGTTACAAATGACGCCAGCTTTCGTTTTTAATTTTTGTTTTTTCTCTTAAATTAAAAAAAAACACTTGAGTTATACATCTCTCCTTTTCCTTTATCGATCATCAGTTTGTATGCGTAGATATTTCCCATTTACTGATGGCTATAGCTTCAATTCGGTGTAATGAACTTTTTCTTCATATACATATTCTCATTGCAGTTAAACAATTTTGTGAAGTTTATAACTCATTTTATGTTACGTAAACTAGGTTATAATATAGAGTCGATTGACAGGCAACACCACATCGAGCGGTTGATTTACGACCTTCTACGGTCGCGTTAACTTGTAGTGTCGTTTTTTTTCTTTCATATAAAATTCATTTTCCGGTATTGAACTCCGTATTGTAAAATTATTCGATTCGATTTCAAAGTCTCATGACCAAACTTTTGCATTCTTTTCTCTGGCACTATTCATTTATTTTCAATTTTAAAATTGAGCTTATTAAATCTATTGAAAAAAATATATAAATAAAGTCAGCGATTTTGTGAGGGCATGTCAAACACGCGACCTTCTGTCATATTTTCTGTGTCCCGGTACCATAGATAACCAACATTATTATTAATTAACCTTTTAAACGCTGTTTTTTAGATACTACGTAAATAAATCATGTAACATAATCAAAAATATAAATTTATCCTTGTTTTTTAATTGTTCTCCTTGTCTCCTAATGAGGTGTATATGTACTCCTAATGGGGTTAATAATTTTATATCAACAAAAGTGTTTCTAGGAAAACTGCTTGTTTCTCAGTTTACTGACCCTCTTTTTTCAAAGAGAGTATGGATAGAAAAAAAGGATTAGGATAGGACTAGTGGTCGGCTAATCGCACTCGCTACAACCGTTTTTATGATGGGTTAGAGGGTATTTAAGAAATCACATACATTCATGCCTTCAGACAGAGATCAATTTAAAAATAGTCAGTTTTGAGATTCGAACCAGTTATCGCTGTAAATGAAGCCAACGAAGTTGACCACTCGATCACGCAGCTGGCGTAGTCTTCTTGTTAGGCATCATAAAATCTTTTATCAGGTGAGTATAACAGTTGGTTCTAAAACATTTTGTAGTGAATTATATAGCGATGTATAATATATTATAATGATTACTTCGCGGAGAATTTACTGCAAATCACGACTAAATTGCCAACAACCATTGTGCTTCAAAGTTTTAAATATTGGACATGTTCAAAAATTGTGACGACTAAATAAACTGATTGCCGAAATTGCCTCAGTTAGTCTTTCATTAATTTTCTGTCTGAAATAAATTTCATCAATGTGTCAATCAATTCATAGTAAACGCGCTTATTCATTGAGGTACGTGGTCTACTGTCAATTGATTGAACAACTTATTATTGAAATCTAATTTCATAATGTTGACATTTCGGTTCTGTAAAGGCAACAAACGTTGATTATAAAATATTATAATATGTATTATCGATCTTTTATAATGGCTTAATAGTATTTACTGGCATTAGTAGAGCCCACATGGTTGGCAGAAATTACTTACATGCATTAGGCATGCATTGAATAAATAACCATCAGCATCCTACACAGTTTAACGTTCGAGATAATCGACTGATTCCTGAACACCGTGGCTTAATATCAATATTGATTCATAGAGCACGATCTCACTTCTGAAGTCGCCCCCGTAAATTCGTATGAAGAATGACATTGCATTTTCTCGATTCTGTAAACAGTGCACGCTGTACATTGAGATTAATTAAATTCTCAGCACGAATATTATCTGTGAAATAGCTCCAAACAATCCGTCTGTGAATATGGCGCTAAGGTGTTACACTGGAAGTTATTTTAATCATATCTATAATACTATTCTTTTATTTTCCTTTGTTGAACACCTTGTTGGTAAGTGTTTTTTTTTATCCTGCTTGTCTTGGTTTTATTGCCTATTCATCACTAAGTAATACCTAGTAATAATAAACGTTGAAAATATTAAGGCGCTGCTAACACCTTTTAAAAAAACACACTTAAAAACACGGTTGCATTTGCGAGAATTCTAGCACAAAAAAGCTCCATTTTTTTATGCAACCCAACTAGACAAAAACAGCTTTTGTATATTTTATAATTCTTTTAAAGTATTTATACTGTTTAACATAACGTATCAAAGAATTGCAATCGGCTTACAAAACTATTTATCTTAAGTTATAGATTTGAAATTCTTAAGTAAAGTTATTTGCGTGTTATGACGGTGCGTTGATTGGTTTTCATCTAAATTGAAGTAAGATTATTTACTACGCAACTATGTTGACACTTATCCTTATCTCACGGCATCGGATACCGAAATTAAATGAGAAACACGATAATTGTGCCGCAACACTTGGAACTATTGCATTGTTAAGCATTTCATAATAAAATAAATCGTTTTGTACCAATAATTATTGCTTTAACATAACATTTTGCGTGACTAAGAAACGAACTTATCGATAAATCTAAATGTTACTTTATTTTAATCCATACGTATTGCCGTGATGATTAATCTCAGCTTATAATTAAAGCTGTTTTGCATAAAATATTAAGTCGTTTTCAGGATTAAGTACAAACGTTCTGTTGATTTGCTGCTTTGATAGGTAAGTAGCAGTTAATCATTATTGGACGGTGGTTGACATGAATTTAATCTTTCATTTATTTAAAGTATCTACGTACAATAGACATCCGATCTACCATATTCGCATTATTCGTTTTCCCGCACGGATCGTTTATTTTTCATAGTCCTGGTCAAATATCCATAAGAACAATGTTAAGTAATCACGCATTTCTCGTTCCCCGATTTACCGTTGTCTTCGATTTTTCGTCTAAATATTATGGTCCCGTGACAAATTACCATCCCGATTGACCGTTTTTGTTAAATATATATTTTTTCGTATTTGTAGCCATGCTTCGCATCTCGATTCCCGATTTTTTTAAATTCAAAACAGAAATGTGTAAAAGAAGAAAACTAAAACTCTAGATGAGAAACTGAACAGTTCCAAGACGTTGAAATAACCCAGACGAAAAATAAAATGATATGAAACAGAGTTAACTTGTAAAAGTACGTATGTTTGAAGGGTCTCTGCTTAAATTTAAGTGCCAAACTGCAAATAAGCAACTTTGTATGTATCAAGCAATTCTTTATTATATACACATATTCTTTAATAAAAAAAGTATAAATACCTAAGTAGGTATCTTAATAAATAAAACATTTATTTTGGTCTGTTTTGTAGATTATCCGCATTATCGGTTTTCCCTAATTTTTCGTCCATTAAAAATTTGTATAAATAACATTGTTAAATTATATTGCTTATCATTTGATAATTCTCGCCATGAGCGAAACTGGTCCTGATCATGGTAAATAAAAGTGTAAATAATTACAAATAAATATTGTGTTTTTATTAATATAATCGCTTTCCACCAAGTATTAACAGAGAACACCCTAAAAGTGACAAATGCATATAGCATATTGACATTCCACCAAACACCTTCAGTCGAAATCTTAAAGCATATAGCTATGTTTTTAGTGTATTTTGTAAATTGCACGAAATCAATATGTATATAAAATTTATTAATTTTTGTAAATCCATAAATATTTTAAATGATTCACTGTGTTCTATGTATAATTTTTAAATTGGTTTCCGTAGGTTTTTTTAAAGATGTGGTTAATATTCATGTATAATATCATTTAAAAAAATTGGAGTTTTGTTGAAATCGGCACTCTAGAAGAAACTGTTGTGCGCGCTATAGAAAACCGCTGTGTAACAGGGAACGCTATATACACTTATAATTTGTTTCGCCACCTCAATACTACAACTAGGTATCTCTGATTTGACCATTGTTGGGAAAATGAAAGTCAATCTTTATTTCATTTACATATGTACATCTGAACTATATTGATTGTTTAAATTATCAATAAAATGTATACAAATTATTTTTTTCAGAAGTAAATGTGAGATCATATTTCCAAGCTATTTAAAAAAAACGTTTAAAATTAATTTATCTAGTTGTTGTATGGCGTAGATGGCGATATAAATTTACAGAGAAAGCTATCAAACGCTTTACAATCATTCTTGTACTGTAGACACGTCACCAAAGCTTATCTCAATATTTATTTTCAATATAATGTAGTGCGCCAGCTGATATCTATAACACATAAAGAATATAAATGGCTTCTACCCGTTTGTTCAATGCAGGCATAAATTTATTTATTTATGTATTTACAACCGGTACTAATTACTCATGAACCATAAATGCCCGCCGTATTTTGTACAATAAGGCGTGCCGCTTTACTTTTTGTCATTATTTATTGATTCAAGTATTTAGTCGATGTCAAAATCTAATTAAACGTTACGGACTGTTGTGGTTGATTTCTGACTTTTGTATCGCAAAACATAAGAAAAGTCGACATGTACCGTTTAAGTACTGTAATAAATTCTTCCTAATATATAAATGATTGAATAAAATAAATTTCTTAAAGTTGTTAATAATTTAACAATGTATGTTTAGTGGTATGATATATAATTGAATGATTCAGGCTAACGTACAATAATATTAATTACGTTTGCACGTTAAGCAAGTTTGTCAATAAAGACCAATTATAATATTAATGGATTTAAATTGTAGTTCGTTAGAAATCGTTATTAATGTTGACTTCATTGTTTGTATTGCTTTATTAATTACATATATTTTTTTAAATTTGAAAACAATAACATATTGAAATGAAAATTTAATTTTGGTAAGCGATTTTCGTTCACAAGATCATGGTTTTTTTTTTTTGATGTTTTCTACAATGAGAGTTTTTTATTAATCTTTTTGTATCAATGACTGCAATATAATAATTGGTTACCTAAAACCATAAAACCAGAGTAATGTTCGATTTGTTATGCAATTATACAAAACACAACATTATTTATTATAACGCTTTATTTTACAAGTCAGAAATGAAATTTCGTAAATCAAATAGACACCTTTATATATACACAAGCTAAAATTAACATATAACTTTGTAACTTTGATGCATGATTGACTTATTAATAATTCATTGTTTCCTTACACGATTGTGACAGATTTCCGATTTAGCATACGAAAATCGTGGGAGCTTTAAACTTTCTAAAATAATTTAAACAACAGATAATCATAGTTTGCTGTTGATGTAGCCTGCATAGTTTTACTTCTTCGATACTATTTCGACCAGTTTTGCAGACTTAGAATATTTATGTACTGCAACCGTGCGGAACAAATTACAGGTAGGAGGTAGGTTTGTTATGAATAAGCCCCTGAGCGAGTCAAGATTGTCGTAGCTAGTCAGTTTCTTGTAAGTTTATTGAAGTTTAAAAATACGATAAAGCTGTTTATGAATTTTAAATCATTTCCTCCGTTCTTAACTCTTGGCTATTAGCAACATTAAATATAGAGATTGTGACAATATTATTGAAAGCCAGTCATATTCTAATATATTATAAATCGCTACTGATTTCTGTCGATATTTATCAAAGCATTTATTGGGTGAAAGAATAAAAGCTGACAAGATAAAACCGCACAATATTAAACCGTAGACGTATACAACCGGACTCGGACAAAACCGTTAAAAGAAAAAGAAATATTGTCATTTAAAATATTTATTATCTATATTCAGAAGTTTGTTAACAAAATCACGTATCAGAAATATAATAATGAAATAAGAGACCGAAAGGAGCTTCAATGAAAGTTTACTTTTAGGATAAGTTTTTCATTTGTGGGTTACATACAGTTGGAAAAAAAATGTATGCACCTTTTATTTATAATATTAACCAGTTGCTTATTGTTATTATGATGTTAATAAATATTTTTTTACTAAACACTTTTGTAACAAGACATTACGAACTGTTACGACTCAATCTATAAGCACACGGTGCCAAAGCGTGGATGCTTAAAAATTGATGTCCAGAATTGGCACATCGCAGCGAACGACTCTACAGGTGCAGCAGAATAGCCATCAATAAACATACAGATGAATTCACTTTAAAATGGACAAGCGATCTCAGAAGCCATTGATGATTTTAGCATTGTATGGGCTCATCTTCGTCACATCGGTCGGCGAACGTGACAGGTTAATTGTTTTCGACAAAGAAGTTTGTTTTATTCTTACGAGTTGGATAAAGTCAAACGGCCTGGGGCGCGCGTCTCGACTCTCGAGCGAATTCTACGGCCGGACAACTGTGAAGCGATCAATTTACACGGTTTCAATTAGCACTTCATAAAACTTCAACTCTCACTTTGAACTGAGGCGATGATGTTGCCATGGTGTCGAATTATTTTTTATTTACATAATATTTCCATATTGATTGTTGGCTGCGCGCTTTCAGATTGGTGTTGATAATAATAGAAAGTTTAATTATGTTTCTATTCGGCCTTCTGTTTCTCAATTACATACGTTTAAATTTTATTATGACTTGTTATAATCGTCGTATAGTTCTTAACGGAACTAAAACTGCATATATAATCGTATATCTGTTGGTATAATTACACTGGCTTATTTTCATTTCAATAATTATTGATTTCGTAAAACAAATTATCGAAATCATATACGCCTATCGCCGTGAGCGAATGGTGGGTGTCTGTGGCTTTCTTGCAAATGCTGTTTCGGCATCAGAGGTTCAAATGAAAATTTGTGTTTTTTTCAGTCTATTTATTTATTTGTATTATGAGGTAAAAATTGGGGTAAATTTTATTCAATTAATTAAGCTTCTTTATCACGATGCAGATAGTAAAATCACTTAATAACAAGTCCAAACCTCGTGCTTTTGATGTATGTTCTCTTGGATGGGCTTAATAGGCCAAGTGAATGACTAACAATCAGTACTCGTTAAAAATATCTAAATTTTGAAATGACTATTAATTTAGAGTGCATATTATGTTCTACATTGATAACGTATATAATTTAAGATTTCGACTGAAGGTGCATGGTGGAATTTCAATATTAAATTTGAATCGTTCAAATTAGGTACATTCACACAAGTTTTGCCACTAGCGACCCCGGTTTCGCCTTTCATCCGTGCACTTCAACGCATGAAGATGCCGAAAGGCGAAACCCGGGTCGTTAGTGGCAAAACTTGTATGTATGTACATAATTTAAACTATTTAAATTTGATAACGTATATGTCTAACACCGTTAACGTAGTTTCGATTCTTATAATATTATATGTAAAAAAAAAACTCACGGAATCGGCTTTGTTGAACTGACAAAAAAAAATATAAATTGATTTATGAATATATTTTTTTTAATTGGCTATTTAAACCAAAATATGATATATTTTGAAAACTTAAATATCCGTGATAAAAGTAATCGGGACAATTTTATTTAAATGATCAGAATTGTAATAAATATGTAATTTATAGAAAAAAATAACTTATTGTCACATTAAATAATTTTCACTGAAAGCATAGTGTGCCGATCGAAGGACACTTCAGCAACAGTCAAACTTCGGAAAAAGATACGAAAGTAATAATTTATAATAAATAAATATTACTGCCGTATAACAATACAAACATTAATTATCTTTTTACATATGCTTTTTTTAATCATCTTCAACGACGAAAGAAACATAAAAAAAAGTAGTTTGAAACCAGTTTTACAACGGCTATAATATAGCAGTTTTATAAAATAGTCGTAAATGTTTTCATTACTATTCTCTCTCAGAAATTTTATTATACAATTTATGTTGAAAGCTCTATGTCGAGATTCAACTTTTACTTATTATTTTTATTTATGCTTCATAAGATTTTTTTATCGCAAAGTTCTGTTTAAAATAAAAAGCTTCTTTTTACTTGTCCATTTGTATCAAAATTTAATTATTATTCATTGAAAAGGTTAACTATTTTCTGTTGAGTTTCTCATTTTTTTTACTTAAGTCAAACGCCAGTCCGAATTAGAGGGTGAGACTGTATCAAAATTTCTTTAATTTATGTTTCGCATTAATTACGGAGTTGGCGAATTTTTTTTACAAACTTATTTAGCAGGCATTGTCGTTAATTTCTTTGTTACAAATGCGAGCTGAACAATTGGCTTTGTATTGTTTGGGCATTGAGCGTGCGGAAGGGAAGACAGCCCGCCGAGATATTTGGCCGTGCGTGGGACTTTCGAATATATTACGATTTCGGAACACGGTGCCCAAAAACATTTGCTTTTTAAAAGTTTGGAAAATGTATCATTGTGGTGTAAATTTTGTTAAAGAATGCTATATGAGAGACTGACTATAAAATTATACTACTCTGAATTCCCTGATACATCAGGACAATCCATATTTATATTATAGTACTTATATGAGATAACATAATGGATATAGTAAACCACTCCAGATTTTTTTACGCCACGGCAAATTTTCTAACACGTTATAAATGCCTTTGTCATATTTATAAAAACATAATGTAAAAAGCGATGGAAACACGAATATAAAGAAGCTTTCCTCGTACAGGATTTTTTCTCATAAAGGTTTTTTTTATTATAAATGTTATATATATTATATATTAACAAAATAACACACTTCATAGTAAAAGCTTGGAATTTGAAACTGTTTTACCTTATTTATTTTGGGCATAGTTCATTATGCTGTAAAAAGTTAAACCAAATAACTTACGTTTGCTCTAATTTCAGACTATTACTTTTGTAAACTTATAATTTTGTATATATGTAAAAGAAAACTCCAAGTATTTTGGTTATATAGAAATTATAGAATATTGCTGAAAGCTGCATAAGAAGGAACGTTAAATACTTCTTTATTATAATATTGTTTTATCAAGAAAATGCCAATTTAATTGTAAATAATTTTAAAAAGTTGCATGATGTGTAAATCGAGACGATGACAGATATTTCAGTATCCGGTCACGATAAGTTTCTATGGAAAGTAAATTAAACAAATTGTTATACTATTTAACGAATCACTGCAACGTTTAAAGTTTTTATCTGAATGCCTTGTACAAATGAAAAATGTAAAGCGAAAAGGACTGTGCGGACGACTTTGCTTTGCTTTTTGTAACTTTGCATATTTTTCAGACAAAGAACACATGTTTTTTTTATGAAATTCACATTCTATATTATCTTACGTTATTTATGTGGTCCGTTTATTCGCACAAACGTTGCGCTAATTGGGAAAATACAATTTATTTAATACAAGGACCGATTGTTTCGAAACAAGCATATTTCTTCTGTTACCAAGTTGAAAATAAGTAAACGTTTTAATTTTCAATTCCACTTCAATTTTTAGTGTTTTTATGTGTTAGTATGACATATTTATAGCTACAAAATCGCTTTGTCATAATGACAGTAAGCAATCCTGGTTTGTTTATTTTATAAATATGTATTTATTATCTCAATTTATGAGATTATAATTACCTGCCAAAGACAATTCTAGGCCCGCCCATATTTTTGAACCATAAAGAAGAAAATATCACATTAAAGTTTTTTTTTATATTCATGTTTATTGTGATTTGCTTAAGAATAAGTCAAATATTTATCACACAATGTTATATTGGCTAAAACTGGAGGCTCGGTGTTTTGAATTCATAAAAAAACACGAAATAAAGAGAGGACTACCTGTCTATTATTACTATAAAAAAAAAAAAAACGATGATGGATCTGGCTTGAAAAGTTGCTGCAGATGCCTTAAAGCGAGCCTGAATGCTGACTGTATCTTCTACCAACCGAAAAGACACTGATGATAATACTTAGGGTCTTTAAACGAGCTATGTGACTCTGGTTTGACTTTAAAGAAAGCAAATATACCAAAAAAGGACAGAGAATCAAAGAGAAATGGTATATTGGCATTATGGTCCATATATGAAGCAGAACGGCTATGATCAAAAGAGATATAGTGAAAATATCAAAATGTTTAATTGCATTTTTCGATACATATTCGCTATGAATACTTCTTCCAAAGTAAACAGACAACTTACCAAGTATTTGTTATATTATCTTTGTTAATGTGCCAAATTGTATGTCATACATTTTTTTTAACTTTATCTTTCGCGATGTTACCTATTTTTAATTCTAAAACGTCTTGTTTCTGCAGGAACAATAAATAATCTTGATCAATATAGAAGTGTACATAAAAAATAAAAAAATAAACTCATCTCCGTAGTGATCATTTTGCGTTTTTCATTATGACTGACAGGAAATGGAAAAGAGAAATTTTATGGCCAGATTTTTGAATATCTCTTTTGTTACGTTCGTACTTTTTACAATATTTTGCATACTTCATTATGCGAAGCCTCATATTCGGGGGCATAACCAAATTTATTCAAAATGCTCGCGAACAGTAGTTATTTCCACTCGCACGCCATCAACAGAAAGGCGAAGCACCACCGGCGATGTTCCGGAATAAAATAAACTT
The DNA here is from genome assembly GCA_031772345.1 of Himalopsyche anomala. Lineage (NCBI taxonomy): Eukaryota > Metazoa > Arthropoda > Insecta > Trichoptera > Rhyacophilidae > Himalopsyche > Himalopsyche anomala. Next base: position 10,096,093 of record CM062832.1, on the reverse strand, counting down.
TCAGAAATAATGGCATGTTTTCATAATACATTGATTCGTTCCTCTTCTCGATCCAATATTTATTATGTTAGTCCACATTTTGTTGTATGAGTAATACGGGGCTGTATGAATGTCGACAAGCAAGCAGTGAATTCAGGGCTTCAGATTTATTTTGCATGTTCCCATCGTTCAATTTAAAAAATATTTTTTACCACTGTCAATTTTTTATCATTGTTTCTAAATAAAAATAAACAAGTTTCTTTTTATATTAGAACGTCTTACAAAGTTTTTTATGTACGAATTCTCTCTGAAAGAAAAAAGCTCTGTCATTAATTTAATATTAAATTTTAGCTGTCAATATAATAACACTATAATTTAAGATTTCGACTGAAGGTGCTTGGTGGAATTTCAATATTAAATTTGAATCATTCAAATTATGTACACTCCCACAGATTTTGTCACTAACGACCCCGAATGAAGATGCCGAAAGGCGAAACCCGGGTCGTTAGTGACAAAATCTGTGGGAGTGTACATAATTTGAATGATTCAAAAAATAATAACACTATTATCGAATGCATATTTTCTTTTTAACGTAACATAGCTCAACCACTTTATTTATTACTTTTAGGGTGTTCACTGACAATACTTGGTGGAAAGGCATTATATTTATAAAAACACAATATTCCTTTGTACTTCATTCCACTTTATTTAATAGGTCAGAACCGGTTTCAACAATCAGTTGACAATGTTCGCAATGAGCGAAACCGGTCCTGACCTATTAAATAAAGTGGAATGAAGTACAAAGAAATATTGTGTTTTTATTAAAACCTTATTTATTGTTCACGATGCGTTTGATGTGTTGACCATTTTGGTAATGTTTGATAAATAGTAAGTTCCCTTTGAATGTAAAGATATATTCTAAGATTTAAATTATTTATAAAACGTGGTATACATGAGTTTAATTTTCCCTCTATTGAATGCGTATTAAAATACTCTTAAGGCGGTGTCACGTCAGCAACCCTTGCCTCGTATTGAAGCTTTCTGGCACGGTACTCGGCGCGGTTGTGAGTCTAGTGCAATTAGCAATAAATTTGCATTCGAGTTTGCGTGTTGATGGAGTACCTCGCACGCACCTCTCCATATCAGGCATTTTTCTTCGCAGCCGTGTTCTTGCGATTGCTTTGAAATCAGCGAGAATCGATTATGCCTCAAGTTTTCTACTTTATTTAGATATATATTGTATTGGTAGGGTACATCGAGTAGTGCAAAGCAAGAAAATTCGTTTTTGAACTATGATTTTTCGTTTTGTAATTAAAATACATTTTTCAGGATAAAAATAATAAAATAATTAATTGATGAAACGTACCATAATTTATTGAAAATTATTGGTAGAATAATATAATATATAAAATATCAATTGAAAGCCGTCTTAAGTAATAAGGAAAAAATATCTAAGTATTTTAGTTCCTCAAATATTATTTTATATATGTTTGATAGCTATTTCGGTTTATGCCTTCATCAGAACTAAATTGAAATAACAATCAACAATCATATGTAAAATAATATTTGTACAATTAAAATACTTTATTATATTTTCACCTAATAAGAATAGAAATCTACTAAGTTAAGGCCAATTCAATCAAGAAAACTGTCTTAAGTGAAATAAAGTACAAAGAAATATTGTGTTTTTATTAAGAATATATATATATTTATGTAAGTAAAATATATTTGTGGATTTCTATGTTGAGACATTTTTACTAAATATTTATCTCACAAAAAAACTGTATGATTTTCATATTTCAATTAAGTTTATATGATACATTGCTAGATGCAAATATTTAATTATAATTATCAACTATAGTTATATAAGTTTATAGCAAGTTTATAATGACTGTATGTTGTACATCTGTATCATAAGAATAATTTCAACAAAGCAAAATATTCCTTTTACTTGTTGAGTAGATCGTAGCAGATTAAAATGTCCTTATATAATAATTTCTGAAAAACTTCACATAATTGTGTTTAAATTATAATATTTATGTATGTATACATAACTGCAAATCAAAATGAAATATAAACCTTCGAAATGATACATTTAATCTAAATTTATTTGACCATTATCCATGAACCATTCAAACTACACTTTATTTAAATGACGGACATGTTTGTATGCTATTATTATATACGATACAGATATTAAATAAATTTATCTGTTTCACTTTTGATTTCCGAGAAAATAGGTCATCTACATCTCGGTACATGTTTGTATATTGTGTAACAGCGTGTATTCAAACAAGTCGATTGGGAAATGCGAGCTTTGTGCAGTTTTCGGAATCCATTCCGCTCGAAAGCAGTGGTGGTTAAAAATTTTGGTCCAATATAAACTATTTTCTTTTAGCGACTATACAATTATATATTTATTCTTAGAAAATATTCTTAATCTTTCGTCAAATATGATTTTCATTGAAACGCATCTTAAAATACATCATCGAACAAAATATCGCAAGATTTACCAATAATCTAAAAATTGATTTAATTTTTGAAGTTAAAAACAACAAAATGATTTTTTTTATTTTCTACTAGAACTACTGTAAGATAAAATCATTGATACAAATAATTACTTATATTCGGTACGGGAAATCCAAATGAAAATAAATTCAACAATGGTGAGCCGCCTATCTTATTAAAAATGTTAATGTTTCATTTATATGAATGACCTAATTAATTTCCAAATACTCTAAGCTGTTAATTTATTTCCTTATTTAAAAAAATTCATGTTGGCTCCAAATGTGAAGAATATGGCATCCTAATGGAGGTATCTCAACATAAGTTTTCTACGAGAACTGTTTGTTAGTAGTAGGGATAGATGGATACGGCTAGTGGCTAATTAATCGCTCTCGCTGGGCCCAGTTATTAAAGGATCGAAAGGGTGGGAAAGGATTTTTAGAGATCAAATACACCCATGCCTTCGAACATGAAGCGATAAATCGACCGAAGAAAAATGCTGTTTATACTCGGACTCGAATCCGTGAGATCCGGCACGGAAGCCGACAACGCTAACCGCTGCGCCATAGAACCCGACGACTCATTTAATACATCGAACAAATCTTCATATAAAAGTAAAGTAAACTTGACTAAGAAATATAATGTAAGTTTAAAAAAAATTAAAAACGACTTTCATTTTCGTATGCCACTGTGCGTTCTACGGAATTTGGAATTGGAAATTGAAATGGGTCCAGCGACGTTTTACCCGTGTTTTTGTCATGTCCTGCCGGCGGCACACGCGCGCACACTGCACCGTTGCGTCGACACAACAAGCCCCTATGCAAATTATATGCATTATTGTCTATACTGCCTTTTTGTGACGAGAATATCCAAATAAACGGCTCACGTTTATAACAAAATATAACAGTTTTTTAGTCAAAGCTATGGTGTGCTAAAATAGCCCATACTCGATAATAAGACTTATGATGACTAATGAATCCAAAAAGTATTTACGTAAATCTAAAAGTTTTACTGTAAAGGTGTGTCCTACCAATTCTTTGTTAACAAGTGTTATAATGAAAAAAGAATCGGATGTTAAACTCGTGATGGCAGATCTTTATGAAATCTTTAAAAGCAACATTAAACTCAATATTCTTTTGCAACTATGCAATGTGTATTTTGCTATTATGATGACGTTATTGTCAGCTTGGTCTGTTCTTTATTTTTTTCTTTTGATTTTCATTACGATTTTGAGAATATAATACTTAAATTTGACACACATACTTTATACATCTACACATCTAGAAAAATGAAAAAACATCAAAAGAAATCTGATTAAATACTGTTTGTGTTTTAATGAATTCTATAATTATTTATTTTGCTTGAATGATTAAATAATATTAAGCCGAAATGCTGACTGAATTTCGTAAATTCTCGAAAACTCTCAGAACTAATTCCTGAGCTTTTATATTTAGAAAAAAACACAATATTTCTTTTTAACTTAATTTCCACATTTTATTTATTTAAATCAGGACCTGTTTTGATCATAGCGAGCTTTGTCAATTGATAAGAAATAAAATTTAACAGCGCTATTTACACAAAAACAAACAATAGAAAAGAATTTACAAATTACAGTAGAAATTATCAAAAAGTGACACATATTAAAAATTTTAACAGCTCTAGCATTTAATAAAAAAATGTTTTTTTTATATATAATGCCTTTCCACCAAGTATTGACAGTGAACACCCTAAAAGCTTGTATATAATATAATCGTCTGTAAAAGTTTTGCGGTGTTATCTTATCTTACAGTAAAGACATATTTTAACCCTATAAAATAACCGGTTAGTGATGAAAAATCATCTAGAAAGATTGTTTATACCACTGATTGATTCACTCAAAACTCATTTCACTTTTCTCCATCGCAAGACATTAAAATATAGTAAATACTTTTATTATTTATATTTATTTTTAATCGCTTCAAATCCTCAATGGATATTTTTTACTTAATATTAGCTCGATTTGTTTATGAAACAGGAGTTATCTTAAGAGGTTGTTGCAAAATGATTCACGTCGGTGAGTCGATTCAAGTATTCAATCATTAATGCACTTAGGTCAAAGGGTTCCTTTTGGAAAATGGTCGTTAGCCTGATGGATGACGTTAGCTCTGCATTCCAACACTTTTCCAACGAAGATTAGCAAACTTGTAAGTTCTGTCAGGTGCAAAGGATCGTTGGAATATTATTGAACAGGAAATTAAAATAACATATATATCGCATGTTGTTAATGATTTGTATTCTATAGTTATTTTACAGTGAGAATCGAATGACTTCTTATACAATTTGACAAAACTGGTAATTTGTACTCATTTTAAATTTTTCGCTATATGTCAAGACCTGTTTCGCTCATCGCGAGCATCAATTGATGAAATATAAGACGATTCAGGTCTGTTTATACTAAATTAAGCAGACAAATAAAAATGTGTGACAAACAATAAGTTAAAGAAATTTGTAAGAAATTTATAAATAATGGTGAAAATAATACACGAATGACTATAAAGTATCTTTAATTAAAATGTTTAGGACTTACAAATAAATTCTGCTAACATGTATGAGAAGCTAATCATTTGAATTTTGCTCCATTCATTTAAAATTTATAAATTATTTAATATTTATTTTACCAATTGTTTGACACGCTTTGTTATTATTCTAATTTACTAAATTACTAATTTTTCATATAATGCATGTATTGCATTATTTTTTATTGGTTGATAATACCGCGATTAGCGGATTCTGTCCTAATCTATAATATGTAATATAGAATTAAAATAATTGTCCATTCCTCCAAGAACTCATATTGATGTTGAAAATGCTGTACCTAAATGAAAAAGTATGATCCGTTTTTACTTTTATGCAAATTTCTACTTAACAACATAATGAGTAAATTGCCGTTGGTGATACATAGGAAGTGGTTAATTATCAATTTATACAGGGCTGTGGAGCCGGAGTCGGAGTCCTGGAGTCAGACTGTTTTTGCTGCAGCCACAATTAAAACAAAACATAAAATGTCAAAGAAACAATCAAACTTTTTAATACATCCATAAGATTTTGTAATATTACAAAAAAATAGGAAAGATTTTTTCAAATATTTTCGAGATATTGAGACTAAATACCGATATAGAAAATTTACACTCTCGTTCACTCAGCAGTAAGGATTGTAATCCGTAAGCATAGTAAAAATTAGTAAGTCAAATATATTCGAAAATGAACCTAGTCATCGTGTTGATTAAAATAATTACTGTATGTACTAAAATAAATTAATTTATTGACATAAATTCAATGGAAAACAAATATAGTTTTCATATAATAAAAGTCAGAGTCGTTTTGTTTTTTAACGACTCCACAAGCTTGATAGAATATGCACATCTTTATTGAAATTTTCGTAATTACATCCACCATTGCAAAAGTAGTATGCGTTCGTAAGGCTTGGCGCAAGTACTAGTTCAGGATACAAGCAGCACGTTGCATCTGCGTATTTGTGGCGGCCACATTGCATTTCGCCGAAATGAAATATCGCCGTGTCACGTTCGCAATTAAGCCGTCACGTCAAAACGTCACTGCAGTCTGTAACCACCTTCATAGTCGTTCTCCCGAGAGCTGACCATAGACTGGTCCACATGCCATCGACAAATCTACAGATATAAACAGCGACGAAAAGTTTGCCACGAAGTAAACGTTTTCACAGCTTTGATAATATAAATTATGCATAATAAAAATAAATAACTGCTTCATTTCTTAAACTGTTTTAATTAAAAAAAATATATTTTTAATACTGAAATAAGAAAATATTCCAGGACTGTGGAGCCGGAGCCGGAAGTAGTGGAGTCGGGTGTTTTCCGGAGGCGTAGTTTGAAAAATCAGAGGAAATTATTTAAAGATATTGAAAAGTTATTAGTCTATTCATATTATTGATTGATGAAATTTACTAGAATTTTTCTAGTAAATATAATGATTTAATGGTATACAGGTATGTATCATATGTGAATCCATCATTATCCTTTATATTTTTTAGAGTACATAATATTTGTCATCAATTCATGAATAATTTATTGATTTTAAATTTGAATCTCTCACAATTTCTACACTTCCATACGTTTTGTAAACGCCTTGAACTCCTGAAAATGCCGAAAGGCAAAACCCGGGTAGTTATTAACAATACGTTTGGGATGTATTAATATTAATATATGGGATATATATTTATATGGGATATATAAATACATTATTTTACTAATTCAAATTCTAAATTGAAATTCCACCAAAAATTTTAAGTAGAAATTTGAATGTAGGTGATTTTGAGAATGAATGTATCGTGCGCCTTAACTTTCTTTAAAATAATTTTAATAACTAATTCAACTCATTTACTTATCGCGTCATTTTGTTTTAACACACTGCTTTTACCGCAATTTATTTATGATCCTCTTTTAAAAAGATTCTTCTGTAGTCCCGTTATTGATTGCAGAATTTTTCTTGGACGATCTTTATTGCTTAAAGTTTTAAAATTGACTTTATATTACAAACTGAACAAATCTTGATGTGTAAATATATATTCTACGTGTGTTTAATACTGTACATTCCTAGAATGCATTACAAAGTGGATAATGTTGAGTTCCGACTTTTAACTGTATAATGAAATACGTAATGTCGAGTGAATACAACTATCGAACTCGAAAGCGGCACCACTTGGATGGGGATGAGTGTTTTACTCCCCGTGCTGATTGCAAGCTTTGCGCCACTGACATATTTTTTTTATACAAATTTATGCGAAAATCTGATTGCTGTCGGTAAAGTTTACTTATTCTTTTCTCATTTAACTTTGGATTGTGCTGAAAGAAAAAACTTTTATCTAAAAACACATTTTAATAGTTTTGTAATGTTGGCTAACGTTACTTGTGAGCTGCTGCTTTGAATGTTAAGTGCTTAATTATTATCATAAATATGGGCACTGATGGATTCGATTAAGCATAAAAAAATGAAAAAGCTTCATTTGTCGTGGCTCATACAAAATATACATTTATCACACCGTCAATATAATAGTATCTTCAATCTGAAATTGTCGTAGGTTTGTTATGTATAGTATATGTAAGATATAATATATATATATGAGATTGTGTTTGTTTGCTCTTTTTTTGTTAATATTTTGAAATGTCAGATAAAAGTAGGTACCAAATTCATATTATCACATTACAATAAACGGTAAAAATAATGTTTTGAATATCGCCTTTTTGATTTTTTTTTTAAACAAAATTATTAATATTGTACATTTGTAATGAGATTATATTTTAACAACAAGACGTCTATTGTATTTATAGTAGATTTAAAAAAATGACTTCTACAAAATGACAATTTCAGACAAAATTTTCACTGAGGAGTGTAGGCTGCGAATAATACCATATTGGCAAGATTTTGTTCTTGGATTCGAATATTAGTTGTACATTTATTTTCATTATATGCAATTGCTGCATGAAAATTATGGTACAACCGCAGGTGTATATTACGATATTTTTTGTCCTTACCTTGGTGATGATCACTAATGAGCTGTCTTCCCAATCGGTCTCAAGTTGTCTGCTATTTTTTTTTGATTTCTTAACCAACTATCCATCCAATTTGATTCCGAAAACAGCAGATATCATAGGTTGATCGATTTTATTGGCATTAGTCCTTTCTTCACACCACTCTTGTCACTTTCTAAATAGACAAGTCGAATGGCTGACCTTAAACAAATTACTTTTAGGGTGTTCACTGTCAATAGTTGGTGGAAAGGCATTATATTAGTAAAAACACAATATTAATTCTGACATATTTAATAAAGTGGAATGAAGTACAAAAGAGTATTGTTTTTTTACTACTACAACAAATTGTTCATTTGGAATTAATTTGATGAAAATCAGAATTGGGATCGGATAATTGGATTTAAAAAGTTTGTATCATTTTAATTATTATTATTTTCCACCCTCCTGTTACATCTAATTAATACCTGAATAAATACTTAACGATACTAGTTGTCAATCAAAAAACCTCTTCTTGTAGCATTTTCCTCCAAAATATTTCGTACTAAGCAGTGAATATATAATATCTCATGAAAACAGATAATATTGCTAAGAACTTTCACGTTTTAATTTTTTTAACATTTCATGTAAGAAACCATTTCATATATTAGTATTGCAAGTATGTTTTATACACCTACTGGCTAGGGCATCCAATTCCGGAACCTTTTTATGATTCCGGGATTGATTATTGACCATCATACCTTGCAACAATTTATTGAAATCATTGCCGAAAAAAGTGGGGAGCTAGGAGATTCCAAAAAAATTATAAACGAGTGAAAGATTGACAGATTCCACCTATTGTTTAGCTTTAAAAATGTTACGTCTACCAATGAGTCCAGCGCTGTTGGGTTTTTTAAAGCTCTATAAGGAGTTTTACGTGTTATTTTTAGTGAATCCAGAAACAAAAACAGAAATAATAACACACTACCGGGATTTCGGGATCGCAAAATTGTTCGGTATCCCGGGATTGGAGGCCCTAATACTAACATAAATGATTACAAAAAGTATTATATGTATGTGCTTAATTATTTTACCTGTTATTTATAAGACGATTACTTTTAATGGAGGTTAATAAAAACGTTGTTCGTTGCATAAAAATAGCTTTCTGCAATTTTTTACATATCTATTAAATTAAATATGCAGACACTAGTTTTTTCAATCGAACTTTTGCAAACATAAATTAATTGACTTTCATTCGCCAACTGGTGTGTTAAAAATTCTCGTTCGGTAGTCGTTGTAATAATTATACGTTTGCCATTTGTTTGTTATATATTATATTTCTTCATTTTCCGATTTCAGAAATTAACAAAAAAAGCTTCCAGGCATCATTGACGGGGGTTTTAAAATCTGTAAATTACGCTTATGAAATGCCTGCCAGTATGTCATATTTGTATGCGAATTCAAAATACTCTCAGTTTTGTTGAAGGGCTTCCGAGGAAAATTGTACCTGACCACCTGCCGCTCGTTAAATTATTACGCTACAAAATAATATTCTTACAGTCCTTTACTGCGTACTTCAAGATAAATACGTAAACCATTTTTTTTAAATTAACTACACAGAAAACTGCCGTGTTTATTAGTATGGGCAAAATATGTCATTCATTAAGAATATTTTCGAAAGTCATTTTAGGGTATTCACTGTCAATTGTTGGTAGAAAATCATTATATTAAAGAAACAAAATACTCATTTGTACTAACTCCACATATATATAATAAGATCAGGAACGGTTTCCCTCATGACGAGCATTATCAACTTATAACAAGAATGCGATATTACAGTGCGATTTATATAATACATAACAAAATAAAACCTGGTAACAGGTTACACCCTAATAATTTTATTTTGTTCTGTATAAATAACACATAAATATTGTATTCTCTTATCATTTGATATTGCTCGGCATGAGCGAAACCAGTCATGATCTTATTGAATATAAGTAGGATAAGTACAAATGAGGATTTTTTTAATTGTCGATAGTAAGACCATGCATGGTTTCCTAGCTCTAGGACCAAGTTATGCATATTAATTAAAGTCGAAAGCCAGACCATAGTATTCAATTAATTGATTATAAATCAATTGACATTTATTGCTTAACGTTACTTTATTTATTGAGAAACGGGCTTGGTAATTTTTTTAAACTTGAAAGTAGGATGAAAAATATTCATATTGGAATCTTATTATTTAACATAAAATATTTATAAAAAAAATCGGTGACGAAATGATAATCTTTCGAAGTACGTAACTTGGTGACCGCTGTTTTAAACGGGAAAGTGGCCACTATGCATTGTCACCAAAATGGTGTCTCTTGTTTGAGCCACTTCAAAATTAAAGAAGCCATGCAGAGTAGTTTTTATGTATATATAATATGTGGTCCGTCCTTATGTATCGTAACATACAAATAATTTTCTTATCCAGAAAACAATGCACCGACGAATAATATAAAATAAAGCACTTAAAGTTTAACAAAAGAGTTTTAGTTAGATTTTTTCTTATTTTTACTCTATTTGGTTAAGACAGCCTTGCGTGGGCAAACGCGGAGAGCAATTATTTACGCCATCTTATTAGAACCACTTTTTTGAACTTGCAAGAAGAAGAGTTCTTTGATTTTTTAATCATGTATAAGTCTCGAGTTTTACGCCGCTTTTCCTCTGGGTTCACAATTATTACGTTTTATTACATTCTATTCGTCCAACTATTTTAGCCATTATGTTTAAAAGATTTTATTATCTTCAAATACGAAGACTTTACTTCATTTTCATTATAAATTTCTGTGTTCTTATAAAAAATCTAAACACTTACGTAGTAAATAAACTTCGAAAGAAATCGAAGTATTGCATTGTAGTCACTGATAAAAATAACTATTATCATGAATAAAAGTATTTGTTTTGTTGAATGCTAAATATAACATGTTACATTCTTTATCGGCTTTAAGTTTAGATGACTTGGACAAAAATAATTGGTAAAAGTTCAAATGCTTAGGAAAATATTTGCCATAGTCATATTTATTTGTTAAACAGCTATATCTCGTACGTATAACGGTTTATAAAATACGGTTGGGTATATATATCTACAAATAAAATTATAATGTAAGAAGTACAAGAAGGTTCATCACCTGTTGTAATAAAGTAGGTTTAAAACTATGTTTTTGTAGATAAGCCCTGTGATTCTAAGCCCTTGAGTTTAAGAGCTTTATACAATTAACGTAAGGCATCTTAATACATATAAACTAACTTGTACCCTATTAATAAAAACACAATAATCCTTTGTACTTCATTCCACTTTATTTAATATGTCAGGACCGGTTTCGCTCATTACGAGCATCGTCAACTGATAAGAAATATAATTTAACAGTGCTATTTATACAAAAATGAACAGTTATAAATATATTTTTGTATAAATAGCACTGTTAAATTATATTTCTTATCAGTTGACGATGCTCGTAATGAGCGAAACCGGTCCTGACATATTAAATAAAGTGGAATGAAGTACAAAGGATTATTGTGTTTTTATTAATATAATGCCTTTCCACCAAGTATTATATTATAGACAGTGAACACCCTAAAAGTGATAACTTGTACCCTGTTACCGTTCCCGGTTCGGTTCCGGATTTTTTTTATCAACTGTCATAATGACGCAATGCTACAATTTATAATACGTAAATGTAAATTATATTAAAAAAATATTTGATCACGGTATTTTGCATAAATAGTATTCAATAATAAGACTGATTTCATGACTGATAAAAAATGAGTACATGTATGATTCTTAAAATTTGATTTTAAAAAATTATTCATGTACACACATATTGTTGAAATAAACGAAGAATTATGATGGTCTAAAAAGTAATGTTTAAAAAATATTAATGCATTCAGTGTTTGATATTTCATAGAATGAAAAAAATATAGCAACGGAAAGTACGCGTTCAATTGCCGTTGAAAAAGATTGAATAGAGAGCAAGTTATTGAAAAGCTTTTCTAACATTTGACTTTGTTTACCAGTTAATTTAAGATTTACTAAATATCTAAATGAATTTTGCGAAATAGAAGTATACCCAGAGAATTTCGCATCTTGAAAAGATATGTTTTTAAAATGGATAAATCACAAATTGTGTTAAAATTAAAATACCCCTAAAAATTACTCGGATTTCGGTTCATTTTAAAACTCGCGCGGGGTTCTTGAATCGGAAGCTCTAAATGAACGATTGGTAGAATTGAACTATTTTATTTTGGACGTTCTCAAAACTTAACTTCATCAATTTTTAAAAACTTTCATTTTCCATTTTTTATCGTTAAAAGATATTAATGTCATAAAAATTCAAACTCTTACCTCACTTGATTTTTGATGATAAAAAAGGTATAACTTTACATTTTTCTATTGCATAAGTTTCTAAGCAATTCTCGGTTATTTTATAGGCATTAAGTATGTTTATATATTACATCATTATCATTATATATTATATCATTTTGCTGACTTTAACACTTAAAGCAAATATATTTTGGAAGTGTTTTATTCTTAATTAATAAAACAAGCCAATCTGTACCTCGAAATACTTTATGGCTGACTTTTATTCTCCAAGGCGTCAGTGAAAGCGACTTTTATATAGTAAATATTTACAGAAGCCTAAGGGTATGATGCTATTAAAAATTCGAAATTAACAATGTTACTTTTTTTTAAATTTTACAACCTTGTAATTTAGTTTGTAATCAACAAACACCAATCTAGAAATTACTCGCTTTCATAACGTTCGTTTTTTCTTTCGTCTTACAAGTCACGCTGAAACTTTATAAATATTTTGTAATAGCGGCAAAAAATAATCAGAATTGCTTAATTTTTCTAACCTTTTATTTATCATTTTATGACGTTATTTTCTATAAGTTTTGATTTCTTTTGTAAATTTTAATGCGGAACGTATGTTTTTTTAATTTGAAATTAAATAACGCTAAAAAAATATGAATATAAAGTGACGTGAAAGTTTGAGTCATCAAAAATGTTTTTTGTAGAAATTCAGATGTTAAAATCTGAGTTCGATTGTAAGATATAATTCGAATTAAAGTTGGAGTTACCAGCAAAAATTTTCACATATGTATTTGTATATGGACACTTGTAACAGGCAGCACCTGCAGGTTTTAAAAATAATTTAGCTATTTTATTAACAAGTTAGAGAATTATTGCATGACTATATGCGTAACGATTGCATGACTTATGTCATGTTAAGACAATAAAGCTCTATGTTTGTGGTATGGAAAAAGAGTAAAACTTGAATAGTGGTTTCAATACAACATAAATATTAGGTCATCCAATCGCTGACCCTCATTGAGATCCCGGTATTAATCATTCCCCGTAATATCATGCCACAATTGCTTGAGATCTGTGTCGAAAAAAGTGGGTAGTTTGGGTAGTTAAGATATTCTAGAATTGTTGTGACGATTTGACAGATTCCACAGTTATTCAAAAGTGTGAGACCTTTTTTTCTATAAAGCTCTACTTATGAATTTTGACGTACTATAGTGAATCCCGAAATTCCGGTATTAGTACTAACACGATCCTGGAATAACGAAATCACAAAATTAGTCGGAATCCAGGAATTAGAGGCCCTAAAACACATCGTTTACATAAAAATTCGAAATAGAAAAAGAAGAAATATTGAATAGCGTTTATTACACTTAGTTACTCAACTTTTCCTTTCGAAGAGTATAGTGTAAGAAAGATAGAGATAGAGGGATAATTGTTTACTAATCGCTCTCGCTACGCTCCGTTGTTTTATTAGAAGGGTGGGTGGGATTTTTGAGACAACACAAACACTCATAATAATAGTTATCGATTAAATAATAATGCCTTTCGTACCCTACTTACTTATTTTATAACTTACAAGTTTAAAATGATGTCTACACATATTTAATTGATCTCAAAGATGAAATAACACTAGCAGCGCTTCTGTTTTACCGCAGTACGCATTTGTTTTTTCCCCTCGTTGTGTTATATCCTCGGAATGTATAATTGGGTAATGAGATAATTGCAATGGTGCGATGTAAACAGAAGATAGAGAGTTAAGCACACTTGATTGCTCCCGGGATGTTTATTTCAAATAACTTATTATGAATGCGCATTATGACCCCTTACACCACTCTCATGGCTTACATTTTCATCATCATTGGCTCTGTTATCTTACAATCTTTTATATGTTCAACTGAAATATTATATGTTATGGAATGACCGAATCATGAAATATGTGTGATTTTTCACAGCGGGCTAATAAATGATGATAGTCGCAGAATCTTTACAAGAATACTCTTTTTTTCCGTATAGTTTTCGCAATTATTTACATGTCTATAAATCACCCATACACATGTGAATTTTAAATGTATTTCAAAAGCCATAATTATACATGCTGTTTATATACTTACATAACATTGGAATAACCTGTCATTCTTATAATTGATGAGTAAATAACACCCAAAAAGGAGTGCATCGATCGTCTACTTCAGGTGTAGAGAACCTTTCATTTCAAAATGCCACATTCATTTATCTGATTCAAAATACGGCCGTAGTAAAGAAAACACCACACCAAACAGTTGACGACACCTGCCCTTTCCTTTTTATCGACTGTCGAACATATAATGGGTTGATTATGCTCTTTTTCCAAACGCTTGCCTATGATTTTTTGATCAATTCAAAAGACCGCATCAGAGAAGCCAAGAGGTCGCATTTTCTCGTCCACTGGTTATTTATATACACGAATACTTTTCTATTACTAAACTCGAATAATGTTTCTAATTAGTACACCTAAAATGAAATGTATAAATTTCAGGCACATGTGAATAATAAATATTTGATCAAAGGTGACCATTTGAATAATACTTTTCACATTATCTTAATAAAACAGGTTATTTGGCGTTGTTCGATTAATGAACTGGTCGATCGATATCGGTGACAATCATCCTGATAAAAACCCGTACCGTTGCATCAAAATCCACATAAAATTCAATGTTACCACAGTTCGTAGTTATTTATGCTTTGTCAATGTTCACCCATTGAAATAAATAGTGACCGATAACATTTATACACTTGTGTACAATACTTAGGCGATAGTACATGCTTGTTTAAGATGTCTTACAAAAAACTGAAAACGAGGAGGTCCGAATAATTTATCGCTTTACTAAAATCCATTGACGATTTCGATGTTGCGTTACTTTGCAAGATTTTAATGATACGTGTGTTGTATCTAATATTTACAAATCTTTTTGTAATTTATTGTTAAATTTTTAACGAAACGGTGACGGTATCATGTGTTTAACCCATTTCATGCAACAGGCATACTTAATTGGATACATTAAAAAAAATATATATCTTAATATAACACACGTTTATCCCATCTCCTCACATGATTTCATAAGAAAATCCCCTTCTCATTGGTAATATTCAATAATCAAAACCGCAGATAAAGATATGTTCTTCTATCTCATACAGTGAATGGTTATAGAATCAACTGTAACGTTTTTATATTTCGAAAAAGCTTTTAATAGTAGCAAAAATAATTTGTAATTTTTTATTATTAATATTGTCGCTAAAATTAAAACTGATGCTCTTACCAGGGCCTCGAAACCCGAAATCCCAGTATCCTGTCTAATTTCGGGATTGAAGATAAAAAGTGCAGTTTTCGAAAAGTTTTTGAAAACAGGAAACCAGGCAACATTTCTGAAATACGCGCAAGAGTTAAAATAAAAGGTCCTACATTTTTTTCTTTTTAGGAAATCCATAGATTTCTAGCATTTGAAAATTGGAGAGCAAAAATTTTTGATATTTGTCAGCGACCTACAATCTCTCTGCTCCGACTTTATACGCGATTTTATGGTGAATGGTTAATCCCGGAATTGGATAAATTGTGAATTCCGAATCCCGGGATTGGAAAAAGTGTCCGTGATTGAATGCCTTCTACTTTTGAAAATATTTTTTTTTCGTAAGTCCGAAATAATGTTCCTTTCATATTATATTTTATAAGCGTTTTTGCTAATTTTTTTTTTATTTGTTGATTTTTGAAAACTATTTAGTTATTTGCATGAAATCGGTGGCATATCGAGGGTTAGCGTTTGATTTCCCGCTCAGTTCCATCGCGTGATATGTCAAGAGCTCGCGGATGAGATGTACGAAATGTCAACAGTGATTTAGATACCTGTATATTCCTCGTTCACCAGATTGCTTCGATTATTTTCGATTGATTATTTATTGAGTCTGTTTCGCCGGTGTCAGAGATATGAAAATGAAAAATGGCCGACTCGGCGGCGAGCGTACCAATGACAAATTAACGTACACTCCTGTTCTTTGATATCAAAAAAATACCTATGTAAAGCTGCCAGATTAATAAATCGAGAATCTGGCGCTTGGTATTTGTCATTCATTATTCTCCATGGTCAATTCATCGGAGAATATTTTAACAAATGAATATCAAATTTTAAAACACCGCTCATATAATATGATTAGCCGGCATATTGAAAATTTTGAAATACGATTTTACTTGCTTCGACCCATTACTTAAATAATCAAATTAACTCAAATGTTTCACACACAATTAACTGTAAAAAATAATAATCTCTTTGGTAAGGAGCTTTTATCGAACCGGCATATATTTATTATCTATTCTATAGTCGATATATCTTCAATGTTGTGAAGAAAAACGTAATTCTGTGTTTATATAATGTTTTTAAAATGTGCAAGTAACAAGACAATTTAATCAACTTGAAACATACTTTTTTTTAATTTCTTTTTTTTATTACACATTTTGTGACGTACGATATTAAAAAGGCAAAATTGGTACTGTGTTGATATACAAGGCTTCTTTAAACTCATGGATGAACTTTGACTAACACTGATGTAAACTTTAACTTTAAAAAAATAGTCAGTTATTAACCTTTAGAGAAGTATGCACGTACTTGTACTTCGGTGCCATTTTATATAAAAGAGTACGGACATATTTTTTACTTAACACTAGTGTCTGTTTGTAAACATATATATGCTTCAAGTATAAATAACATATATTCAATGGAAAAAAGACACATAATTGTCATGTGAAAAAGATCCAGTAATGTAAAGTAAGGTCAGTATAGATCTATTCACTCCTCTAAAGGTTAATTATAATTTAAAAAAAAATACTTGGCCATATTTTTAGACGGATTAAAATTAGTGTGAATACAAAGATATAATTTATTTACTGTGGACAACAATTATTGATTCTTTATGTTTGTATTCTGACTTATCGTCAATTCGCTATAGATTTAGATTTATCTGATTGAGTACGGCTGTGAATTCCGCGAATCGAGCTTTTATTGTCATAATTAGTCCTTTTCAGTAGATAAACAACAATATTTTATAACACCTTTTAATAGACTTGTTAAATTTAAATTGTTAAAATTATGTACATTCAAACAAGTTGTGTCACTAACGACCCGGGTTTCGCCTTTCTTTATTAGATACTTACTTTAATAGGCTTATGTATAACACAGCCGGGCTGTAGCACAACGGTTAACATTGTTGTGATGGATTCGAGTCCCAGTACGTACACTAATTTTTCGATCAATTTGATCGATTACTGTTCGAAGCTATGAATATTTGTGATGTTGAATTTTTTTCTCACCCTCCCAATCGTTAAATAAAGAGACATAACGGAAGCGATTAGTTAAGCTACTGAGTAACAAACAGTTGTCGTAAAAAACGTCAGTTGAGATACCTTTATTAGGAGGCCATATGCTTCACATAGAAAGCGGACATGGATCAAAAATACTAAATGACTTTTTCTTCATGTAAAATATAATAAATAACAAAGGCAAATAAAGAAGATAAACTTTTTCGTTCAATATAACTGATCAGTGGCTGCCGGTCAATGTGGCATTTGATCAATGCACCTATTGTATATGCAGGGGCGGTTATATTTCATGAAATAATATTCAACATAACATTTATACCATTCACTCATTCTAAATTATTCATGTCTATTATTATTATTTTCTATAATAAATATTTTAGAACATTTTATTTTATTTTATTATAGACAATAAATACATGAAGAATTTAAAATGAGTGAATGGTATAAATGTTATGTTTGAATATTATTTCATGAAATATAACCCGCAGAGGCGGGGGGTGCATTGATCCAATGCAACATTGACCGGCCGCCACTGGAACTGATATACAAAAGTTAGTTCTAAGTATTTATTTTCAATAATGCTAATTTTGAAATAAGTAAAATGTAACTTTATACCGAAGCGATGTATACACCCATTCTTTTTTTACGCGATTAATTATAAAGTTTTCGGGGAATAAATTGCGTAACAATGAGTAAATCGTGTAAAAGCGAAATAGCGCGAAAAATCGCGGGTGTATTTGCTCGTTTTTCTGTGTCAAATTTGATGTAACCAGTGTTAATTTCAACACGTTTTTTTTTCCACAAATATTCAAAACTTTAACAAGCGCAATAAGACAAAACGAAAAAAGTCGTTAGTTAAAACAATAATAAATAAATAATAAAAAGCTCTCAGTCGCACCGTTGGAATCGTTCCGCTCGGCGTCAGTCGTCGCTTCCGGCCGCGCGTCCTTTTCGCGCCCCGCCGTTCGGGTGGCAATGAGCGGGACGGCGATATGGACCCCGGTCCGGCACAGTGCGTGACCAACGCTAACTGGGTCCGAATTGATGGTCGCCGCATGCTAATTTGTAGTTACCACGGCAGGGCAGGGTTGACGCCGCCGGGCACCGCCGCCGCGATTTGCCACATTAGGTAATTATCGCTGCTCATTATCATTATTACCAAATTATTTATGACGACGCGCTTTTAGAGGCTTTTATCGCAATGACTCCCACAGGTCCAAGACAATCATTTTACTAATATTTTTTCTAACACAAAGGGGTGGTGTTTTCTACTTAGTGAAACGATCAAAAATTGTGAATGTTTAAAATGTACATAATTTAAACGAATGGAATTTAATATTGAAATTCCACCAAGCATCTTCATTCGAAATTTTCAAAAAAAGACTGCATAATGATCTTTTAAAAATTTCACATACACATTTTTTTAAGCCCTTTTATAGCTTTATAATACTAAAAGATAATAGAAAATTGTCAACGAGTTATTATATTTATCTTTAGTTATAATCAATCATCTTTGTTTTAAATCGTGACGCCTGGAGTTTCATGGAAATCTGTAGAAGAACACATTTGTGATACTAATTAATAACACAAATTAATCTAAAAAGGAGAAATATATTTGATTGATAGGTGTATGTGTAAAGGCTTATTTAAAATTTATATTGTCAGTTGATAGTATATACATTCTAATAAAAATAATAAAAGATTTTTTAGTACTTTTTCCACTTGAAATTTATTTTATCAGGACCGGTTTCAGGATCTATCAACTGATAAGAAAAATAGATTTAACAGTGTTATTTAAACAAGTTAAATTGAAATAAACTTGTATACATAGCACTGTTTAATTTATTTTTCTTATCAGTTGATAATGCTCGCGAGGAGCGAAACCGGTCCTGATCAAATAAATTTTAAGTGGAAAAAAATACTAAAAATCTTTTATTATTTTAATGATAATACCATTCCACCAAGTATTGACAATGAACACCTTGAAAGTGGTATAAATATTCCTTGGAATCATTTAAAAAAAATCATCGTGAACGCTTCAAAGAAACAAATTGGGTACATATGGTACAATATTAAGTATGACTGGGACTGTATTAGCTATTTCATTTAAGGTGAAGGTTCACTCGTGTATATTATAATATAAAAGCTCTGAAGGTGCCAGGTTGAGCTCAGTTAAACAAAACAAAAGTATATATTGCAACATGCGCTTCATGTCACTGGTCATATAAAAATGTCTTCAAGAAAAATTGTCGTTTTTTAATGTTTCTTGACATAATTATGTAAGCCTAAATTATGTATTATTCGGCATTAAATAATGCTGTCAATTGATACGCGATTATTATTCGATTTCAACACACCGTGAGAGAGTAAAATGCAAAAAATCTAGCCGTGCTTATTCAATACTGACATTTACGAATTTATATTACCTTTCGGTAAGTGGAAATGAAATTTCACTTTATTAATTTGTTAATCATGCTTTATGTGGTCTTACTATCATAAATAAAACATTGGCAAATAAGTTTATTTATTAATCAAATATAAAGAATTTATGGTTTGGTCATTTTGTTAGAAAACTTTGTTAAAGTGATGTTAATATTCTAAAAAACATACATTAGTTTAATGTACTGACTAAATTAATGATGTATCTTCGACGCAAACTGTGTTGAAATGTTATATCATTTCTTATCTCGCTATCATCTAACAACCATAATTTATTGCAAAGGTTGTTGAAAATAGTATTTACTTTCGAAATTTCGCAATATTTTCATTTTCTTATCTATCGTAACAGCAAATTCATGACAATAAATATGTAAAGAAACGGGCAGTAAATAAACCGAATGTGCTCAATTTATTTATTGCTATTAGTGTAAATTACAGTATTATGAATCTTAAAACGCGTACAAAAAATAACTGCCTTTTTTCTTAAAATCATTTATATTTACATACATGTGTTTAGAGAGCATCATAATAGTTGTGTTTTTTTAAACTTTACATAAGACATAATTTAGGCTTTCATAAAGAGATTAAGCAGCTAAAATTCTATTCGATGAATACCGTCTCAAAGTTTGCAGGGTAACAATCCTATACAACTGCATCGAAAAAACCATAAAGTAATGTCGACTCGGTTGAAGTGTACACACATAGAAAATATCGCCAATTCTTAACGATATCGTTAAGAATTGGCCATAAAAATGCAGGCAGTCAAAGTCTGCTTTCTATAATTCAATCCAATTTACTTGCAGCAATAAAATTTGATAGTAAATTCGCTAAGCATTTCAAAGGGTATGAACACATAAGAGACACACGTCTCACCTATCGTCAAGCTTGTGAAAAATAAACTCCCTAGCTTTTCAAGGAAAATCGTTTAATTTTAAACGGTCTAATCTTTAACGACATCTTGAATATCAATTTGTTTTAAATTACGATAAAACCTTTGTTAACTGTCTATCATAAAAATATGTCTACTCGAATTTTTGCAATGAATACAACTTTTAGATTTTTAAATCGCTGCTTTGAATGAAAATAATTAATATTATTAATATAAGTTATACAAGTCATAATTTTGGAATTTCATTCACAGATATTTTCCAGTTAGTTGAATTATTTAAAAAAGTATAAAGAAAGTTTTTATAAAAAATGAATACAGAAAAATCATGGTGACCTTGAAGGCGTTATTCAATATACGATATGATAATTATTTCACCTAGCCAATTTATTGAAAATCATATTTTTCTTTTATTTGTTGTAATGCTAGTCTAGTTTAAAAAAATAGAATTCGATATATGTGTTAATAAAATTATATATACGGAAATTCTACAACAATTAACAACATTCAAAAAATACGAAAAGTTACTGTTCAACTAAAGTCAAGGTTATCATTAACTTTAGAGTAGAAAACTCACAAACAGATAATCCATCATGGCCGCCGTGTCAATGTTACCAACCTAAAAACATACGTCACATAAACAAAACAGTTATTATTATTGTTATTATAATTTCATTCTTTATTTTACATACCTAAGAAGCGTAATTGTCTTTAAGAAGCGTCAGAAATACTCCAAAACCACTAAGCGGAGTGCAAAACGAATTCCTTAACATAGATTCGTGCAAATAGGATTCGAATAAAACCCTACTTGTTCCGAACTGACGTTTCAGTTTTCGTTTAGCACGCATCCACATATTCTCGACATTTTGCGTATGCAATAAACTATCATTTGGATCCACAAAGTTTGGTTGATGGATAACAAACGAATGAGTGTAAATTCCATCCCCAATATGTGAAATATTTCCGTACGCCGCCCACCCGTCGTATGTGACGAATGTTTTGTTTATGTGACGTATCTTTTTATGTTGGTAACATTGACACGGCGGCCATGATGGATAATCTGTCAGTGAGTTTTCTACTCTAAAGTTAATGATAACTAAAGTCAACTGCACATTAGATTGCTTTAAAATTACAATCCAAACATTATTTAAAGCAAACATTTAATGTACTTTCAATTTTTAATTTCATTTTTGAAACGTAATTTTTATTTTATTACCTACTTAACATAAGGGCACACTGCAAAACTTTAGACTTCTAAATGTGTGTTTAAAGAAGAACCATCGTTTATTATTCCAATTTTTCACAAAAATGCCATTTTATTACAGTTTTCACAAGATTTATTAAAAAATAAATTCATGATACATTTCTTTTTTATGAACGCCGTGTAAGTTATACATTATTTTACATTAAAAATGTTTTTTTCATGTCGCAAATACAAAATTGTGTCCGAGTGCAGTTTCTGAACTCAATATTCTTTTAGAATTTTTAACGATTTATTTACTTATTTATAAATAAATAAATATACTTTATTTTTTGTTTTATGTATCGCCAACACAACTATGACGAGACACTGCCTGAGAATCGTTTTAAACCCAGAGCAGTTCTGCTCGACGACCCTCCATAGATCTTATGTCGTCTAAAATTGTCAATTTTAGAACGAACTTAGCATCACGCAAATGACTCTCTTTGTTTAAAAACAATTTGTGTACTGTATGTGTGTATGTATGTATGCGCATGTGTGTGTACATGTACGGATATAGTATGGAGGAAGCATATGGAATGTGATTTTGCAAAATAATGCATATGGAGTTCCCGTGAACTTCTTATCTCTGTAGTGATCGCGCCCTTCCGTCAACAAACGACGGTAAGGGGATGCAATTTACAATTTTTCAAAATCTTTATCGATGAAGGAGACTGGAAGAACCTTGGTGCGTCCTGGTACTTAAAGCTCCATAAATTTGATATCCAAAAAAAAAATCGCCAACATACCATTGCCTATGCTTAACAACTTTAAAGTTGTAAACTGATACTTCTCAGCAGAAAAAATCCGACTTCGTTCGAAACTAGCTGTGATAATTTCATAAAATCAATATAATTCAAATTAAGTGAGTATTTTTATATGTATGTAAAATCTAAATATCTGAAAAGTGGAGTTTGGTTACGATTATTGTAGTACATTTACGAATTTGAGCTATAAATTTCATATGGTTTAATTACCAGGCATATCATGTCGTATCAGATTATGCAGGAATTATCATATTTTAGTAACTTAAAGCATGCGCAGTTGAATGCACCCGCATAGATGTTTCCCGTTTCAAATTAAATTATAATTAATTCTTATCAAGCGGTGCAGGAATATCAATCATATTAAATTATTATTTGTTGTCCGGCGACCGACCCCTGCCTCGTTAAATAGAAGCTTGGACGCGACAATTCGTCAATAGAAATCGGCGTAGATTTCATGGAAAATTATTTTCCGCGATATTAAAGCACTTTATATACAGCAAAGTTAACCAGTATTTTATAATTCTCTTAATCTAAATATGTCATAATTTAATGCATATTTTGACGCAATTAGCCATGATATCAATTCACATTTTACTTCTAACTTTAAAACATACATAATTTTATCTTACTTTAATTATGTAACTGTCACTTGCGTCAATATTGACAAAGGTGAGACACGCAAAAAAGACTATGTATAAAATCATTAAAAAAAATGTTACTGCAGATAAATAGAGAAATAACAGAAACAATACATAATATTTTAAATTCTTCTTTTAACAAACACCAATAGTGCATTGATTTAATTGGTATTTACTTGGTAGAACTCTATTTTAATAAAGTAAAAAATATCAATGTATTTAGTTCTACATTTTTTTAATATTATTTCTTTATATTTCGGCGTGCGCAATCGTCAGAACTATATTTAAACTTTGAGTATATGTAAGCTTAAACATAGTCCTGACGATAGCTATAAACAAATGCAATAAAACAAATTAGAACTAAAAACATTGATATGTTTTACCTTAATACCAATATTGCAGATAAGTTAAACGATTCCTTTCATATTTTTAAAAAAGTTTACTAATCAAAATCAAATTAAAGATTTTATATGGTTATAAACATCATTGTGAATAAAAATAGAATTGCTTAAAAAATATATTGAAGTCTTAATCACAATCTGTGTTTCACTATAACTTGTATTTTAAAAACAGTATTGATATCAGTGACTTACCATGAAATCATGAATTTATAGTAAATACTTTTAAATTTAAAAAAATATATTAATAATATATTGTTATAATCAGAAAAAAATGTTAATTTTATTTTTGAACGGTTATGGAGACGACTTGCGCGAATAAACACGCTGCCGAAACTTGATCGTAAATATCCGCTAGTTAATTTTAATTTATATTCAACTGCTTATAGCTATGACGTTTTGCCAAATCTATGTGTCGACGACTGTCTCAATTTTAAATAAATATTAGCTCCACAGTAATGAATTACAGGTTTCCACGTAGCTGATTTATAGTCCGCTGAAATTTGTTAAGTCGAAATTATGCTATTTATATGCAGACCAACAGAACCTACTTAAGGTTGTTTTTGGTGCAACCGATACTAAGTCGTTTGCGTAGGTTCGTAAATTAAAATAGTTTCCCATAGTTAAAAATGATGAATTGGTACAACATATTATTAAAAATACAATTTATATTAATTCTTTACACAACCTTGTTTTAGAAGAAGCAGATCGTGTTAAACACCAATCATCTTGCAGAATTAAGTATACACGTACTCTGAAGACGTTGTCGTTCATACTTGAAATAATAAGCTACTTTCATTTATCGTACATGTATATTTAGCCTAAATTACATGAAGCATATTGATTTTTACACTTCAAAATGTTTAATATTAAAAATAAACTTTAACGTCGAGCTAGGTTTGTCGCTTGTCTAGGCGTTGATCTCTATTTTCATTGTAGCAATATTTTTGTGTCGTACATTTTACAACATTTTCAGCCATTGCATGTTGTTTATCTTTTAGTTCTTTAGCGGATAGCCTAAGACACGGATGGTAAACTTTTTAATCGCAGTAGGCCGCAGGCATTATCTGTAATCTGTAACGATTACAAACTTCAAATATATTATACACAGATTTGTTTATTTCATTTACCTGCCGCTTCCTTTTGTCGAATTTCATACACTTAGTCGCGTGCTTTATTGCGTGGGCGTCGCTTCAAATACAACAATTATTTCGTTGTTTAACATCAATGTTCAACAATAACTATTGCATAAGATTTTTATGAGTATAGTTTTCCGTACACTTTTTTTTATTTTACAATAAAATACCGCTGACTCCTTTGTTACATAATGGTTATCTTTTCCACTGTCTTCTTTAATTTTAAACATTAAAAAAGTAGTTGTAGGGTTGATTTTAATTAACGTTGGGTGCAAAATTATCATTACTAATTTAAAATATTGTTTACTTAACGCACCTGTATTATATTTAATGCATTCAGTTGTAACTTTTTACGATTAATTTTTAATGTAAAATTAAAATTGATAACTTTGATATCCACAGGTTATTAAATAAAAAAAAATATCAATTTTAATAATATATTCCATGTGTCGTAATAAAAAAATGTTGATAGTAATTGTAAGTAGGGCTGCTAATTGTTGCTGGGCAATTCTTGGGCATATTGTCCGAAGCTGGAATATATGTATATATTTGTAATTTCACACACAAACTTAACATAACATTCCTTAGATTATGTACGGCAACTTAAATGCCTGGATAATAAAGGTCAACCATGGACCATAATAAGTGTAATTTATAAAAGTGAATTTGTAATATAGCTAATGATTGTAAAAAAAATATGGTAAAATCATTTATTTATTAAAGCAACGTATTGTTCGACATGTGACTCCCCTAATCGCGAAATCACATTAATTATAGCAAGCATTTGTTGAAAAAAAAATTTACGACCTCCAAATGTACGTTTATTTTAGAATCATGCACGAACATGCATCACCGGGAAACGAGGTGTGAACACGGCCACGTCGTGCGTAGCCCATCCCTCTCTTACGTCCGACTGGCGTGACCCGAAGACTAGTTCTCTCTCGCTTTTACCCTCCCGCTTTGGTGGAGCCGGCTGCGTTGATTGGCCGCCGTGATAAATCAAATCAATTTTATTTTTAATAATATTTGACGTTTCGCCCTGCGTTTAGGGATGGACGTTACCGAAAAGTATCGTAACTATAATATAGAACTGGTAGTACCGATGTAAATTTGCTGCTAATACTCGATACATAAATACAAATATGTAGAAGTTTTTATAGCCATTAGTTAAAATGTTCTTTTTTTATAATTAACCACAGCATTTATCAGCCATACTCAGCACTACCTTTCATAACCCAATAACGAATAAGAAAATAAACTAATTAAAATCTAATTTTCTTGGCTCAATGCAGAGCTAAACAGAACCTATTTTAAACCATGTACTGTTATCCTCAAAAATATATTGATAACAAAAAAAAAATGAAAATGTGCACTCACATGATGTTGAACATTTATCGGAAGCCTGAAAGTTGAGCATGGTTGAGATCAGGCCAGTCTGGCTTATTAGGCCCGTATGAGCGTGGACTTTATATCAGTATAAATAATAAAAGACTCACTAAAAATGATAATAATGTTGAACATCAGTCACATTTTGAAGAGTTCAACATTCATAAGTTATCATTGGCCACTGTCAATCCACTGCTTGTTAAATACTTTCACGGTATCTTTCTAGTATATTTTGCTTCCCTTGCATATTTTTTGAAAACCTCTTGTTTCAAATTGTGTGATGAGTTTGTGGTGTTATTTTGTTAATATTTAGTCTAGTTTCAACGCCGTTGTCTTAGAAAACGGCGGAGATCACAGGTTCGAATTCTAGTACGGACAGTATTGATAGATTGATTTTTCAATCACTTTATAGATTTCTGTTCGAAGGCATGGATGTATGTGATGTCTTGAATTCCTCATTGCTCATGGCATAGCTCAATTAACCAACCACTAGTTCTGTCCTAATCCTATCTCTATTCTCTTAGAGAGGCTGAGAAAGTAACGAGCAGTTTTCGAAATAAACTCTCCTGTTGAGATTAACTTCAGAAGGACTCCATAAAATTCAAAATGGGAACGGGGATGGTAAAAAAATATACATATACAAGGTGTAGAATAACTCAATTATAACTAAATATTAATAATAGATTGTGTAAAGCGAGCATCCCTAAATATGTAAAACCCGCTGGATGAGTCGCAAGGCAAAACATTCCCTGTGTGATTTTTCATTAAAGATCAAAATCTTTTACCCTAAAGCCATGTTCTATTCGCGTATAATATAATATGTTTAAAAGTAAACAATTTTGAATCGTTTAACAATGTAATGTTTAATGTCTCAGATGGTAATTTAAAAACAAATAGTCACCAGTTATTTAAATATAATATTGTTTCAGTGTGCAATTATACATATGAAAAATGACATACCACATTGTCAGACTGACTTGAATTTTACTAAATAGCTTCCACCACCTGTGCGTGAAATTGTCAGAAATACTATGGTAAGGTAGGTTTATTTCAGGGAAAGGGTTTCGACTCTCAGCACCGACAGTCAACCAATGTGTGATGCGTGCAGCGAAACTGATTCGAGCCGTCTTCTCTCAACGGGTCGCCGCCTAATGACGAAGGACTCAAAGGGATAAAATATGTTAAGAGAATCGGCTTCTGTAAAATGACTTCATTTGAATCGAACCGGGAATGCTCGTTAACACGCGGTCTTTTTGCAAGACAAACAGCTACTTCTCGCTTTGGAAAAAAGTATCAAGTTTCTAATGTCGTAAGGTGATGGAGCGAAAGAACCAAGTTAGGGCTGAAAGATCGATATGAAATATTTAATTTTATAAAAAAAATATCTTGTTGTTATTAGGTAAAAATATCAAAGTATTTAGTACTACATTTAAAAAAAATAGTTTATATCTATTTCGGCGTGCGCCATGGTTAGAACTTTGTTTAAACCTACATTTACTCAGCTATATATATACTGCCTTAGAATAGATGCATCACACAATGCATCTTGTTATTTACTCGAATATCCTAATTTATTTATTTAATTAACATTGCACAAGGTTAACAAATTATAAATTTAAAACTTTTACAATGATGAAAAAAATAGAACAATTTAATATTAAAAGCAGTAGAAAAATATGGCAAGGAAGTCAAATGAGTAAGCTCCGACGAACTCTACTTAAAACATAAAAAATAGTATTCGTCGAAACTTTTTTTTTCTGTTCTTACTCTGATCCAAACCCGCCCTAATTTTTGTGTGTATTGTGTGTTTGGAAATCAAAAAAATGTGTAAATGAATTTTTATCTAAACTATTTTTTATTTCTATTATATCTGGTATATAAAAGATGTTAAGTATACATATGTGAAATACAGATGTCCGCTATATTTCAATAAAATTAAATATTGTCGTGTAAGAACACTGAAGGATTGATATTAAATCAAACTCACCAACATAGTAAGTATAAAAATTTATGTCTTATTTTTTAGTAAATAAAATAAATTCCTTCTATTAATTAAATATAAATAATTAAAACTGCGTTTTAGCAAGCTGTTTGTATTATCCGTTTTAATTAATACACTGCCATTTAATCGTTGATATCTAATAGAATCATCATTTTCTGTATTTCACGATATCATGGATCATTTTCTGTAAATTTTCCAATAACACGCTTGATTGTACTGAATTACTTGGATCGTTATTCTCCTCTGGCTACTTCTTAGAACACTCGTTCGGTTCACCTGTTTTCTCTCGAATACATTTAACCACAAAGTACCTTTTTTAATTAAAAATAAAATGAAGGATAGGGTTATCCATTCCAGTGTATGTTTTACGATGAATGTTAATTCTATATTTAAATAATTCTATAAAATAGAGATTTTTTTTTAATAATTTATTAAAAAACCTATAAACGCAGCGGAATGTTTCAATGTTAGTTTTTAATAATAAACTGGTAAAATGGGTTACATTCAGCTTTTTTTTTTACATTGAGTAAAAATACGTTGAGAGTAATTAAGAAGTTTGGTTTTTGTGAATGTTTCTGCTCTAGAAGTAATCTTGAGAAAGCTTAGAAACTTCATAATTAGTCGAGTTTATTTATAATAGGGTAAAATAGCAACGTATTTAATTCTACACTTTTATCAACTCATAAATATAAAAAAAAACTGTAGAACTAAATACGATTTTTTACCTTATTATAACGGAGTTGTACAACGTAAATGCCAAATCAATTAATCAATTGAAAGAAACCGATATGGCCAATCAGGGAAATCTTTTTAAAAGTTTAATCATAGTTCTGACGATGGCAAAAGCCGAAATAGCTATCAACTCGTAAATATTAAAAAAAACTGTATAACTAAATATGTTGCTATTTTTACCCTATTATAATGGAGTTCTATCAAGTAAATGCCAAATCAATAAATAAATGAGTTTATTTATTTTTGAAACTAAAAAAAATACATTGCAGCCAATTAACAAATCTGTCATGTTTTGAAAAATCTGTCGCTCAATACCACTCAAAAACATTTTTGAAGGAAATGAAAGAAAAATATTTAATTTTCATTAGATACACATAAAGGTGCCGATACCGACCAGTGAAAAATACAGACTTACGAAAATACAAATCAAAATGACGTTGCCAGGACTTTTACCGCGACAGAGACATTCCTTTAACTTATAACATCTTAGTTTTTGTTTGCGTATTTGTTTTCTTCATTCCTCTGATAACTTATGGTGAATAGTTACAAACGTCGTTAATGCAGTCATACGTGATAAATTATGTTGAACATTATCGATATTCGATACGTTGTAATTGCAACAAGAAGTGAACGTATAAAAAAGTTTTATTACGTACTAAAGCAAGAAATAAACGCTAGTGAAGGCAACTTTTGGTTCATTTTAATACGTCTGCGTAAAAAACATTAATATTCCAATGAAGGACGAAATTGCTGGGAGCCACGCTATATTCAGTGGCAATGAGAAAATTTAACAGTCGCTAAAAATATTTTACATCATATAACGCAGCGGGCACACGCATAATCACGCATGCACTTCGAAGTCATTGCTATTGCAATCAAAGAATCATGTAGAAATGCAATCAATATTCTGATCATGTCATTGCTGGGAAATTCAAACTTGTTTCAATAATTATCGGTGCATTCATTTCAAGTGTATGAGTGCTTATATACATGATTGTTTTTTTTTATCACATTTAATGATAGTTCTGAAATTCATTCATTCGATACAGTGAAATTTTATATTTCTGATAAAATGTAATATGATGCAAACTTTTAAATGATTAATTTACACGTCTGAATCTAAAAGTCACCTCTGAAAATGCTGGTGTAGTTTTAACGCGTTCCGGCCGGCCGTATATGCTTTAAGCCACGCCAAACCTTGTGTATTTATTTACTTTACTTGCATTCGACAAAATTTACAAACATTTAAAAATATCATTTTAACGCAGATTAAGCAAGTTGTATTTTAAGCTGATTTTGTTGCTTTGATACGAAATTTGATCGTGGAATCATTAAGTTGTCGAATATTTTTCATATGAAACAAAAAGTTTTGCCTTTTTTATATTTACAATAAAAACTAAATTACTTGTTAGTTAATCAAATAGTTTCCTCTTTGTGTTATTTAAGATTGATAATTCATAAAGTATGGGGTTGTTGAAATATTTAAAAAAAAACAAACGAAATTACTTTTTTATTGATCAAACTATTTTTGTTTATTGAATAAAAAAAACTCTTCTATTAAACTAATATCTCACATTCATAGAACGTGATGTTGGGTGGATTAAAAGTACGTTGCTATCGGCGGATGTAGTAATGAAGATAATAAGACAAATATAGAAATATATTTTCTTGCTGTTATATTTCGTAACCCTATTTAATTGCATTTTTAATAAAAATGCGTCATCAATTTCGATACATCATTGTAGACGTTCTAATAACACACTAGTCCAATACAAGCAACGTGTCAAATGATTTATAATCTGCGTGCAAAAGCCACTTTTTTAACATTCCGTATAAAAGAAATATTATTCTAGCATATGGGATAGTCGAGAAAATATTTTGAACTAAAAATCAGTTGGTATAAAATTAAATTTAATAACTTTGTTATTCCTCTTGTTAT
This sequence comes from Himalopsyche anomala, assembly GCA_031772345.1. Classification (NCBI taxonomy): domain Eukaryota; kingdom Metazoa; phylum Arthropoda; class Insecta; order Trichoptera; family Rhyacophilidae; genus Himalopsyche; species Himalopsyche anomala. The sequence goes on along the minus strand of CM062832.1, from coordinate 10,064,826 downwards.
GTTACAAAATGTGACACGTATTTCGCTTCATAAAGAAGCATCATCAGACATAACATCGCAAGATTTACAAATAATCTCAATATTGATTATAATTCTATTGATTATAATTCTTATTTCATAAATTATAAAATAACAGTTAGGGTTTTGTCTTTTTCTACTGAACGCATGGAAGAAATATAATACAATCAATGATAGTACTAATTACAAACTACTTAAATTAGGTACGGTAAATACCAATCGAAATCAATTCAACAATTGTGATCCACCTTTCTTATTAAAACTGTGATTTACTTATATTCAAAAAATAAAACACTCATTTGTGGTAATTCCATTTTTATTCCACATATAAAAATATAATAGAACAAATGACTGTTTTATTTTTTGCATGTAGTACCTTTCCACCAAGTAATGAAATCTTAAATGATACTAACTAATATTTCCATTATATTAATTACTATTAAATTCCAAAAACTCTTTATTCTTAACCCTTTATTTTACTATTAACCAAGCGTAAGTGCAAGTTGATCCGTATGCCGAAAAGAGAAACCAGTATTTTAAGATTTCGACTAAAGGTGCTTGGTGGAATTTCAATATTAAATTTGAATCGTTCAAATTATGTAAATTCACACAGATTTTGTCACTAACGACCCGGGTTTCGCCTTTCGGCATCTTCAGGCGTTGAAGTGCACGGATGAACTTGAACTGTAAGCACATTGTTGAAACCAATATTGTTAGTGACAACGTGTAGGAGTGTACAAAAATGTATCGATTCCACCTAGCAACTTCAGTCGAAATCTTTAATTGTATATGCTTTATATTATGCTATAGTTGTCTCTTTAAATTCTATACAGTTGGCAAAATTGTAATATTGGGTACTAGGGGGAGTCGGTCAGGGTATCTCTGTTTATTTATCAAAGTGTATTAAGGAATGATATATCCTATATCCCACACCGTTGAAAATAAGTGCATTAAAATCGAAATACCTCACAATCATATTATGGGACGGGAGGCGGTGAGACTGAAGATGTGTTTTAGTATGGCGCCGGCGTTTATCATAGGTGAGTCAGCAGCTCTCGTCCCAACCGCTCTCTAGTTAAACACCTTCGCATAGGGCCTAATGAAAGCGTTTCCGCAGCACTTAGATCGGCCGCTCGGCACTCATCATCACACAGTCCGAGGAGATATCATCAGCTCGTCGGCACTTGTGGGTCGATTGCTGAAGGGCGCCGACACACCGTCATCTTGGCGGACCCTTGCAGTGCATGCTACTAATTCAGGTGCCGGTCGGCCGAAAGGCGACTTTTGTATCAAAGAATTTCACGCCTGTAAAATTATAGATTATGAAAAATAAATGTAAAAACATGAATTCTAAAAATTCTTGACTTTATTTATCATTCTGCACACTGTAGTGCATGCAACCAAGTCTTGAGAAATTTCTTCTCGGGATATCCCTGGCAAAATTTTGAACACGATTAACGTTGTTACGCTACGAAATACTCCCTGTAAAAAGGGTGTGAGGCCGTAGCAGGTGGTGGTGGGTTTAACATTGAGTACCCTAGGAAATTTAAAAAATCTTGACTTTGAACAGTATCACTTTTAAGGTGTTCACTGTCAATACTTGGTAGAATGGGATTATAATAAAAATAATAAAAGATTTTTAGTACTTTTTCCACTTAAAATTTATATGATCAGGACCGGTTACGCTCCTCGCGAGAATTATCAACTGATAAGAAAAATAAATTAAGCAGTGCTATTTATACAAGTTAAATTGAAATAAAACCTTTATACAGTATATTTATCACTATCAAAAAATTAACATTGCTATTACTGTGGGTGTTTCTTTGTATTGTCATTCACGACTCGTGTTTTGTCATTCGCCATCACCAGTGCTTCAGTGACACAAATTAACAGAAACTGACTTATGTTAAGTGTATATAGGATAGATACAACGTGGAAAATATGGTCTTCTAATAGAGGTATCTCATCAGAAGTTTTTTCTGAAAGATCTGTTTGTTACTCATTTTTTTAACTTCTCCTTTTCGAAGAGAGTAACGATATAAGGGTCGATAATAATACTAGTTAACTAATTGCACTCACTACGCTTCGTTATTTTAGTTTGTTTGAATTGTTATTTCGTACATAATATGTATCTAACATGAATAAAATGATTTTATGATGATGTATTGATGAATGTGTGCTTATTAAAAATAGTATAAAAGTTACAGAGACAGCATGTAAAGAATTGAAAAACACATCAGTGTATTGTGTATACATTTTTTTACTCAGGAATTTGGTACATTATCTTTTTAATTTTTTTATAAAAAAAATCTTTTGCGTTATGGATTTAACTCTTAATTTTCACGGCCTGAGAAATATTTTGTAATTTAAAAAAATCGGCTTAATCAGTTAACAAGCGTGACAGAAACGATGTCAAAATTAGAAACCAACGGAATTAAATACAAACATTAAAATACTTCATTGTTGTTTTGGGAATGAAACAAAACAATACATAATGCTTTTTGTACGCGTTAGAAAATCCTAGCTACCGAAATAATGGTTTCCTCAGTCAAATGAATGACGAAAGTCACTCAACGGCGATCCGCTCTGCCAGGCTCGCTTTTTTGTCCTCCACCAGGCCGGATGTCCCAAGTGTTTTAGAACTCCTCCGAGATATCGGTTCGGGACGTTTCTGGTGATTGGCCACTTTAAGCCCTGAGTGTGGAGAGTTATGGCCATAGCTGAATGAATATGTTATAGGACTTAATTCATTAAAATTAAAAAAAAAATATATCGGTGTTTGATAGTATCACTGTTGTTATTTGAGAGATTTTAGATTAAAAAAACTGTACTTTTTTTTTTCTCAAATTTTGGAAAATATTTTCTTAATTTAGTTAAATCATCCTTATTGAGAACATATCGAATCTATATTAAAATAAATTCTAATAAAATTTCATGTGTAATTTTAAGCCTAGTGGAAATAATAAATTATCTGATGGAAATTGAGTTACTTGAATGCCTGAAAATGTTGAAAGACAAAATCCGCTTTATGAGCAACAAAACATATAGAATTTTGAAAAAAATGTAATAATTGTAAAACGCATTTATATTGGAAGCGTCTTCAGTCGATATTTTAAATTATGAAGAAATCACTCTTATGACAATAAACTTTCACCTGAAAGATGAATCTTTATACCTACATATCGAGACAAACAACGTAACGCAGCGCCTTCCAACCTGGTAGGCGCCAAAACTTTTAAAAAAATCACACCATAGTATGTATCTACAACAGTGATGCACAACCTTTACCTTCTAGCGGGTCGCACAAAACAAATTATCGGGCCGCAAAGAAATAAATGATTTAAAGTACGCTCAATCCTTTTTTATTCAGAACATATGTACGTTCTATGTAAAACAGCCTTAAAACCGTGTAAAAAAGTTTAAGTGAATTAACATAAATGAGTAATAGGTTCCATTATATTATTTTGACCGTGTTATGTCGAAAATAAATAAGTCATGCAAAAAAAGGATTATGAGTACTTGGTTATTAAAAATCGTTTCATTGTGAAATATTTATTTATCATTTAAACTCAATTCATAAGTTTGTAACGCTTGAAGGTTTTGCGTGTCATCCTTGTGCAGGGGCCATGCTAATCTTCTCTGTATCGTTCCAATTTTAGTATATGTACTGCCGAAGCAAGTAGATCCTGGCAGGATCGCCATGTAACGCTTGGAGGGGACACCCGGGGTGTCCCCTCCATGTAACGCTCGCCTTTCTAACTCAGGTTCAATAAAACGCTCTTGTTGGGTTGACTTCTGACTCTGAAGTAACTACTACTGACTTTCTTTATTGATTTTCCCAATTATTTATACTAATTTCTTAAATGCTACGTTAACAAAATTCTATATTTTAATTCTATTGTGCTTTCATAATTCGAGGTGTCGTCATTAACAATAGCATCTATCGATATTCAAAATTGTTCACACAGCATAATTTATAGGTCACTCGTGCAGTCATGCTGACTGCGTTTTGCAAAACATTGCACAGCGACAGCTGACATACATTCTTTATATTTATTTATATGGCCACCGTCACACCTCCCCTCTTAACGAAAAAGGAGGAATTTAATTATGGTTAAATTCCTTCTTTCTTTACATAATTTTATTCTTATCATTATATATATATATATTTTTTTTATCTTACACATAATCATTATCATATATCAACTTTATTTTTCTTATTTCTCCTATCGTTCTAATTGGGTGATCAGTCCTTTAATTCTATTCTTAATTTTCTAAAGCTTCATAAATGATTTTATTCTATTTTTGTGTATTATTATTTTCTTTCCGTTCTTCTTCACCGTACAGTTCACTCCTTTATCCTCTACTACCTCGTATGGTCCTATGTACACTGGATCCATCTTCTTTCTACCTTCATTCGAAAAAAAACATGTTTGAGAAAAAGATTTAAGGGCCGCCACAAAATTGAAAAAGGTCCGCGTTTTGTGCATCATTGATCTACAATAAGTAAAACTTCATATTGTAACGTACAGAGTGGAACATTAAAAAATACACTCTTTGCAAACGGTCCGTTTCGGTAATGCACAAAACGTTTATTAATTACTATATTTATTAAAAAATAGAATGATGGGAAGGCACGGCAAATTTCCTTTTTATTTTGGGGAAGCGCAGTGGCATAAAAGTTGGCAACCGCTGACGTAACTATTGTTACTTAAATTCGAAAAATTACAGGAGAGATGTTTAAAGAGACAGACACTTTGTGTTTCTGTCAACTTATATATATAGTATTTGTATGGTAGGCGCAAAATATCTGTTTTGTTAGGTAATTTTATGGGAAAAAAAATATTTGCGTAGTCACAATTATAATATGCTGAAAGTTTTATAAATGTATCTACTTTTTTTATACTTATATTACTGATGATAAAAACACAAAATTACACAGTACAAATAATATATTTTCATTTATTTATATTTGTAAATCTGTCCACCATTACTGTTATCACGGGCTGGAAACCCCTGATTTAAGGTATGTTATTATACCGCATCTAATTGATATTTTCCTAAAATACCACTTGGCTTACTTTACTTCTCAGGGGCTCATATCAAAATGCAAGATTAACCCAATTATTTCCAATGTACACGATGGATACAAAATCGTTTAGTGTATAGCTCGATAATAGACGATCGGTCATTGTGGTCCGGCAGACCCTCCTTTGGTTCTAGTCTGGTATGGGATTTGTTTTGGTGCATTGAAGCGTGACGGAGGTGCAGGTGCTTCTCGGCAGCGACATTGCGTTAGTATTTCTTCGCTTCACAGTTTTATGCTGGCTCTTCATGCATTCCACAATGTACAGTAGTCTTCCCGCAGTGTACTTGTAAGAGATGCCACTACCTTTAGTAAACGAAGAAATGTTTTATAGTATCTTGCCGTATGTTCTGTTATTTACGATCATAAAATCTTAGATTTAATTTTTCTACCTACAGATTTTGAAAATGTTATTTTACTGCATTTTAGAATTACATATTTGAATTGAAGATAAAATATACATAATTAAACTAATATTTATTTTAGGTTAAATAAATTTATTTTTAACTTTACTTTAAAATCAGATACAAGTTTATCGCAGTACAAATTACCTCTATCGCATTTAATAAAAACACGTCTCAATATGTATTTTCCAATTAAAATGTGTATTTTATTTTAAACTAAGAAAAAGTTTGTCGTTAATCTTTAAAAAAAAGATTAAAAATACTAAATCAATATCAATTACATAAAATCACACAAAAAATCATTCAATCTAATGTTTTTTTTTGCCAAAACAGCAATAGTTTACCATAAGAATACATCCTTGTATATTTCAAATCGCCTTGTAATATTTTAATGGACTTTATTTTTCCAAGCAAAGTTCCGATAAAATTGTATCTGAATTGTTTTATTACGTCAATTACGTTTATTGATTTTTTTCCTTTAACAATCAATTTGGTATTCAAGGTTTTCGTGCATAGCAATATTTCAATGTTCACGTTTTACTTTTAAAGGGCATAGGATAATTACTTACAGCCTGGAGACGATGGTATTTAAACGGAATTTGTACAAATATATGTTTAAGCAGTATTTCCTAAATCATTACGTGAACATTAAATGTAAACTTTAGATATATGATTACAGTTTATACGTATTTTGAATTGAATATAATGAAACATAAATATTTGTTTGTTTAGTTTTCAAGTTAATTTATGGAATTTATCTCTTATACGTAAGTTAACATAGTAATAAAAATACTTTTTGTCTATCGACATTATTGTATAAGTTTTAATTTCCCTTATCAACGAAAGCTTTATGATGAAATGTTAAATTCTCTGATATTTCACAATCACGATTCAAAGTTCTCAACTTTTCAAATAACAATTTTTTAATTTTATATCTATTTTATTTTGTTATTAATTGTCTAATAGTAATATTGATGCAAATGTGTTTTCACACTTAATTCTTTTATAACGGGGTAGATACATCCCACAAAAAAAACCGTGTAAAAAAGTAATAGAATTTTGGTTTTGAATAGAAGGTCGGTTTCCTGAATTTTAATAAACCGTGTTATTTAAAAAAATAACAACATTGTGTTATTGAAAAACGCGTAAGAAAGTTTCTAACGAAATCCCAATCAGTAAATTACAACAACTTTTGTTCAAAATATGTATTTTAATTGAGAAACAATAAAAGTCATCGTTACTTGATTATATACGGGGAATTTTTATGAAAGTTTGAACATAAATCGTTTGTATCGCTAGAAATTTCAGACACATCTAATGTTTTAAGATCTGATGAAATCTTTTGTTTGTTACTACTGTCTTGCGTTGCTTAATTTCTTGTTATTAAGAAATCTGTTATCCGCTTCGGTGTTTTCTGTTTATGGAAATCGTGTTGAAGCAAATAGTTCCTGTAAAAAATATGGTATTCGTTCTTTTTAGAGGACCGTGTTATAATATAAACAAAACAGTCCAAAACAAGATTGAGTGTATTCTTACTTCAACTAAATATCTTGATTTTCAATGATATTGCTATAGTTATGACATATGTCACATTTTCTTTTACTAAATTTAGTTTTTTTTTTATTAAAATTAAAGCTTATTTTACTCTCAACACATTTATCAAACAAGAGTTACCTAAATTTGAATCGTTCAAATTATGTACATTTTCACAGATTTTGTCACTAACGACCCGGGTTTCGCCTTTTGGCATCTTCAGGCGTTCAAGTGCACGGATGAACTTGAACTGACACATGTACATAATGTACATAATTTGAACGATTCAAATTTAATATTGAAATTTCACCAAGCACCTTCAGTCGAAATCTTAAATAAAAAGAGTAACCTAGTTGTTCTATTGATAATGCGTTATTATGTGTGTGTTTGTATTAAATAATGATCAAATTTTGTCGTATAACATTTATTTTGTAAATAAACGATAAACACCATTCGCAAGCTTAAACATGCTTGACTTAATAAATCTAATCGATGCCTGCGTTAAATTGTAATTGAATAACTAAAAACGGTCAAATTGTATGTTACAATTTTCCGTTGAAAAGTCCCAGAAAACAATTCCAGAAAATTTAAAAGTTTGCCATCAACGTTATTACAATTATTGTATAATGGCTTTTATCACTGAATTATTTTATGGTATCCTCATATTATAATCAGTGAGTGTTTTTCAATGTATAATGTGTAGGAATACCGGAAACGGCAATTCATGTGTCAGGCAAATACAAAGTATAATTGAAACTAGTGCATACTCTTATTGGAGTCACATAGTGTAACGAAAAAAAATATCTCAAAAACCTGTCATGTCAAAGTTTCAGCAGAATTCGTCACACACGGTAGCATGTTTTACGGAATTAAATCCACGCACTGTACTATGATTGTGTGCATGTTTAGTTGCTTTTGCGGCTATGTGGTTACAGTATCCGCTTTCTTGCAACGAATCCGGGTTCAAATTTCTAAATAACACACTATTTATAGATAAATAAACACTTGAAGTAGCAGTCTTAAATAATGTTTTTTGTTGTTAATTAAAATCATTTTTTTAAAATAGATATGAAAGAAGCACCTAATTCTACTTTACACGAATTCAATACTCGTCTCATGAAACGAAATAATTATATTATGAATAAATTCTTTGCTTTTCAAACGAATAAAAAAATGTTTTTATATTATTTCACTAGTTGTGTAACTTATGGCATGCGTTACCCCCTTTGCGAAGCAACTTCTAACCAATGTGCCTGAACACATTATTCCATCCCCGCACAGGCCCCACACATAATTTTTTACTAAACTCACTAAATCTTCCACATCTAGCGTCAGTGAGTAGGTCAGTGAGTATATTCCTACATATTTGCGCAAATTTTTTATTTTGCTAAAAATGTACTGCTCACAAAAGTTGATAGTCCGTACCAATGTTCCCTCGTAAGGCAAGAGGTTAGCTGCGTGAAGGATGCGCGGACCGATCAAATATTAATTGACCAACTGTCTTGTAGTGCGCGCCAACCCGGAATGAGTGCGCGGAAGCTTCCCAACTGCTGCGCGGCCGTGCACGCGCGCAGCTTAGGGGGAAAGTTGGTCCGCACACACAATATAAAAATTAGAGGGAATGTTGCAGTTCTAACTAGTCGCATCTAAGACAAGAAAAGTATTTGAGTTATTATCAATTTAATTTTTTGTACTACCGGTGACTTTTTATACAAGTTGGTTGTTGATTGTCCCACCACCAACCGTTATGTTTATGCAGCCGCTGTTTCTATTAAGCAATAGCAATCATGAAAAGAAACGAATTTCCTCTTCATATACTTGGCGCGAAACAGAGCTGTCTCTTAACCATGCAATATTGTACTTGAAAATATAAAATAAACAAAAATGTGACTTGCTCAGCCATTAAGTTTAAGTGATATTAAGTGTCCTGTGTATCCGTATACTGAGAATCCTCAGTGACAGTAGAGTTTAACCTACTCTGCGTTGAATCTAAAGAGCAATCAAGAATATCCCGTTCCGCATATTATGATGTTGCAAATTTATCGAATGCATCAAAGTTGGCATTGGTTAAACTTGAGACCAGGTCAGCGTGGTCTCTTGGGCTGTATGAGAGGGGACCACAGATAACAGTTCTGTTCGTTCGGTATTCAGTATTTTTATACTACATAATATGTTAAATGATTAAAAAAATGGAACAATGATAGAATAACATCTAATATACCTTTATTTATTAAAACCACTCGCCGCCAATGGTTAAAAATGCGTGATGGAAATATTGGTAATGCAATAGCATGTATGTTAATAACCACAATACAGTGATAAAATCTTTACATTAACTAAAACCTAATTATTCCAACAACCGTGAAAATCTACGATCACATTGCTGGAAGTTTATTCGGTGTTCAGCGTTTTATCGGTGGAGCGATTCCGTCACCTCTTCAGTGCTGTCCGGTATCTGAATTAATTAACGATTAACATGTATTTGTCCCAATCTGAGGGCCGCATCTTTCTCTCGCCTGAAGATTCCTAGTGACAGAGGCGTTCAATGTTTTTAAAAATTAAAAGTGTTTTACTGACATAAAAAATATATTATGATTTTTTTCTGCAATACATGTCGCGTACGTAAAAAAATGTTTATATGACAATAAAAAGAATAACACAATATATTTTTTGGTTTTTAATTTTGATTTGACTGTCAAATTTCACAATCTTGACATAATTATTCTAAATTTGAAGAAACAAAACTCAAAATTTAAAAAAAAAAATGAATGAAAAAAACTTAATTGGCTTGCCTTATCCTTTTCGCCAGTAAAAGCTTTAAACTCAGTGATGCATTTATTTCTTATATAAACACGAAACATTCATTTGCCAAGCGTCAGTTCAAGTTCATCTGTGCACTTGAACGCCTGAAGATGCCGAAAGGCGAAACCCGGGTCATTAGTGACACAATCTGTGTAAATGTACCAAATTTGAACGATTCAAATTTAATATTGATATTTCACCAAGCACCTTCAGTCGAAATCTTAAATTATAGTAAAAATGTTATTTTTCTAAAAAATAACCTTTGAATGCTACTTTGATAATAATATTCTAAAATACTTAATAAATATACAATACTACATTAGACTTTTAAAAGCTTTTTAAGGAGTGATGAAAAAATGTTTGAAGTTTTACCAGTCTATGACAGCTCGATGTCATTTACATAAGTGTGCCTTTAGTGTGATAAATTTTTGATTGAACAAATCGGACCGCAGGACTAGTATTTTTTCAACCCATTGCCGTCTTGCGACTTACGACTAACAAGTTGCTAGTCGCGACTCGATCACAGAGCCATTGTGCTTCGTTTTATGTTATTATTGAGCGTCCACTTATCGGCGTGACGATCTATTATTCTATACCCGCCATTGTAGTATTGACCCGTCCAATGCGGCTGACTGCTCTACTACTCGCTACTACCAACGCATGTTAGCATAACTATAGATTTATCAACATCGCTAAATGTAATCAAAATGTCAAACTGGAATATGACGACTCGGCTAGGCAGTGACAACGCCTGTTCCGCTATACCATCTTGTATTGTATTGTCAAATGTAATAGGTACAAGCTTGCGTAAGTAAATATTATAGTGATAATGATCATTAAAGCTACAGTTATATTGATTTAAAAAAACGACCAACACTCGTTTCACGATATATAAACAAATAATACTTTTCACAAACAACATTTGAAATTCTTCATATGATCCCCTGAGAAGTGAAATAAGTCACGTGGTATTTTAGAATAAATAAGTTATATGCGTTATAATATTCTGAATGTCATAAGATCTTACTAACACTTCCCTTACGGTACTGAAAAAAATGTTTAAACACTTACCGCCGATGGACGGTAAAAACTAGGGCTTATACAAAAACCGACTTTTGAAAACCGGTTCGAAGTCAATAATGTTCGAAAACGCTTACTTACACTTCCCCTACGGTGCTGAAACTACTTCCGATATGTTGCTGGCGCTTAAAGAGCCGAGTGAAAAATCATGTTTAAACACTTACCGCCCTTTGATGGACGGTAAAAACCCATGACGTGTATTTAAAAAAAAAACATGTTTTTAAATTGGTTTCTTAAGTGCCAGCAACATATCGGCCAGCAAGTATTTTTTAGCACCGTTCTATAAGAAGTGTTATATGTATAAGCAATGTGCAATAGTGTTTTCTTTCTCAAATGAAAATAGTCAATCCACAAATACACTTGTAACAAGTAAAGACGTGATTGTACTTTAATTTAAGTCTTATAGAAAAGTTTCACCATATTGCTAATTGGCTCAATTCACTGTCTCGTATTATTATTGATTGTATAGTTGGTCTCTCTAACTATTTTTTCGTTTTATTTAAAGGTTAAATACAAGTATCCATTTTATCGTATCTAAATATTTTTGTTTTTATGTTGAGTTTGTCTGTCTTTAAACAAAATTGGGATCTATATATTTTGTCTTAGGGCTCTTTTTTCAATACCATGTTTATTTTATACCTATCGGTTTTTGCTGTCCTTTTTTTGCTTAATATTTGACGTACTAAAAACATGAGCAAAGTTGATGACTATAAATGATCATTACAACGAAATATAAAGATATTCTTACAGATACATAGTGAGTAAACTAAAGATACTTTTTTTTTTTTAGAACTATTTACATAAAGTCAATAACTTATAACCATTTTTATCATCCATAAATAAGTTTGTTTTAATTTAAGAAACTTTGCGACAGTTAACTTTAGGATATTCTCAAGTTATTTTCAGTTAAAGAAAAGCTATAAAAAATATCTATACCTGATACAAAAATGTTCGGAAATTCACTTTTGACTATTCTAAGATCAATTTTATTTAAAAGATGTAGGTTTTCGTATAATAGAATGTAAAAAAAAGTATTTTATTTCATTATTTTAACAATCGTAAAATGCAATTGCAACGTTTTTTCCATATCCGCTCCCTAGTCGGACCATATGACCACCACATAATTCCTCCAAGATTCTCTGTCCCCCGCCAGTCTTCTTGCTTTCTCCCATGTCATTCCAGCGTCCCGTACTCCGCCGAGTACACCCTATAGAAGGTCATCAGTGGCCTTCCACGACGGCGGTAGAAGTAGTATCCATCCGGTTGGTAGAAAAGATAAGCAGAATTCAGGCTTTCTTAAGGCATCCGCAGCACATGTCCATGCCAGGTCCATCGTCGTTTTTTCACTATGGTCGTAATTAACGGGTGCTTAGTTCGTTCCCTTGTCTGCGTGTTTCTGACAAAGTCAAACCACCGCCCTCCCAGTATTTGGCGCAGGGATCTGTTTTCAAAACAAACTATACGTTTACTCTGTGCTTTTGTAAGGTGCCATGACTCGCAACCGCAAAGAACCACTGACAGAATGCATGCGAACACGAGGCACTAGGTTTTGACTGAGTACAGCCGTGATGAGTTCTAGACTTTGCGCAGTGAATTGAAAGTTGGTCCAGCTATCTCCAATCGGATTGCGAGCTCTTTCATTAAAATTGCAACGTTAACATAGTTTTGTTATCAACATAGCATAACATTTCTTGTTTCGACCTTTTATATGTACTTGTTGATTGATATGTTTATTAAATATTACTTTGTTTTTTGAATTTGTTCATGTTGTTTTGTTGCATCGTCACGGTAAAGTTAACCGTTCTGTAATTCTAGAATTGATTCTTTGGTTGAAGTTTAATCGGTTATTCGGAAGACTAAATCTGGAAGCGTTCGGAATGCAAAAATTGACAGGGCAATAAACAATATTGTGAACTTTCTTTTCAGATAGTCACGCTTTTGAAATAGAGTAATTGTGTCAGCATCCGAAGCGTTAGGTCTGCTTAATCAGCTGCCCCGTCTGAGCCGGCCCTCCGGTATCCGTGTTTAGATTTGTAGAATGAAGCAAGATCGAGGTTGCGATATGGACGCCCCGATGTGGGACGCGGGATCATTGTTTTCATTCCAAGACGATGTAGATGTGCCGTGTTATAGCTCTTGTTCTTGTTAAACTTGCGTCGTCGTGTCTTAGCCATTCGGCGTTAGAATAACTTCATTATTGGCTACACAATCTAAGATCACATAGTGGAATAGGTGGAATCCGTATATTATCATTAACACCACACAATAAAAAAAACGCAAAGCTTATTTTAACGTCTGTCTGAAGTAAACTATATATTGTGCCAACAAAATAAGACGATGCTTAATAGATTTTATACGATGATTCTTCCGTACAAGATTCTCCCTAAAACAAATTTTACGTACAAAATTCCAAACATTGTAATATTCTAGAATCGACATCGTTACCACACAAACATATTATTTAATATTTTGCTTGCTCCTAACCTGAAAAAGTATTTACTACCATAAACCTAAGACGCTTAACATCCAAAATAAAACCAATTTTAATATTTTTTTGATAATAAATGTTCGGAATATTCTATGATTGGTTTTCTATGTACGGGAGTGTCTGTGCACGAAAGAATCTTCCACGGAAAATTGGTTAACGAAGTATTCTGCACGGATAATTCGTATTCGGAAAAAACTTGTAAAGAAGAATCTTTTCACCATTTAATACACGCTAGTAACAGCAATTAAGGTTTTTCATCCGCTTTTTTATTATTACAGTAATATAAAAGGCAGGAATTTCTTAACTAATTGAGGTGGTTGAGTCCTTCAATCTTCAATCTTAGTACTGAACACTGGTTTTATATTTCTGCTGCCTTCGTACACTGAATATGCTTCTTTCAGAGATATCCTGTTTTCTATTTTTCATACTTTGATTTAAACATTGATTTTAATCATTTTTTTGGATATTTAATTTATGGAGCTTTAAGTCCTTAGGCGCATTAGCATCAAAGTTATTCGAGTCTCATTCGTTAATCGAATAAGTGTTTTTTAAGAGCTTATTTTATTGTGTTTTTCATAAAAGTCGTAATATAAATCATTTTTTCATACGTACACTTAACACACTTCTCTTTCTTAAGCCTTTTTGAACAAGAGGGATATATTGTAAACAGAAATGCTGATATCTGATCATATGTAAGTATATTGATGTATAATTGATGTGTTTTTGAGAAATAAATCTTCCAAGTTTTGTCGATAAATCATGTTAATCAGTTATGCATGTTTTAAATATTTTCACTATCATTTACTTACTTTTTCATAAGAAATATTCAAATTAAACCGATAGCAAAAATAATTATACATGTAAACAAAACATCATTTCTAATTACTACACTTTAATAAGGTAAAAAATAACAAATTATTTAATTCTACTAATATTTATATGATTAATTACTTTGTATTTTTTTTACTTTATAATAACTTGGTTAATGCCAATTTAATCAATTACACTTTAACTCCAAAAACATATTTCAATCGACGCAATGATGCTCAAAGTGAAAATATCGTGTCGGTTTCGTTAATATTTCAATTACTTTATACAATTTACAATCATGCATACCTAAATATATCCATTATTGTATGTGTTACTCACATTATTATAGCATGATTTCCACACCTGAATCTCCTGCATAAATTTATGTTTGAAAATAACACAGCTATTGTTATGCCCTAAGAATATTTGTGAAATTGTTCATCTTCTTCATACTTCTTTTAACGAATAATGCGTACGTGCTGTTGCAAATATTTCTGCTGAGCCTTTTATCAGATGTGAGTCACTCATCTGTCATGTTTAGAACGATGAGTTATGTGCGGGGAATTTAATCGAAGAATTTTTCCGAGAACGGCTCATAAATTTTTATATTATACAGTATACACGATCCATCCTTTGGTAATGTTATCGTTTATTAATTTGGAACATTTTTGTTTTCAGACAAAAGACAAAAAAGTAATTAAATCAATTGGCTAGCTTTGCTAAAACAATCATGAGTTATTTGTTAAATTCTACCGAGGAGATCGATTCAAAACTGTAAGCATTTATAATTTCAGGTCAGCACAATTTATTAACTTGGTTTATTGATTTTTTTTCTCATGTGGATCATATGGTCTCCTAATGGAATTATCTCCGAATTTTTCCACGAGAACTGCTTGTTACCCAGTTACTTAACCCCTTTTATTTTCGAAGACAGTAAGGATAGAAAAAAATGGGTTAAGACAGGATTAGTGATAAGTTATTCGCTCTCGATACGCCCCATTATTTTAGAATTGAAATGGTTGGATAATATTTGAATATATAATAAACATCCATGCCTTCGCATAGAAATCGATAAATCGATTGAAAAAAAATGCTTTTCGGACTGGGATTTGAACCCGCGAGACCTGGCACGAAAGCCGACGACTTTGACCACTGTGTCGTAGATCTGACAAAGAAATAATTGACATGCACAGAGAAAGATTTGATCCCATTTTTTCAAAAAATAGCTGTATATTAAAAAAATATATTATTATAATACCGATGAACACATTTTTAAAGTTGCCTTAACACATTAATCATTATATTTAGTATCTGTAATATAAGGTTTTTATCCAATATTTTTCGACGTTGCATAATATTGTTGGTTCGTCCGTGTATTTCTGCAGCACGTTTGTCATTTTTGCATCTTCAACGAGTGTAATAAACCGATCAAAAAGTTTTTGACCACCTTCTCGCATGACAGACTTTGACTCGACTATAATATCGTCAACGTTCTAGCAGAAGTTGGTAAGTAATAAATTTGAGAAAATGAGTTAAGTCCATGAGATTCCTGAATATATTGTTTTTATTTAGAATAACTCAGTTGGTGCATTTATTGTGCCAATTTTTTATCAGTAGTTATAATTAAAGCGCAATTAATTCTGACTATTGATTCCTAAACGTTTTGGTTTTTGTCAGATATGCATACATGCATCTATGTATATTTTGATAGTTTAATTATCAATGTAACATAACACATCGAGTCTAGACCAGTGTTCTGTGGAACATAGTTTGGGAAGCTCTGCTTTAATCAATGTCAAAAAAAATCATTTGCTGTTTTTAGTACTTTAAATTTTTTACTTAACAACTTTTGTCAGCACGGTAATTATATCTGTGTTCGAAAATAATATGGATTAAGTCTTAAAATAGCAATTTTCAGGAGAGTCAAAACATGATCTGCATTTCTATAAACATATATGTGAAATGTGATGCTTCATCGTGAAATTTTCTATCCTGGCAACACTGATTTAAATGGTCCTTTTACTCTTATAAGTATATATGCATTTTAGGTATTATGGCATATTCAATTTTTCCAAGTAAATAATAAATGACAGTTTCAAAGAATTATTAAGTGTTGTGATATAACACCTTGAATGAATTGTTATTATTTTTCTAATGGTGAATTACTGCTGATTTACTCTAAAAAGTGAGATATAAAATTATTAACATAACCTACACTAGCCATAAATTATAACTGTGCTAGAAAATCGAAACATTCATAAAATATCACACATCGTTAGATATCAATCCATCATTCTATACACTAAAAATATTAAGGTCTGATGACATGTGTATGTTAATATTCATTGTGGTTTTTGCTAGCAATTTGTTTCATTGAAATACACATCTTTCGCATTGATATAAGACGATTTTTATATTCAATTTATTAAAACTTACTTACACTTATGTATAATGTATCTATCTATTACGCTTTCATACTCACGAGTTTCACGCAGGTGTTATCGGTATTGTAATGAAGTGTAAACCCAGTCTTCGAACCAATTACCTTTTACATCTTAAAGTGCAAGAATTTGCGATTGTTAGTGCACCCACAGGAAACGTTGATTGGTTCGCAGCCTAACTAACTAACATTTTCTTCGTAGTTATTCAATATAATGTACTTTCATTCTTCGATGGTAATTGAAAGTTTCCATCTGTCAGATATCTAATGAGAGTGATATTCTAGTCACTGGTAGATGGTTCGTATAAATTACTTGTACGTTTGGTATTTTACGATACATTTAAATACTAATGATTATTATGTGCAACTTATCAAATAAGGCTTGGTGTCTATACCAGGGTGGTGAAGTCTCAACAAGTGACAACTCCGACTCTAGCCTTAAATAAAAAACCGACTCCGAATTGATTTTTTCAAATATTTCTGTTTAACTAATATATCAGTCTACCAATCAGATCATTCTTGTTACTATAATAATTCTAGTTGATTTCACCAATCAATATAATGAATAGATTCATATATTTTTAATAACTTTATATGATATTTATATTGTTATTTCGTGTGGAGTTTCGAAACCGGATTTGTTGACACAGAAAGAATGCCGTTTTAAAACAATGCGTTATCTTTTGCGGATAGGCGTTATCAACGGGGCATAACAACGATTGTTTCAATCATTTTTAACGTTTTACTTTATCACGGTATTTGGTCTAAACAAAAAAGCTTGCATAAATGCATGACTCCATTTAACCTTCATCAATACTTGCCCGAGCTTACAATCTTCACCATATCACACTGAAGAAAATTGTAATATTTGTCCTTTTTAAAGAGCATTTAAAAAAACATTTTAGGCAAGAATCGGTTGTTATGTACGTTGTCAACCTCTCTTTGTAGATAGTGTAATAAATGATTTAAAAAAAAAATCTTTAAAAATGATTACTTGTAAGTTTATCGCTTACACCATTTCCTGTTTTTAGGATTAGATGAGAAAGAATGTTATCATTCATTTGAAACACAATTATTTGGTTCAATGTAGGATAATGTCTTATTGGGTATTCGAGCCCGCCGTCACGCGATCTAATAAGACGAATGTGTATTGAAAATGTTTTTTCATAGATTTATTCCGTTCGTGTTATCAAACATGATGCTTAGTAAATTTGGTCTTGTCTTTGTTAAAACATTTTAATAATAATAAATATTCCTCATTATGTAATACAACAACAGACCGAGTAGTCATTTCAAAGCACCTTTTCTTTTCAGGGTAACTAACAGCCGAGTGCATCGCAGTTATTTTCTGCCATAATTGGATATAAGTCGCCAGTTCTAACCTCTTAGAAGAAACTGGCTCAAAAAGTAGTTCTTTAGCTCTTTTCCGCTTATTTTACGGTTGTTCTTCCAATGGCTGTGAGTGCCGCGAATAAAAAGTATAGCGATTAAGTGTATTGCGATGCGGTATTTAAAAAAGGTGTTTCCAATGAGCATTAATTAAAGTCAATAATTTTCTCTAATGTTTTGATTGTCACTCTGCGGGTCATTTGTTAAATGCTCAACTCTATTAAATGTACTATTTTTCCTTTTTTTCTTAATCTGTTGAAACACCGTTCCGTTGTCGATGTTGTGCGCAAAATTTTGAAACTGTCTTTTCACACTAAAATATAACGTTTTTTTAAAACGATTAAATGTTTCATTTATTTTTCCCGTTATTGTGCACAAATTTAATGGCTATTATTTCATAATCCCGTATTGCAAAACATGCCTCGATTTTCCGTCTAACAAGGATGTTAACTTGTAAAGTTATAAGTCCAGGATGACATTTAGTCGTAATTTCTTATGAAGTATGTTAATTTTGCTTGTAGCACGGGATGGAACCGGCTATTGCATCGGTGGTAAGCTCTTCGCTTGACAAGAATCGATGGTATATACCTTTTATTATCCAAGTGGCAGTGTCGACTTGCAAATAAACCATACTAATAGTGAACTGCCTCGACTGAAGGTAAAGTAAGAATTTACTCGTCTGGTCCTTTCTTTAAAAATCCGATCTTTTTTAGAAATATGACCTTGAACTACAGATAAATTCTAGTACTAATCGTTGGCATTTTTTAAATATATATACTTCAGTTTTTTTATTTTTAACTGTCGTATATCAATTATAGGACTGGTTATTATAACGTAGTCTTCTCTGTACATAGTGAGTGAGTAGTAAAATAGTACGAAAACAAAAATGCAATTCTACAATTATAACCAAGAAATGCAATTACAATTTTAAAAAGTATCGTTATTTTGATTCTTATGACGTCGTAAATTTGGAAATTTTACTTTCAGTAAATTTTCTTATGTCTTCTTTGTTTTTCAAAAAACTCTTTCTCTCAACACAAAGCAGAACAATGTCATCCCAAAAAAAATCTTAACATATAATTACTCTATTTGTGGTTTTTTTGTTAGGACTTTTTTATAGTGACTAATAATTACGTACCTAATTTAAAAAAAAAAAATTGAAATGTTATGAAAAATCTTCATGTGTAGTATTATATTTAAACGAGTTATTATTTTAACATACTTTTAATGTGCAGCCATAAGACATAAGTAAAATGGATGTGAAAACAATAAATTGTTTTAATTTTTTTTTTAATTATCACAATAATTTTAACATTCTTGAAACGTTTCATTAAAAAGTATAGCAATGTAATAATGATAAGTAATTTATCTGCGCATTTATACTGAACTTGCACAAAGTTTTATATACATTTTAAAAGATGACATTAATTGATGTTAAAATTGTTGTTTATAATTTTATTTGGATTGATAATACGCTCAATATTTTCTTACAAATAAAGTAAGCGGTTCATTCTAATCAGTATAAGATTACGTGATGCAGATTTAAAATCAGCTACCGAGCGAAAGCATCCTTGGCTTAATCTCGTTAGTCGGCTCAAACTGTAAAGCTGTATCTTGTTACTAAACTTTCCACTTTAATTTGTTTCAAAAGCTGATGCTGAAACTGGCGCAAATCACATTGAACATCTATGAACTTCCGTATTTTTTAAAATGGTTTTTAACATATTCTAATACTTGGCATTTACAGCGGGTGCTTTGATTCACTTTAAGTATCAAATATTTAGGAGTAAGGACGACGCTGCAGGCTTAAAGTTTTCTTTGAATACTAGCCGATGTCTGTATAGCCTGTACGTATTCTAAACACGCGTCTATCAACTGTTTGCCAATGCTTCGCTTCGCCTGGTGCTCGGTCAGCCGTTTTGAGCAGCCGCTACCCAGTTTGTAGACAACTTACCGCACCACTGGGCCGCTATCCCTATACATTACTGCTTTTCCAGAGACTTCTGCAATGATTCCCAACTGTGGAATAGATAACCATAATTCACGTTCTATTATTGAATGCGGTGTAAGCAATCGCACATATTATCTTCGATAACACATGAAAAAGTAATTTTACTTATTAATACAGTTAAACCCCCATTTACACTATAGTCAAGACCGTGTAATTGGGGGTGTGAATTTCATACAAAACACATTAGGGATTTGGTTTTTTCCGCGGAATACGCAAAACTAAGATTTCCCTTAGTTTTGCAAAAAAAAAATATGGACGAAATTTTTAGTTTTTGTAGTAGACAATATCCCGCACACAGACAGACGCCCAGCTGTGCGTGTATGGCCTGGCACGTGTTGAATACACAGACGCTAGCCAACATTTGACTGTATGCGCGGCACAGACGAATGTCTCTTAGTAACGACAATGGAATGCGACCGTGCAATTGGGGGATTTGCGGCAAATATTTCAAGACAGCGCGTTATTCGGGGTAGTGCAATTGGGGGTTCCACTGTAATGTTCAATCATATATTTCAAGAAACTTCATCTATATGTACTTTGAAGTTAAATTATGTAAAATAAACACACCAGCAGATTTTAAATATTAACGGAAGATTTGACTGATCTATTTTTGCTATGATTATAAGCATTAAAGAAAGCATTTACTATTTTCATATTTTATTGAGTAGAATATAATTATTGTGTGAAGTGTAAGATTTAAAAACTTTCGAAGCAAATAAGTGCATGTTATTTGAATTTTATACTACGATAGTTGATAGATGAAAAAAATATTGAAGTTACTAACCTTCTTGGCTTGATAATGCTATTTTTATAATATAAGTTTTTATTACGTACTGACCTATACGACTTAAGTTCATCATGTGGTAATGGCTGTTGCAGTACTAATTATTATTCATCAGTTGATGCTTGCGAAAAGCGAAACAGGTCTTTATCTTTATTAGAAATGTGGAGTAAATACGAAAAAATGTATATGTTTTAAAAGTGATTTGTTCGTATGTATAAATAAACATAATCTATTGAAATTTAATAATTAAGATACTTATTGATATATATGTCCCATTTTTAATTGATGTTTAAAATGTATGCTTTATAATAACGACATTATGTAAATGTCGATAAGTTGAATTTTGTAATGTAACCTAAATTTTCATATTGTTTCCGATGAATCTAGAGAGCGTATAATATTGTTTATTCTCTTGATTCATATTTATATTTTAACTAGGTAAATGGAGAACCACTGCCAATCCCGATACATTATGGAAATCTGTGTGGCTATCGACAGGCTTCCAATAAGTTTTTTTCTTATCTGGTTTTCTGTTAAGTTAAAGCCAGATTCTTCATGATTGCTAGAATGCTGTTGGCTAGACATGGAAGTTGTTTTATAGTGCGTATTTTCATATAAGATTAGTTGCGATTACCAATCACGAGTAATTGTAGAAGTTTTAAATAATTATTTACTAACACCTAATAAAAGTTAAATTCAAAATAATTTTTCAACTATATATACTTCATAATAAAAGATTTTATTTCTTGAATAAGTTACAAAATCTTACAATTAAAAAATAGTCTACAATAAGAAGATTCTCGAATATGCAAAACGAATATGCAAAACGCATAAATTATTACACAACCAGTGGAATTAAATAGTTGTCAAATTAATTTTTGTTATATAAATAAATTTCCACAAAGTTACCTCTGAATCCATCGAAAATATTATACATGATTATTTTTTCTCAAAAAAACACCATTCCAACCTACACATTTTTTCGGTTTGTACCAGAACAAACTGAGAATAATACCATTATTAAGAATGTCAAACTTTGTTCTGTATTCTATGAAACGTTGTACGACTCGATTGATTTTATTGCCAATAGAAGAGAGCTTCAATATTCGATATAAAACGGAAATTTATAACTTTGTATCAAAAGCTTTGGATTGTTCATAGAAAATGCTTCAAGTATTTATATATTTCGAACCAGTGATTTCAGACGATCACCTGCTTGTCATTATATGTTGTATTATTTTCTTGGTCGTGCGTCTCTTATTTATGAATTTCGTAACTAAAAATAATTAACTCTTAAATTTAAAATGGTGACTGATGGTAATTACAAACATAATTACAATTTCGGAAATTTTTAAAAGTGTGATATTAAATGCTACAAGTTAATAACTTAATGATAATTTTACTGCTTCAAATGCTTCCAAGTAGTATCTTTACTTTAACAAAATCGACAGCCATGAAGATTCTGAAAAAGATTTTGCTTAAAAAACCATATCAATTCTAATAAAAGAAATACAATTTAAAAATACATTTATTATAGAAGAATAGTTAACATATATAGGTTTATGCAATAATTCTTGCCTGATTCAGATCTATTGAATGATCAAATTATTTTTGCAAGTTCCCCTTAATTTTAACCAATGCCTACTGATTATATTAATAAAAACACAATAATCCTTTGTACTTCATTCCACTTTATTTAATATGTCAGGACCGGTTTCGCTCATTACGAGCATCGTCAACTGATAAGAAATATAATTTAACAGTGCTATTTATACAAAAATGAAAAGTTATAAACAACAATTGGCATTGAAAAGAAAATACCAATTACATTAAAAGTGATTCTAAAATAGCACAAAATTAAAATGTTTAACACATCTAACATATAATTAAAAAGTCATCTCAGATTAATAAATTTAATGTAATTGGTATTTTCTTTTCAATGCCAATTGTTGTTTATAACTTTTCATTTTTGTATAAATAGCACTGTTAAATTATATTTCTTATCAGTTGACGATGCTCGTAATGAGCGAAACCGGTCCTGACATATTAAATAAAGTGGAATGAAGTACAAAGGATTATTGTGTTTTTATTAATATAATGCCTTTCCACCAAGTATTGACAGTGAACACCCTAAAAGTAATGCCTACTGATATCAAAATGTTAGTACTTCTTGTTATTGATGCCCATGCACGCTTCTGTATAGGACAGGATTCATATCGATTATAATATCGATATTCATATTGAAGTATGATGGATCAGCTAATTTCAACGTAATCCATTATTATGAATTATAACACTGTTAATGTTTTAGCAAAGCATTTTTATGGCTTCGTCACGCATCGTTATTGACTTATAAGACCCAAGGCGATTGGTACTTCCGATAAAAAACATGTTCACCAGCTATGTTGTGCATAGAATATTTCCAATGTGGAAACTACTATTATTGCATTGAGCATTGATGGGTATGAGCATATTGCAGCCGGTTTAGTCCAACAGCCCCAAGTCTGGGATCAGTTGCCTCAGAGGAAACTGCAAACAACTTTTTATATTGACCCAGGAGGGAAAAAAACCTACTCCAACGTCACTTAGTACTTACTATTCGAATGTGCTTAGTTTTTTAACGAATGGTGATTTGCTATCTTGTTTCTTCTTTGTCTTAATCCCATCATCAGATTTGATCATTATTTCATAACTCCTGGTAATGGTAGTGGTTTCTTAATCAATCAATATGTAAACCTATACCCATGTATCCATATGCCGCCTGTCTAGTCGAGTGGCCAACGTCGTTGGCTTTGGCTACAGAATTCACGGGTTCGAATCCCAGAACAAACAGTTTTATAAATTGTTTTTTCAATAAATTTATGAATTTCTGTTTGAAGGCATGGCTGTATGTGATGCCTTGCGTTCCCTTTTCCCACCCATACTATTGTATGAACGGGGCGTATCGAAAGCGATTAGCTAAATACTAGTCCTGTTCTAGTCTTATCATTCTATTCTTACTCTCTTTGGAAAAAGAGAGGTTGAGCAACTGAGTAAAAAGTAGTTCTCGTAGAAACACTTCTGTTGAGATAAACTCTATTAGCAGTCCATATGATCCACATTGGTAGCGGACATGGTGGAAATAAAAATAAACATATACATTTTAAATCATTCTTATTTGAACTAAAAAAAAACAATTTATTATCAAATAGTGAATATGACTGATAATATTTGTGATCGAAAAGACAAACCATTTTATTTTCATGACTATAATTAAATTTTTAATATTATCTTAGATGGATTCGGTTGTAACTATTAATAATATTTTTCGTATTTTTCTTCTTCCCGTTTTTAGTAATGTTAAATAAAATACCACTCATTACTTTTCATTTGTCATTTGTGAATAACAAGTGTTAACGTATATGTTAAAAATCTGACGGTAAAAGCCAGTATGAAGAAGGTTCTCAAAGAGACGAAACACTTTGCTCATCTTGAGATTTTATCATGTATTTATTCCTAAATACATTTTTCAAATAACAACATGTTTTACCCATTTAGTTTTTATATTTAACCACTGAAATATATAAATGTTAGTATGGCCGATCAATTGAAATAGCTATTTTAATTTTGCGCTCGATCAATTATTATTCAACTTTTTATGAAAATCTATCTAACGTATTTATTTGAAAAGTAAATTTATGTAAGCTATCGCTTTATCTGAACTACCAAGAATGGTGTAATTGAAGAACTCATCCACAGACGAAATAAAAACAATCTGGCTATTAATGTGTGAAACTGTTGTCTTAAAATTCGTTCTGCTTCTTAAACTAAAGAACTCAATTAATTCATTGTTGAGAATTATAATTAGGTATAATTACTGATGAATTAACAAAGTCGGTGGTCGCATTACTTTGAATAAATACTACGAAAATAAAATTCAGTGAAGACGGTTTTTAAATTTAAATTTTATTTTTTCCATTGTATTGTCTGCTTTAATGTTTAAGTATTTTATTTTATATTTATGTTAATATACCCCAGTTTAATACTGTAAGTATTCTACAGACAACATTGGTATCAGCTTACGTATTCATAGAAAAAAGCTTCACTCTCGCTGTTGGAAATGCATCAGTATTCATCGAACCATTAGGTGCGTGCGATTCACATCGACTCGATTCAGAGATTGGTTCGGAATCCATAATAAGAGGATTGTATATGTAAGGACATTTTAATGCATTCCCAGAATCACATTCTTACATCAAAAAATATATATATAACTTAAAAATAATATGAATAGATTATTTAAACTAAATTAGTGTTAGGATCGATGAATCAATTGTTCATTCGTCAATATATTAAGTATCATACACTTACGCAAATGTTTTATTTTTCATACTATCATTAGTACATGCTGTGTAAAAACTTGTTTGATATTTAGTTCTCCAACATGAGAATAATTGTGGTTTATCATTGACGCAGTGAGAGTCGATCTCATGATCTGAAAATAAACTTTATTAGAAAAAAAAATCGTATAGTATTCCTGCCGAATGTATAATATTGAAAAAGACCTTTATAATATGTATTAGAAAAATAGTTAAGATTTCAATGGAAAGCGTTTGATAAAATTTCAATATGAATATGAACCGATCAAATGTCAAACATTTCATTATATTTTATCGATAACGAGCCAGTTTTAAACTTCATGCATCAAAGTGCCTGGATGAACTTGAACTCACGCTTAGTAAGTAGTTTTTGATCGTGTGTATATAAGGAAAACATATTATCACCAAGTTGTAAAGCTATCTAGACAAATATGGATTAATTTTACATTTGACTTGAATTATATTTTGACAATTGACAATTATATTTTTTAAATATTTCATTGACTTAAATATTGTTATAATGAAGAGTTTGTTAGAGAAGTCGATATAATGATCTAATATATTCCATATATGATCAAAACCAGTTTATGTCCAAATAATGAACAACTTGTAATATGTAATTTAAGTGCCCACTATAGTGTTTTCTTACTGACTTCTTTGAAAATTTGTAAAGATAGTTTCTATCAAGTTTTTATTTCTAAAATAAATTCCTTTAAAAATCGTACATACCATATTTATTATAACGAAAACTCTCGTATGCTATCGGCTTAAAATGCGAGACGAAGTAATTGGAATAATAAATACAATTAATCAAATAGAAAATTTCATTCTTACATGATGTTGAAAAAATTCGATTGTTTATCTAGTCGAGCATATGATACCGAAGTAATAAGCACATAATTTTTTTAACTAAAAAAATGTTATTTATCGATACGTTTTTTAGTAATAAATATGTATACACACAATTCCAAATTACCTTCTTTAAAAGTCTCACGCTTTGCATAAAGTCTATAATGCAAACAGACAAAAAGAAATAGTAATCACACGAAGAAATAAAAAAATAATCCGTTCACTTACAGAGTTGATTCAATTAAAATTCTTGATGATGCATTAATTTCCATACAGTGGTTTTATTACCACTTTGCGAAGTCGGATTAGTGTCTGGTGCTTCCAGGACGCTTGTCTCGTTCTGTCAAACTGTTCACAGTGGATAACTTCAGTTTTAAAACCGACTTTGCACCAGTGCTGTTATCTTGATTTCTTCATACAGAATTTTAGTGGGAATTTTCTTAATGCCGTTTTCGATAGTAATTTTAATTAGATAATACCGCATAAACCTAATTATGATTGCTGAAATGACTCAATATAAAAGATTTTATTATATTTTTCTAAACAATACCCATCCCTAACATGGAGCGAATGGACATTAATGATAAATTGTGGTCATCTTTTCGATCAACCCAATTCGATAAGTTAAGATTATTGATGCCTTCGAGTCCTGGTTTTTGAAATTGCGCGAGTAAGAAAAAGATTTTTAATAAAAATCAATTTCTATTCAATTAGTTTAAATTTTATTATTGCCTTGGTAAACTACATATGTTAAAAAATATTCAAAACTACGTTTTTTTACTTTAACATTGATCTGTAAAAAAATCCTTTTGGTGATTGGTGACGACCGCTTTGACTGATAAAATTAAATATTGAGTTCAAAACTGATCTTCAAAAATACACAATGTTAAAAAATACATGGTTAAACGATTCTTTTTTGTTTTTGTTTTCGAACATCTATGTCTCTGTTATTAACGTTTGATTTATGAGTTTTATTGCAATGGCAGACCAAAGTAATTATTCGTTATTTTTTAACATATTATTTTTATACCCGTCTGTCAACTACCTATCAATCCTCGTTGTGTTTGATCAGCCATGAAGTTATCGTGTATGATACGTTTATAAATAAATTCACATGATCTCTCACGAAATTCCTCATCAACCAGACTTTCGACGCCATAACTTTAAATTATATTCTTATAAGTCATCGACAAGTATGGGCCACTGGCCTCAGTTTGTAGCCAGCAGCAGATCTGTTTGCCTGTACCTAAGTAGCTTACGCCAATTGTTGCCAACGTCTCATATAAATAAAACACAGCCACATTTACATATTCAGTTTTTTTATTAGAACATGTTAATTTACGACTATGGACTGATTGATTGAATGTACCTTTATTTTATAGAACTTCATTACAATAAGGAGAAAAAAATATCAAAGAAAATAAATTCTACAAACATTATTTTATATACAGTTGACAACTATTTAAAATAGCTTTTAACTATCTATAAAATAATATTCTTAGAATTGAAATACTTTCACATTTCTTCACCTTATTACGATTAAGAATTTCGTTTAGTTTTCATATAAAAACAATTAGATATAAGCCGAAAAAGAAATCTAAAGAATACATTTTTCATTGTAACTATTTTTTTAATCTACAATGCGAGCATTAACAAAGATAATATGTATATTATGGAACAAAGGTCGGAAAATTAACATTAAAAAAGAATGAAATGATGAAAATAGACTACAGTATATTTAAACAAATTCAGAAAATACGAGGGGTAATTTACGGATTTTTAGATACATGAAAGTATTTTAGCTTAACGCTGTACGGAAAACTCCGATTGATCGAAAATTATTGCATAATATCTTGTATCTATTTTTGTGGCACCTTTCCTGATTTCAATTTTTATCTTTTGATAAAGCTCGTGATAAAAAAAACTGTCTCTGATCTTCATTAAAAATGTAACATAATTGTTATTGTTCAAAGTATTCTTGCGTAACGTTGAACAAAATACTGCTTATGATCGAGAATTATTGCTTTAAATATTAAATACCTTCATATGTAGGCTTCCGTCCCAAATCTCACGGGTTCGAGTCCCAGTACGAATAGCATTTTTTCGATTTATTTATCGATTTTTGTTCGAAGGCATCGGTGTCTAAAAATTCTCTTCCACTCCTTCCGAACCTCAAATAACTAGGCGCAGCGAAAGCGATTGATTAATCACTAGTCCTGTCTTATCATAACCTTACTAATCTCTTTGGAAAAGAGAGGTTGAGCGACTAAGTAACAACCCGTTCTTGCAGAAAATTTTCTATCGACATATCTCCATTAAAAAGCATTATGCTCCACTTTGGGAGAGGACATCGATGATAAAAAAATTATACTAAATATTTGGTACACTTTGCTTAAATTAGTGGATGTTGTAAAAAGTGATACATCTTGCCGAACGTTTGTATGTATTGACCATACCACTCAGGAAATCGCAATTGACGATTGAGAATGGAAACTTAAAAATCAGCAATGGGCTTTTGGTATACTTTGCCACTTTTTAAATTATTCAATCGGACAACACCGACCTGCCGGCCGTGATGCGGTAATCACAATAACGAAAACTCGTTTCGTATAATCACAGCGAGTTAGTTACACAGCTCGATTGGCCTATTAATTGATACCTGTTCGATTACAAACGCCGTGCCAGCCGTTGGATAGTATTATTGTCGCGGCGAGAAGTCTTGTTGCGGACCACTTATCGCCATCTCCCCACCGGAAGACCAATTTTGACGGATGAAGACCGATCGGTCGACCGAATTTATTTTATTACGTATTTATTATACCTCCAATGCAAACAAATGCCTCTGCGGGTAATCGAAAATGGTAGCCATTCGAATATGCGTGTAGAATTAAATCAGTTATCACTGCAATCATTCTCAACACATATATCATAAATCAATAATCATCTTTTGATCTAGCAGACACCCCTTTAATTATAACATCACTATAACGGCCTTATCATTCAGTATGTTATAAAAACAAGTAATTTACCGTACAAAGATTGAAAATGCAAATTTCCGTATTCAATCCATAAGATTAGTCTGATGATACGTGCCTCGATAAAGTACAGTAAAAACCTGTGTATACTTTATAGAAAGAACCAATGTATCTAGTCAAAAACTTCTTAGTATTTCAATCGGTTGGTTAATGTGATATTAGGGTTCAATAAATATTAGGGCATGGCATAATATTACAGGAAAACTTATGTATTGAAGAACAAATTTTAGTTGGATATCACCAAGTGAAATAATTATATTTATGTCCATTTTACGAATTAAATTAATATTTTGAATTAAAATTCCACTCAGATTGTTTTAATTTGACTACTTTGTTAAGCGGTTTGTTTGGGATACTGAAGGGACGATGGAATGACATGGGAGAAAGGAAGAAGACTGGCGGGGGACAGAGAATCTTGTAGGAATCTTGTAGTGGCCATATGCTCCGATTAGGGAGCGGATATGGAAAAAAACTTTTTTAAACTCTTTTTTGCAAAACAATTTATTCTATTGTGCCTATTTTTCTGCAAGGGGCACATTGTAGAATTAAATAAATTACTATTTTTTAATTCGAATATTTAGATGAATTTTTGACATTATTATTGTAAAAAATAAATTTTAAATGTTAATATCGTATACTTAAAACAAGTTTAATTTTCTCACGCGAATTATTTTTCATCATTTAAATATCCTGTGTTTACCGAAGAACTGTACGCGTAATGATTAAATTTGTTGTTAAAAGTCGAGAAAATGATCAGTTTGTTATCTTTATTAGTTTTCATATCTCATCAGTTGTTGATTGTTTATAGGGCGACATTTTATTATAATTGGCAATATCAAGAGACAAGGAAACGTTCTGCTGTGACATTTTCCATCAAAAAGTCCAATAATTATGTGACACAGTGACATGATGGACGAGCGAAAATCAAATAATGTTTTTATATTTTCGGCAGCTGGTGCAAATTAATCTTGAAGCTTTTAAATGACCGTAATTTATAAAGCTAATTAATAAGTGTCATCAGCAGCCTTCGTCCGTTGACATATGACGTAAAAAGTATCTGAGAAATGACAAGTGATTAAAAATAACACCTTTGCGTATTGAAATATAAACAGTTTTATAAGTGTCCGCTATTAAGTCAATTTATAAGATTAATGTTAGCTAGTTTATCGCTTAGTAACACTCTTGCTTTATAATACATTCATTATATTTTACTCACTAATGATTCATAACATTTTAAGATAAATTTCATTTGACTTTTTGTATCTTCAATATATTAAGCAATTTATTTTTAAATAATCCATTGTCAACGTGTAAGTAAACATTGCCATAGTAAAAATAATTTCAGCATGGCCTATATATATGTATATATGCCAAGGTAAGCTTTCATTCTGTTTTTTATATAGTGAAATATCCATCATTTTTAATAGCAAATACTAATTAAGATATCCATTAAGTTAGTAATCATAATTTAAATCCTTCATCCGTATAAAATCTACACACATTACAACTAATTTGTGAACAATTTTAATAATATTTATAACTAATGCAAAATTTATTAAAAAATAAAATGTATTTTTATTATATTACAAATATATTTACTTACTTTTTGTTTATGAAATTTTACATGTGTATACATGAAAAGTATCAATTTCGCTGACATTCTTTTGCTGAGTTTTTTTTCTTCTTTGAATGTTATACCTACTGCATATTATTTGAATCGCAAATCAGCTTTTTTTTTTAAATATACATTAGTTTCTTCGAGTTGTTATGATTATAATTTTTAAAAAATCGTTGTAATTTCAATTTTTAATTCAGTGCACAAAAATATTGCTTCCTCAAATTGAATTTCTCTTGAATAGGCTAGAAATGTAATATAATTATTAAGACTGGCACAAAACGATCACCTTTCTTTATTTTTATGCTTGATTCCATACAATTATTATTGTAACTACATACGTAGTTACATTTCTCGTACTTAAGCGGTTTCATTTTAAAATGCAATAATTATAGGTTACGTCTCGCCTCTCAGTCGGTCACGATTGCCAGTTGATTGAAAAAGAGGATAATTATTGCGGATCGAATCCTTTACCCGAGAAATCATCTGACTTTACACTCCTTTATCGATACATCTAAGAAAATCATTTAAATAGCTTCAATGTATGTGATTCAACTATATGGTATACATTATTTTACAATTCACTTGAGTACAGTCGATAGAGTATGTATGTATATCATTTTGACCGCTTGAAGATCTTTTAAGGAAAGTAAATAACTTTCAGATTATTTCGAGCCAGTGTCAACAACGTTGGCTTTCGTGCCGGATCTCACTTGTTCGAGTCTCAGTATGAACAGTATTTTTTCAATCGATTTATCGATTTCTGTTCGAAAGCATGAGTGTTATTGATGTAAAAAAATCCTCCTAACCTTAGGTGTAGGTAGAGCGATTAGTTAACCACTTATTCTGTTTTAGCTCAATCCCTCTATTCTTACTATCTATCGAAAAAGAGAGGTCGAGCAACTAAGTAACAAACAGTTGTCATAAAAAAAACTTACACGAAAATATCTCCATTATGAGGCTATATGCTTCATATTAGAAGCAAACATGGATTTAAAAAATTCTTTCCAATCATTTTTTTTTTGAAACGTTACCATAATTGGATGGTTATTCGAAAGGTATTGCATAAAAAAAAACGTATTTTAGTATGGTTGATGGTTGAAAAAATTAATCTTGAAATCCCAGGATTACAAAAATGCTCTGTAATTGGATACCTTAGTAGAATTAGTACAAATCAATATTTTATTTTTTTGAATAGTTTGGGAACTATTAATCCTAATTTTTATATTTTGATACGCTGTATGCCTCTTGAATGGAAGCATCCGACAATCTGTTATTAATGATTCAACTGCATCTCTAACTGATCCTATTTTCACCCGGTAGAATAAAAATATCTTCTATATCTACTGTCATCCGAATGCCGGATCCACGTGAGTAGTCTTATGTGCATCAGTTAATCAGAATCTTGTTTCTCACGTCGGCGTCTCCAGATAACCTTTACGGCTGTCATTTTAATTTTAATTCTGACGAAACGGTGGACTTATTTGAACTAATGCATGACATCGTTTTCGAATGACTGACAATTGTCGGCTTAACAACCGTATTCTTTTTAAATGGAATCATGATTGATATTGTATAAGAATCCTGACATTTTTTTTTAAATTTATTATTGTCCGCTCCCAATGTGGAGCATATGGCCTCCTAATGGAGATATCTCAACAAAAGTTTTTATACCCTCTGTTACTCAGTCGCTCAACCTCCCTTATTTTTAAAGAAAGTAGTAGATATAGCTACTACAAGGCTAGTGGTTAACTAATCGCTCCTCGCTACGCCCAGTCGTCAAAGGATCGGAAATGGTGGGATGGACATCACAAACACATATGCCATAGAACTAAAATCGATAAATCAATCGAAAAAAAAAATGTTCGTACTCAGGGACTCGAACCCGTAAGGTCTGGCACGGAAACCTACAACGCTAACCACTGCGACATAGGACCATAGCGAATCATTATTTTTAAAAAAATATATTGTAAATTTTTCTTGGTGTTTTATGGCAATCAATTGGTTCCCATACATTATTTTCAGTAAATTTACGAATCAAATCGATCCATGTCATATCTTACTTCGTTAAAATATGTCGCTTTGTAATTTCACACTGTATTCAATTTAAAATGTTACCAAGAATTTTTATTTTTTACTAACTGTTTATCCTCCTTAGCTATTTGATTTTTTTAAGCCGAGTCTAATTCTAGAATGGAGCTATGTTCGAGGTTCTCGGAAACGCTTTCGCCAAGTCAGCGTTAAAATTACAATACCTAATCAGTGTTATCGTATGCTTTTCGAATTGACCTATGCTCGCTGGAATACCTGCTAACAATGTATCGCAACGAAATATCTTCCCGTTAACACCGTTTAACCGATATCTTTCATCATCATTTATAATATTAACATGTCTGGCTTTAAGACAACATTTAAGAAAAAAAGTTAATCGTATTATTCTATCAAACCTCCAAACCGTCGACCGTTTTGTTAAAATTAAGAAAAACTAACGATTCAATAGGATACAAAATCCTACTGTTTTTCCCCGAAAAAAAAACAAATTTGAATGCATTTAAGCAGATTTCCTTAATGAAAATATTTGGCTTGTATGTAAATAATACTTTTGAATTTTTTTCGATTTCAATGATATTTAAACGAAACGTTGTTCATTAACTATGAGGGTGTTTTTTTTTACAATAAATAAAATATAATAATAACTTATTAGTGAGAGGTTTACAAAAAAGTCAATCGATTTATTTTCACCTAACTGGAGGTATGCAAGATTGAACTTAAAGGGTTACATAATATGTCCATATTTGTAATAAAACTCATTTCATTTTGATGCCAAGGTGGTAAAACGGAAGGCGAAGAAATCAATTAGGGGATGATGGATATTGCAATTTTAGAACACGTGTTATAACAAGTATTGTTATTATTCAAGGAATCACTATAGTCAATTTATTGAATTTAATATTAATATATTTTGCAATATAAATTAGAATATTAGTTCGATGAGAGAATATATTGCTTATCTACTGTAAACCAATGTATAATCATATATATATATATATACTGGGTATATTATAGTCAAGTGAATGCCCCTTCAAGCTTCCTCCAGCTCACTCGTGATTGTTTCAGATTTTTAAAATATAACTCATCGATTATTTGTTTTGACATATTGAAATACTATCACTCAGATATATTGTTATGATTAAAATCGGCAAGATTTAAGAAAACTTAAATCATTTAACAGTCGTATCAAATAATGATTGACTTTATACCGTTATATATGCCAAAACGTTTATAATGCCGGTGCGTGGAGCTTTGAAAGAGCTTACGTATTAAAAATGTTGCGTGGGTGATCAAATGATATGCCAGGAGCACCCTTGTCAATTTGTCAGTACACGGTCGACCATCACAATTATGAAAACATCAATTATATACTGACAGATAAAAAACGAAATTTGAGGTTTGATACATTGCTGCATTTGCTGATTCTTCGGCCTAAATTCTTCATATTGTTTTATTACTTACTCATTAGAATATTGTTGTGGTCGACTTTTTCAATGGAAAAAAAAAATATACGTACACTAAATTTTGGACTAATTGAATAATTTTAGATATGGTTTTATTTAAATCAAAATAGTCGGATTAAAATTATACACGCATGTTATACATATCTAATTATGATTCGATGCGTAGCTCAAAATCATTTTAGTTTTATTCTTCTGACAACCTAAGTTCGGTAGTGCTAAGTTTTGTGAATAAATACAGGTATATTGATTGCTGAGAATTGGTTCTGTACATTTTCGCGATAAGCGAAATATCACTGGGGTATTTCAAAAGATCAGTTAAATATAAAAACACATTTTTAATTAATCAAATAAAATTAATGTCATACATAAAATAAAAGTGAACTAACTTCAAAGCTTAAAATAATGATGTTTGACAACCCCATCCCACCAATTTTAAAACTCAAAGCTACGGTAAAGAAAAATTAAAATTTGAATGCATGTTTCGTGATCTTTTAGAGATTTTTTTGCGAATTTATTACGAGAGTAGTTAAAAAAACCTTCTTTAAAATTTGTAAATTTTTGTTAACGATTTTCTGCCGATTGTGGGTCGATATCTGTCTTACGCTTTTCCGTGGAAAGCATGAAATGAAATTTGATTAGTCTTGTATCCTGGTTGGCTATTACGGCCTGACAGGTTCGGTGTGGATCCCATGTTTGTGGTTAAAAGTTATTATTTTATTTTTTGTTGTACTGAGTGATACTACCAACTTATTATAAAGGCATGTGAACACCTTCATTGTTAGCTAAAACATTGTATAATGGACCATCTGGTTGACCGCATATCGCGTGATTTTAATCTGAATTTTTCGAGAAATGATTCTCATGTTTTTCACAACATATGCTGTCCGTCCAGAGGTGTAGCTACAAGAATAATGAAAAACAAACCCTGTAATTAAGTGTAAATTTTTTCAATTATTCCAGTTGTTGGTATTAAATTCAATTATATATTCCACAATCGTTTTACCTCGTCCCTTTTTAATTGATGTTTTCAAAGTATTTTTCGAGCATTTAGACTACTATTAAAACGTCATCGTCGAATTCAAACATGATGGATTATTTCTTTTTTTATTTATTAATAATCGTAATTGCATATACATTAACGAATAATTTATGATTTATACAAGCATTTTAAATAATTCATGAAACAATCCTTTATTTTTACTAAATTTAAATACATATTAAAAATTACTTTGAATTTTTAATTTGAAAGAATTACATTTCTTTGAATAATGATACTATGACTGGAAATGAAAATTTGTGCTTGACACATATTTTTTTTTTTTTTTACTTTTTGTGTAAATATAATAGTTCTCCTGTTGGTTAATTATTTTTTTTAATCAATTCTGAATGTTACAAAAATCAGTGTTTATATTTCTACAAGAATTATGTAACGATAGCTATTTCGGTATCAAATTATCGCCAGAACTACGATGGCGTGAGGTATAGATAAAAAATACCTTGTATTCTTTTTTACTGTATAAAATGGAATTTAAGCTCTAAATTCTATTAACGCCATAAGAACTAGTGCTAAAAAAGAACGTTGTACATTGTATGTAAATTTGATACATTTCCTTTTTTACAAAATATTAATTATTTAAATAGTTTGATTAGAGGTGCTCAAAAAATATATTTCTCTACATCGTTGTCATATTTCTTTCAATGACCAGGGTTAGAATCAGAATTGTTGGGATTTTAAGGTGTCTTAAATATGTTCTGTGAAGAGTAATTGCATATTACGTGTACATTGAAAAAATATTTACCATCACACATGAAATCCGCTTTTATCTTAAACAACTGTGTTTTACAACGGCTTGGATTGCTTGGAATATTATTTCTTTATATATTACAGATATATTTTTTCATTAAATGGCGCTATAGCTAATGCCAATACGCCAAATAATGTTCAATTGAAAGATCATACGAGATAAACTCGATGAGAGTATTTTGCAAGTCACTCGAAGAAAGAGACAAGACGTTTTATATCTCAAATTGATATTGAAAAATGTCTAAATTTGACATTGACTTTACGAGACTTAAACCCAAACTAGTCTGGTTGGTAGAGCTACACTCTTACCATCTAGAGTACAGCGGGCGAATTTTAACCGTGTCTTGATTCAATGTGAGGTAATATACTCTTATTGGGCCAACTCATAGAATGATATGGTTTTATGATATCGATGACAGCCATTTTACAGATAATAAAGACAGAAAAATAACGTAAGAACATACTAGTTGTTTGGGTATAATGGCTGGGTGGATAAGCAGAGGTCTAGTTAGTAAGAGCTTGCTCTGACCAGGCGGCTCTGGATTCGATTCCCGGTAAGGTGTATGTAAAAAAAAAAAAATTGAGACCTAATACAATGGTGTTCGTGATATCAATTTACTTTGAGTTGATCTCGAGGGACTTACAATAAATTTTCATCGAGTTTTTCTCTCTTTTTTCATCGATTGACGAATGAACGTTTCAAAATATTCTTGCAGGTATTCAAACACTAAGACTCTTCAACATTCGGTTATAGAGACTATCAAGCATCAATCAGGATGGAATTTTAAATGCTTTTGTTTTCAACATGTTCACGCCTAAAAAATGTTTTTGATATTGTTCGTGTAACGAAATGGTTAATATAATAATCGCCCATACGTGTTGGAATAGCAATGATTATGTAAAAGCACGTAAGTGATGGCACGGGTTCGGAATATGTATCTAAGTGTATCAGAACTCTCGAGGGAGAGAACAGATGGCCCACACCATATGTTGGGACAAACCACTTTCGTTCAACAACTTGGAGTCAATTTAGTGGTGTTTTGTGGTCGCAATAAATAATATATTATGCTACATAAAAATATTTTTTCTATTAATAACTAATAGCTTGAAGTTTTTTGATATTTCAATAAAGAAAACAATCAAAATAAAATCGATTTTATGGAATGGCCGTAGCCATGCACTAAATGTTTTTTTTTTAATATCAAACTTATAAATTTTTTGAACTATTTTGGTTCTGTTCTCTTTTGTTTTGTTTTGTCGATAACGACCCGGGTTTCGCCTTCCGGCATCTTCAGGTTTTTTTAAGTGCACGAATGTACTTGAACTGACGAGCAGAAAAAAGTTTGTATCGTTTATATACAAACATAAAAGTGAATCGCTCTAATTAAAATGACTTTGCGAGAATTTTTGACATTAATTACTTTATAAAATCAGACCTATGGAGTTTTGAAGTTATTTAAGTTCCCTTTTTCGCTGATGCTATTGTTACATTACAAATTATTACATTTTTTTGAGGTTGAGAAGAGCTGTGCTCGAAGACCCCTCCATATATTTGAATTGTCTTTTAAAAATGAATACAACCAGTGGCGGTTCCTGACCTTCAGGGTGGGCTAGAGAAAAGCATATTTCCACTTCACCTTATACATTAATCTACAAGTAAATTAACAAATATTACGACACTACTGCAATGCATAAATTTTTATATAATAAAATCAATGCTAATGTAACTAAGAAATAATAGAATAATAACACGGAATCCTTAAATTCGTCTCTTTCAAAGTGAAATAACAAGTACCTACTAAAAGCAGTATAGAACTGTCACTTGCTGTCACTGAAAGTCAATACCTGTCACTTTCATACAATACAACGATATTGGTGTTGTGTTTCAATGCATAAGTATGCGTAATGGGCTGAACCAGATCAGCCCCCAACAATCAACAGAAGCTTGACAGATTGAAACACAATCCTTTGTGATTGATGACGTTTCCGTACATACAAATACAAAAAAAATCTAATCGTGCTTGATTGCGCCCCAGTGTAATGAAATATTGTCTGTGGTTGCGGGCTTAATATCGCTAGCCCTTGAGTGGTGTTGCCAGTGACGTAACGTTCCTGTTCCCTGTGAAGTATTTATAGGGTTATTGTTTTTTTATGCCGGCTCAGCTTAAAATTGTAATACAAAACACAATCGAGAATATGATTGTAGGTAGACGTAACATTGTCTTATATTGACAGAGGAAAATTAAAACAAAGATATTATATTCATTTGGGAAAGGTTAGTTACGCTTATAAATGTATTTATTTTGTTCAGCGGCCGAATTGCTGTTCATTTTTATTCAGCCATCTAATGTTTTGGGTGAAAAATGCAGGTCGGGCTTAGCCCACCTAGCCCAGTACCTAGAACCGCCACTGAATACAACTACAAACACGCCCCTAGTTTCATGAAAATGACTTTTCGGTTTACTTCTGTATGTATGATTTGTATGTATTCGCACGTACATTTATGGGTATAGTAAATGGGTAGATATATATAATACAATATCAAATATAATATAAATGTGTCTACGTGAACTGGCTTTACTGTTTATTTTTCACCTCTAAAGCGAGAACTGAAAAATGAACAGTGGACAGTAGTGAGTTTTTAACAGGCTATAAATGGGTCCTATGGCGTAGCGGTTAGATTTGTTGGCTTCCTCGTCGGATCTCACGGGTTTGAGTCCCAGTACGAACAGCATTTTTTCAACCGATTTATCGATTTCTGTTCGAAGGCATGGGTGTTTTTGATGTCCCTCCTATCATTTCCGATCCTTTAACCACTGTGCGTAGTTAGAACGATAAGTTTACCACTAGTCCTGTCCTTTATCCTTCTATTCCTACCTTCATTAGTAGGTCATATGCTCCACATTGGACATGGATAAGAAAAAACAGACCACACGTTAAATATTGTAATTCTTTTTGGAGTGTTTTGTTAAAATATCTAATACACAATAAATTAAAGATATGATTTCTTGTTCTGCAACGAATTGACAATGTTAAGGTATCTGATTTTCTTTGATTATTTTTTAATCTATTAAGCTTAAAATATCTCAATGATCCTTTTTAACAAGAAAGAAACAGTAAGAACACGTGTGATCTTCGTTGGGTGTGTGAGTCGAACAAACAAAATAATAGTGTGTTTGATTCCCAATAACATAAATCAGCCACGAAGTGTTTAACCATCATCACATTGGGCCTCGTTGGCGTCCCACGTGTACAAGTTCCCTCAAACCATCTTGTATTAACAATCTCCTTATAAGAATGAACTCTTGTATAGAGGTTAAAATACCTCTCTGACCCCTACATTGCGGAAGGTTTATTTATAATATTGTAGTACTCTCTCGTATATATATATGGGATAAGAACAGGTTCAATTTGTGATTACAATAAATTACGTTTTCGCGTTCGTCATGTTTTTCGCACGCGACTCTGTGATTTGCGGACGTTAACTTTATTTGACGCATTAATTTTTTATATCTATTATAACTTTACAATAAATCGGGTCGATTAATCAATAACTATGATCATACTTATCATACCTGTCATCCGCAACTTGAACTAAACCGCAAAATCATTCTCGGTCTATAAAATATCCTTATAAATTGACAATGTGTATATTACATGTATATTAAATACATTGACACGCACTATGCAATATTTATCTACTTTAAATAGAAAAAAGTTAAATTTCATCTAATGGATTGAAATTACCATGTAAGTAAAGTCTTAATACGTCTTATTGTACTGTCGTTAATATTTGTCCTTTTCATGTTATAAACATACACTCTTAAAAAATAATTTTTCGAAATTGCAATATGACATATTAACGTAAAACTCGTCGATATATACTATTAATAAATAAGCAAAATAAATACACAATAAAAGTACACAATAACGTTTTATTTTCAAAAAGGTATTTTACAACAATAAATACTTTGCAGCTTCAACAGCACATACATACATAATATAAAGAGCTAAGGATAAAAAATAACCAGATTCTGAATTGCTTTCCTGAACAGAGAAAAACACACGTTTCTTATCATATTTTTTTAACCTTTTATTGCACGGAAACTACGAGGTTTTAAGCGACGTTAAATGTTCAATTATCTTCTTTTGAATCAGTATTCAAAAAATATAACGATATCTATTTTTCTCAATACTGGATTTGGGCGTGTTTGATCCCAAGCTCCTAAATTAAGTTTGTCGAATTATCGTTAATGTATGACAATTTTGTTGAATTCGAATCCAAAAAGATATTTCTAACCAACTAAAAGAAACACAATATGTGTTTAAAACGTAACAACTTTTAGATGTATGTTTTTATCTTCATTAATATTCATTACCCGCGAGAAAAATTCTTTAATAAAAATGAGCTTGAACGATTAGATTAAACGAAGGATTTTTTAATAATAATTTCATTCATTCAGATGTACGTGATATGCGGCATTAAACAACCGCGGCTAGACATTTGTGCTAATGAATCGTGGAATTTGAAAACACACTAGAAAAGGTTCTATCAAGCGTTATAAATGAAAAAAAACCATTTAGCCCCCTTATTAAATGAGAAATGTAAAATCTCTTGAAAAAATAAACACTTATAAATATATCAATATTGTGGCTTCATAATGGTTTTTTTTACAATATACAACACTAATTATTGTACGATCGCGTGTATTATAATATTCACTATTTAGTTCTTGTATTTTTTACGTTTTTCCCATGCTTCTAATAGAGTGAAATACTTGTACTGATTTATGATTGTATTCATTCACTTGACTGCAAAGTATTTCCCTACAATTTTATGCACGGCAGTGTCGGGATTTCATTGTAGGCGCATCTGAATAATGGGACATAATTTTCTCATAGGAATCTCGAGATATCATCGGATCTTAATCCTCACATTCGCGTCTTCCTTCGCGTTATCACATCCTGATAAATGTACCAATATATATTCGCGGTATATGTTCTGCAATCTCGGTATGTTTTCAAACGCACCGACCTTATACTTGGAAATAAACGCGTATTCAGAGATAAATTTTCCTTATTATTTTCAAACAGATATACATTAATATCTTTGATAGATTTGGCAGTATCTTTGTGGAAGCTCATTTTTAATATACAATTAAATTTGATAATTTTCTTATCCCACTTGTGCTTACTTTTCTACTAATTCCACGTTTATTTAACTTGACCAGGACCGGTTTCGTTTATTACATGCATTTATACCGATATCGAATTTTCAAACGCTCGTGATAAGCAAAACAGGTCTTGATCATTATGTACAATTAGTTCAAAGAGTTTTTTTTAATTTTCATCATGTATTTATGGACAGTGCTAACCTTTAAAGTATAAATAAATTGCCTACGAAAAAACGATATGAAACATTTCTTCAAATAGTAAGGTTTTCTAATAATTGGTCTATAAATGGGAGTAATAAAAATAAAAGTTTTTTATTGATCACTCCCGTTAATCATCGAACTCGCTTATTATTATGAAATTACTTGGTCTAACAAAATGGCTTAATATAATATATAATCCGATTATCTGCTTTATTTGTGAAACAACATAATTATTGTTTTCCGCTTAATAATTTATCAATGTTCATTTGAAGGATTAATTATGAAATTGTTTAACACTCCATATTTTTAAACTTAACGTCTAAAAGCGATTTTAAAAAAGATTAATGCGCGAACACTTGTACTTGAGTTGTATCGTTTTACATTTTTTTATTAATATCAAATCGGGTTTTTAAGAACACAAGTTATCGTATGCAGCAGCAAATTCCGGACATGTCAAATTTTAACGATCGATATTCTTTATTACCGAACAAATATGTTATGTGAACGTTAACTAGTTGCGTTCACATAATATTTCTCCCGTGTAAGCGACACACAATAATACAACGTAACGCATTCACAAATCGAATAGGTAATCGTATGCAGTTTATTTCTGGTAACATTTCCTTGGTTAGATAACTTTATTGACCCAGAGAATCATTCAGCATGTTTCACGGTTACGACTCGTAACGTGTTCGATAAATATTATTAAGTGCCCTGGCATCGCAACTTGATAACATTGTATATTGTCCGAATGCCGTTAATATAATTAAGTATAGGAGCAAACCAGTGGAAGCCTACGCCAGGCCGATATTAATTCCGGTCGTAGAAATAGTCGAGTATGATTATATTTGCTTTCGCACCGAAATCCCCGAGGGCAATTTTTTTATTACAGATTATCAATTACCCGACGATTGTTTGAAAATTATTTATTTGCTTAACGAATAACGTGTGATCATTTGCTCAGAGCAATTTTATTATTCGGCTGTGCGTACTTTTGCTATCCAATGATAATCTAATAGCTACACTTATTTAAATCAGAAATTGGCCACACACGTTTGCTTGTTTATGTAAGAGAAGTAAAAAAAATACATATCGATTGTTTTGCATTTGCTTGCTAGAAATATATTATAATAAGTTACAATTATCAAACAATTTAACACCAAAAGATAAATAAATATAGTATATTGTCAAAACCATTTAAGTTCTGGCGATCGCGTGATACCTTTCAACATTGTCTTAAATATAATTCTTGTAGAACTATTTTTACACCATCTAATAAAATACTGTTGTGGTTTATTTGTGTAATTTAAAAAAATCTTTATTAATTAAATATAAAACAAATAATCATCAAACATTCGCGGTTTCGCAAACTATTTGTTTTTCTTTTATAGGTTTTAATGTTGGAATTAATACAAATATATATATATATTAATATAATGCCTTCTCACCATGTAATGACAGTGAGCACTCTAAAAGTGCTTTATATATTGACTTAGAAAACATACAAAATACATCCTCTAATATAAACAACTTTTTTCGACAATCACAATGTATCCAACTTGATACACATTCTATCTAAAGGCTGTATGCTGCAAATGCCGAATTAGTATCTAAATTTAGCTTTTAAGTTTGAAAAAAGATGAGCTTGTAAAAATTGAAACCAAGAAAAAAGACTGAAATAAAAGTTTTTCCTAGACAATTTCTTAAATTAATATTATATTATGTCAATTCAACACCACTTGAGAAGTCTCCGTGCATTTCAAGCTTGTGGATATTTCGTAATTTGCATATGACCCAAAATCATCAAAACACGTTTTTTGTGCCTTCTGTAAAATTTGCTATGTGTGAGTTACGTCCTTTTTTCTTTCCACAGTCGAATACTCTCATTTGAACCGTATATAAAGCTATATTTTCATCATTTAAAACATAGTTGTGATTAGGGCGTTTTCAAAAATAGCTATCAACTATATTTAGAGTAGTAAAAAAAACAATAATCCTTTGTACTTCATTCCACTTTATTTAATATGTCAGGACCGGTTTCGCTCATTACGAGCATCGTCAACTGATAAGAAATACAATTTAACAATGTTATTTATACAAAAATGAACAGCTATAAACAACAATTGGCATTGAAAAGAAAATACCAACTACATTAAAAGTGATTCTAAAATAGCACAAAATTAAAATGTTTAACACATCTAACATATAATTAAAAAGTCATCTCAGATTAATAAATTTAGAATGGGGATTGAAAGTAATTACAAACATAATTAAAATTTGGGAATTCTTTGACAAAATGATACAATGAAAATAATGACATTAATAATGACATTAATAGAGTGAATAGGCATATTTTTCCCCGCTTCCAAGTAGTTGATGAGTGTACATGCTTAAACAAAATCGACAGCCAGGAAGATTCTGAAAAAGAAATTTTTCAAAGA
This sequence comes from Himalopsyche anomala, assembly GCA_031772345.1. Classification (NCBI taxonomy): domain Eukaryota; kingdom Metazoa; phylum Arthropoda; class Insecta; order Trichoptera; family Rhyacophilidae; genus Himalopsyche; species Himalopsyche anomala. The sequence continues at coordinate 10,020,989 of CM062832.1, read as the reverse complement.
CCATATCAATTCTAACAAAGAAATATATATATATATATATATTTTAAATTATATAAAAGAATAGTTAACAAGGGCTAATGCAACGGATAAAGTAACGGGGAACTAGCAAATATTATTTGATCGTTCAAAAGATCTGAATCAGGTAAAAATTTGATTTGGGATGAACAGTCTTCATTTGGAAACCATCTGTTTCAAAATAATCACACTTTCGATATTAGTAGAAATTTTAAAGTTCTACATTTAAATAACAAGTCTGTCAAACTAGACAAACAGGAAATCCTAGAAATCAATAGATTCAAATTTTTACCTGATTCAGATCTTTTGAACGATCAAATAATATTTGCTAGTTCCCCGTTACTTTATCCGTTGCATTAGCCCTTGTTAACTATTCTTTTATATAATTTAATATATATATATATATATATATATATATATATATATATATATATATATATATATATATTTCTTTGTTAGAATTGATATGGTCTTTGAAAAATTTCTTTTTCAGAATCTTCCTGGCTGTCGATTTTGTTTAAGCATGTACACTCATCAACTACTTGGAAGCGGGGAAAAATATGCCTATTCACTCTATTAATGTCATTATTAATGTCATTATTTTCATTGTATCATTTTGTCAAAGAATTCCCAAATTTTAATTATGTTTGTAATTACTTTCAATCCCCATTCTAAATTTATTAATCTGAGATGACTTTTTAATTATATGTTAGATGTGTTAAACATTTTAATTTTGTGCTATTTTAGAATCACTTTTAATGTAGTTGGTATTTTCTTTTCAATGCCAATTGTTGTTTATAGCTGTTCATTTTTGTATAAATAACATTGTTAAATTGTATTTCTTATCAGTTGACGATGCTCGTAATGAGCGAAACCGGTCCTGACATATTAAATAAAGTGGAATGAAGTACAAAGGATTATTGTTTTTTTTACTAATATAATGCCTTTCCACCAAGTATTGACAGTGAACACCCTAAAAGTGATATATTTAGAGTAATATTTGTAAAAATATAATACTGTGATATTTTTTCACCTCGCTAGAACGGCGTTCTACCAAGTAAATGCCAATTCAATCAATAACAATTCGATATGTTCGTTGATTTTTGCACATTTAATTATTAATGTTAATTTGATTTACAAATCAATTTAATCATTCAACCGATTTGTGATATTGTAATAATTATCGTGTTTAATCTAACATTAACAATCGCTTATTTTTAACACATTTGTTCGGTAATTGATGTGCACAATCTTTGGTGAAAAATCGCAATCAACTCTGGAGCGATCACATTCTGTAGAAAGTTTCAATTAGCTTCATTTGTGTTTTATAAAATGTTCTCAGTCGTAAAAACTTCATTCCTTTTCTGGAGACGATGAATAAAAAAGTAAAGAACACGGTGTCATACAAGTTGCTCGTTCGCTAAGCATGCCAGCATACCTGACGCAATATCTGCTGTGAAGAATCCAAGTGTGTAAGGTCCTCGACAGTATCGAATCTCACAATTAACTGTATATAATATATATATTGCATAAAACTTTTTAAAAAATCATGTGATTTTGTATGTAAAAACACAGTCGCACACATTGAAAAATGACACGCTTTTTAACTATGCGAACAAAACCATTTTTTAATAACTGAATTCATGTTATAGTTATAAAATTATCCACTCGACACTCATATTTATTTATTTATTTAATTAACATTGCACAAGGTTGACAAATTATAAATTTAAAACTTTTACAATAAAGAAAAAAAAATAGTACAATTTAATATTAAAAGAAATAGAAAAAAAATAGCAAGGAAATCAACTGAGTAAGCTCCGACGAACTCTACTCTAATACATAAAAAATAGTATTCGTCGGAACTCACCCACTTCTACGTGGAATATGTCGACATCCGAAGCAATATTGTTGAACACCGTTAAAGCTCTCCCCAGTAGCATCCCCATTGGCAGGTTGGCTCTACACCTTGGGAGAACAAACAATTCATGTCCACGATTTCTCAAAAAATAATCAGGAAAATTTAGATTCACATTCTCAAGAATGGTGGAATTCTCATTTTGGCCTCGTATAAGTCGAAAGAAATATATGGCCAGATACATTTCTCTTCGAACGTTGAAACTGTGAAAGTTAAGCATGCCTAAGAGAAAGTCAGTTGGATAAAGTCATGGGTAATATCCATACACCCTCATATAGAGAAGTCTCAAAAATTTCTTCTGAATCTTCTCCACCATAAGGGTATATTTCGAGCCTGTTGGGGCCCAAACAATTGACCCACTCTCAAGTTTGCTTCGAACCAAAGCGTTGTACATTAATATTAGAATTTTAACTCCCGAAAAGACTCTATTGTCTTCTATATCACTCTTTTGTCTTCTATGTACTGGTTTATCTTACATATAATGTTTTCTAAAATAAAAACTTTAAACAATAATGTTCTCTTATCAGTTGATAATGCTCGTGAAACCGGTCCTGAAATGAATGTGGGAAATAATACAAATGAGTATTTTACTTTTTAGAATGTATAAATTATATTTAAAATAAGGTACCAAGCACTTTTATTATTCTCTTTTTATGATTCTAAGCTACACGCCATCGAATGATGCTTTTAATATATCCATTAGAGGTGAAGTGAGCAAACAATAGTAAAATGCTAAAACTTTTTTCTTGGACATTTATCTAAAAGTTTAATAGTATTTAGTTAAAATAAAAGTTAGTTTTAATAGTTTGATAGTCTAACACTTAAATGATTTAAGTATTAAACTATCACGTCTTTACTTTACTTTTATTATACTTTCAGTTTCAGATGTGTAAAATATTACAACGCATCTAATTTTTTTTTTCTAAAATACCACATGGGTCACTTCACCTCTTATGGGCTCATATATAATGCCTTTCCATCGAGCATTGACAGTGAATACCCTTAAAGTAATAACATATACAAAAGTTAGCAGCTTTAAAGTACCACGAAATATTTGGAAATCTTCCATTGAGAAACGTACGTAATTATTTTTTTTACTGTTTTATGAAAATAAATATTCATGGAAGATTCACCTATTACATGCTTTGACGTATTACAAAGGCTAACGTAACTTGTTTCTGTGGAAACATTTAAAGGCCGAGTATAAAATAGGCAGAATAAATATCTTACTGTGTTTATAGAGTTGCATACATTTTGTATTACATGCAAGTGGTGCTCTGCCAGGCGTCATATATCTCAAATCCACCACTGCACTCCCGTCCGCCTTCATACACACTATCCAGTGTACGCAATTATAAGACCTCGTACAATGGTTCACATTGTGCCTCCGTGTTTGACCCGTTCATTAGATTACGCACACGGACTTATAGATACGAATGTTATGTATGGGTCAAGCAACGGAACGTTTTCGCCTAAGCTAAATGTTCTTCTCGATTACACGCTTCGGTTGGCCGTTGGTATACATCCGGACTTCTAAGACTGATTCACTGATCGTCTCTTGTGTTGTTTTGCTCTGTGCCTTACCAGTGCATACTAATAATAATTGGACGCGGCATGCAATACCGGCGTTGTTCTCAATGGAGAGTGCGCGCCGACAAAGATGAAATATTATAATTAATTATAATAATGATCTTTGATGCTGTACGTCGTTAAAATTGTTGATAACTTATAATGTAAATACTTTTTGTTACTGTTAATATTGTTAACTGGTGACCCTCGGTGTAAAAGCATACTAAACAATGAACAAACTGTCCAATATTTCATTTTGAATTTACACCCGTAACGAATTAATAGCTCTTATTAGTTATATCTTACAACGCAGCAGCGAAATATCGTTTCAAATGATTGCCTCAGTGTCTTGAAAGCAGTTTCCAAAATTTAAAGTTTTTAAATAAAAATTGAAAATGTTTAAAGAAGATATTTAAAATTAAAACTCGTTTCTAAGACGAGACTTTTCTATAAATTAGACAAAACATAATGGCTCGATTAAAATCGGTTCTGCTTGATAGACAGTTGAGTGAAACTTTCTCCCAATTTAAAAATTAATACATCCTGATCAAATTCTATATTCTGGCATATAATATACTCACTTGTTTCAGTTCATGTAAAAATTCTTTAGCTCTATTTATTAGCCTCTTTAGGATACCAGAATTAAATATAGTGAACGAAAAGGCAAAAGAAAAATTGATCGTTTTATGATACAGTTAATTTTTTTTAACATTTTAAATTTAAATTTCGAGATCGTTCATGACACGTATTTTTCTTTTGCTTTGAAAAACATGTAGGTACATACATATACATTTCAAATCGAATATAAAATTTATTATGTTTTTACTAATAACATAAATAAGTGCCAACTTTCTTATCTTAAACTTAAAAGAAGTAACGTTACTTTTTTCCAAATAGGAATTATTAGATAAAAATCAGTTACACCTTTTTACGATCTTTACAGAGTTTCACCTATGCTTTTTCTATCAATAAGGAAGATAAATTTTCTTTAACGTTTACCTATTAATCATTAGTTATTGGCGATTGCTTTCCTAGATAAGTAAACAAACGTTTATTTTTCAATTTGAATATTATTGTGGGTTTTCAAAACGCATATTGCATAAAAAAAATCTATTGAAATTAATTTATTTTCGTTTATCGGTTTCACATGTATTTTAGATATTGTCAAAAAATGATAAATAACTTCCGCTTGTATAGACCTCCTTAGTTTCGAAACTTTCTATATCTATAATAAATTAACTACATTGTATTTTTTTTTTTTAACATTTGTCGTAATAAAGTTTCCGCTTGGTATTTCTTGTCTATGAGATTATCAATAATATTATGTTTTTTCTATGAATCATTAATTATTTGATGTATTGTTTTACTATTTGTGTCGACCTAAAGAAAACCATAATATTCCGCCAATCTTGGTTTTAATCTTCAACAATACCTTAACACCAGTTTGAAACAAGGAAGTGTTTGACCATTGGATGTATATTTGCTTGTCTTGTATAAGTGCAGCGAGTTGTAAAAGAAATCTTAGAAGTAGATTACTTCAAAACTTGTTCAGTTACCTTTGTTTACGTAGGCAGTTTTAAGTACTGTTTTCGATTATTTTTTGTCGATCATTTTTCACCGAAAGATGCCATACATTCAATACCCGTTAATATATTCTCTGCAATATTTATATTTCTAATTTTTATGTAATAAATATAAGTATTTTTAGATTATTACTTGTAGAAATGTGGAGGAGAAAATGATTCAAAGAACGTTGCAAAATAAGTTTTTTAATGCATCTTTTATTTTCTATATTACCAATTTTCCTGTGCTTTCTTTCTGACTTAGTAATTGTAAGCAATAAATTGAGTTTTCATACTTTATAACCATAGTTAATTTAAAACACGGAATATACACATATTGATTCGTTTTGTTTAACTTTTTTAGTTTAGTTCTGCTTAAACCGGTTTTTTCTCAAAACAATTATATGTAGTAATTATATGTGTCTGCAAATTGTAGCCAATTTGCATCAATTGGCGATTTGTAAAAACTAATAGGTTTTAAAATTTTCTGTACAAATAACATTATAAAATTGAACCACTCTAATTTTTCAATAAGTATATATAAGTATAATATATGTAAGTTTCAAAAGAATTGACCTGGCTAAATCATTTTATTCATGGCGCATGTCGAAATAGCTATCAACTCATTTTGTATAAACAAAATATAGAACTAAATATGTTGCTACCAGTAAAAGCCAATTCAATCAACAACTAAAAAGATTACTTTGTAGTATAAGAAGTATACTCTCGTAATGGGAGAGCCCAGTAAGTACTGATTGTTTTTTTGAAATAATTCAATTTCGAAATATAATCGGTGATTATATTTGAATTTTGAACATGCAGTTCCCAAAGTTACATGTGCCTTATTCGCCGAGTACGCATTGTATCGCGTGATATGCAATTTTATTAAATGATAATAAAGCTCAAGCATGTATTTTATATATGCCAGCGAACGGTTGAAGTGCATCGATAGCAAGCAATAAGTACCCTCTCTAACCGTAAACTTAGCATAATGCACGGACTCTGGTAAGTCAAGTCGATATGTTCAGTGCCTACGCAATTATAAGAGAAATGGGAGTCCCGGTGAGTGAATTCTTTATGATGGAACCTTTCGCGTTACACTGGCAAGTGAATTTTATTGCGTCCATTTGATATAAATGATTTTTTTACATATACATAGTAACTTTTAAACTGTCTTATTAATGATTATTAAATATTAAAAAATAATATTAGAATGCACTATATTTAAAAAAATACTTATTTTTACGAATTCTACTTTTATTGATTGAATTGGCATTTACTTAGTAGAACTCCATTTTAATAGGGTAAAAATAGCAACGGGCTTAATTCTACAGGTTTTCTTATTCAGTTCTACAATTCTACTTTTATTTATTAATTTCACTCATGATGGACATTATCAACTGATAATTCTCATCATGAGCGAAACCTGTTCTGATCTTATGAAATTAAAGTAAAATTAGTACAAATGAGTATTTTATTTATCAACATCCGATTTAGTCAATCTTTATAAAACAATAATTGTTTTTTTTATCGTTGTATTATTAAGTATTGTAATACCGATATTACCGAAACCGGTATCCCGGTATTCATGGTGTTTTTTAATGTATAAAACCACAATTTCATAAAATTGTTTGCGATTAATTAAAACATTTCATATCTGCTAAATATTTACAGACTACTGAAATAGTGTGCCGTGACCAGTCAATGATTATTATTTTATTTTTTAAATCCATGTCCGCTCCCAATGTGAAGCATATGGCTTTCTAATGGAGGTATCTCAACAGAAGTTTTTTTTACGAGAACTGTTTGTTACTTGTGTTTGTTATGATTATTATATATGTACTTTTTTAACGATATTTTTATGAAATATTGTAAAATCAAATTCAATTTTCTCGATCGATAGTTCGATCCATATTTACAATACTAGTTTTTTTTAGTAAATAAATAGATTTTTTTCTCAATCTATCTTTTCAGCAAAGGTTAATTAAATTCATAGAATTTCGATTGATATGTATTTCTTGGTTTCTATATACGTTCAATATTAGTATTCATTTTCATTTCCTTACCATGACCTTGTTTTAAGATTGTTTATCGATTATAAATTCTTATAGTAATATTACGATGACATATTTTCATTAAATTTACACAGCGCGAAAATATGATTGATACGAATGTGAAATCTTTCCAATCTTTAATTAATCTTCCCTTCTGATGCGTATACAAATAAAAAATGCAACGTTGAGATGAGTGGAACATGCGAAAAAAAACACGCTGTTTATTTAACATGCGACGGGTTGTCAGCTTGCTCTGCCGTTGAAGTCGCACGTCAGAACAGTTATGTATGGACTGCGAAAATGTTCTTGGCCGGAATCAAGCAGTTCGTCTACATACGTGTGTATTGCTTGGCACTCACTAGTGGTCAAGTTCAGCTCGTTACTCATGAATGTCAATAATAATACCAACTATTAATTACACTAACTAAACTATAGTATGTGTTTAACCACATGTAATTTACATTTATATATAAGCGTTAGATTGCCCATTTATTACAATTAAATTTCAATGTGCATTAAAAGAGATACACTGTTTTCTGATTAAGCTGATTTTTATTTGTATTGCTACTTAAACTAAGTAATGTTTTTATATTCATCTGCTCAAGTATGATGAGCTTTTGAAATCGAAAGCTATTCGCCATCTTTGAATCGTAAGAATTTGTTATGGAAATATTAGGGGTACCCGAAACTAATTTCGTTTTTTTTCTTCAGTAAAACTCAGTCAAATTTTTAAGTGTGTGATTCATTTTTTTAATAAAATAGTTCTCAGCATTCACACTTACTTTGTACAATGTTTCGGCTAATAAGAAATTCATTTCTCGTAAAATACCCTTGGTTTGGATACAAAGAAGTCTTGTGTAATATATTCTTTAAAAAATGTTCCAACGATTTTAATAAATGATAATCAGATGAAACAAGGTCCGGTTAGTAGGGAGGATACAATAAAACTTTGAGAATCTCTCATTTAATCTTGCAAGCAATTCCAAAGATTTCTGACATTGAAAAAGATATTGATTGATCCAACCGGTATGATTGTTTTTGTAAGTTTTTTTATAAAAAATGTGGTTTTTTATTTGTATTATAAGTAATTTTCAATTTATTGTGATAAAATATAAACATGTATGCTATGTAATAACTGTAATAATTAATGACGAATAAAATTTTAATGACTTTTTTTCGGGAGGTCTGTGGATTGTTTTTTCCCTATTAGGGGTCTGTGGGTATGAACAAGTTTGAGAAATACTGGCTTAGAGTAAGTATCTGGAATATTTGAAATACTATATTTTTTTGTTTTTCGTTAACCGGCATAGAAGGTTATTAGTCCATGGTATCATTCAAAATTTATTAATTATACTGAAAATGGTACACAATGAATCAAAATTAATAAGACTGATGTGTATGAAGATATTGTTTTTATCCCAATTTATTACGGCTCACGATTATGGATTACTCGGTGATATTGACTAATCGCTTAATAATTGGACATTTATTTCAATATTTCTTCCACAGCGGAAAAGTGATTTATCAATTGGTCATGGGAACTTAAAAAAAAGTGCACTTAGTACTATTGTAGTTTTAAAAAGATGTTTTATATTTTTGTTCAAAATATTTTGATAGTGGCAAACGTATCATAAGGGAGTTAGGGAGTGTAAATATGTTCCTGTTCATATCGCCGTCCTTATCTGCATTGCATTCTCCCTTGTATTCATAATAAGAGATGTCGGCTTATAAGTATGCAGCAAGGGCGTACGAGCATATTTTTTTTGTCATATCTATTTTGTAATTTGTTTTTATTTCAATTCGTAAATGAAGTATTAAAAATTAAAACAACTCTTGCTAACAGTCGTTTTTCGTTTCTGTGGCGCAGCGGTTGACTTTGATGATATATTTTTGTTTATAAACGATACAAACTGTTTACTACGCGTTAGTTCAAGTACATTCGTGCACCTGAAAATCCCGAAGATGCCGAAAGGGGAAACCAGGGTCGTTAGCGACAAAACTCATGGAAAAGTACAAAATTCAAACAATTCAAATTTGATATTGAAGTTCCATCAATTAACTTCAGTCGATATTCTAAATTATATATATATAAGAATTTAGTGTTTCAATATGGGATTTTTTTAAGGTAAATTAAGTAAATCTGACTATGGCGCGAGCCGAAATAGCTATACACTAATATAAAAACTGTAGAACTAAATACTCTTTGAGGTTAAGTATCCTAGGTATACAGTATTTTAGTTGCTAGGTCACAATTTGACTAATAAAACTGGTACAGAGAAACTATTTTAACCATTTTTTTATTTTGTAGTACTGCCATATGATATTAACATGGCTCGTTAATATAATGCACCCCACTGGTTTTGGGAATATAACACGTTTTCCTGGCGGGCTCTACAACAAATTGATGGTTTCACTTCGTGCCATGCAAAATGATCGCGCTGTCTCATGTCTCTGATTTGCCAGTCTTTTCTTTCACTAACTGGATTTGTAATTTTTTTCATGAAATTACGTGTATTTGTTAAAATAAATAATATTTAGTTTATGCCTGGTAGTGTCAACTATCACCCAATTGATAAAGCTTGCCGATGAAACTTTTATTTTAATTATTTTCATATTCATGTTCGAACACTATTTATAAAAAAGTTAAACTTATAGTTTTGCAAAGGATACATGTAGATTAAATTGCTTAAAGAAATGTACCACATATTGAAGACTCACTGTTTCAATAATTTCATAAATATGTTTATAGCTCAGCTTTCTAAAGTTGTATTATATCAGGTGGAATTCGTAACGAGCAGTGAACCTCTAAACTTGCTGCAACTATTTTTTGTGTATATGGCAGGAAACATTGCGTGCAATAATTGTTTGTAACTTAAAACATAATGTATATCTGTAATAAATAGTATGAATATTATTATATTATTTCGCAAATATTTTGATGCAATTTAATATATATTTAACTAAGTTATTTTTCCAAAAAAATAGTATCAGCCAATATGTAGTTCGATTAAAACTTCATAAATTTTTACTACAATCAAAACCGTTTCATTTGCTTTTATAAAATAAATTTATGGTTTCTGAAGACACTTTTCAATCAAGCGAATAGTATCAGCCAATATGTAGTTCGATTAAAACTTCACAAATTGTTAATACAATCAAAACTGTTTCATTTGCTTTTCTAAAATAAATTAATGGTTTCTGAAGACACTTTTCAATCAAGCGAAATCCGTGTAACACATTTTTTTTTTAATAAAATTATAACTTTGAATACAAAAGTTTCCATGCAATATTTCGCCATATATAATCAGCACTATAATGTCAACAGCAACCTCTCCGCACTTCCTATACTTATTTCCTTTTTGCTTACCCTTCCATTTCAAAAGTATATATTTTTCGTCGGTTATTTGGTTTCAAGATATTCTATTTTATTTATAATATTTTTAACAAATAATTAGATACCTGCCTAATTAATTGTACTAAGTACTTAATAATAATTATAGAATAAATTTTGAAAACTTGAAAAGAATTATACAATAAAAACAGAAAGTGTTAATGTTATACACTAATCCTTTTAAAAATAAATATTTTTTCCGGTATTGATTTTTTAAAAATCCTACGGTTTTAATGTAGGTACGCCATTCTCAGGTGCGCACACGCTGTCTTTCATCAAATACTGCGAACAACAAAATGATTTTTTATTTGTTAACTTACATCGCATACAAATTGTATAATTGTTAGATGGATATATCATGTTGTTTATATTTCAGAATTTAACAGATACATTTTAAACGCACTACATTTATTTCATTGAAATAATCTGTAATAGCAATAAAATACCAATTGTTTTATACACTTTTAAAATCAGTCACCAAAATTTTGCTTAACCATACCAATCAATAATCGCTCAATGAGTTAAAAATGCTCATTGACTGAAAGAGACAGATACTAACCTAGAGTAAGAAAATAATATATTGTGGATATTTTCGAAAGATTCGGCGTTTATTTCTTCATAATTTTGGTATCCCATTGGTTGTATTACGAACAATTATTGTGGCACGTGTTTCACTTTTTTTGAGAAGTGTCTCAGATTTTTACTGCTATTTTTATATTCTATACCAATAATAAATATATTAGAACAATTAAGTATTGTAATAAAAATAATAAAAGATTTTCAGTACTTTTTCCACTTAAAATTTATTTGATCAGGACCGGTTTCGCTCCTCGCGAGCATTATCAACTGATAAAAAAAAATTAAACAGTGCTATTTATACAAGTTAGAATTAAGTATTGTTTTAAAATCAATGAGAAAAAATATGCAGTATACGATTTCACATTTAGCATGAAATATAAAAAAAATAATACTGCGTTGGTCTACATGTAGGTATGATTTGGCTTTGCATTCGCTTCCAATAATTAGTTTTAATTTATATCACAAAAAAGAACAACGAGTTATTTAATTATAAACTTCGAACACGTCACCTCGCCTATATTTATATTTTAGTAATTAATTTTCATGTTTTTATAATTAATTTTATGCATTAGTTATTATTGTTGTTTTACTAATGGCTAATTTTTCTTTTGTTACAGGTATGGATGGGCACACATATATCATAGAGCCGTGTTATCTATTGCGAACGATGGTAAGTTACCGTGATAATGCATGTAAATGGCCGTTAAATATTTGCCTATAAATCTTTGCGTGAAAAGATAATGCGTTTTTATTTTCAATGCGTTCTCACATAAGACGAAATTTGATAGAACATAAATTACAAAGCACGACCGTGGATTACGCTAACCGTGTAATTTCACGCACATGTAATACTAACCAGATACCGAGGTACAGAGTGCATGTTGATACTTAACGTGAAAAATAACGTAATACAACGGTGAGGCGATAAAATAAACTATCGATCGAATACACTGTAACGAAAGAAAGCTTCTCAAAAAAATGGCGTAATCTGAAAATGTTTTTTGAAGACTCGATTTTTATGTACTTCTTAAAAGCCAAAATATGGAGAATTACATACGTTCTAATCTCACGGTCTTGCGGGTAGATTTTTTAATCGTTTTATGGATTTCTATTGTCTTGCATTTTTTCCCATCACATATTCGATTCCAAAATATGTCGTAACGATAACGATTAGCTAATCACTAATATTGTCCTAGCGAATTTCTTCTATCCCTACTCTCTTCGAACAAGAGAGACATATATAGTACGAAATACATATATTGAAATCAACATATATGTCCCTCATTGGGAGCTGACATCGATGTCATCAGCATTTGGAATTCAACATAACACACGATGGTGGAAATTAAACATTGATTTAGTAAATTTCGCATGATTTTTTTACACACATGTCCGTTCCTAATGTGGGGCATATGGCCTCCTAATGAGGGTATCTCAACATATTTTTTTCTGCGAGAACTGTTTGATACTCAAATGCTCAACATATCTTTTTCAGAGAGAGTAATAAGAATATATGTATAAGGATATGATAGGGCTAGTAGATAACTTATCGCTCTCGCTACACCCAGTTATAAGAGAATAAAAAAGGGTGGGAGAGAATATTTTCAGACATCACAAACACCCATGCCTTCGAACAGAAATCGATCGAAAAAATGCTGTTCGTACTAGGACTTGAACCCGTGAGATCCGGCACGAAAGCTCACCGATGCGCCATAGAAGAAAATATTTTTTTTGTCCTAAACTTAGATTTCGATAATCGATAATAGGATAGCATAAACCCAAAAACAACACTAAAATGGTTCAAACTCTATATATGGTGTCACTTTAATTTATGAGCGAGATTTTTTTAATATATTGATACGATATTCCGTATTTATTATTTTAGTTTTAAAACTGTAATCTATAATATTTTCTCTTATTATATGACATCAAAGAAGTGTTCGCTCCTTATAGAGTTCACACTTCACATAAAGCGATCTTCCCAAAAGTTGAACCTTGTCTCTACTGACATCCTCCTAAGCTTTTCTAACGAACCTATTTTGCTTAGTTAGTCATACACTGTAACAAAATATGATGTACTATTGAAGTGTACATGCTCATGTACGCGCAATACTCGTTTAATTTATTTCATAGTTGCTATGTTTGTCCGCCAGAGCGAAGGAGTACAGTTAATTTCACAATGTGGTTTAATTATCTGGAGATTGATGCTTTTTGGCGCCGCGTGCGTGATCGTTCTACTACAAAAAGCTCACATATTATTCAACTATCGAATGAGCTTCTATAACTGTGCATACCGGTCGAATAAATATGAAAAGCTTACATACACTCTTAAGATTCTAGTGATGTTTTTAAGGTGCTAGAACTGTCAATACATTATTAAAATAAAAGTGAAATTACTATCAATAGTATATTTTTTTGAAAACATACTAGTGATAGTAAAAATATTGCAAAACCTACAAGAAAGCAAAATGTAATAAAAATCAATAATTTAAATTTACAATTTCTATAAATTGTACTGATTGTTGTATTGTTGGTAATTTAATTAGAATAATTTTATTTACTTTCTTTTCATATTTCGTAGACGAGTAGTCTCGAATCGATCGTGACATCTTATTTTATCAGTTTTTTTTTTAAATAAAAAAAAATATTTGACATTACAGCTTACGCCAATGCGTCAAATATTTTTTAGTTGAAAGATCATACGAGATATACTCGATGAGAAATTTTGAAAGTCACATGAGATTAACTCAAGGAGAACTGATTTCACAAACAACCATGTCTTAGATCTTAAATTAAAATTGAAAAATAATCCAATTTAACATTGACCTTACCGGGAATCGAACCCAGACCCACCTGATCGTTAGAGCAACCTCTAACCAACTAGACCACAGCGGGCGACAAAGTTTTAAAAATTGCTAGATGTATGGTTTAATATATAAGTATATTCAATCAATCCAGTGGCGGATTATCCTATTAGCAAATGGGGCGCGCGTTTGGGGCCTTCGAATTTTGGCCCACTCAAAAATAGCTTGTTTTATATAACGCATATACTTTTTGTTTAAATACATTTTTATTATTTAACATGGAATTTTCTGATGTTTTTATGTTATTCGAAAAACAGGACCTCAAAATTTTATTGCTCTTGAGGCATCTCGGTTGCTTAATTCGTCACTGAATCAAGCTATGTATATTCAGAAGCGTTGACGTATATGCCCTTCTTAATCGCTTCTTACTCGCCTTATTTTACCATAATGTGGTATCAAGAGAGCAATAAGCTAACCACTCGTATTGCCTCTACGCCATCCTTACACCCATTTATTATCTGTAACGAGAGGTCGAGTAACTGATGCATTACCAGTTTTCGTTACACGCCTTTTCTTGAAAAGTTCGCATTGCTCAAGTTTGCCAAGAATATCATTAATTTGGAAGTGTTTAGTTCATTATTGTAAAGAAAAGAGTTTGGTGGGTTTGTATACAGATCATCGAGAGGGTTGACAGCTTCAGATACCTCGGCGTACTTATCCCCGAAGACGGTAGTACAAAAAAGGAGCTCGCCATTCGTTTAGGAATGGCTGGAGCAACATTCAACTCAATGCGGACTGTCTGGGACACACAGCTGTACTCGATTAAAACCAAATGCCACTTATTCAACGCTTGCATTCTGACGGTACTGCTTTACGGTTGCGAATCATGGCACCTGACGAAAACTCAGAAAAACCGTATACTGAGCTTCGAGAACAGATGCTTGCGTCGGATAATGGGGGTGAGGTGGTTTGATTTTGTGAGGAATTCAGAGATAAGGGAGCGTGCAAGACAGCGTCCTGTCACGTCAGTGGTTATGGAGAGACGTTGGAACTGGCTGGGTCACGTGCTGCGGATGCCTCCGGAAAGCCTCAATCCTGCCTGCCTTTTCTTTCGACCGGTGGGATTCCGGCGTCCCGGACGTCCGTCGGGTACTATCCATAGGATGTACTCGGCGGAACTGAGGGATGCTGGCATGTCATGGGAGGAAGCAAAGCAATTGGCAGGAGACAGGGAAACATGGAGGTGCCGCGTGGCGGCCATATGCTCCACATAGGGAGCGAACATGGCCAAAGAAGAAGAAGAAGTATATTTTTGGTAAATTTTGGCAACATGCTCACCATGAAAAGATTGACTATCTTCAGCATTATTTCTAAATGTGTGTGTGCGGTGTGAATATCACTGTCGAATAATATGAATGTCGATCCACGTGAAGTGTCTAGATACTTTGAATCTTCGCACTCGTCGAGAGTAAAATGTCCGTTTCACGTTTCTCGTATTTTAATAATACAAGCAATTTTTCGAGAGCGCTAAGTGTGCTCGGGTATTTTCAATAGCGCGCCGTATTTATTCTTCACTTAAACACATTTCGACTGCACGCTTGTCAATCATCTCGACCATGGGAACGGCCGCTCTTTTATTTTCTAGGTCTATCCACGAAACATGTTATATGTAGCGTATCTAATTTTTTTTGGAATAATGTCCTAAAAGACAGAAGTTTTTTCCTGTTATAAATAAATTTATCAACAAAAAAATCAATCACGTTTAGGGTGTTCACTGTCAATACTTGGTGGAAAAGCATTAAATTAGTAAAAACACAATATTCCTTTGAACTTCATTCCACTTTATTCAATATGTCAGGACCGGTTTCGCTCATTGCAAGCATCGTCAACTGATAAGAAATACAATTTATACAAAAATAAACAGTTATAAACAACAATTGGCATTGAAAAAAAATTACCAATTACATTCAAAGTGATTCTAAAATAATTGGTCCTGATCTATATTAAATTATTTGGAATCAGTACACAAAGTGTTTTGTTTTTAAAAAATAAATGTACTCATCTATGTTAAAATCTCTTAGACATACTATCAAAATATACAACAGTATTTATATAAGAACTTTTTTTATAACTCAACTCTTTTTCATTGTAAGAAATTTTATATTTGTCATAACTGTTTTCGTGTCCTGAATATTGTGAAAATCATATTAGGTATACCCTTTAATCTATATTTTATCATATATACCTACATGAATAGGAACTGAATCTATGCATACAACATCTCTCACGACTTGCGAACGAAGCTATATTTTTTAGTAAGGCGTTACTATAAGGTTAGCGTAGATACTAGTTTTCAATACCAATATTGATTTTTCTTAGTTTTGCAATACAGTTTCGTCAGTCAAAAAGTAATGCATGGAGGCTGAGAAACACATATCGATTTATATTGACTCTCAAATATAAGTTATGAATAACTAACTACTAACAGTTATTAATACCGCTTATAATAAATAACTGTTTAAAGAGGTACGCTATTTATCAAATTTCAATATTATTTACATACATGGACTTAAAATATATGCATATTATTTTGTAAAAACAATATAGTTTCTTACAAACTATGGGTTTGGTAGAAATTATTATGAGAGTTAATGATTAGTTATATTATTGGTATACGTAGCTAATTGGTTACGTCTTTTGATTACGTTAAATGATAACGGGGCTTGAATCACAACTGCATATAGCTGTATGTCTGTCGGCGCCCATAGCCTAGCGCCAAGAGCTCTGATTAAAGACAAGAAAGCCCCAAACTTACATCGCGGTAAATTTAATACAGATTTTTTTAGCTTCTTTTACATTGTAGAGCCAACATGTGAAGCTCTTGTGATACGATTTTTACTTTTAAAAACTTTCGCTTATGTGTTTGAAAACCGTCGGTTGTCATTAAATACAAAATGCAATTTTATAAAATACATTCGAACATGGCTATAACGAGGAAGATGGTACCGACTGAATTTTCTCTTTATAAGCATTATCCGTTTATTGAATGATAGGTATTTTTAAATGCTTACAAACATACCCATCACATAAAGACATGAAGTATCTGGAGCGGTCACAAACAAAAATACACAATTAGAATTTATTTACACACCCGTTACACATATATTATATTTTTATATCAATCCATTTTTCTTATAAAATTTAAAATTGATGTTTGTTTCATTGTTTTCACTCTCATTAACGCTATTTTTGCTCGGTATCCCCGAGAACTAGCTCGTTATAAAAGTGAATAAATGTATAGAGAAAACCATAAACTAAAATGTCAATGAATGTTTCCTCATTACATCCGAGATATTGCAATTTCCGTGACCGTAATAACCGAGTTCGACTATATAGAATTCGTTCTGATGTGGCTACAAAAAAATATTTAAAAATGCGATGAAGTTAATTAGAGAGATTCGTATGAAGAGATTCTTAACATAAAATGTTTACGGAAGTACTTCATTTAATGTGAATAGATTATGCCCGTGTGAATCTAGTCAACATATTATTATGAAAATTGAGTTGTAAATGAAAAAAAAAACATTTCAAATATCAGTTATTGAGCAATTCAATTAATATGGATGTCACTCTGTTTTTTTAGTACGTTTCACTCCACGCTGGTATTATTTTATTGAAATCTTATGAAACAAAACAGTACGTGTCTGTTCAAAAGACCCAGTAAACACGGCCGGGTAAGTGGAATGGGATACGAGTCTATGAACTCGGCTATTCCACTTGTACCTGAACCTTTTCATTCCACGTTTACTCGTGTATGTATTTTCACCTTACGCGTGCACCTTTGTTTAGACGAGATAAACGATGGGTGTTCGATGTAAGTAATTGTAAATGATTTGGCTATGATGTGTTGAATACAATAAAAGAATGCGAGTGATACCTGATTAATCTTCGATTTGTCAATAGGTCAGGTGTAGGGCTTATACAAAAACCGGCTATCGAGTTTCAATATATTCTAAAATACGGTTTAAACCGGTATTCCAAGTTACACAAAAAATTCAAGCTTCATTTATTAAAACTTTTTGTACTAAAATACACTAAAATTTGCAATTTAAAGTCAGTGTTTCTATTCGGTGGTGGAGTAATAATATCTCCCGTACACGATAAGTGTATCCAAAACAAAAATGTTAAAAACGCTTTCATTGATGCTTACTGACTATAAAACTTGACATTTCATTTTGTTTTAATTATAACCGAGGCATTTCAAAATCAAAATACTTACGTTTTCGTTGAATTATATTTTTAAGCTTAGTAAAGAAATTAGTAAAGAAAAAAGAAACCGCCTGTGTGGTCGAGTGGTCAACATCGTTGGCTACCGCTACGGGGGGCACGAGTTCGAATCCCAGTACGGGTAGTTTTATAAATTGATTTTTCGATCGATTTATGAATTTCTGTTCAAAGGCATCTATGTATGTGATGTCTTGAATTCCCCCCTCCCACCCATCCTATCATATGAACAGGGCGTATCAAGAGCGATTAGCTAATCACTGGTCCTGTTCTAGCCCTTTCCTTATATTCCTACTCTCTTTGGAAAAAGAGAGGTTCAGCAACTGAGTAACACGCAGTTCTCGTAGAAACACATATGTTGAGACAAACTCCATTAGGAGTCCATATGTTCCATATTGGGAGCGGACATGGTAAAAAAAAATAAGAAATTAATATTTTTCTAATACCAGATAACCAAGTTAAAAAAACCGGCTTTTAACGTCGAGAATTTGATTTGAATACCGGTTTTTGAAAACTGACTAGCCCTAATCAGATGTATATAATGTACGATGAAGCTTTAGAGCCTTTAGGCTACATACATATGTAGGTAAAACTTCTTAGAAAACTTTATTATTACAAGCTTGTTACTTTTATATTTTAACTTTTTATTAGCTGGCAAAACACACTAGCTTACTGTTTGACGTATACTCTTGATATTTACTACTGTTTACCTATCGCTTGCTATTCTACAATATTTCCAAGGATTCGATTTAGTTAAAGTAATGGAACAAAATTTTAAAACGTCAAAAACAAGTCGTTTAACAACAAAACAATGTCTCAAGTCTATTTAAAAAACGTTTCGTCAATTTATACGTTGTGCGTGCGTAATTTATTGATTTAATTCACTATTATTAAATATTTTAGATGTTTTGGTTGACATTCGAAACATTATATGTATTCAAAAATAATAAATACGTTGGATATATGTATACTTATAGAGCCTATGATGCAGTGGTCGACGTCGTTGGTTTCCGTGTTGTATCCTACAGATTCATCAAGTCCTAGAACTAATATAACTTTTTAATATATTTCTGTTGATAACATGGATGTTTGTGATTTCTGAAAATAAGCATCCATCCACCCATCCAATCCTAAAATAACGAAGCGTAGCGAAAGCGATTAGCTAACCACTAGTATTTTCCTAGTCTCATCCTTTCTATCCTTACACGCTCGTCGAAAAAAAATGAGTTTGATCAACTGAGTAACAAGCATTTCTCGCAGACAAAAATAGAAATACCTCCATTAAGATACCATATGCTCAACATTAGGAACGAACATGGATATAAAGAAGTTTAGTATTAACAGGAATAATCGGTGCGCGGAAAATTCATGTGCGGAAAAATCTGTTTACCATATTATTTGATTAAGTTAAATAAAAATATCGGCAATTTGTTAACGAGTTCTAATTTTCATCAATATCAAAATAAGAACATTCATATCATTATATGCCAGTATAAATATTTTGCTGTACAAAGTATTTACTGTGATAAGTCAAGTTGGCTAAATTTATTTAGCATTTTTTCACTACCCGTTATGCCATAAAACATAACTTATGCCTAACTGTATAATTTACCCACATTTTATTCTAAGAGTGGTGATTTAAATGCTTGCTTATTTTAAAGTCAGATACTCTCACAATATGAATAGCGTGTTACCGAGAATCGTAAAATTTTATGTTTTATTATTTTAACTATAAAAAAACATGAAAATTTAATTGAATTACAACAGGATATCGTTTAGTACGTGTAAAGTGGCTTTATTCAAGCAGCCGTGGAGAGTTTTTATCGATTTATATAATTTAAATGTATGCAATTAATTATTATCATTATCTCGTTTGTTTTTGTATCCTATGCACAACGATTATTAGTGAAAATTTTCATACTTTCATAACCAGTTTCATTTTTAAGTGTTTTTGATAATTAAGCTGCATATTATTTTCACTACCGCGCACCAAAATTTTGTCGACCTAGACCAGTGGTTCTTATGTAAAATTTTACTGTGGCCGCTTTATAAACATCAGCGCTCCTGTGGAAATGTCTCGTGGCGGCACCAAACTTTTGTATCGTTATTAAAAATCCTTAGTCGTTTACTAAAAAAAGCGATCAAATTTTAAGTTTATTTCATTAAAGACATTTAAATATCTTGGAATCGATTTATTTAAAAGAAATGCAAACGGCAATTGCTCGGAGCGCCGCTTCCAAGTTTTCATTCGTCATTTGGTTTTGATATTTATTGTTTATACAGTTTTCATTGTAAACAGTTGTAGAAAAAAATACAAAATTTATAAATCAAATATTTATATTATATTAATCTACGACCAAAATTATTGAACTGTATTATTATTAAACCGGACTTTCAGTATTCAATCACGATTTCTTAAAATTACTATCGGTATTAATTGCATTCACAACTTGTCTTACTGATAATTCCACAACTTCCATACCCGTAGTAAAAGTTATTCTACATATCCCTTGCTTATGATGCATGCTACAATGACGTATTTTGATAATATTAAAATTAGATTTATACATCGTTGGTGGCCACAGATAAAAACCTCTGCTAGCTGGTTATAAAAACCACCGATATATATTCAAAATTCTCAACATAGTCAAGTTTTGAAAATTTTCTTTTCCGGTAATGTTCACTACTTAAGAAAACGGTAAATTTGTTTCCGTTTCTCGTGATTCTGGAAAATTCTCGACTGTAAATAAATCTTTTCAAAATTAAGGGACATATACTATATCAAATTAGTCGAATATGGTGGATTTTTATTGCTTCTCCGCTGATACTATTGGCCAAACTCTCCTTCTACTCGTCTCAAACATTTAGATTTTGCGTTTTTAAAAGTTGACCTAAAAAACCGTTTCTCAGTGCGTGGACTGATATAATATAAATAGACCAGAACAGGACTGTAATTTGTACAACATATAAATAGTTAAACTATACGCATGAGAAACATGATAAATTGCGACTTACAATTTTATTTGAAATATTTTAAAACGTAAATTTGGAAAGATTTACGTATCATTTTTTCATGCGGCATACCATTAGTGCAGATTGTTTTTTTTTTAAACAAAACCGCTAACAAAAAAAAAGTTCAAAATATATATATATATATTTTATTCAAATATTATAGAAGCACACGAATTGAATTTAAAATATGCAAAAATAAATAAATACTTACCAACAAAATAACCTGTTTTAAAAAAAGGCTGAATTGTAATAACAAATAGTTATCTTTATTAAATTTTTCCAGTCCATGGTCGAGTGGTCAACGTCGTTGGTTTAAAATGCAGAACTGACAGATTCTCCAATAGATTTATCGATTCTTGTTTGAAGGCACGGATGTCTGACATTTATTCATTGAAAAACGGAGCTCAGTGAAAACGATTTGCTAACCACTAGTCCTGTCCTAGCCATATACTTGTGTAACCAATTTTTAGTAGCGAAAATTTGTCGTAGAAAAACCACTTGCTGAGATATTTTTTTTAAAGGAATCCACATGTTCCACATTGGAAGCGGAAATGGTATAAAAATATTTTTTTATTATTAAAAACATTTTTTTCTTTCAAAGCTATTTCGCATTCCGTATCTATTCGTAGAAGCAAATAACCCATTAAGTGCGAGATATACAAGCATGTTTTTAAATCATCATTTTATATACCAAAGAATGCTATGTCCTATCCGTGATTTAGTTATCTATTTGGGGCTTTTATTTCCATATTTTCAATCATTTGTGTCCACTGAGGACGATAAAATTGTTATTACAAGAATATGTCATAAGCAAAGGCCGTTTATACAATTTATACAGTAATAATGTCGGGCTTATTCTTCACGAACAATAATAAAAAATAAACGTTCAGACAACGGCCATTTTATTAAGTGAGATTTAAACGGGTCTATAAAGTATTTGGCGTTCAACCAAAGCCGAGTGCTGCATCAATTCCAGAAGTGAAAAGATTGATTGACTTTTTATACTTGAGCTTAAAATATTTTTCATATAATAAAGTAAAAAATAACAAAGTATTGAGTTTTATAAATATACTTTTTTTATATAATTGATATAAAAATTATTAACTATTTCTGATGAAGGCATACATCAGAACTTCACCATAGTTATAATGAAGTTCTGGTTTAGAACTAAATACTTTGTTATTTTTCACCTTATTACAATGTAATTATATCAAGTAAATGCCAATTCAATATTTTTTTTAATCTTTTTTTTATCATCCACTTCTCATGTAGGGCTCATGGGACTCTTGGTGATGTTTATATCAACAGAATTATTTTTATTAAAACTACTCGTTACTTGTAGATAGGGCTTCCAATTAACCGGACTTTCCAACTAACCGGTTTTCGGTTTTTTTCTGGAAAGAAAACCGGTTAACCGGTTTAAACCGAAATATAACGTATTTTGATTAGGTAGGTATAGGTATGCAAAAAAAAATAAATTTGTAGAAAATTTTAAATATTCGTCATAAATGTTTAAATGTTAATGAAAAATCGATATTTATCTTATAGATAGAACACAGAAGGCATTTTATATATTTATATATATATACAACAATGTCAATCAAATGTAGAAACATATTTTATGATAAAATATGTCAAATAAAAAAATAGAGCTTCATAATAAAACTCATCAAAAGATAAATGTTTAAATAAATGCATTTATTTTTTAAGCATATCGACTAGACAGGACATCCAATGCTGAGACAAAAATATAGTAAAATACAAAAATATTTACTTATATTATGTCTCCACTCCCACTTTGAAGCATATAGACTCAAACAAATATTTTTTAATGAGAACTGCTTGTTACTCAGTTGATCAACCCCCTCTTTTTTCGAATAGAGAAGAGATTAAAAGTTATGGCTAGCACACGACTAGTGGGTGGCTGATCACTCTCACTACGTCATAGTAATTTAAGGGATAGTGGAATAAAATATTAGGCATCACAGACATCCATGTCATAGAAAAGAAATCTATGAACTGATTGCGAAAATCCGTCCGTACTGGGATTCAAGCTCGTTTGGTCCGCAACCCAAAGAAATGACGTTGACCACTCGCCCATGGACTCGGCGTTATCATGTTCATCATGTGCAGACCATAATACTTAAATTATAATTGAGATTAACAAGCACAATAATAATTATATTTTATGATAACATCAATTATTTATTGGGTTTATGTTATTTTCTGAACAATTATTTATTTATATATATATAGGTATTATACGATACTAAATTTCATTTAATTTACGTATTACGTACAAAATTACTTACATAATATTATATTAAAAAAATCATAGTTCACAGTGTGTTTGTTTATCTATTGCTCAAGAAAATGATTCGAAAAAAAAGAATGCATCTAAAATGTTATATTACACGAAACTACAAATTTGAATTAAAAAATTGTATCAATAAAAAATACGCACCAAGCAAAGCTCTATTTGAATATATTTTTTATATTGTTCTAGTTAAGATAGATATTGTACTATTTACCTGAAAAATATCAATGACTTCTTAATTTCCTATAACCTCATAATCAGTGCGTATAAGCAATTTGTATATTATAATACTTAGAAAACTATCAATAATCTCATATTTGTCTATTAAAAAGAAGCATTTTTTCCTCATTGAAAAATACTAAAGTAAATGTATTACCATCAAACTAACACAACAAACATCACACATTCCGACTAGGTTTGTCCTAGTAGGTAGCGAACTACGGACAAACCCTATTGTTGATTATTTTACCTAACTATGTCGACCTTGTGGGTAACATTTTAGCCACATCTGGTATTAATTTAATGACACTTTAAAATACGCAACGTCTAATTTTACAACTGAGGAAAGGACGAATACTTAGGTAAAAAAAAGCAACCATATAATTGAATAATACAGTAAAAGTGACACGGGACAAAGTTCTTGGAATAATTTTGACCCCCCGTTAGGTAAGACATTACAATTAACTCTTGGGTATTAGTTTTCACATATTGCATTATGATGGAGAATAAAAGGTTGATACAATAATTAAAAATATCATATTTAAAGCAGCGATTTTTACATTGTTGATTTAAAGACAAAATCAAGTATAATTAGAATAATTATAATCCAATAATCATGCAAAGGAAGAATATATCTACTAACAAGCACATAAAAAAATAATAATGGGTAAGGAGATGTAGATTATTACTCACTAATTAAATTGTATACGTTTGAAAATGGTACTTGATAGTTATATGGTATCCTTATCAATAGTTTTTTCAAGATTTATACGGATGATTTGTCAAATTTACAATAAAGGTTATTGAGTGACGTGCATGTAAGAATCATTCCGTCTTTTGATAAATAATTATCAATAATTACGAAAAAATATTAAATTATTTGAAAAAGTCATTTCTGTTCATAACATGGACAACTTTGAGACATAAGTAGATTATTTTATAAAATTCATATGCATGTTTGTTGTGTTATGTAAATTGTTTCCGCTTCTACGCAGTAAATTCATTGTAAAGGATTTTTCTTTTGTAAAAAACAATGAAAAACAAGAAAAGAGTATTTTTGATAAAACGCGGTTAACCGAAGAAAATAAACCGGTTTTCGGGTTTTTTCAAAACAGGCGATAAACCGGTTAACCGGTTTCGGTTTAAACCGGTTTGGAAGCCCTACTTGTAGAGAATCCAATTCCGGGATTACAAGATTGAAAATTCAACATAAAATCGTGTATAAATTGGGATTCGGGATTGAGAAAATTTTTGCAAGGCTATCCCTGGGATTTGTTTCATGTCGATTTAAAAAAACTTTGGAATTTGCGGATTTCTTAAAGCCACCCGCACGAGTGCTTTTTTTACCTTTTCCAAATTTAAATTTATGTAATTTTCTTAATTCTGAAATCCTGGAATAAGCAATGTCACAATCCTGGTATTTAAGGATCACAGAATTGCACGGGATCCCGGTATTTGATACTACTCAGTTGGCCAACCTCTCTTTTTAAAGAGATTGAGAGATATTGCTAGAGCAGAACTAGTAATAAGTTAATCGCTGTCGCTACGCCCCGTTTTTCGTACCTTCTGTGCGAACATTAAGATTTCGCATAGAAAAGAGATATAAATTTAGTAGGTACTTGAAAGTTTAACGAAACGAATACTATTTTTTATGTATTATTGTAGAGTTCGTCGGAGCTTACTCAGTTGACTTCTTTGCCATTTTTTTTTCTACTGATTTTAATATTAAATTGTACTATTTTTTTTCTCCATTGTAAAAGTTTTAAATTTATAATTTGTCAACCTTTTGCAATGTTAATTAAATAAATAAATAAATAATTTGCATATAGCCCAAAAAGTTAGAATTTTGAATAATACAAAAATGTAACAAAAATTTACGGTGGTACTGCCAATAACCTGTCACATAAGTTTTTATTATATACCACAGTTTTACACTTTAACGTCTGTCTTCTGAGTATTCTTGTATTTTAATTGTAGCGATTCGTTTTATCGAGTCGTTCTGTTATAAAGACCCGTCGGACGATAATGCGTTTTGGTAAACGACCAGGCGTCTTCGTTTATTCGTAGACCTAGGCGCCTAATTAAATGATGCCTTGTGGAGAGAAGAGGTCACCGTTTAACTCATATTTTTGAAATGAATATCTTAACGACTTGATATAAATAACATCATATTCCCTGCTTGATTGGTCACCGGGCGATAGAATACTGGGATGATAGCATTAAGCGAAAGTATTCACAATAAAAGCTACTTAATTTTAATCTACTTTCATAATTCGAAATAATTTTTCACCACCCTTTCTAATTTTGTTAATAAAAGCTTTTGCAAAACTCATTAAAACACTATTTCAGAAGCCAAACTGTCGATAAAAACTGGGATTCTATTAGATTAGTTTCTATAAAAAGGCACATTCATTCATTGGTTAAAATATAATTTACGCTTAAAACACACATTTTAAATTAAAGATCAGTTATTAAAAAATGTGGAATAATACAAAATAAGTGTTATGTTTAAAATAAAATGACCTTTTCTCAAGAATTGACAGAAAACACATTAAAAATGTATGATAAAGATATGTACGTTTAATTTGACAGCTGCCGTGTTCGAGTGGCAAAAGAAGTTGGTTTCGGTTGTGGAGGTCGCGGGTTCGAAACCCCGTTCAAATAGTTTTTATAAATTTCAATCGATTTATGGATTTCTATACAAAAGCATGGATGTAACATACGTGATGTTTTCAATTCCTTCCCACCCGTTTTATCCTAAAAGCGGGTGTAGCGAGAGCGGAAATGGACAAAAAACATACGTTCCATAGTTCCACGATGTCTTATTTTCAAAACGTTCCTTTAGTTTAATGAAGTATTTTTTTTTGCATTATACGTGGAATCAATTAACTTATATTTCTAATTATAAACATGTTATTTATTGCATTGCCATTTATTTTACCAAAAATCGTGGATCAATTACTAAATTTCATCAAAAACCCTTAACAAATCTGACTGTGTTAAAAAAAAGAAGATATATGTATTTGTTATTACAAACGAAATTTGTCATTTAAACATGATATTTTAATAATCAACAAGGTTAATGACATTTGATCTTATTTTTATAATCATCATTATTTACAACTGTTTTTTTGTGAACGATTTTTTGTCAAATACGAAAAAATACATCATGTCTTAAACAATTAAAAATAGCGGACGCCAACCAACAAATAAATGTTATTAGTTTTAAAAAAATCGTAAGATCTGAAAGGCTGGCGACCGCTGAGTAGGACCCTACGACTCTGAACTGAATACTTTAGTGGGCGGTATACATACCTACAAGCGCACTTGGACTACTAGAAAGTTTTTTTCTCGAGGTTCACTTGTTAGACACTAAAGAGAATAGGATACTTTTTGTGGAAAATATTCCGATTGATAATATTAATAACATGGTAAAAAACCCCCCAACTTTTATTGTTTTGAAATGTGCATCAAACGTAATATTTTTTTAATGTACGGTTAAGGAATGATAGACTGTACAACAATGAATATTTCATTCCAATACTGGCTTAAAATGGCAGTTTAGAAAAAGCGTTTACTATTATTACGATCGAGTGAAAACTTATCAAAAAATAGTTACCACACTTTGCCACCGGCCAAGATATAACTATTTGTAAAGCGTTAATTTAAACTTTCAAATAAAACGCCGTAAATCGAGGTTTTGCCGTGCTGAATTACTGAATTGAAATTTTACGATTTTTGAAACAAGAATGCATTTACGGTCAAATTGTTTTTTTTAAGCGTTTGTACACTATGAAACAAAAACCTCTATTTATACATACCTGTGTAATAATTTATGGCTAAATAAACGAAATGACCGTCATTTCGTTGTTGTTAAATCGACTTCAGGATAGTCGGTTGGCATACAAATTTCACTATTAGTTTACGCCGAGCTGCGTCCAATTTATACGGCAGTATTAATACGATCGTATTTTATGTCTCGAGATCGCGGGGTTTTTATGGACTTATCAAAAAAGATAACCCTGGAACAATATATTGTTTTTATCTTTGTCTAAGTCTTACTTGCGTTGGGTTTTTTTTTTGTTGCTTTTTTAAATGTCAGTTAAAAACACAAATGTCTATTAACAAGATCGTATTTTATAAGTCATGGGTATCGTTATAAAATAAGACGAGGTTTTATGCAATTTATACAGCGCTTATGTCTCATGCAGTGGAATAAACAATAATTGTTTCGTGTGTTAATTAATTCTTCAATTTAAAAAAAATATATATCAGTTTTGTTATATTGTAACAGTGAATCTCAATTCTCAAGTTTTTGAAGAGATCGACGAAAAATAATGCAATTTTAGGGAAAACGTAGTTTCAGAGCATTTGATTAGTATTAGTCATATAAAGTATTTATTAGTATAACGTCAGCATAGCACGCACTGGCAAGAGCATAGACTATTGTGATTTGAATACACATCATTAAATATATTTTAAAAAATGGGTCTGGTCGTAAGATTTTCGCGACTCCGAACAAAACCCACGATTCCACGACTCCTGATTCCGACTCTGAAACCCTGAACAAAACATCATGCAATAGTTTACATGCTATTTGCAATACAATTATTGTAATATTATATTCGTAATATCAAAAACTTGTGATTGCAGCGAAAAAAATATGGACATTGCGTATTTATCATATTATCTTATATTTTATATCGGACAATAAAGGCATGTTCATTACTGCTAATTAGTATAAATAACCACATGTTTTAGTATCACTGTTAATGGGTCCTGCTGAAAAGTTGGTCCTCTACAGTCTAGAATATTATAGTCTATAACTAATCATTATTTGATTCAGAACAGTTTGATTTGAGTATTTTTTAGTACTATAGTTAACACACTTCTTCGGACATTGTAGTATGCAACTAATTCACAGTGTCGCAACACTATATCTAAGAATTTTCAGTGTAAAAATAAATGAACGCCAAATGATCGAATGACGTTAACTGCTCGCAACACAGCGGCTTGTTAATTTATATTCGCGATCAAAGTCATTTCCCTACGAATAATATAATACAATGTATCTTTATTGCATACAAGAATGCTGCAAAGTTGTATTAAAAAGACGTACAACTAAAAATCTGAAACGTCAGGCAGTATTTTTTATAATAATAACTCTTTTTAATTTATTTTAAATAAAACAAATACTGCTATAAATTTACCTATGCCTGCCGGACCTGAAGCAGAATAGTTAACAACGCTATCGTTGGCCTTGTAGAGAAAACTGTTTAAAAGTTTTTGATTGTTTTTTCAACCGATTTATGAATTGGTGTTTGAAGGTATCCAATTTGTCTATGTGATGTCGTAAATCATTTTCACTAGCTTGATACTAACAATGTGAAAAAAGCGAGAAGGGTTCAAGTATCACTAGTCCCGTTATACCTCAATCCTTCTATCGTTTCACTCAATATTTCTTTTTACTTTCTTCCACTTTATTTAATAGGTCAGGACCGGTTTCTCTCATTGCGAGCACTTGCTACTTGGAAGCGAAGAAAAACAGGAAACTATCATTAAGCCTGTTCACTTTATTAACGTGGCATTTATCACTTTGTCAAAAATTTCTCAAAGTTTAGTGTTATTATTTATTTTATATGTTAGATGTGTTAAACATTTTAATTTTTGTGTTATTTTAGAATCACTTAAAATGTAATTGGTAATTTCTTTTCAATGTGAATTGTTGTTTACACCTTTTCATTTAAATTTATTTTTGTATAAATAGCATTGTTAAATTATATTTATTATCAGTTGACAATGCTCGTATTGAGAGAAACCGGTCCTGCTATTTTAAATAAAGTGGAATAAAGTACAAAGGAATATTGTGTTTTTATTAATATAATGCCTTTTCACCAAGTATTGACAGTGAACACCCTACAAGTGATCATTTCACTCTCCAAAAAAAAATGTCTGTAAAAGGGAAATCATGAATTGTTTGAAGTATAATTTTAGGCCTTATCTACATATATTATATTTTGACCAACAATGTTTTAAAGAAATTAATTAATTGATGCAGAAATTAGGCAGTTGAAATCATTAGCAATTACAAAAAGATGATAAATTACAATGTTAACATGGCTCATAAAAGCTTGATATATTTTCAATACGAGCTTTCGTCGTGGATTGAAATTTAAATCGAATATTCGAACAGTTGTTATTGAAATACTTTATTCGGCGCTTCCTTGAAATTCAGTTCTTCGAATATTTAACAAACTGTTTAAGTAATTAATCATGAATACAAACACTGCGTTCGATAATGAATATTATTTGGTGTCGCAAATATCGTGGTAAAATCTATTTTATTTATACACACACTATAATTCTCATTAAAAACACATTCTGACAACTAATACGTGTTTAGATATATGTATGTAAATATACGAATAAAATGAAGTTTGAAAATCCGATATTCGAATATTTGTAATCTCTAATTGATCGATTCATCATAAATATTGTTATATATTGTCGTTCCATTTTTTTGTTTACTGATTATTCCGATGGATTTATGTCATGAATATTCTTATCTGAGCAGATAATGCACCTCTAATGTTTTTCTTTCGAATCCGAACTGTCAGAAGTATCATTGTATGAAATATATAATAATGGGAAAATTTCGTGCTTAGGGGCGTTTAAGACGCTTGGTTCTATATTATAAGTTTGCGAGAAAATTCCTTTCACGGGGCGTTGCAATAATCTATTATTTAAACTTTTATCGTGAATTATTCCACTTGGCTGTTGTGTTAACGTGCCAATACAATGATTTGTCGCTTCCTGCTTGCAATTCTATAAACTAACATTATCACTTAACATAATATTGGATATTGGTTTAATTTATGAAGCATTGAGTAATATTGTCTACAGTTAAACTGCATTTTTACATGTAAAATAATTAATTTCCTGAAATTATTCTCCCGGTGTGCTTCATATACACTCACAATTTAACAGAATTTTTCGTTAAAAACTGGTTTTTAAAAAGTCCCTTGCCATCTATTTTCAGTAGAAAAGAGTAAGCATGAAAGAATGAGACTAGGGCAGGATTAATAATTTGCTAACAACCCTCGCTGTGCCTCTTTTTTAAATCAAGTAATTGGCAGAGAACGCAGACATCACAGCCATATAACACAAATCCATAAATCGATTAATAACCTATTTTATTCAAGTGTTTTAACTATAATTTACGCTCGTAAAAACCCAGTTAAACTGATACTGACGTTAGTATTTAAAAAAAAATCTTATTCTGTAAAACATGACAATACTCATTGGGGAAACGTTGGTAGCGCTCGAAACTATATTTGTTTAATCATTAATGATTACAGTTTTTTTTTAAGTTAACACATATTTGAAACTGTAATGAAAAACATTTGAAATTTCAAATTATATGCATAATTGCTTTTAACAGAATTTAACAGAAACCTCTCAAAATATGAATTAATTAATGCATTTATAAATAAAACATGCTAACGTTTCATGCTGAAAACTTTTAGATACTTTTAGTTACATAGTTACTTTTTTATACGAATGTGTAATTATCACAATTTATCAGTAACTATTTGGTGTAAAGTTAATTGAACTGTTGGAATTTTCTTTTTGTGGATTTAGATTGAGGAATACATTCGATTTTTACCGTATCAAGATACCGTAACTTATCTAAAACGAATACGAAAAAAATCTTTTATACTTTTTCATCTGCTTATCGTGCTCGCGGGTCGTAGGTTGGTAACCGCTTATTTTGATTATTCTTTCTCTTCCACCATTCGACAGGTAAACAATATAAAACTGATCAATTCACTGCGAGATACAATATTTCAATTTATCAAAATTGTTTAGATTTTTTTTCTCCATCACTATTTCTCCTATTTGAATAGATATAATATGTTTTTAAATAAAATTATTTAACTTCACTCGTGAATAAACTAAAATAAACAAATTGTAATTACATTATACCATGAATATTTTAAGTGGTAGACGCGTCATTTTTTCTTTGTGTTGGAAAAAATGAATTACAAATCGCTATAAAATATTGACTTGAATAATCTTTTTACCAGCGGGGAACCGTAAGAATACAGAACTTCATTTCGGATATAAAATATATTGCCGTGGGCTTCTTATGTGTTGTCTTATACAAACTTATATTAAAATTGACACAAAAAGACGCGCTTAGTGTCAATTTTATTGTAATGGCTTCTTTGTGTGAAAAAATACATTAAGTTATTGCGCGGGTATTAAGTGATTATTTAATAACTATCAGAAATCCTTAATAGGATTACGCGAAAAAAAATCTTTCACTGAAGCTCAGAACAATTTATACATTGTTAATTTACCGATGAAAATCTTTATGATGGAACCGTTAGTGGGTTTTTTTAAGAGTCGTAATATTTTTTACTGCCGAATAAAAGATAGTCCGCGAATAAAACGAATTAACTGGCGATATAAAATGTCGTGAAAGGTTATATTTGCGTTCTTAATCCGTCTTGGATGTGTTTAGTTTGTTAACATAAAACGTAAAGTGAAAATACTTTAAATTTTTAAATCAGATATGACGCGCCGGTGACGCGTTATTTTTTAACAGGTATAATGAATGGATCCTTATGTCTTCGTTGATTGACACTGAATTTAGATCATTCACGCTCGAAAATGTGACATGATTAAAACAACCAGTTTTGGGTGACATCGTAACTAATATATTATAGAGCTTTAATCGCTACTTGCAGAGCCCAGCTTCGAGTTACTCAAGCTACCAGTGAAGTAAAAAAATCTTCTATTGTGGGGTTATCTATGAATTTACACTAGTATTGCAAGTATAGATTTATCTGTGTACCATTTTTATTGATTGCGTACTTGCTTCTTTTTGATTACTTTTCCTGAGTAATCAAAGCTCAATCCGCTACGGATTTGCAGTCATTAATTGGCGTATCCCGTAAAAAAGAAACGCTACCTACTAAGTGTCTCTGTAACCCCTAGCATTTGATTGGTAACGTTTCAATACATTTAATTGTGCTAAAGAAATAAATGTTTATTATTGGAAAGTGCCAGTTTATTGAGTATTGATTTGAATTTTGATAAAAGCAGAACATATCAATATTTAGTGGAATTTACGATCACGAAAATAGCGAAATCTCGGATGTAATGAGGAAAAATTCGTTTTAGTTTATGGTTTTCTCTATAAATTTGTTAACTTTAATAACGAGCTACTTCTCAGGCATACCGAGCAAAAATATCGTCAATGAGAGTGAAAAAATGACACAAGCATCAATTTGAAATTTTATAAGAAAGTGGATTGACAGAAAAATTAAATATGTGTGTAAATAAATTCTAATTGTGTATTTTTGTTTGAATTGCGACTTTTTGTGTTATGTGACCGCTCATGTGATGAGTACTTTATGTGATGAGTATGTTTGTAAGAATTTAAAAATACCTATTCTCTGAAATAACGAGTAATGCTTATAAAGAACAAATTCAGTCGGTCCCATCTTCTTCGTAATATCTTCGTATTTTACAATTATTTATTTAGATCATTATCGGTGACGCTCATCACGAGAATTTTCAATTGTGTAATCTTATTTTAAATTAATTCAATACGTACAAAATATTTTTTTATTTTATTTTACTACTGACTGTCTTTATATATATTTACAGGAATCCACCGAACTTAAAAGATATTTTTAAAAACGTTTTTATTCAAAACTGCATTACGAAGTATAAATATTTATTGCGATATCAACTGGTTTGGATGAATGTTAAAATAATGTGTTGATAATGTTCTCGCTTCATATGACATCAGTCGTTGTGTTAAATACTTTCGAGCACAGTGAGTTTAAATCGAGATAAATGTGATTAACTAATATCGTTAAACGCGACATTAATTAAAGGAAGGAGGGGTCATCCCTTTTTTATATCTCGTGGTACGCCAGTGCAGTCCATGACTAATTGCCTTCGGTCAAGTTGGAACTCCTCTCGTGGGTTGCTAATAAGCGGCTTCGCTCGCCAAGCTGCTTCGGTAGCGGAGAAGTCGCGTTTTACCTCTTTTAATTCCTGAGCCGTTCACATATTATTTGCCTGCGGACCTCGTTACAGTCGAGTGTGCGACAATTTTCGCTGCATAATTGTTAACTTGGGTCAGTAGGTTTGCATATATTTTTTCTTCCATACAATGGTTAATCGAATATCAAGTATTATTCAAAGAATCGTTTAAAAACATAGTCTAACATATTGGCATATTATAAACGGATTAATATAAAAGCGAAAATCTATCGATTAGTTATCATATCGTAATGAGTGGTGCCCAACGTTTCCTCTAAGCTACGATCGCGCGCGGCCGCGTAGCAATTTGGAGACTCATTCCGGTTAGCGCGCACTCCAATAAAATTATTCAAATAATTTTACAAGATTGATGCTTAATGGAGTGTATTATACAAGGATTAGTTGTTAGTAACGCCGAAAAAAGCTGGGATTTTTGTAAATAAATTTATAAAATATGCCAATAAATTTATTAGATAATTTATTATTTTCGTAATTTGTACTTGATTTTATTTTATGTAAAAAAATAGAATGTTTTTTTTTAATTAAATGCACTAAGTATTAAAAAATATTTATAAATTATCAAATGATAATATGATTAAATATGCAAATAAAAACACAGAGAAACACTAAAAACATAAAATATGACGAATTATGCTGCGCATTTGTTGGATTGGCCCGCGCAGCCTTCGAATTTGGCGCGCAGCTAATCTCTTGTCCTTGGTGACCTGAGTTTTTTCTACAATCCCTCATTTGCTCGGCTAACTTCGCTTGTGCTCAGTTTTGAGTCAGTATTAGGCATTTGAATTAACAGCATGAAGACATAATGCGAATGATCATTCGTTCTTTTCTTCTGTTCTTTGGTCTTATTCGCTCCCTATTTGGAACATATGGCCGTCACACGACACTTCCATGTTTCCCTGTCCCTTGCGAATTATATGCCAGCATTCTTCAGTTCCGCCGAGTACATCCCATGGATAATTCCCAACGGTCGCCCAGGAACCCGTTGGAAGAAAAGGCAAGCAGGATTGAGACTCTCCGGAGGCATCTGCAGCACGTAACCCAGCTATTTCTCACGTCTTTTCTTGACCATTAATGTGAGGGCGCTGTCTTTTATTTACCCTAATCTTCGAGTTACTCACGAAATCTAATGACTCACCCCCATTACTTGTCTTAGAAATGTGTGACGCTTAACAAAGTAAAAGTCACCATTAAAACATGGGATTATGAAAATTATTTGTCAATAAAATGCCAAATACCCTTTTTTAATGTCAAAATTCAAATGTTAACGCGTTAAACGATTTTAATAATAAAAGTCTTTATAAAGTACTTAAGTAACTCTTAGAAGTAAACAAACACCCACTGTACGCAAAAGAATACGGTTGACATGACTAAATTTGTTCTTAAAATGCTTCTGAAATATTTTTTTAGCCATTGAATTTAACATCGGTAAAATTAGTTAATGGATAATTTTGATAGCTACTTCTGATTAGCACTTCTGAATTCCTTTCCGAAATTTTCATTTTAGGACCGCAATATTATGTTAATTTATTAAATAATAGCTGATTCAAACGTTTACGGTTTTACCTGCTCAAGTCATTACGTCATGTCATTATTGCTTTAATTTTATTATGAATTTTCAATCGTGTGAGAAGTATACGTTAATAACTTTTAATCAGGTAAATATTTCAAATTCTACGACTTTTTAATGATTTTTTATGTCTTCTGCAATATCATCTTTTTGATAGCGTTCATTTTTGATTCGTTAATAGCTACTTATGAATAATTTTCTACCTTGATCAGTCATGATAGTGACTATTTTCCATCAGAAGTCATCATAGAATAAATTCCTCTTTTTTTTCACTCGTGTTTGGTGGAAACTGGTAGTAAAGAAATTAATGTTTTTACTTTTTACCAGGGAAGGCAATCGTAAAACAGGATTATATTTAGTTTGCAAGCAGGTTGTTCATCAACCTGAAACGAATAGTTCAAGTTTCAGGCATTTATTAGAGAATTATTTACCGTATTAAAATTAGCGTTCCTAGGAAATATTGTGCCCCCGAAGATAAACTGCACAAATGGTGTCCCATGTTTTTATTTTCAACATGTAAAGTTATCATACGCTGTTTGTCATAATTATTTTTTTTAAAGTGTTTTAGTTACATAGTAAAGACGCGTCCATTTTGTTTTTAAAAGAATTGCAAAGTAACATTAAGCTCGAAAAAACTATTAAAAAAACCCACTGATAGTAAAACTGTTCTCTTTGTGAGTAAATAGAGCACATTTCTTCAAAATTTCAGGTGAACGATTTTTTAAATTAAATATTTGGGTTCTGATAGTGTTGTTAATATTTAAATAAAATATCATATTGTAAAAATATAATAATATGACTGACTGCGCATCAATAAATTGAATGAAAAAAGCCTCGCTTTTTTTAAGTATTAGCCCTATTTTGGTACCCGGAGATATATGGCCTCTCCTTTCATACACCTTTGCATATTAATAGGGTTGTTGATCCTGAACAATGCAGTATTCAATGAAATTATGAAAAGTTCTTAGCAAATCAGCCCATTCCGTGTTTCTTACACGATTGACCGAATTTCTTAAATTTGTCTTTCCTTTATACATGTTCAGTTTGCTGATATTTTCTTCAAGTAACAATAACAGTATTTCGCACTATTACGTCACCTGGAATTTGCATTTGTTTTGTATTTTCGGAAGTCGCGTAAGGTAACAAACAACAACTGATTTCAGAATCTAAAATTTCATTTGGCTCGATCGCTTGTTGAAATTTATAAAGGTTCAGCTAATTTAACTAAAAGTGAATAAATTAATACCACTCGAAACAAGTTTCATTATATTTGACTGATGTAATCAATATTGTTTTTATTCTGTATATGCTGATAAAAATAACTCCGATGATAAATACAAGTATGAATAGATACTCTATATTTATAACTCTGAAAAAAATCACTGTATAAGACCCCCGTTCATTTTTCACATTATTCCAGAGATCTTTTAACAAGTGATATATTGTATAAAGTATGCCATGACTTGTAACATAATTAATAGTCCATTAAAACTGATAAGAATTACGGTGTGTGAAGATTTTGTTCGAGTTTATTTTATTTTTTATGAGAATTCCTACCACGAAAAAGCATTGAACTCATAATTGGGACCAATGTACGATAAAGTTTTTTTTTGTACACATTTCAGTGACACTATTAATATCGAAATGACATAAATTTGTTAATAGATGGTGTTCCAAACTACACATTATTTCGATCGATGTATTGAAATTCGTGTTTCAATCTTCTGAACAGCTGAATCGTTAATACTTATGTAAAATTTTATGTAGAATTGAACTCAATCACTTAGTTAAAAGCTTAAATCTATAGACATCTGACTAAAGAGTACAAGTTGAGAATACAAGTTTTGAGTAAAAGTAAATATTTTTAATTTTCAATTTTTGTCGTTCAAATTATGTACATTCACACAAGTTTTGTCACTAATGACCCGGATTTCGTCTTTCGGCATCTTCAGACGTTCAAGTTCACGAATGCACATAAACTGACAGTCACGTACAAAAAATCGATGAATTTATAAAATGTAAGAAATAAAATTACTATTTAACGACAAAATAAGTAAATGTAAATTTGTGAACTATATAAATCTCGATGTGTGACAATCGGTCAACCGATTAAAGAATATAAAATAAAACGGGACTGCTTTTGACCCGTGTTTTCACACAAAATTAAATAATCAAAGACTTCATCCTTTTCATCGTTAATTCGTTCATCTATCTTTAATTTATATTTAGATTATAGACGGGAGAAGAATGAAGTTTAAAATCATTGGAGAAAACGTCTCCGTATGACTCACCATTTTGTTAGTGAACATTTTGCGAGTTTTAAGCCCTAAATTATGTTCTTAGAAATTATTTTATTTTATCTTAGAGTAGTCATCAAACATAGCCGCCTGTGTGGTCGAGTGGTCAACATCGTTGGCTACCGTTACGGAGGGCAAGGGTTCGAATCCCGGTACGGGCAGTTTTATAAATTGATTTTCCAATCGATTTATGAATTTATGTTCAAAGGCATGGATGCATGTGATGTCTTGAATTCCCCCCCCCCACCCATCCTATCCTATGAACGGTATGGAGAGCGATTAGCTAACCACTAGTCCTGTCCTTGCCCTTTCCTTATATTCCTACTCTCTTTGGAAAAAGAGAGGTTGAGCAACTGAGTAACAAGCAGTTCTCGTAGAAACATTTCTGTTGAGATAAACTCCATTAGGAGTCCATTTGCTCCATATTGGGAGCGGACATGGAAAAAAAGTCATCAAAAGTAGTTCTGTATTATTTTTAATTGATATCGCGGTAGTTTTTAAGGTGAATCGGTTTGGTGGTTTATCATCTCATAAAGTTGAAAAAATGATAAAAATCGCAGATATTTTTAGAGAAAATTCGAACATGCTATACGTGCGTCTAGTTTGTCCAACATAAGGTTAAACATTGTCGAGATAGCTTCCGTTAAGATTTCACGGCCCGCATAGATTGATAACATTAAATTTGAAAAATGAAACGCTCTGCGAAGTGGACAGATGCCCGACAGGCCGAGGACAGTCGCAATGGAATTAATGGGCGCTGTCAGGGTAATAAAAACTCGCATTAACTAAACTAGACCAGCGACACGACCAGATCGATAAGCCTCTTACCAAGGAATTTTAATGAGTGACTAAATAAAGGTCTCGCTCTTGGTCGATCCGTAAATCTGTCGTCTATCTCTGACCTCCTGTGCTGGCTGCTGCCCCCCGTCTGATAAATTTGCAAATTATTCACTA
Source organism: Himalopsyche anomala (assembly GCA_031772345.1). Classification (NCBI taxonomy): domain Eukaryota; kingdom Metazoa; phylum Arthropoda; class Insecta; order Trichoptera; family Rhyacophilidae; genus Himalopsyche; species Himalopsyche anomala. Next base: position 9,982,364 of record CM062832.1, on the reverse strand, counting down.
TTATTTGTTACAGTTGATCTTTATCTATTTGAATATTTTTAACGATAAGATTTAAAAATAATGAATACCATAAAACCGAACATTTATTTCTCAGTCGAAGTACAGTATCACTAATAAAAATATATTTTGTTATTTAGATCTGAATCGTGGTAGATTCTTACTATCGTTTTATTATTCATGCAAAATTTCTCGACAAATTACTTTGTCTATTTCGTCTCCTTACTTTGAAAAAATACGGCATTATAAAGAATATATCTTTACATATTGAGCTTTGTAATTGACGGGTCGGGAATTGTTTTAAAAATATGTAAAATAAAACAAACGATCATTTTCAAGAATTGATTTGGTATTCTAGTTGCGTGTGAATGGATTACGGAGACAAATTAAGTAAACCAGATATATCAGTGATGCACAACCTCTACCTTCTAGCGGGCCGCATAAAACAAATTTATCGTTTGTTCGGGCCGCAAAGAAAAAAAATTAATTAAAGTACGCTCAATCCTTTTTTTATACAGAAAATATGTATGTTCCATGTAAAACAGCCTTAAAAACGTGTAAAAAAGATTAAGTGAATTTAGATAAATGAGTAATAGGTTCCATTTTATTATTTTGACCGTGTTATTTAGAAAATAAATAAGCCACGCAAAAAAAGATCATGAGTACTTGCTAATTAAAAATCATTTCATTGTGAAATATTTATGTTTCATTTATATGTAATTCATAAGTTAATGCGTTCATGGTCTTTGTTAATTTTTAACTATTTTTTTAAATTGACATAATATTTGTAAGCCTGTTTCTATGAACCGATTTATTATCCTTCATTGAAGAAAAAGCTTGCTTAAATTTGTTTAATAAATGTTTTACGTGAAAAAAGTATGTTTGAGAAAGAGATTTAAGGGCCGCCACAAAATTCAAAAAGGGCCGCATGCGGCCCGCGGGCCGCGTTTGTGCATCACTGAGATATATCATAGTTTTTCGCGAAGAATTCCACATCATCGATTTTATTGTAGTTTTAATACTTTGCAGCCCTGATGAAAAGGTTCAGATGACCGTGCCCCATAAAGATTTTAGAATAAAAAGTTGTTAATAATTTAATTGAAAATCATTTACTATAAAAATATTTTCGAAAAAACAAAGCACTTGTTTGTACCAATTTCACATTTAGTTAATGAAATCTAAACTAAAACATTTAGTCAATGAAATCTAAACTAAAACTAAACCATGTAAAACTATAAACTAAGGGTATACCTACTTGACTTAGTATAAATCACTCTAAGTATATTCTAATCAATTGAAAATATTCGTGATGAGCGAAAGAAACCTGGTATCAATAATTTAAATAAATATATATGTTTTTAATATAATTTATTTCCACTAAGTTTTGTCAGTGAACACATTAAAAGTGATTTAAATAAAAATATATCTAGTTAAACTATATTTGTTGCAAAAAGGGTTAAATCGGAACCTGCTATTGAGTTTTTTATGTACAAAGTTACGATGTTATTCGGAATAATACAAGTCTCTTGTTTTTTTTGGTTTTTATTTAGTCTTTAATAATATTCACTTACCTAATTTTTATTTATTCGTAGAATCGGAAAAATCAGTTCATGTTTTAGTAACCGAAATAAAACAGTACGCTTTGATTTAACGTATCTCTCTTTCTCTGAAACGAAATAATTAATGATACTTGTAATTATCTAGTTTAGCTGCTATACATCAAAGATAAGTCTTCATTAAATTTTCTACGCGTTTTCTTGTGATGTTGTACCAGTGCAACGGGTTCAACGATCTCTCTGATTGGATGAATGATATCTCTCATTGTTCAGATTATTTTTTTAAAATCTCATCGTCCGAACGAATATTGCGATATCTATATTGTGTTTTAGCTACTCAATCAGTCATTTTCGGCTTGTAAGTAATATGTGGGCAGATATTATGCTTGCAGATTTCATTATTCATCATTATTAAATATAACAATTTAAGTTCGATATTATGTATGGTTAAGTAGTTTAAGTACGTAATGCGAATAAGCTATAGTAATGTTTTTTGTTTGCTCCCTTGGTTGTGCAATCGGATGTTTATTTTATTGTGGACAGGCTTGCCAGATTTCCATAATCACAAATCGGGACATTCACTATTTCGAAGATTTTTATACATGTACACATTTTCTTAAGTCGGAATTTTTAGAGAGACTTGCAATGCGGGACTCGGGATTTGTCTATTGTACTCGGGACAGTCCCGCTCAAATAGGGACGCCAGGCAACCCTGATTGTAGAAGACTGGTTGAGGATTCAACCCGTCTTTCAAGTAAATTTTTATTGATCGACTTATTATAAAAGAAAGCCTCGGCATAAAATATGGATTATAGCAGACACGCGAAACCTTTTTTTCTAGTGGACCACATAGAAACAATTTTTCATGTATTAGGGCAGCAAGGAAAAATTAAAATAAAGGTTTCCATGTTTTATTTATATGTTATTCAAAAGGTAATGCAATCTTTGTCCATGTTAATTTAAAGATAGTTTTTTCAAATTTGATTTAATATCTATATTATTAAGCCTCACAATTGAATCCAAACTAAACCGATTTATTTTCTATAAATAATCCACTGCACGAATTGGATATGATCGGTAGCTACGAAAAAAATAAACTAAAATCTTTGCCATTGCTAGAACCAGAACATCTCAACGTGGACTCGTTTTCCCAACGTTTAAAGAAAGATACATATGATAATAATCCAAAGAGTTTCATAGTTATTCAAATTTTATTTAATACTAAAGAAATTTTTAATATTTCTGAATATTAAGAAAATCTACTGTAAATTACTGAAATATTAGTGATGAAATCAGTGCACATATAACAATTGAGTTAATAGGAATTGATATTTGTACAAAATAAAGCAAAATTAAAACAATATTATTTTGGTTTATGTCTACGGTTAATACGAAATATAAGTAGGATAAAGACCACAAAACAAAAGAGGTATACCGACAGTAACTTTTTTCGTTCTCAAATACATATAATGGTACAATGCCAAGATTGTAAAATCGCCGTATTGTCCGAGATTTCTGAATTCTGGATCCGGTGGTTGCAAGTCATAATAAATTAAAACGTTAAAATGCTATAAATTAAAAATCTTACAATCAGAGATGTATCAAAAGCAATAAACAATGTGGTAAAAAACAGTGTGATTAAAATGGAAATAGGAACACAAATTGTGATTGGTAAGATACTGTTACAGATTGACACATCTGAAGGTAACCTAGAGTTATTTTAGGCCACAAAATAGTTTGCCATAGATTTATTGGTTTGAAGGTTTTTCTTGATGTTGCAGAGATACTCAGTTACTCAAAGCATAGAGCAGATTATTTTGAAAATAAATTACGGAAACCTTTATTATCTGAATAACTTAGTTTTCGATCATTGAATGAAACTAATAATAATTGTGTTTTGATTCTCTCCAATCAAATTCTTTTGATTCTGGTTTGTTGCGAAAATAAAATTTATTTAGGAGCGCTAATTGTGAAAATTTCTAGCTCAAAATCATTTGTGCTGTCAGAAGTTCTATTCGTATAACGTCCGTAACAATTAATTTCAATTTTCGCGACAACTGTAGATGTCAAGTTTGCCAGCTCTTACGTCAGTATATTAATCATCAAAAGTATTAAGCACCGTCGTAGCGGCGAATTCAATATAATTAAAATATGAAATATTAAACATTGTTAAAAATAGCGTATTTAAGTGGTTAAGTAATACAGTAGTTGCGTCAGTCTTAAACACGCACCTAATTGTGAAACTTTTAAATCAATTAAAAAAAACAGAAATATTTTGAATACAAAGAAATGCACAGTTTATCAAAAAAGTATGATATTTCCTGTTCAATCATCATCGACAAAAAATATTGTATTACTTATCAAAATTAATGTTCATACTTGCGTGTCAATCAATAAATTTCTGTAATCAAGTTCAAGTAAATTGGATATATCAATATATCAAATGATAAAAGGTGATATATACTAAGTGAAGCTTTGGTCTGCTCCAGTCGCCGTGATCCTTCGTCCCATTTCAATAGACTCCTACCCATATGGAGAATCTGCTTATTACCAATAGATCGCGTCAAGTATTTTTCTACATATAATAATTCTCAACGTTATCACATTGACCACGACTTGCTTCCACAGGCATCAGACAATGACTGCATATTACGGTTTTGTGGTTGGATATTGTTAAGGATTTCTGCGGATACTTTCAGATGTCAGGCTCTGTAACATAGCTAAGTAAAATATGATTCATTTGCGGCAATAAAAAGCACGTTTTATATGGAAACATGGTTTTAGTGATTTATTAACTTTTGAAATGTCTTTAAACTGCAGATTACTCATATAACCAATCGAATCAGGGAATTTAACAAGTGATTGTGCAAGCTAAATAAGTCTTACTCTTCAATCGACTTCTGTTCGAAGGCATGGGTGTTTGTGATGTCTTAAAATTTCTTCCAACCCATCCGTTTCCTTAATAACTGGGCGTAGCAAGAGCGGTTATTTAACCACTAGTAGTGTTCTAGTCTTATCCTTCTATATCCACTACTCTGTTTGACAAAAGAGAGGTTGAGCTACTGAGTAACAAACAGTTCTCGTAGTAAAACTTAAGTTGAGATACCTCCATTAGGAGACCATATGCTCTACATTGGGAGCGGGCATGGATAAAAAAGTTACTCTTCTAGTATTTAAAAAAAAAAAAATCATCAGGAAAGACTAATGATTGTTACGTGGCGTCGTAGATATAAACTGTTCGAATTTTTTGAACCGGCTTGCCAATGTTATTGCCACTAAGATAAATGTTGACATTATAAGCGATATTTGTTTGGATTTATGTTCACATATTCCACATGCGCAAGATAAAGTATTTTTTAATCTTTGGAAGTAGATCTTTCTCGGTTGACTTTCTTCCCAATCGCTAAATTTTGTAATATTCTTATTATTTGATTAACCTAAAAGCAATTAACCGAGAATATTTTTTTGTATTGTACATAAGCAAATATAAAATAAATTTTAAAAATCATGGTCTGTAGAAATGGATGATCTAACCGTAGCGTTCGATTAAAGGCAATATATTTACATATTTTTGTATTATATTTATATTAAAAGAATATTCGACTATGTTTTTTTTTATAATCGTTTGTTATGGCTTTCATTCTAAATGTAAAAAATGATTTATATCGTTTGATTAACAATTTATTCCAATACTTGAAATATGATCATTAATTTTGATATGTTGAAAAAAATATCGTGCTTTATTTTATATTACGTGTATAATCGAACACGCAGGTGAGCGTTCCCACATGATTTTTCATATAAGTGCAAATATGGTCGCCTCTATCTGTGAAATTAATTATGACTCTCGGCTCTTGCGCTGTTTACATTAATTGGCATTGACTCTCAGAATCCGAATGCTTTGATATTGATGATCAGTTCAAATGTTTTTCCAGGGCCGCCACATTGTTTATGCTTAAATTTTATTAACAACAAGTCAACCAAGTCAACTCCAAAATTACAGCACAGTGGATCTAATGCGTGTAACGAGTAATATTTTTGTAGACTTTGTAGTCACAGATATTACTGTTTCTAAAATCTTATTCATTAACTAACATACGAACTTTAATTGCTTATATTATCTATTTTTGGTGTAATCCATAACACTTGCAATAAATATAGATCACTAAACGAAATAATTTCATTAAAAACTGACATTAATTTTCTTGGAATATTTTGTATCAAGAAGTAGAAAAGGATAAAACACCGACATTAATTTTGTAATTTATAACTCAGGAATTATTATTAATTTTTATTTTATTCATAAGCTTTGCGATGTTATTTCTGATGATGCTTCTCAAAGAGAAAAAACACGTGCCAATTTTTTTTTAACATATCAAGTGGAATAACAAAGTAAATAAATTCATTTTTTATTATTTAAAATTAGCTTTGACAAAGATACCACGGAATCCATCGAAATTATGCATTTTTTATTTTTCATCTTCTACAGTTTTTTAGTAATTGTTCATAACCCACCACTTAAAAATAATGGATTTGATTATATTTCAAATGTGAATAGTATATATATGCTTTAACTTACTTGAATTTAAGTTACAAATGTTGCTCTAATTATGGTAAATACAAACGAACATAATTAAACGAAGCTTTTAAAATGGAAATTATTAAATTATTATTGTAGCACATTCAATAACACATAAGAGATATATTTCTCGTTGTTCGTTATTTTATCATTTGCTTTCATTATTTTTTATTTGTACGTATATTATCTTTTTTAATAGTTTATCATGAGGGAATTAAAGACAATTTTCTTTATTAATAAAGAAAACAATCTATCGAGCTGAGAATAGTAACGAACATGTAGTCTCTTTTATTTGTTATATTTATAAATTCAGTACTTTAATTGACATCCCTACTTCGACGTAGTTAAGTCGTTTTGGCGGTCGTTAAGTTTAGTTATGCCGCAAAACTTGTTATCTTTACGTATATGGTTCTATGATGAAACCTGTGGCCCCAGCTCGGTCCGTTCAGCATTGAATAAACTGCTTTTAACATCGAGAAATCCAAGATACGGTATTCAAATAACTTGAAAATATTCATGAAAATTATTAAGTATAGTGAACAGTATTGGAATATTAACAGAGAACTGAATCTATAATATGTCAATATCGTCATGTGTTAGATACACAATTTTTGTTCTTTATATAACGGATATTTTTTCTTAGCGATGTCGTATCTGTAGGTTTTATATATCATTGACTAGCCACTCAGAATTTTTAATACTCATAACAACTTTGAGGAAAATAAAAGCGCTCGATTTTTATATCTCACAAATTAGTTACTCAAGATAAGGTATCATTAATTCAATTAACATTAACATAATTAATATAAAATACACATCAGAAACGGAGTTTTAGTATTTATTATAACTGTTTATTCGAAGATTGGATATGGCACATTTAGGATGTGTTAATTGATGAACTTGTATCTTACTTTGTGGTATCTAAGAGCAGTCGAAGTGTTTTTTTTTAAATTTATATTTTAGTGTTTTTTTAAAGGAATTTTTGATATGTGAATCCAACAACTATATTACAGTATCCGTTCTTTTATAACATTGTACTAGTATTATTTATTTAAAGTATTAGATAGCATTTTATATGTAAATGTATATATATTATATCTAACGTATTTTGTTAAGTTGTGAAAAATGATCATAAGCATATGCAATATAATTCAAAATATATTATAGAAATTACGAATATATTCGTTTTTTTCTTCTAAAAACTTTATTTTCATTATGTAAAATTATGTTAATTTTCAGAAAGATTGATAGCATATTTTCAAACAGCTACTTTGGTAGCACACAACTTTTGGATCTTTCATATTCTTAGTTGCCTGAATTGATAATAAAAATTCCAGAATACAAGAAATGGCTTGAACGAGATGACATATAGTTATGTATTGTTGAGGGAGAAGACGAAAAATTAATTTAAAATTTCGTTATAACAAGCTAACGCTGCCGAGGAGATCTCCGATGTAACAGATCGTTCGTTCAATAGTAAAATATGTTTTCAGAAGACAAGTTTATTTCAAAAATGAAATATGATCTTAACACGAATTCGAATCATTAGCTGGCACGTGTGAAAACCAATTTCTACTGGAAAGGTGACGATATGTTTTATAATTAAATGATAAATTCTCAATAAAACATAAATTTTCAACCATACTACCTAGTTACATTAAGGTGTATCAAAAAACGTTTTTGTTAGTTTAGGTTGCATCGATCCGGAGCAGGTTAAGTATAGAATGTAATCACTCATATTGTTACGTTATCATTGTTACGAATTTAATAATACATTCACTTGTAAGTAAGACGAATCAAGAAACAATACCGAGCAGAGAGAGAAATGAGAGGCTAACTGTTACAGCCGGGCTCACACTGTGAAACTGGTTTGATATCCGCATTCAAGGAAAGGAAGATGTGTTTTTATTAGTCTCGTTTCTTTTTGACGAGCCAGTGCGCTGCTGTGTTGAAACTCATCAGGCCCTCTTCGAGAAAAGTGAGATATGATAGCATAACGGCTGTGTCCAGAGCCATGGTATTAAAATGTCGAAGGTGATATCGTCAGCTGATTCCAAAGCCGTAAATTCAACGTAAAAAAGATATTGTCAAATTAGGAAAACCAGTGCCGTGTTACATGAATTATAAAAAAGGAATAGATGAATCATGATAGTTAAGATATAACATGGAATTAATAATTTATTCATAAAAAATACTGTTTACTCAAATCACGCATAAGATTTTAGTAGTCTGTGAATAAATATATTATTTTGATCAGGCATGCTCAAATCTTGGACCACGGGCCACATGTAGCCCAATTGAAAGTTTTGCGTGGCCCTTTCGAATTTTTAAATTTTCTATGCATTTTGTTATTGGTAAATAAATACATTTAAAAAAAAGACAATTTATTGTAAAATGATTTGAAAAACAATATGTGAATTGTGAGCTGTTTGTTTATAATATAAAAAATCAGAGACATGGATTTTTTTTATTTGGCCCATTAAGTGATTTCAGTTGGGCATTCCTGATTTTGCTGATTGAATATTTATTATCTTGATAATTTGTATTCATATAAAAATATAAATATCTTTCAAATAAATTCATTTAGTTAATCGTGAAAAATAAAAGCATATATTGAACAATTTTTCATATTTGTAATCTTAAAATGTAATTATCTTATTCATGTACTTTTTTCATTCGAGAAATTTCGATTTATTACACTTTCGACATCAGGTTTATCTCACTTTTATTGTGTGCATCGCAAAACCATCGCTCTAAGTTAGCGATAAGTAACTTGCGGCCCGGCCCATTCAGATTTTATGTTAGGCCCAAAACAATCCTTCGTTGCCAGATGCTTTTTTTATCGAATACGCATTTTGGATACTTTTGTATTTTTGTGTACTTACAATTATGAAAAGTTTTTATATTTAGTGTGTGGTACACTTTTCCTCAATCAAAAATAAAATTTACTTCTTCATTTGACTTCTCGAAATAAACTCGCCGTGGCTTTCCAATTTTTTGAGAAAAAAAAGATAATCCAAACTTGCCAATTGGAATTTTGATTGGCGACCTTCGCGCTATGCAAATCGAGAGGTGTTGCCGCACTCCTACGGAAGTTTGTTTTTATATTTTTTTTGCCACCTATTGAATAAATAATAATAATTGTTGAGTGGATATAATAAAAATATATTGCTTTTTGTTCTCCGAATTTGTTAATCCGCACACATTGTAATTGAATTCCGACACCTCTGAAATGGACTTTTGGAAATATCATTGTTTCATTTTTATTTATGATATATTTATCACCATTGGCTGCTGTCAATACTTTAATTACGCTGACAAATAAGGTTGTTTCATTATTAACGGCGTTGATGTTTAGTTGTTATTTAAACAAAAACAAAGACAAAATGATAATTTTCATTACCTAAAGGTGAGCTTTTTTTTCATTGTTAGGAGTAAATACGCTAAAACCTTTCATAGTGTTCCTCCATGTTTCCGATTGTTTATCGAATAAGAATTTTTGTAAATAATGTATTATTTTAAAAATACATAAATAAATATTTTTTTATGCGTGTATTTAATTTGCTAATTTTCAATATCTACTGAAAATCCAGTATCTCTGCATTATTAAAACTGGTATTTGTGTATTGAAAAAACATCATGAATAACGAGATCCTGATTTCAGTAATATTGGTATTGCGACGCCTAGTAGAGATGTACCATTTTAACTTGACTGTGGCAGAACTCAGAACTGAAATTGTCGCCCTAGGACGTGTTGACTGTGGCAATGTTAATGATGCGATGGTGGCGCCCTCGCGGGCAGTCAAGTTACGCTGGTACATCTATAGCCTTGGGAGTTTGTGTCCCTTATTTTATGACAGCAGTGTAGTGAAGATGCCTCTGAAGTAACTTGTGCACATCTTGAGAATGTTGTCCGAGAATGTGACACTATGATCCGTTTTGTGGTACACCCTATATTTTCCTATGGTACCCAACTCACTACCAATGATACTTTAACAACGGTCTGCGTACTGTTTACATCTTTATGAAAAAATGAGAAACTATTGCAGTGGACAGAGAGGTTATCTTGTGCTTTACCTATTCTCTGCGTTAAAACCAGTTTATCAAAATCACATTTCATTTTATAGGCTTATTATTAATGCTGATTAAATGGTCCTTTTTGTGTCAGATCGGCATAAATGCATCTATATTTGCTATGATAATTATCTATGTAACGTACAATATCGATCTTAGAGGCTTAATCATCAAAGATGACATTTTCGAGTTTCTGTTTACTCATAACTATCAATCTGTTACCATATTCTGCCAAAAAAGTGACGATTTGTGAATACTGTGTCGTCAGATTGTACGTATGAAAAAGTTGTGTTACATACGGAATTCCTTTCAAAATGCTCTGTTTTTTTATTGGATATTTGCATTATTTTATTCTGGAAAATGTTTCATAAATCAATAGTTAATGATAGTTAACAATGAATAGTTAGCGTGCTATAATTTCTATTAAAAAAAAAAAATCTCGTCTCTTGAACTGAAACTAGAAAAATCCCGAAATCTCATGACAACTCTGCCACAAGACCGACCTTAACGTCTTGCGCTCCGTTAGCCAGTATACTGCCATCAGGACGACCTCTAGTCTGATCTCATAGGCAGTATACTGTCATTGGTAGTCGATCTCTTTGGAACTTTATTTTTTGGTATTTCTCGAAATATTTCCGGGGTTTAATTTTGCAATAGTGCACATAAGGGATTAAAGTATGCTATAAAATTTTAAAATATGCAAATTACAGTAGAGAGCTGCCTTTAATGTTGTTTTTAATAATATTTGAAGTCTTAACCTGCTTTGTATAAATAAGTTAGTTTTTTTATCTGTAAAGTCTGTATCCACATCTTGTGGGCGTTAGAGTTATATCGAGTGTTGTGACCATCATTTTATAAAGTGAAGGAAAAAGCAACGAAAATATTTTTGACCACCATGAATCAATTGAACAAATTTTTCACAGAATATAGTGATAACGATGCGCTTAGTTAATACAAGTGCGCTATATGGTGACATAATAAATAAAAATGTTGGTAATTTAAAAATTTCTGTTTATGATACTTTAGAAAGATTCTTAAATCACAGTTATAATGAAAATGATTTATTTTTATTTTGATATGTTGACACTATAATTCAGTCGTTAATTTTAAAAGTATATATTTTAATAATAATAATAATATGTATTTGAGCAAAGTCAGACTATGGGTATATTAATTCGCTTATTTCACATTTCGCTTACTTAGCGATACATATTTTAATTCGTTCTGACCTGATTCATGATCATGAATTGTTTTACATTTATTTAAAAAATCAACTACGGGAGCGTTCTTTTACACAAACCTTGAGAAAAAAGCCTTAATTGAAGACGGGAGAAACTATTTCATAATTTAAGATTTCGACTGAAGGTGCTCCGTGCCAGTCGAAGGGCCAATATAAATATACCGTAAGCGCGTAATAAATTATTACTACTTATACTTGAGCTTTTCAAATCGAAATCTGGCTTGAAATATGAGATTGACATTCACCTGATGAAAAAGATGCACACGGCGGTGATCTTGGCTAATTGCACAATGTGATGAATATATTTTCAATACATTAGTGAGAATATATTATTTTGATTTATGGCATACAGCTCTTGCTTTTACGGTAAACGACCATTAAACTCCCGTTCTCGATGCAATTCTCTGGGTCATCTGATAGTTAAGCCCAGTACCTACCATAAAAATGTTGGATCTTCCATGTGAATTTTTGTAACATATCGCATTCTAGGCAGTTGCATCTTTTTATGTCGTGCAATATATCAATTATATTATTAGAATTTATAATTCTTGTAACATACATCAATACCAGTAAATCATTTTCACGTGAATATTACTAAGAACGTGTCTAAATCAACAATTTCCAAGTCTAATATTTGTTGTAAACGTTTTTTAATTTTAGAAAATCCGTAAATTCCTGGGGTCAGCGAGTAAAAAATATGTTTTGGTAAACGACTTAGAGAGCTTTAAAAAATGTGTTTCACCTTCTTTTGTACGCTATTTTAAAATCTCTCAATTTCTGACTTGTTTTCTCAGTGATTCCGGAATTCCGAAAACCCACATCCCAAATTTATGGTGAATGATCAGTCCCGGGATCAAAAAAAAGTACGGTATTGGATGCCCTATCTTAAAATGCCATCTCACCCTCCAATCCCTAATAACGTGGCGTAACGAAAGATATTAGTCACCAGTCCTGTTCTAGTTCTTTCTATTCTATCCCTACTCTATACGAAAAAACAACGAGTAACAAGCAGTTTTTGCTAAGAAAGCTTATGTTGAAATACCTCCATTAGAATTTCATATGCTCCACATCGGATGCGAACATGGATATTAAATTATTGTAATTACCAAAGACAATTTACTTTATCTAATGAAGAGTGTTATTTGGTTTGGTGCCTTCTCTCGAATTATTATAAGTAAAATACATGATTATTATTTTTATACATACTGTTGTTAAGCCCATATGCTAATTTTCTTAGGCTTTCATACTTCTTATTTGCGCTGTTATATATTCCAATCCCTGACTGAAAGCGTTTACATATTGATTTTCTCTATCACTTTTTGGGTTTGCATGAATGTTTGTAAACTGTAAGGATATCAGTTATGGCAGTGATGCACAAACCGCGTCCCTTTTAGAATTTTGTGGCAGCCCTTTTCTTTTTCTCAAACATATTTTTTTCACGTAAAACATTTATTTGATAAAAATAAGCAGGCTTTTTCTTCAACGAAAGATAATAAATCGGTTCATAGAAACAGGCTAACAGATATTATGTCAAATTAAAAAAATATTTAAAATTAACCGAGAATGCATTAACTTATGAATTGCATATAAATGAAACATACATATTTCACAATGAAACGATTTTTAATAAGCAAGTACTCATAATCCTTTTTTTGCATGGCTTATTTATTTTCGAAATAACACGGTCAAAATAATATAATGGAACCTATTACTCATTTATCTAAATTCACTTAATCTTTTTTACACGGCTTTAAGGCTGTTTTAGATGGAACGTACATATGGTCTGTATAAAAAAGGATTGAGCGTACTTTTAATCATTTTTGTCTCTGCGGCCCGAACCCACGATAATTTGTTTTATGCGGCCCGCTCGAAGGTAAAGGTTGTGCATCACTGAGTTATGGTTTCATTCCGCGCTACTGGCGAGTGCCTTTGCAAAGAAAGCTCTATTGAGCGATTACTTAAAAATTGTGCCTGGTGAATGGTGATATTCTCATAGTTTTTTTTCAATGGACCATGCGGGCATGGTTTAATTATATTTGAAGACTTTGTTCTCTTATTAATGTCATATAATTATTTAAACGATTATTTCTATTACTTAATAAAATACATGATATATTTAAGACAGGTATCATTATTGTATTATACAATTATTTCATTTTCTAGGAAAATATTGCTTGAGATTCTCAAATAGTAACGTTTAATAAATCAATTTGATCCTTATATAACAGAATTCCAATCTAAACTCGCTACCTCATTTGGTGTTAATTTTGTTTTACCCCCTAGGTGTCAAATGTTTCAATAAACAGTGATATAAAATGACCAGTTTCTATAGAAATGTATATATTTTCTATATTGATATAGTAATAATAAAGAAATAAAGTCAAGTAAGCGGGCATAAAACCGGAAAAAGAAGAATTCGTAGGCTGTGTTTGAGCCATATAATTTATCGCCTTTTTACGACTGAGGCGAGTTCGTTCACTTCACCTGTCATCATCTTCTATACTTTTATTGCACGTCCAATGAAAAATTTCACGTGAATTAATAAGCACAGTATTTTACGAACAGACGTTAGCTATGTTGATATAACCCAATGAAAAGATTACACACACGGACTGCCTGTAAAGTTTGTCTTATTAACCTGCGTTTTAAAATACATACGTATATAATAGATACAAACAAAAAATAATTATTTGTACGAGTGTTACTTATAATCTGCTATATGTGTTTTTATTTTATTTCTTTGCTTGTCTACTCAATAAACTGGCCTTGACCCCAAAGAACATTACTCCTTTATTAATTAAATAATAATTTAAAATCAAGTCTGTTTCCGACATGAAAGATGTGTCTTTCTTATAAAGTACTGCAGTAGTATGTATTTATCGATGTCTAGTCAGTCACTTAACCCAGCGGTTTCCAACCTTTATGCTACTGCGCCTGCGAACAATATAAAAAAAAATGCCGTGCCCCCCCCCCTTTTTTTTTAAATAAATATAGTTATATAGACACGTTTTGTGTATTACCTAAATTGAGCGTTTCCAAAGACGCCATTTTTAAATTTTCTGCTCCGGAGTTAAATGTACAGTAAAGATATGTATAAAAATAAAAAAAACATTCCTACACTGATTTTTTACTGTACATTACGATATGAAGTTTTATTCAGTTGTAGATATTATGGTATGAAAAATATATTTTTATTTTAATGTTTTGGCGCCTCCCATGTTGGAAACCGATGAATAAACATTTTTAGGAATCAAGTATAAGGTTTGTACAACTTTTGATGACCAAACGCAAACATAAGTTCAAAAAAAAAATGCTAGCATATTTTCTGTTTCGAACTACTAAACTAATACTACACATACGGTAATATTTTAATATTATGAAACGAATATAAATTGTATAGTCTGGTAGAAATTGGGAAGATGTAATTGTTTTGGGCAACAAAATAAATGGTCAGAATTTAAATCAATTTCTGGTCAGAATTTAAATCAACTTTTGGTCATAATAAAATTCAATTTTTGGTCAGAATAAAAATGTTAACGGTCAGAATAAAAATACTAACGGTCAGAATAAAAATAATAAACGGTCAGAATAAAATTAATAAACGGTCAGAATAAAATTAATAAACGGTCAGAATAAAATTAATATACGGTCAGAATAAAATTAATATACGGTCAGAATAAAATCTATTGTACGGTCAAATTTTATAAATATTTCGGTCAGAATAAAAAAAAAATGAAATTAATAATCCTTTTTTTTCAACATTCATGTTATGCGTGGAAAAGCAGACTCTTATAATGAGTCATTATTATTACAAATAACGCATCATCTGATTACATACCACTCGGTTTGTTTATATAAAGGTAGGGATCCACCGAAGTGCAGTGGATGTAGGATTCCAAGAGGAACCAAGGCTTTATGATGAATGTTGTTAGTTTTCACTTCTTTAAATTCAAATAAAAAAAAAAAACCTCTTTCAATTAAAAAAAAATAGTGTTTTCCTTACAATAAGTGTATTATATCGACTGTAGAAAGGAAAAAGGACGTAACCCACACATATCAAAATTTACAAAGGGCGCAAAAACGTGTTTTGATGATTTTGGGCCATATGCAAATTAATAATTATACACAACCTTGAAGTGCACGGAGACTTATAAACTGGTGTTTAATTGACATAATCTAATATTAATTAAGAAATTATCTAGGAAAAACCTTTATTTCAGTATTTTTTCTTCGTTTTAATTTTTTACAAGGTCATCTTTTTCAAACTTAAAAGTTAAATTTAGATACTAAATCGGCATTTTCAGCTTCCATCCTTTTGATAGAATGTGTGTCAAGTTGTATACATTGTGATTATCGAAAAAAAAGCTGTTTTGGAAAATTGAGGGTTACGTCCATTTTCCTTTCCACAGTCGCTATGAAATGTACCATAGCAATTATTTATCTAAATGTTCTTTCCAAAAATATTATCCTTTCCTTTACTCTCTTCAGAGCAGATCACAATGTATCGAATTGTACAAATAATAAAAAATAGTTGCAACTTTTAGATTATTTAAAATTATTTAATAACCAAAAGAATATCGGTTAGGCGGAAATACCGTGAACATTTTTTTAAATAAAAACTTTTTTTGACACGAAACATACAAATGCCTGGATGTGGGAACCTAGTACATATATGAAAACTGTCAATTCTTCCTTTGGGCGCGCAATAATAGTAATTCATTCAATGACCGTGGCGCTAGTAGCAACGCTCGTCCAATCGCCCATTGGACGATTTGCCGTAAGCAACTTCACTTTGCACCAATAGCAACGCAATACGATGACATCATATCATCAAAAAGAATCAGACCATCTGTCAAAATAAATATGACCGATTCCATTTAAATTCTGACCGATCCCATTTATATTCTGACCATTTAATATAAATTCTGACCATTTAATATTTATTCTGACCACTTAATATAAATTCTGACCATAAATTATTTATTCTGCCCTCTGTAATTCTGACCGATACATTATGACCATTTAATATAAATTCTGACCAGTGTAATATAAATTCTGACCGATGTATTAAAAATTCTGACCGAAACTGAATTAAAATTCTGACCGTTTAAATACGAGCCATTGTTTTGTGAGCTTTACTATTCGTGAGAACACATCTTTACTATCGGTAGAGAAATATTTTATACATCTGCTGAATACAAACTCCACACTTCGCACCAATCAATTCGCGGACCGGTTTCGTTTACCATTTTTAGATATGAATTTGATATAATGAAGATATTATAAAATATAATGTCAAAAGAATATAATTTTATTAACAAGTATTAGAGGTATTCGAAATGCACGGATGATAATATGCATATGTTAATTTTGCTAGATTGTTAGATGCTATCATTCGAATATTTATTGAAAATAAATGATCAGGGTAATTCAAAGATTCATTTGTATTTTTTCATGTTTTTGTAAGCACGTAAGCACGGAAGCATATTTTCAGTTTTTTTTAAATTGATATTAAAACATTTAATTGATTTATCGACGTAGTTGTATGAAGTGAGAGAATTATTTAATTATGTCAAAATGGGAATATTAACGAAGTTTTCAAAAACATTGCTGAAAACTGAGTCTAAAATCCAGGATTAATGCTTTACTTATAACTTTATTTTCGCAGAATATTTTAAGTACTTAATACGTACAGATATTATTAAGCTTATAAACTATACAAATGCTTTGAACAAATTTACCCTCGAGAGGTGAAGTGAGCCAACTAGTAAAATGGTAAAACTTTTTCCTAAGTAAGTTTTTATTAAGTACAATCACGCCTTTATTTGGTGTTTTTTTGGTGAATTGCATATTTTTATTTTACAGATAAAACACTAGTGCAATGTGTTTTAACTGAAGTTACTTCACTTTTACGATACTCTTAAAACTAACTTAATTTTTTTTTTCTAAAATAGCACTTAGCTCACTTCACCTCTAAAATGCCTATTAATATAACAATATCAAAAACCTCGATGATTTTATAGTGACATTCAAAAATCTTATTCCAACACAGATTGTTTCATATAATTGTATCAGGTTTATTTTTCACTATTGTTTTACAAAACCATCAACATAAACACCTTTGGCTACCTGCTTATTAAATAGGGTGTAGAAAAACCTCAAAGAATAATAATTCTCAGCGTACAGAATGCTATGCGTTGGCATTCGGCGGCATCCGTTCTCATTAAAGATTTCACACTTGTCCTTATTCTTACCAAAAGCTCTCCTAGGACAAAGGTTGACTTCAATAAACATTGTTTCTATTGTTACTCAATATTGCTTTGTCCGGCCTTGTGATACGTAGTTATCAATGCGTATCAAACCGAGAACACAAACTAATTAATATCTTTACTTATGGTTACTATATGTATTTTAAGCGTAACAATTTTTTAGAATGTTATTTAACTTTAATCAAAATAATGACACTCGTTTTTTAAAATAAATGATAGATTTTTTGGTTTTCCGCGAAGTGTAATATTAACTTAAATTCGAGAATATTGATACATACGCTGCATACATTTTTCACTTGTTTGACTATTTTCAAAATAAAAACCTTAGTTTTTACTCATTTTTATACTGATTTTCTTTTTTACGATAATGTTTTGATACTAAGTCGCAGTGGTGGATTAAGCACATGAGAGGCCACAGGTGGAATAACATTTTTAGAACCTAATTTTCGGATGGCAATAATGTAAGAAAATTCCATGTAAAATGGTTACAATATATTAAAATCTAAACAAAAAGTTTATGGTTTATATAATATAAGCCAATTTTGATACTCTTACGCTTCTAAGACCCCAAGTTCGCTCTTTATTCGCTTATAGGAAGTACTGGTAGAAGAATTGGGCTAGGACAGGAATGATGATTAAACAAAAAGATGCTCATACTGGAAGTTGAACTCGTAAGGTCCGTCACGGATGCTAACGACGTGGGTCACAAATGTATGATATATACAAAATAGCGTTTTGTTTTTTAATGTAATGTCTTTCCACCAATAATTGATAGTTGACACATTAAATGTGATTATGAATACAGTAACAATGCATTCCTTCTTGAATGCCATATTGAAACGATACCTAAATTTAATTCATATACTGTATGGGATTTATAATTTTACCTACAAAACCGGTTATCTACTAACAGAAACGAATTATTAAAAGTATCGTTACATTCGCGCACATTCATGTTTTTTTTATAACGGGCTTACTACATGTTGAAAAAGATATGTGTATTTGAATAATTTTAGTTTGTATTTATTATTTTCATTCTCTTGTCTTGCCTATTAATTCAAACTGCTCCCGGTATTTCTAATAAAACACGAACATTATTTTTTACTTTATATTCCATGTATCAAAGATTCACAAAGGATAAACAATCAACAGTATACAATTAGTTACGCCGTTTTGTTGCCAGGTAATAGTGTGACTCAAAGTTACACCACGTCCCATGCGAATTTGAATAATGACACGCACTCGACAATTATTTGCATGGTTCTGAAATAACACGGTTAAAAAGGGTTCGCTTATTTTAATTTACACTGTAAAATTTGTTAATAAATAATTATTTATCAAAATAATGCCTTGCACCGTACTCTAATATATTCATAATTACGTAAACATTAAAAATTAGTACTCAGTAAACGGGATTTTTTTTGCCAAGTGGCGACACTGAATTAATATCGATGAGTGCTATATTATATAGAATTACTTTTTTATGTATGTATCTCGTGTATCCCAAAAACATATTTTTATTATTAAATAATCAATAAATTGATATATTTTTTTAATTTAAAAAATACGTATTTTGAGTTGATTTTAAGTATTGTAATCTTACGTTATCATTTTTGCACGGTAGTCTGTGGAATGTATCTCTCGTGTAAAAAAGGATCGTGTGTATTTTATTGCGCGCACTAAACCGACTGCATCATTAAAATTGTCTGGTCTATTGCACAGAAGTCAATGTCGTTGGCTTCCGTACTGAACCTCACGGGCTCGAATCCTAGTACCAACAGCATTTTTTCAATCGATTATCGATTTTCGTTCGAAGACATTAATCTTTGTAATTCCCCCCCACCATTCGCTCTCTAAAATAACGGAGTGCAGCGAGAGTGATCAGCCAACCACTTGTGCTGGCTGTCCTAGACCTATCATTTATAACCCTACTCATTAAAAAAAAAGACTTTGAGCTACTGAGTAACAAGCAGTTCTTGTAGAAAAAAATCAGTTGAGATACCTCCATTATGAGGCCTTATGCTCCAATTGATAATATTAATAATAGTAAAAAAAACATTCTGTTTATATTGTTGTAAGAGGATATTTCTTGTAATGAAACAAGGTGCTATGACGAAAAGGCTTGTCTTTTTTTGAGTATGTATTAATGACACGGGTCAGCGTTCGAATTAACAGAAGATAAGATTTGTTATTTTACGACTGCCGCAGAAATTATTTGTATAATATTGCAAATTATAATTTCAAAGACGATAAGACGCCTCAGAATAAATTTATTTTATTACGTTATGTTTTATTCTTTTTTAAGTGACGTAAAATATAATATATGATTGAGCCGTTAATCTGAGTAATATTGTGTACAACAAAATTTCTAATACGGATACCATTCATAATATATTAATGTTTCGTATTAAAAAAAGTAATAACATACTTTTAAGTCATTAATTTAAAGTTGGACTGGACTGATTGGAAAAAAATACTATTTTGTATGGATTCGGCAGTAGCTTTGTAGAAATTCAATTGTTTTTTTTTATTCAAATAAAATATTGACTGAAATGAATTATTAGTATAAAACATAATTTCAAAAAGACAGGTGGCTCACCACTATTTTAATTAATAAATCGTGTGAAATATACCCTTGCATACACAAATGATTTATTTGTTATTATTAGTGTTATTATCAATGTTACGATTATTGTTTGTATCCTTACGCCAGTAGATAAAAAAAATCCTTAAATCCATATTGTAATTCACTAGTTAGAATTATAATTAGAACCAATGTAATAATAAAAACACAATATTCCTTTGTACTTCATTCCACTTTATTTGATAGGTCAGAACCGGTTTCGCTCATTGCGAGCATTGTCAACTGACATCAGTATTGACAGTGAACACCCTAAAAGTGGTCAACGTAATACTTTATTAATAACTTAACTTACGATAGTGAATCTGAACATGCTTCTCAAAGAGTCGTTTTTTTTTTTTAAAGCTGGAATCGGAGTCGTTTTTTTTACACGACTCTACAGCCTTGAAAAAACATAAAAAGTGGAATTTAATAAATAATGTATGTAAAAAGTGTCGTTTGATCTGTACAAAATTGTGACTCTTGTACAGTGAAAAATATTTACGATAGTCTATCATTTGGTTCAAAATTCGAATCCTTTCATGACGCCCGCTGCCGTCAGCTACCGTCATTTTAAACGCTAGATTGGGCATTCAGACCAAATTAATATAAAATGAATTTGAAAGCATCCTCTATGAAATTACTGGCATTAAGATGGCAGGTATTCTGTCGGCATCTTTATTACGTATTTATCTTAGGACATGTGCTGCCAAACTTAAACCTGCGATCTGCTAAAGCTACGCCAATAATAGTTTTTTTTTGATGCGTGAAAAGATAAACGGCGGATGAAGTTGTTAAAATTTTACATCAAAACGTGGGTGAGCATAAATTGTTTTACCAAGAAATTTAAAAAATTAATACGGCACAACTAAGTATTTTACAAATTTTTAATGAACAGTTGAATCTTCCCAATTCACCGTTGTTATATCAAGTACATGTATGTAATATGTAAATAATATAATTCTATACACATCATTTAAATCAGTAGGTATTCCCATGTTATAACAGTTTTGGGATAACTACATCTAATTTTAAAACCATACAAAGATTGCGTTAGTTTATGTGATTATTTCAGTAACTAAACGAACGTCATTTAAATAAAACCATGGGTAGAATTAATTAATATCGCCATAAATATCTTTCAACTAAGTGATGATGTATTTATTTCTGATCAATATACAATATACTTATTTACCAAGCTTTAGTTCAAGTTCATCCGTGCACTTGGACGCATTAATATGCCGAAAGTTGAAACCTGGGTCGTTAGTGACAAAACGTGTGGAAGTGTACAACACTTGACCGATTTTATATTGACATTCTACAAAGCACCTTCTGTTCAAATTTTAAATTAAATGTATTTTAAAAGAAATAAAGAATAATATGTAAATGATAGACCTTTTTGCGCAAATTTAAAGAACCCTTTGCAGTTTTTCATACATTGAAGATACTTTCTATTCTTTGTACCATTGTATTAAAGTAAAGAATTGGGTGTATTACACATAAATATGTGGCCTTGCTGACTGCGTGGTCGAATAGTCGACAGTTTTTATAAATTGATATATGGATTTCTGTCCAAAGGCATGGATGTTTGTAATGTCTTGAATAGCCTCCTACCTATCCTTTCCTAAAAAACGGATGTAGGAAAGGCAATAAGTGAATCAATAGTCCTGTCATTCTCCTATCACTACCCACTATGACAGGGTTTCCCATACTTATTGTGCAATGGAACACTTCACAAATCTGGAAATGTTACCGGAACACAGCTTATTTTTTAGGTCGGGTAATTCATAATACATACATAGTAGAAACATTGAAATAAATATATGTTTTTGAATCACTTATTATGTATAAATTAATTGTTTTTAAAACATGTTACATAAACATATGAGTAAATAAAGCTCTTTGTAATTTAAAATCTCCGTCTGTACCTAGATATTTGACATTTTAAACATCAATGGAGATTCATCTTCACTTGATTTTGAATATGAATTAGAAGATGTTAAAATGTCTAGCAGCGTATATCACCATTCCCAATTTTCGTGTAACACTTATTTAGGTCCCACGGAACATAGTTTGGGAAACCCTGCTCTATAATGAAAAAAGGTTGAGCATTTGAGTAACAAGCAGTTTTCGTGTATAAATTTATTTTGAAATGCCATGCGCTCCACATTGGGAGCGGTCAACGATACAAAATTGTTTCCCTCTGCAGACGAGGCCCTACTTTGAAAAGTTTTGTACACCTGGACTAGAAGATGTTTCTTTTGAAATTGAAGTCTTTGTAAAGCCTGCTGTGTAAACTGACCTACCCCGTCAATTCGACTTTTGGATATAATGGTATCGTAAAATATTTATGTGTACGGCATATTCTTACAGGCTCGGAAATTTAATCAAAAGGCATTACCGATTCGTTTCTACGTGTGAAGCTGTGATTTTAATTTATTATTTCTTAGCACCTAGCTATGAGTTTATTTCTCACCAATTCTTTGCAAAGGAACATTTTTACTATTGTTGTCCAACGCCTAATGGATAATTTAAAAATTGTTCGAAAAATATTTCCTGTTAATTTACTTATATGCTCGCCATTGGAATGTCGGTTTAATCACTAAAGCTCTGTTCTTCTGTTAAAGTTATTATTTATGTACTACATTTCTTTCTTATATAGCTCTGTTCTTCTGCGTACTTCTGACGGTTTGCTGATGGTTTGCAAACTGTTTTCGAATTAGAATCTAAAAGCTTTCAATTATATTCTGATTCGAAAACATTTTGAAAACCGTCAGAAGTACGCAGAAGAGCAGAGTAATAAATACGATACATTTATTTACTAAACGTCAGTTCAAGTACATCTATGCACTTGCACACCTGAAAATGCTGAAAGGCCAAACCAGGGTCGTTACAAAATTTGTGTGGATGTACATAAATCGAATGATTCAGATTAAATTATAAATAGTCACTTTATTAAAAACTGATTTGCTTTGGATAATACCATATTTGTTATCGTTCCAAGAAATAATAAAGTCAATTTATTAAATATAAAACAATTTTTTTTCAATATAAATTAAGATTTTATGAGTAGAAGAGAAAATGTTTTGTGTATTTCTTCTAAACCGTTATATGTAGCCTAGTATATATATATATATATATATATATATAAATAGTTATAAACCATTATATGATATCATATTTGTAGAACTAAAATATTTTGATATTTTTTATGGAATTATATTCACTTCACCACTGATGGGCCCAATTGTTCTATATATAATGCAATTGTATGTTCATGACTGTCACATAACATAGCATTTATATTAATACTTCCATTTATAGTATACTCTATGAATAATTGCCGAAATCAATTAATTATTGCTTGTGTGACAACTGAAAACTGTCAATCATCTAGATACGCATCACATGTTATAAAAATAATGCACTTTGACAGCTATTAATATCGACTTCGAATGTCATTCAGGAATATCATCATAATTCGATTCAACTTACCGTAATGAAATCGTGATGGCTGTGCGTATTACAAAATCAGCAAACTTTTTGCTCTATCTAAAGGCCTGTGTAATTTATGGACATGCTCTCAAATCAACTTTATGACAAGGGCGAAGAGTGATCGTTTGACAACGGTAGATGAACAACCGAATGCATAGTCACCCCCAAACAAGACGATCGTACTTGTGATGTTTATTTTTACCAAAGGTATGAAAGCAATGCTTTTTCTTGAGGCTCGTAGCTACTTTAAACTTCAATATTTCATGAGAATCGACATATAAGAATATTATGAGAAGTTTTGTTCGTTTTATAAAGCAAACTATCGTTAAAGTTGTGGAAAATCAAATTATTTTAATATTATCGTTTTTTCGTCCATATGGGAAATCAAGGAAGAATAAACAATATTTGTGATGTTTTTTGTTAATTTATCCAAACGTTAATAAAATCGACTGAATTTTGCTCCAAAATCGACACTTTGTGAACTTTTGTTTTAGTGCAACTTTTATCAAACTACGGCCTTTGAAAATTACCATCCGACCCCTAATTTTTAACTTATAAATATTTTACATGTAAGACAAATTGATTTCTTAATTCTTGTAGGATTCCATCAACAAGATTTTTCGTCCGTCAAACCAACGTTTTTGTAAAAACAATCCTACCCGTTTGTCGATAATTTTGGTGACCACTACTTTAATGTGTCGGTGTTTGATTAAAATTAATACGTAAATCGTTCCACAATAAGAATCGATTTATTTTTGCCTTAGAGTGTCGGCAGAATTTAACGGGACACCTATTGCATTCCAGCTTATTCCAAAACAAAACGTATGTTAAAATTAATATGTAATTTTATTTGCTAATAGATGTCGGTATAAATTTCATACAAATTAAGTGGAGTAGTTTTGGACAGTAAATTGATACAAGCATTTAACTAGCAGGAAACATTTGCAACAATAATGGGTTTCCTAGCATTGTAATTATTAAATCATTTAACTTTTTTGCGGTAGTCGCATGTTATATTTTATAAATGATTACTCATACGTATTAGATTTCATGCATTACTCTTCGCCGACCGTGGCCTAGTGGTAAGTTTGTGTTTCAACCGTGGCTCTTTCCGTCGAATGGAAAATGTTATAAGTACGTATTTGTTAATATATTTTTGAATTTGTACCGGAATTTATGGATGGCGATGTCGATGTTCTTATTTAATCCTACCCCGTCATTTGATAATAATAATAAAAAACACCACATATGGAAAGAAGTTATGAAAACTAGTCTCGTCCGGAGGTGATTTTTATATTCTTTAACTAACTGAAAAACGATATTACATTCATGCGTGCCCACAACTGTATTAACTCATTATTTTAAGTACACGTAAACATTTAAAAATCAATTATTACACTGTCTTTACGACTAATATACCAAGATACTATACAAAAGTGTGCATGCGGTCGATGGCATGGCAAAATTTGGTCGAGCCCGAAAACTATTATTTATAGTTTTTTTTAACAAATATACGTTCAAATTATACGAAAATTGAATAATTTTGTGTGCACATATCTGACTAAACTTCGTATTAAAAAAAAATAGTATATATGGGATCGACTTTTCAATCTTAAGTTTTCTCGCGATAGACTTCTAGCATGATATAAGAAATTTTATTTAGTAGAATTTTTTCCCTTCTTCAAACATAGAAATGTTTATTTTAAATGCAAAAAAAATATCATTAGATAGGTATGTGCTTATAAAATAATGCAATTATAGTATTTTTGTATATTTTATTTTTAAATTACATATTTTTTCTAAATTCACCGAAGCTTTCGGGATCGTCCAAATTTTGCTATGGGATCGACCAGTCGATCGCAACCTACCGGTTGGACACCCATGTACTTTACCAATGTTTCCGAACCTTATTTGTGCAACGCCCCCCATCCGCAATCAAAATTGTATAGTTCGGTACCAACAAATTTGTAAAAAAAAATTATGCACACAGTCAATACTATTTTTCATCTAACTTTCTAAGCAAATACATAAATACCTATATTATAAGACACGTTAAAATTAAAACACGTTAAAAAAAACTAACATTAAAATTAGTACGAACCTTCAGCTTGATATAAGTTGCAAAGAATTTTTAGTTGAGGTACTAACTAATTTGGTCAATTTAATTGTAAATCTCCATGGTTTGTGATATCCAGACGATTCCTTTTTCAATAAAAAATCATTTTCACAACTAAAGCCGCATTCAACTTAATATGATGGAAATGAAAACAGTCATTCAAAACAGAAAAAATTGTCATAATTAGAAATTTTGTTGATGTAAATGAAACAAATATTAATGATTTGCCAATTGTCCCACGGTGGGAAACACATTTGTTAAAAAAATATTCGAATTTCCGGAAATCAAATAAAAAACCGAATATGTACATTCAAATATTCAATTGAAATCCCTAATGATTGTATCGTGATATATAATATTACGCGCTCTCCTTTCGTAAAAAAAGCAGAAATTAAGTTTTTTTTTCATTTGATCTGCTGATCAAGTGTCTAGGTTATTACGTTCAACTTTATAGCGGGGTCCCTGTGTAATTTAATTCGGTTTTAATAGTCGCTGCGTGTTTGAGGCGCATTAGCGCATCATTTGTTCGTGGCTGACCAATCCATATGGCAATCGGAAAAACGACTCGTTTTCTCTTGTCTAGCCAAAACGACCAGGTCAGTTTTATTTATGTTTCATAACTTGCCGATCAAAAATATTCATCTAATCCTGATTATTCAAAAAATATGGTAAAACAATAGCAAATTGCTCTTGTACTTTATTAAGTCTTTTATTTAGATATTATCACCAAAACCCTTTACACCAGATTGTCATTTAACATGGTGATTATCCTAACAATTATAGGAGTGTTATATAGAAATTATATTTTTCCGAAAAAGAAATATTGAAAAATCTAGAAAACTCTTATTGATGATTAATAATGTAGAATATTAGTTAGTTTTTAAATTTTTATTACCTCTGAATAATTTATTAAATAATAGCCGTGGCCCGCGGGTAACAAATTTATTGTTTTAGGATTCGGGTGTTTGCTGTTTTATGCAGTGCAGTTTTTTTTTAGCCAGCCAATATTTTTAATTTATCATGTGTTGTTTAGCGTTCAGAAAAATACAAAAGTAGAAGTGAATATTTTTTACAAATGAAAATTAATATTTTTTCTTTTGGTCGGCAACCCTAATATTAGCATTGGGGTGCCACAAAACAGGTAATTCAAAGTACTGGACACTCAGTGTGCCACTGAACTGAAACTAGTAAATCTATTGTATATTGATTTTTGATATTGTAATTTGGTTTTACTAAAATTATACACGCCTCATAACAATTACAATATTTAAACATTAATGACTTCCTTGAGAATCAAATTTGGAAGCTTACACTTAAATATTTGGTTCATAGCATAAATTTTAATCAATCGTCATTTTTAAGGCGCGCAACCAAAAATCTTTTTGCGTACCACCTAGTGGCACGCGTGGCATAGGTTGCCGGGCGCTTTTATAGTATATGATAACAAGTTTTACAAACACGTTAAATATTGTTACTAATAACTTATGAGTGTAGAAGATTTTTTTCTAAAAGGGACGAATCAAAACTGGGTATGATTTAACCTTTAAGTTATTTACAGCACAAAGGTGGATACCTTATTACTTTTTTTGATTAACTCATTTTTAATAATGAAAAAAAAACGATTACTCTTTAGTAAAACAAAAAGTAAATAAATGGGAGGTTAAAGAATAGGAAGTGCTTCTGTAAAATAGATTAAAAATTCCTTATAGAAAATAAATAAGTATTCGGTGTAATTACTTTTAAAAAATTCAACTTCTTGTACGTATTCAACATTTGAATTTATGAAAACTGAGTGACAAGCAGTTCTTTTATAAAAAAATATGTTGATACTTTCATTAAAAGGTCACATGCGCCACATTAGCAGCGGACATGGATAGCAAAAAAATATTTTTTGAAGGGTTATTATTATATAATTTGACACTTATTGTAGTAAGATGTACACACATCTGTTGATGTTTAAATGGATGTGATCAATACTCAAATTAAATAGCATTTTTTCTAATGTATTCAATACAATCACAGATAATCGAGAGTTTCCTGTATTTACATAATTACAAAAAATACTTTTATTAAATTAATATTTAAAGACCATAGCTCAAAACGTCATTTTATATACTCTATAGCAGGGGGTACCAAAATTCTTGAGAAACGGGATGGATGGTTTTGAAGAAAACTTTTGGAGGCCGGGCGAAAAATATTCTTGATAGAATCCTTTTAGAACTCTCAAAAACTCGATATTTCGTGTATGTAAAATATTTACATATTAACGATCAGGGTTCGGATAAAAACTTTTGGAAGGCCGCCCGTGGACCATAGTTTGGTGACCGCTGCTCTATAGAGTTAGACAATGATTATTGATTTGCCATTCAGCCCTTGCATCTTGGAACATATGTCACTGAGGGAAAAAATGTTTATTCAAATACTATATGTATGTATATTTTTGGTTGTATAGTAAGTATTATATAAATTCTATTTAATAAAAAAAAAAACTTAACAACATTTCTATCGTAGCGCAACAGTCTTGTTTTATATCTATTGAATCTTAATTGAAATATTTCTGCATTTTTTTCATTAATATACTATTTGATAAAACTTTAATGTACATACTATGTAACTACACCTTTGCTTAGTTAGAGAAAAAAACTAGTTAAGGAACGGTGTTTTGGTCTAGTTAGTGCGATCGCTTATAATTAAGTGAAATAAATTGTGTCGAAGCTTGACCACTTTCAAGGAAGGGGGCAGGTACGCCTTGTCGTATAGGGAATTTATCGTTGAACAAGCCGATGAGTGTTCACAGCCGCAACCGCGGTTAGTGGGAGGGAAAGTTCATCATAGAATTATAATGCCTTCTCTCACTAACTAGTTACGAACATACTTCGAAAATGTACCCTGATGACGTATTAGTTAAATACCGTTAATAGTGAAATGAATTAACACCTCAATGCATTATGTTTCATCGTCGATTAATCTATTTTTAATAATTATAATCATATCACATTGGTAAGACGTATTTCATTGTTTGAATTTACATTTACTTAGAATAATGCGATAAATAATAAATTTATCAAAGGTTTACAAGCAACTCGACGATGTCAAAAGTCATCATTTTTGTCATATTTTTGAAACTTTTATATTTAAATGTATACTGACTTTTAAGTATTAATTTTTTAAACTTTACAATCTTATTTTATTTAAATATAATCAATGATTCGGATAACTTTTCTAAGGTTCGAATTGTTCTATAAAAACAGGACACAAAATATTGGATTGATGTTTAAAAACACAGTTATTTAACGTGTAACTAAGTATTTTTTTATTGCTTCTATATTATATTTATAATTGTAAAAATAATAAATATATAGCGTTATATCTATTGGCGTATTAATATGATTGATTTTTTTTTCTATTTACCAGTATTGATCATGAAAGATGATTTTGTATTATGGTAAAAAAAGTTTTTTAGAACTATGATTAAACGTACGTTAACTGAGCTATATATACTGGGCTAGAAGCGATACGCAATAATTTCTGTAATTAGCTCTTACGTCCTAATTTATATTACAAATTATAGTATTATACTTTGTTTTCTTGTGTTTCTTGGAACCCATGTTCAAGTTTTGGATAGTTCTGATGAAAGCATAAACCGAAATATCTATCAACTATATATAATATTTTGTTATTTTTTAACCTAATTACAATGATGTTCTACCAATTCAATCAATATGATGATTGTATGGTTGTCACTAATGTCAGTTTGTTTACATATCGACTGTGGAAAGGAAAAAGGACGTAACCCACACATATCAAATTTTACAGGAGGAGCTAAAAACGTGTTTTGATGATATTGTGACATATGCAAATTATGAATTATACACAACCTTGAAGTGCACGGAGACTTCTAGACTGGTGTTTAATTGACATAATCTAATATTAATTCAAGAATTTGTCTAGGAAAAACCTTTAATTCAGTCTTTTTTCTTGGATCAAATTTATAACAACGTCATGTTTTTCAAATTTAAAAGCTAAATTTAGATATTAAATTGGCATTTGCAGCTTGCATCCTTTTGATAAAACGTGAATCAAGTTTGATACATTGTGATTATCGAAAAAAACCTGTTTTGAAAATCTGTGGTTTACGTCCTTTTTCCTTTCCACAGTCGATATGCTTAATAAATACCATAAATGAATGGAGAGGACCTTTTCATACACTTTCTCAATACAAAACAATTCATTTATAACTCGTGTTATGGTTCACTGATTTTTGTATGCATCTGATGTATTTTGCAAGTTTGTTTCTGAAATATAACGTAAAAAGAAAATTGTGTTTTCCAGCTGTCAGTTAATTTTGTCATGTGAAATGTGTTTTTGAGTGAGGTACAGAAATAGAAATTTGGTAATGAACTAAAAATATGCTTAGAAATTGGCATTGATGCATTGTGGTTGAAATAGAAAACTTAATCGTCGCGTGTACGTGAATGTTGATATACTCGGTGGATCATAAAAAAAACAACGTTAGAAAATAAATTCGCTTGTTTTTTTTATTTGATACTCATTATCACGCAAGAAATTTTCAATACCAAAGTAAGGCAAGTGTAAATGTTAGTAATTTATATATGTGCTATTTTTATTAAATCTAAATTACAGAGAATACTAATGACATACTTATGACACGGATAATGATAATGTTTTTCTAAATGATAAAAAAAATCTATTGTACTTTAAAACAATAATTTCTGACGAGTATAAATTCAATGTAAATGGGAATACATTAAAGACATTAAATTCATTTGTGAAACTGTTAGTGGGTACCTATCATTTTTTTGTTTATTTATTTCATTTTCCCATGATTTCGTGTATTAATCTAACGGTCGCTGTGACATTGTTACTAAAATTGTATTGTTGTTAAATGTGGCAATTTGTCATTTCAAAACGCTCCGTAATCTCTTTCTTGCTCCGTTTTTATTTCTTCTGTGAAGTTCCTCTTCCTGTTTTAATATTTTCGCCATTTTGTATCATTAGGCGACGCCGTGCGGTCTTTGTGGTGTGTTCACAATAATAATTTACTTATTATCCGATTGCACAAACAGAGAAAACGTTTATGCTTTACGATTATTTGTTATACTATTTCCCACGATATTTGGTAATAATGTCGCGCTGATCAAATCGCTCGGCTGCCAGCGACATTTACCGCCTTTTATAGCCGAAAAGAGTCGACGCAACGTAATGCCCGGAAACGGTGTTTTTATTTTTATTGAAATCTTCGTTTTATTTCTCTAATCGTTTTTATACGTAAATATTGTAACTTGAGAATTAAGATTATTATTTCGTCTTATTCTTGTTGTAAAATATTCTCAAAATTTATCGATAAGAGAACAAAGAAATA
The DNA here is from genome assembly GCA_031772345.1 of Himalopsyche anomala. NCBI lineage: Eukaryota > Metazoa > Arthropoda > Insecta > Trichoptera > Rhyacophilidae > Himalopsyche > Himalopsyche anomala. Next base: position 9,951,035 of record CM062832.1, on the reverse strand, counting down.
TCTCAAGGCAAACGTTTTTATTGCCGATTCGCACAGTTGTTCTTCTATAAAGTGGTTAAAAATCTACATTTTTAGTTTCAGAATGATCCATTGTTTTTGGTCTTATTTTGCATACAACTTTGCTACGTTACTATTTAACCGATACGTACATTCAACAAATACAATAAAAACTACAGTTTTCTTATAAATTTCGTTTTTACCGATGGTAATAAATAAATGAAATATTTATCATTCCATACTAAATTATCTCTTATATGAAAACTTGAGAAAAAAAGTGAGCCAAATAGCAAAATAATAAAACCTTTTTATTATACTTTAAAATTCATGTAGAATCACCTATTTATCATTGGTGTTTTGTGGTGGTGGAGATAACATTATTGCATTCTGCATTTACTAAACTACTATTTCACTGTGTACGATACTTTGAGACATGTATAACATTATAGCGCATACAACCTATTTTTTCCAAAAATACGACTTAGCTCAGTTCACTTTTAAAACTCGAACGTGCCATTTATTGATAAGTCACAGAGCTCCTGCAATTGGCACTCCAGAAGGTCTTTACGAAAAAATAAGATAACTATCACTGTATACGAATGAAGTGTTTTTTTTAAATTTTATTTTTAAAACTTACTAACGTAATAAAATATTTAAAATAAATCACACTTATCAATTAAAATGAAAAATGAAACGATACACACTGTTTTTACGTGTTAGTTATTGGTGAGTTACAAAGCCCTTGCAACATGCACTCTAGTAAATCTCGATGAAAAAAATAAGATAGCTATCACTGTGTACGAATGAAGATTTTTTTAAAAATATTTTTAATTCCTTCTACCTGTAGAGATTATTATTAATTTATATTTTGATACTACGGACAGAAACAATCAATTATATGGATTTTGAAAGTCCGCTAAATAATGAAATAAAGCTGCCGCATATTACATTTTGAAATTATCATGAACATATTATTAACATACCTAATTTTTCAATGTTTATAAGCATGGAATTAATTCTAACATACTATTAATCAAGATTCTTCAGAAAGAAAACTTGCGTTACATGCAGCTAGAAACGTGTTTTCTAAATTCTTTTGGCACTTATCCCAAATGAATGATATGTTTGCCAAACAAATACTACATCATGTTTTGTTTGCGCTGATGATAATTTTTCATTTATTTATCATATTACGTAATTAAATAACAGCGTATTATATTAAATCGTAAGTACGGATTTGAGAGGTTTTAATTTTAATTTGATAATTAATACATTTTATTTAAAATTACTTTAGATTCATAAAATAAGGCTCTCTCATACAATATGATTATTAAATTTGAATCTTACTAACGACCGGGTTTCGCTTTTTGGTATCTTCATGCGTTCAAGTGAACAATTGAACATGAACTGACGCTTCGTGTATCGTATAATACATATATACGCAATAAATTTATTTCTTTAATTTTTTCATCCATGTCCTCTCCCATTGTGGAGCATATGGCCTCCTAATGGACGTATCTCAACAGAAGTTTTTTCTACGAGAACTGTTTGTTACTCAGTCGCTCAACCTCACTTTTTTAAAAGTGAGTTGTAGGGAAAGAAAACTTTAAATTTAATACTGAATTACCACCTGCAGTTGAAATCTTAAATTATGTCAATATGATTATGTTCAAAAGTTATTCGGCAACCTTTGTATATTCACAAATTATTTTTTTTACCTTTGTAAATAATTGTCTTTCGTCTCCTGGTGGGTTGTGAGTTGTTACGTGATTCTAGAACAGGAGTGGGGAACCTTTTAATTTCAAAATACCACATTCATTTATCTGACTCAACATAAGGCCGCAGTAAAGAAAACGTTGACACCGCCCCTCTTTTTTCTTCGACTGTCGAACATATAATGGATTATAACGCTCATTTTCCAAACGCTTGCGTATAATTTTTTGATCAAAGTGAATATTTTGATCAAGTCAAAAGGCCGCATCAGAGCAGCCGAAAGGCCGCAGGTTCCCCTTCAATGTTCTAGAAAATAAAAGAAATTTTGATAACTTTGTTACTTCACTTTTTGTGTCACAAATTGTGACACGTGTTTTGCCACTTTAAGAAAGATCATCAGCAAGAACATCGCAAGATAGGCGGCTCACCATTGTCGAATTAATTTCTATTGAAATTTACCGTACATCATATATGTCATTAATTTGTAATTGGTACAAACAATGTTTGTATGTTACCTCCTTCCTAAGTCCAGTAGATAAGGAAAAACCCTCGATTTTTGTTTTGTAATTTATGTCTTAAAGATTCAAATAAATTTTAAGTTTATACGTTAACCTTACGACGTTCTGTCTGATAATGATGATGCTTATTAAAAAGGCGAAAAACGTGTCACACTTAGTAACAAAACAAGTGGAGTAACAAAGTAATCTAATTTAATTTTATATTAAAAAAAGAACCTCCAAAGATTTCTTTTTTAAGGTGTTCACTGCCAATACTTGGTGAGAAGACATTATATTAATAAAAACACAATATTACTTTGTACTTTATTCCACTAGATTTAAAAGTTCAGAACCGGTTTCGCTCTTTGCGAGCATTGTCAACTGATCAACTGAGATTTATTGTCGAATCTATCGAAAATATTCTTCTAGATTATGTATTCAAGTTTATTTATTTAAACATTCATACTTCAGATTTGGCCACTCCTGATGAAATAACATTCTCCATCTTTCTATTAATTATTTGCATTAATCTTGGTTTGCTAGAAGAAGAACATCATGAAATCATATATATGATTCTGTAATCTGTAACTGGATTATATTGGTTTTATCAGTCCTTATCATTATAACGGAATGTCAACATCATCGCCAAAGACCGGTTAAGTTACATCAAACAAAATAATTGATTAGAGTTAAAAAAGACTGGAAAGACACTATAATACTTTAAAAAAGAAAGCATTGTAAATTGTTTTTTTTTATCTGTTGAGAATGATTATTAATGCAGAGAATGACCAATTTTCCCAACATAGTATGGGTTCAATTATTCGATTACAAGAACTGAAGTATCTTCTCTAATGATAACAGTAAAACGTTAGACAGATAAAATATGACAACCGTAAACAATGAGACAACTGTGTTATACTAACCATCAAAACTAGTACACATATCATCAAGTTCGCTGTGATTGTGTGACGTATTGTCTAAAAAAGTGACTTGATCCTTATGCAGATGAAAATAACTTAAATTCCTGCCATAGATCTGGTATATCTTTACTCTTCGAAACATACATAGATGTTTTATGACGAAATATGAAACGGTTATTGAAGGCCGATTAAAATTAAAAATTTCTATTGGCCGTCGAATATTCTCCAAATTGAGAACGGACAAAAGTATGTACACACCACATATGTTAATTTCTTTGGGAAAATGGCAAAGCTGTCAATTATTTTTTGTTTGGATGATTATAATAAAAGCGTTTAAGTAGTGCCAACTCACTCAAAAATAGTCGGTCCGTAAAATAATATTTTTCAATCAATTCGGAATTTGTTTCGCTTTTTCTCGAAATGCATTTCGTGAGTTACTACGGCGTAAATTAGTACGGCGTAATCTTAGTCATTCAATTATGCGGCTATCTTTGCAAAGTTAATTAACTGAAAAGCGCGGTTCTGAATTTTTATTGGCGCATTAAGTAACTTGGAGAATTGGTTCTTGTTGAATGCAAAATCTTTCATACAGTTCTCAGATTCGGCTCGTTTGGTCCTTTGAAATGGCAAAAAGAACAACACAAATGACCCGCTAAATTTGATTACTTTGAAACAGTAGTGCTGAACCTGGTGCGACAACGATTCAACCATGAATTGTCTGTCGACTATGATTAATTATGTTATTTTTTGTTAGTCGTATTTAAAAATATTCATTAGTTACTAATGTATTTACTAAAATTTTAGTGACTTATGTACTTATTTTCAGTTGATACGTATTTTTTATTATTTCATTGAACCACGTTACTTGAAGCTAATAATAACAAGAAATATACTTATTCTTAGTATATATACATAATTATAATATATATCATAGTAGCGTAGTGTTGTCTTTCCTTTCAAGGATCAGATCAAGATACAATTGAGGTTATGCCATCAAAATCAAATTTTACAGAAGATAGTAAAATCTGAAGAGCGAGAGAAAATAAATCAATATGGGCTTTTTTTATAATACTATTTTTTGAGATTATAAGTAACAATTTTGATACCAGATATACGTCTGAAACCCACCGGTAACCATGAATAATAAGAGAGGGTAGTTGAGTCTACCATGACATAACTATTTTAAAGTTTGTGCCTACATAACGAGAGATATGCTCATTTTATGAAAATTTTAAGTACATACTTCTGTTGCTTACTATATGTATATTAAAAAAATACTGAATGATTCAATGATATGAGTGATTCTGAAGTAGTTTTGTTTTTTTGAAAATTTTCAGAGTTCTCAAAATTTGCTTATAGATTTTTGAAATAAGATACTTTATAAGTGCTAATTTTTTTAAATTGTTTTAAGTAATTTATTATATATTTGTCTCCATTCTGCTCAAAGCTTGTTCGTATTTATATATAGTGTAAAGTGGTCAATTCGAGGATTTCTATCTCGATTACTTAGATTTAAATTTATTTCTTAGAATGTGCTGCAATAATCAAATTGAAAATCATTTATTTTATGATTATCTTAAGTGTCACTAAAACTCATTTATTGTAGCAAATTCAATTAAGTGTAGTTAACGTCTAAAAGGTTGATAACAGCTCGCCCAAATCGATGCGAAGTCTTGTCGCTGCCTCCTCAGTGACAGAATCGAATTAAACGAGACCGGTTGCCATGAAAATCTTATTTTATTTGATTCTAATTATCTGATAACGCGATTGTCAATAATTTATTTCATAATTCAAAGTAATAGGCGATGGATTTGTGATAAAGTACTAGCTAATTCATGGGAAATCATTTTTGTTTTGTATACATATAACTAGTTATGCCGCCGATGTGGTCGAGTGGTCAACGTTGTTGGCTTCGGCTACGGAGGGCCCGGGTTCAAATCCCGGTACGGACAGTTTTATAAATTGATTTTTCAATCGATTTATGAATTTCTGTTCAAAGGCATGGATGTATGTGATGTCTTGAATTTCCCCCTCTCACCCATTCTATCCTATGAACGGGGGCGTATCGAGAGCGATTAGATTACCACTAGTCCTGTCCTAGCCCTATCCTTCTATCCCTATCCTCTATGGAAAAAGAGAGGTTGAGCAACTGAGTAACAAGCAGTTCTCGTAAAAACACTTCTGTTGGGATAAACTCCATTAGGAGTCCATATTGGGAGCGGACATGGTTTAAAAAAAAAAAAAAAAAACTAGTTACCTGAATATGACTTTAATCAAGTGGAGGAATTAACAAATCCTATTTTTTGATTTAGTACTTCTATCTCTACCAGGTATACATCGAATATAAGATCATCCATTTTTATTTTTTTTAAGAAAGTAGGCTAAGGTTATTTATTTATTTATTGAGAGTAAGAATAGTCAGAGTAGAGCTAGGACAGAATTAGTGGTTCGCTAATCGCTTTCGTTACGCCCTGTTATTTTTTAATTGGAAGGGTGGGTGAGATTTTTTAGACACCACAAAAATCCATGCCTTCGAACAGAACTTGATTTTTCGATTGAAAATGCTGTTCGTACTGGGATTCGAACCCGCGAAGTCCTTCACAGAAATCAACGACGGTGACCACAATTACCCAATTCAAATAATTAAGTATAAACAATATTATACTAGCTGGAATGAGTATTACGTAATATTTTTGATCCATTTGGCGGTAACTTTGTAAAAGTAAATTTTTAATTTACAATTATATTTGATAACTTTGTTACTTTTCATGTTTCATTACAAACTGTGACACACGTTTCACATATTTAAGAATCATTAGGAAAAATGTTGTTAAGTATACGAATCAACTAAAAATTGATTCATATATAAATTATATACATTTCTGCCACAGCTTTTTTCACGTTCATATAAACATAAGTTTTAATTATATTATTTAAACCATAAATCATTCTTACCTCTGTAATATACAGTCTTTTGAAATGGAAACGAAGTGGTCGTATAGCTAACTGTTTACAGTGAAAGATGGTCCCATTTCTCATTTGCATTGGACAAGGAGAATTTGACTAAGATTATGACAAAAATAAAATATTTCACTACATTATCAATGTAATTATGGGCCGAAAATAGAACACTGATACCAAATTAAGAAACTTGAATTAGACTTTTTGTGCACCTGACAATCAAGCCTTGGCAGGAACATTGGGGTGGTTGTCAGTCAACCAACTTGTCTTCAGTCACCTTAATGTCATTGCAGTTAATTAAAATATCGAAGATAAAAATATTTTCGATACTTTTTATGCTGGTCAGTGATGGCATAAAAACTATTAAAGATATTAATCTTACTTAATTAAAATATAGTTGAGAATAAATTAATTGCATTGATATTTATGGCGACCTGCCACTATTATAATAGTGGGTATTATTGATCATGCAATTTTGCTGCTGACAATTATAATTATATTTAAAAAGATATATTAATTTAAATAAATTTCCATCATTCATTTTATGCTTCATTAACTGCCTCTTTATTTATATGCATCGGAGACAATTTTTAGCGTATATATAAGAATTGGCAGCATATATATTATATATTTTATGAAACTTGCAAAAATTTTAGAGTCATATTGAAGTTTGTATATATTTTAAAAGTTTATCTTACAAAATCAGATTCAATTCAAGCCCACTGCCATCGTCATATTTGCATAGGTATGAGAGTTCGAAAAATCTAATAAAATGATTCACAAGTCGATAGTGAAAAGATAAATGGATAGATTCAAATGTATGACAGGTAACGTCCAATTTTACAAGGTGGACAACCAGCCATATCTATAGTAGAATTCATATGAAGTGATTAATGTTGTATTTTTTACTAAACGTAATTTCATTGTATTTTTAAAAGTATGCTGCTTGTATGTATATTAAATTAATTGTGAACTTACAAATATATCCCGATGACTGAGGATTGCGTTTTACATATCTCATAAATCTATCGTGACATACGAGTAATTTTATTTATTTTTCAGGAATAATCAATCATGCAGTCTAAATGTAAGACTAATAACTGTCGAAAAATATATATTTTTTTAAAACACATCTTCAAGTATATTAAAGTTGTTATCAGATCACTAACAACCCATGTTCCCTCTAAGCCGAAGAGTTAGCTGCGCGGACATTTCAAAGGCTGCGCGGAGGCTGAGTGGAGGCTGCGCGGACCGATCAAATATTAATTGAGCAACTGTCTTCTAGTGCGCGCCAACTCGGAATGAGTGCGCGAGGGTTTCCCAACTGCTGCGTGGCCGCGCACGCGCGCAGCTTAGAGGGAACGTTGCTAACAACCCGCTTTTTATACAATTAGCAACTTAGGGAAACTTTTATTAAATTGTAAAGATAAGTTAAAATCATTTTCACAGAGTGACATCTATCAACTCACCTGTCAAGACTGTAAAGCTGCTTATGTAGGACAGACATCTAAAACTTTAATATATAAATTAAATTGCACGCAAGAAGCAATATATTTTCAGAGTTTGCGAATCGTTTGATAGAAAACCATCGCAATTTTGATAATGTTAAACTATTTATTTTTATTTTTAAATACTCCGTCTAGTAAATATAGAAAAGTTAAGAATTAATATATAAGAGATTTTGGGAATTGATAGACATTTATAGAAATAAAACATTAGTCAGAATCATTTTAAACAACATCAAGCGGATCACCACCTTTATTGAATATATTTCCTCTAGAATTTACCGCACGTAATAAAAATAATTAACTACTAATTAATCATATCATTTTTCGCAACTTACCCCCTCGCTGCGTCCAATAGAAAATGATAAAACCCCGACTTTTATTTTATAATTTATAACTTAAGGATTCGAATCAATACGACGTTTTTTTTAATATTTAGATATTTTTTTTCAATATTGAATTCAATTGGTTTCACTCATCACAAAAATTATCAACATTATCATAATCGATAATGCTCGAAATGTGCGAAAACAGTCATGATCTTTATAAAAAAAACATGTTGAATTAGTATGTAAAAATCAGTGCTTTGTACTTTTTAATCAAGAATTGACTGTGAGCTGACCTTAAAAGTTAATTTTGTTTTTACTTAAATTGATCTTAGTTTAAAAATATCGAAGCCCTATGAACTACCCATTAGGTTATATTTGTAAAACTTCTATATTTTTATTCTGCTAAATAGTTATTTTATATATTAACAAAAATATGAATTTACTATACATATGTAGTTTGTATCACTGAACAATATAAGTGATGTCAAAAATAAAAAAAATGTTGGTATTGATTTGTACTGTAATTATGTCATGTAGAAATAATATATTATTAATCGAAGAAAACGTCGCCAACCTTGGCGAATGTCATTCGCCAATTTTGTTATCTGTAAATAAATATATCGATTAATCAAATCGTATAAATAATATAATAAATCGCTTGTCGCTCGTATTGTGTAAATTGTCACATATAAATATGTTTCGTATATTTTTTTCCAGATTTACAACTTAAACAATTTATTTTGAACAATGTTAGTCTGCCAAACGAGGCGTCGAATTCAGCGCCTGTCATTCTTGTAATGGACTATTTTAGTTTAGTGAACGCTATTTTATTACGACGTTTATCATTTATTTATCGTTATTTATTTCATACGTCACCACTGTAAATTACATGATCGAATTCCAATCGCCTATAACCTGATGACATCTACCAATAGTAGTGGGTTCACGTAGGGCTTGTCGGTTTAAAAAAACGGTTTTTGGGCTAAATTTGTGACATTCAAAAACCGGTTTTTCATCTTCGTAACCGCTTGTGCCGAATTTTCCATAAACGAGTCTATTAAAAGGACAGCTAATTTGGATCTTTATTTGATGGCTTAAAGACCATCTGCCCTACATCATTACCCAGCGAAAGGGTATTTTCGATATCAGGAAATTTTGTTACAAAACGATCAGTGGACGCTTTGTGTTTTCTTAAATCATATTTTCTGAGGAGTAACACCAAATAATTTCTTGTTGTGTATTATTAGGTATATAAATAAACAACATATAAAAAATAACCTTTTCTCTCTATTTTAATTGAATTATCCATTTTTTGTAAACATTCGAAAACCGGATAAAACCGGTTTTCGAACAATATTGAAATTCGTAAACCGGTTTTTTCAAAAGTCGGTTTTTGTATAAGCCCTAAGTTCACGTACAGATCATGTTTACTTTGACAAATGTAATCTTTACAGTCAGTCGATATTATATGCAAAAATGTATGAATTTAACGCATTACAATGACTTCTTTCGTTCTAAGTAATAGGCATTTAAAAGATTTGGGATGGTTAAATATCCTCACCAACAATAGTGCGATATGTCCAAACTATTATTTATTATGGGTACTTGATATAAAATTTAATTTGATAACTTTGTTATTCCACTTGTGTTACAAAACGTGAAACATGTTTCGCCTTTACAAATAAACTCAATCGCAAAGCTAACGAGTAATAGTTTATTCGTAAACTTTGCGGTGTTATCTTTGATGATGTTCACACGAGGCGAAACACGTGTTACATTTTGTAACACAGCTTGTGAAAAAACGAAATTATAAATTTTATATTTAAAATGATCTTCCACAAAGTTACCGCCGAGTCCATCGAATACGGGAAGTGTACAGAATCAAAATAATTCAAATTTGATATTAAAGTTCCATCAAGCACCTTCAGTCGAAGTTCTAAATTAAAGAATATAAATACAGTAGAACCCCCAATTTAACTACCCCGAATTACGCGCTGGCTTGAAATATTCGTCGCAAATCCTACAATTACACGGTCACATTACATAGTCGTTACTACGAGACGGTCGTCTGTGCCGCGCATTCAGTCAAATGTTGGCTAGCGTCTGTGTATTCAACACGTACCAGGCTATACACGTATAGCGGGCGACTGTCTATGTGTGGAATTTTGGCGCGATTTGCATTTTATCACTTGGTAACTGAATATTTCGTCAATATTTTTTTTTAGTTTTGCATTTTTTTCGAAAACAACCAAATCCCCAATTTTGTATGAGATTCACACCCCCAATTACACTACCCCGAATTACACTGTCTCAACTTTATTGAAAATATGGGTTTTACTGTATACTTAAAATCGTAAGATAATTATTGCTCGTTTTGTTTAAACTTTATATCAACTTTATTGCTTCGTCAATTTTTTCAGAACCATTGTCCTGAATTGCGTGCATACGTGATCAGAGTGTAGTCATTATTGTATTTCGACCATTAAGCAGTGATACAATAGGTTTTCTATAAATTAACAATTTAGACGAGCTATCTGGGTGGCTGGCGTTCGCAGTCTGGCGCACATTCTCGCACGACCCAATTTCCGGTCAAAAAAAACTGTTCAGAATTTCCAATTTTTCATTCTTTGTATTTTGAATATGGTAAAGTATCAATCATTTACCAATAAATTATAACAACCATACGCTAAACTATATCGTTATTTTAGACAAGTGCTCGACACAAGTGAAATTATTCATTGAGACGCTTACTCGTAAATCGTAATGCACTTATTGCATGGATCGATACAATAATATATATATTATATATATTGAAAGTTTTGTAGCTTGATTTTTACAAAGTGCCACAAATTTATCTGTATAGTCTTTGAAGGAGTCAGAATCAAAGAATGACTTAGAAGTCAAACTCTTTCAGATTTTGGTCTAATAATTTGCTGTATTATAAGTATGGCAGTGTACCACAGGATGGTTCTCCGATTCAAAGGAAGTTTCCGAAGATGGACTATGAACAGATATAATTATTTAACTTAGCCCCTATGAGAATTATAAAACATTAAATTATGCGTCATATCCGTTGCAAGTTGTTTTTAATCATAAATTGTCATTATTTTTTATAATATAAATTATAAATCGCCTGCTGTGGTTTATGTTGGCTAGAGCTTGCTCTACCAACCAAGTGCGTCTGGGTTTAATTCCCGGTAAGGTAAATGTAAACTTTAGATTTTTTCTATTTAAAGTTGAGACTTAAGACGTATTTTCCTTTAGATCTCGAATAACTTACAAACAAATATTCCCATCGAGCTTATCTCGTATGATCTTTCAACTGTAAAATATTTTGCGCATTAGCATAAACGGTAATGCCATTCTTTTTTTTTTAAATATTAATATTATTTTAGCTTACTCCTGGCAATCATTTGAAATCCGTTGCGGTGTTACCCGTATGCGAAATCTATCCCAATTTCCAAATGTGATTCTTTGCGCTAATTTTTCGTTTAAACAAATCACAATAATCTCCTGAACACCTCTTTTCATATCCTTAGAGATGATTACAGCCGAACTAAAAAAAAACTAGTACCCCACAAACAAGCGGAATGACACTTTCAATATGTCGTATAATTTTCATTTTTATCCCCTCTATAGAGGAATTTGCGAAACAAACGTTAATGCAACATTTGTTGCAAAATGAATTTTTCAACCAATTGAGCCATCACTGTCGTACGAATCATTTACAAGATATTATATTGGTGTCACGTACATACGTATTTTACGTATATTGTAGACACAATGTAAATGTTATTTTTTATATTTTATTTACCCGAGGTAATTCGTCACAGTAAAAAAAAATATTAATGTGGTCGCTCTTGTTAAAGTGTTGATTGACTGTCACAGGTGGGTGGTTATTTTGGCTACCTGTGGAACTAATGAATATACATATATGAAATAATTCATCAGGGTTGTGAAGTCGTTAAAAAAAGTCATGACTTCGACTGCAATTTTTAAAACGTTAAATTGAGTTTTTACTACTGACTGACCTAACAGTTGGTGTTGATATTGAGTAGGCATTATAATAAAAAAAACTGTTTATTATAACAATACAAAGGCAGCAGTAAGAATACTAAATCTATCAAATTTAAATGCATTCCTTTTCGTCTGTCACACAGAAACGTGTATTCAGTACTTTTCCTATACACACATATATCATTTTATTTAATTTTTTTAACGAAACTGTTATATTAAAAAGGGAGTCGGGAGTCTCCCGGTTTTTGACGAGTTTGATTTTACTGTGACTGTGTGTATTGAAGGTGAAAACGTTAAAAAAGGTTAATGACACCTTAATCACCAAACAAAAATCTCATACTTATTATCGTTCCGGGAAACACTAAAGTCAATTTATTACATTTAATACTATATTTTTCAATTAAAGGTAAAACATTAGTATATATTATGAGAACATGTATTGTTTGAGCCAGCGGTCACCAAACTACGACCCGTGGGCCGGATGTGGCCCTCCAAAGATTTTAATCCGACCCCTGATCTTTTATATTTATTTTTTTAAATATGCAATTTTTTGAAAAATTTGAAAGGATTCCATTAAAATATAAAATAATAATTGTTCATCTAAAATACTTAGATATTTTTTCCCCTCATTAAAATGTAATTCTATCAAATAAACGCCACGTTGTGTATTTTTATATTAGTTGGTCTATTATAAATAATGAAGACTTATGTAATAAATTATGCTTTTGGGATTACTTCTTTTCAACTATCTTTAATTATATATGATAATTCAAACAATCTTTGTTTGTATTTGAATAACTTGATCTCTCGGTCTTAAAGCTGTTTCTAGGGTTTACTTGGAAACATCGGTCATGCTATCTTACCTTCTGTGTTGGCATTCATAAACGTTGCACGTATTAACTTATATGAGATATGACGAAAACAATTAAAAAGTTTCTGAAATATTTCTCGAAAATTTTTATTACTTTAAAAAATGGTGAAAAGCATATTTTTTACCATAACATAATACATGCACTTATCTTAAATTACACTGTCTGAAAAAGATACTTTCTTATCAAATCATTTATTATATATCTAATATTTAGAAAGTATATCGAATCGTTTGATTGTGTAAGGAAAATAAATCACTTACGATTCAATACCAAATAGATTTTCCGCGAGTCATTTGTTTTCTGACTCGGTTTCAGATCAGGTCAGCGTGGTCTCTTTTAGGGTGTTCACTGTCAATACTTGGTGGAAAGGCATTATATTAATAAAAACACAATATTTCTTTGCACTTCATTCCACTTTATTTAATAGGTCAAGACCGGTTTCGCTTATTCAATCCTGACCTATTAAATAAAGTGGAATGAAGTACAAAGGAATATTGTGTTTTTATTAATCAGCGTGGTCTATTGGGCTCAATTGTACTAACAGGAAGAAGTTTAAAATGAGATCCGTATGTATTTAATATTTGCTTAGAATTTCAACATGCTTGTAGCTACACGTATTCTTTTTTTAGGCCGTATCACGTTTGTTAATATATTGTGGGATTGTACAAAGACAGATCGCATCTACATATTATATTCTCCCATTGTGCTAGTAGATGACTTCGCTATGCAAAGCGTCAAATGTATGCTACACATTAAGAAGTATTTCAATGCACTGAATACTAGGCGCGTTGATTATAATATTTTTTTGACAACGGTAAATGATATATTTAAAAGGTAGTTCTTTCAATTTCATCTTTGAAATTCTATAAGATATTTTTAAAGATAAACATAGCGTCTATTTGAATGTAAACCATAAAAAAGGGAGATACCGTAACTGAGATTTAACTTAATAATTAGTGAAATAATTATTGTTTGGACTGGAGTATCCAATCCCGGAACCTTTTTGTGGTCCCGGGAGTTCGGGATTGATTAATTTTCAATCCTGGGATTGGGCACTCAACGTGAAATCGTGTATAACTTGAGAAAAGTTTTGGTGACTTTTTTTTGCTCATCGAGAAATTTTAAAATCTCAAAACCTGAGATCCTGGGAAACCTGGGAAATTCTGGGATCGTGACCTTACCAATTCCGGAATTTTGGGATCACGAAATTGCGCGAAATACGTAACCATATAAATGAGATTGAATTCAATATGAATTATTAAGTGTCAATATAAAGTTTAAAATTGTGTACTGTTTCATTGTTTCAATCAGGACCGTGGATTTGGATAAAAAAAAGATGACTCCGAATCCGTCTTTAAATAAAAAACCGAATCCAACTTTTTTGATATTTCTGTTTAACTAACATATCTGTATACCATCAGCTCACTCTAGTTACTAGAAAAGATTCTAGTAGATTTCACCAATAAATATGATATTTTTCAATATCTTTAAATTATTTTTCACCGGTTTTTCCGATTCCCTATAGTTAATTTTGGTATCCTATATCAATCGTCACATATGTAAAAGTAATCTTAGTTTATGAAAACCTATGTTAGTTTTGTTGAATTCTGTGCAACGAAATCCCTTGAAAATAGCACCAGCGAACCAAAACTCATTACGTTTAAAATACGTTTGTAATATATTTGAATATATGTGACGCTTCGTATTAACCTAGTGGGAAAGTAATAACTATCACTTGAATTGCTGTCACGGCATATCCACTTACTAGTATTTATAATCAGCAATTATTCTACATCACCGGAAGTGTTCCGCTTCACACCGTGTCAAGTATAAAACAACTTCTCACTAAATATTATCATACATACATGTTTTGAAGAGGCTGTCCGGATGGCAAGTGCGTTTTTACATTAGTCATTTGCGAAACTCTTTTGATGTTCACAGCTATAATATTTAATTGAATTAACATTGCGTCCTCGTATGATGTTGTTAAATATTATTAAAATTGTGTAGAAAAACGCACAGTTTTAGCAAGATTCGCAGATTATTTGAGGGGCTCATAAGGCAAACGCCCCATGCTAAAAATCAGTGTTTTGACTACTTAAGTCACTATTTACTACTCAGCTCGTTTTTTTGATAATCAATTATTACATGACCCAAATTATAAGTTAAATAAAATGAATTTTACATTTAGCAGTGTATTTATTTTTAAACGTTAACTTGTTATCAAAAAGATCCATATATTAAAGATAACATTTAAATCTTCTATTGAATGACTATTGACATTTCACTTGGTCAACTTAACCGATTCTTTGTTTTGTGTTTGTTTGCTTACAAAACTGAATTATTGATACGCGAATATGTCTGAATAAAATTTCAATCCACGAGTAAAAGACTGCTTTGCTTTAGCAATAAAGAAATATTTAAATACAAATAATAAAACATTTTTAGTGTTTTTTCACATAAATTTATTTGATTAGGACCGGTTTCGCTCATCGCGAGCATTGTCAACTGATAAGAAAAATATATAAACAGTGCTATTTATACAAATTTAAATTGAAATAAAAGGTGTAATTTGAATTTAAATTTGTATAAATAGCACTGTTCGCGATGAGCGAAACTGGTCCTGATCAAATAAATTTTATTTGGAAAAAGTACTAAAAATGTTTTATTATTTTTATTATAATGCCATTCCACCAAGTATTGACAGTGAACACCTTAAAAGTGAAAGACATATTTAATAATGTTCTCAATCATCTTTTTAATAGTTAAAATTAAAATATCTGATTCTCGTCTGCTTAAGTTCACATGTACTTTTGTGTTTTATGAATACATACCACATTCGCTGTTGGCAGTGGCGGAATACCCTCTAAGTTACGCGCTCCAAGCGCAAAGAATCCAAAGCAATTCGTTTATTTATTGTTTTGATTTTGAAATGTACTTTGATTCGTTATATCAGTGTCTTTCGATGTTTAGAGGACGATAAACATACAAACTCAAACAAAATGCTTGACCTTTGTCGCAGACGTTTACCTTTTGATATCTTCTAAATGTATTTAATTATCTTAGATATGTTTATCATCTGCAATTGTTACGAACGTTCTCAAAAAGATATAGCCTAGATTTCACGGTAAACAAAGTAATCTCTAAATTTCGGTGACATATATATACGTATTGTAAATTCATATAATGGCTGGAATAACTAATCTTAGGAATGTTAAAAACGATCTGCAGCGCACATTAACATTATTGCGATAGTAGCTACCGTTTTGCGCTCATGGCCCATTGTCATCTTATCTTTTGTGAGTAGTTACAAACTCGAAGCAATTTCCCAGTAAGTTGTGCATGTCTCGTTTAGCCGAATGCCCATGCCATGCCAATGAACTTTAATAAACTTGATTTTAAATGTGGATAATTAATGTGTTTAAGTATTGTTGGAGATAGATACGAGATCACGGCCATATTCAACGTCTGCCTTAATTCAATTTATAACGCAGTGCGGATGGAAATGATATTTCGTAAACGGAATTTACTGTTAATTAGATAGCGCGTTCTTAATTGAAGCGTGTGCACTACATTTAGGACGTATGAAAAAATAAGTAACAATTGTATCTGACGTTGACATCAAAACGTGAAAATATTAATTGGATATAAATGTAGTTCTAACATTTGAAATCGTATATTGGTTGAGCAATTTCAATCTTTCCGATCCAAATTCGTTAGTTCATAAAAAGTCTGAGTAAATAATATTATTTGTTAATCTATTTATGTGTAGTAAGTATCAGTCGGGTTCTATGGCGTATCGGTTAGCGTTGTTGGCTTCCTTGCCGGATCACACGGGTTCGAGTCTCAGTACAAACAGCATATTCGCATTAAATATATGTTTTTTTTAGAATAAACCTCTTAACTGCTTACAAATTGCTTCCTAAAAGTTATTAAATTCATGGCAAACTTAACCTAAAAGAGAAGAAATGAAATACATTTTTTTTTGCCCTCAAAGTGCTGTAGTTCAGCGGTTGGCTGCCAATACAAAGAGGCTAGCTTAATCTCAAAGCAATTATCTGTGTTCTGGGGATGGAGTGAATTTTTTTATCACTCCTATGCAATTATATGCAATACATACTTAAGTAGTAAATCGATTGTTACTTAATACACCTATACTATATAACAATATGCAATTTACCATAAACTTATCAATTTAAAAAGCTAAAAATGTACTGCAGAAATATACTAATTTAATCTGAGAAAATTGTTTCCTTTTAAATTAACAAGGGGCTCGCCTGTCTTGGTAAAATTTAACAAGAGGCTCGCGCCCCCTCTAGCCCACCCCTGTTGTAAGTTACAAAAAATGTAAATTATTTTTAAGTCATGTTATAATGTTATAATGTATATTTTATAAAAGTGATCTACTTTCAAATCTCTTTCTTGATCCCATGACTTCGTCGAAATATCATGTACTGCCTATATCTTCATACAGCTTCTAAACTAAAGTGCTGAGCGGCAGTGGCTCGGTCCACTTATCCGTGGGCCTTCGACAGATAGATGCTAATCATTAATTACTCAGAAGCCGGAGCTCGTGTATCGGTGACGGAACCGTTCGGCTTTTGTGTGACCGATCCACCACCTCCGAATGAAAAATGGACGTTGTTTTATTTTAGATTCTCAGCTACATCTTGAATAAGATTCTTTTTGTTGATCTTCAGAGGAATTGGTTTCCGATAGTAAATATTTTTTTTTTCAGTACATTTGTGTAGGTACGATTCAATATCAGAACATGATTAGGTAAATTCTTTATAACATAATATGCATTGTTAAACAAATTTTTCGGTAGCGAATAAGTGAGAACTATACGACTGACTTCATTATTCTAGGTTTAAAAACAAGCGTTGACATATTAGTTGGCTTTACACATTGTCACTTTCGCACGTGATTAGACCATGTTTATGCTTTAAAACGAGTTTAAAACGAGAAACAGTATGTTTAAAAAAAAATACTCACGTTTTAATTTCACACCAAACCGATTTAGTACGAGAAAAACTTTAAACACACCACGTATACACAGCTTTTCGTTCGTTTTTAAGTCTACACAAACACCCAATTGCTTGTGAATGCGCTTATGTATAAAGCCGGCTGTTGTCGAAACACAGAGCTTTTAATGCTTTTCTGTATTAGAACTACCATTTTTTTATGTTATGTTGTTTTAATTTATTTATTGTTTAAAATTAAAATTATATTACATGACATAACAGCTGACGCCAATTCGCCATGTACTTGACAAATATAAAGAGACAAAATATAAAATAAAACTTCATACTACATCAAAATCAACACACAAAATCAAGAAATAAAATAGTAAAATTCAACAAACAGTTCACAAATACTATCACTAAAAATGTCCACTTCTCTAGACAATGAGTTGATCAATCGAACGGCCCTAAGAACTGGTGACTCATACCAGTCATACCTCCTAAGCGAGGTATAAGTTTTTAGAAATAAAAGTTTTTGTTCATTGTTTCGTCCACGTAAGAATAAATTGGGAGCATGTAAATTAATAGTCATGAGAATTTCAGGATTATTAACTCGGCCCCGAAGGAGAAGAGAAAAATGCTTTAAGCTTGAAAACGATCTTCGAGCTTCAAGAGAGTGAAATGATAACATTCCTAAAAGAAGAGGATGCCTCTGAAAGAGGCGAAACACGTGTCACATTTTGATACACAATACGTGGAATAATCAAAGTTATTTTTATTTTATATTAAAATGAACTTCCACAAAGTTACTCTTTCTATTATTACAAACTACTAATAGATACACGAAATTTTTTCCTTTTATATTTATATGGTTTCTTGCCATATTTTCACAGAATAAACAATCAAATTAGTCAACCTTTAATTATTTTTGATATAGTAGCCTAAAGGCATTATATACTGTTTCACAACCTGCATATCCGTCATCGTTGTAAACAGTGTACATATTGACAGTCAAATAATGTGTACGTAGGTATTTCAATATAAATGTTGATTGAATACGAATCAACATGAAATATTTCAAGTAGGTGCGTGAATATAAGGTATAATATGTGTTTCACAAATTCATTAAATATTCATAAAAATTAAAATCTCATCGTTTTTTTATATATAAAAAAACAAAGGATTTCAAACAAACTGTGTTCAAAGATCGTATTCTTGTAAGTTTCAGTGTATGATTACAGAAATACGCACCATGTAATTTATCCTCTTTCTTTCATAAGCTTTGAATGTTTGCGGACGTGCAGGTTTATTTCGAAGCTTATGCCTCGGTCCATTTCCTTTTTCGCACATTATTGTTTTATTATTCCCTCTTATTCAATTTTGCATTTATTCAATTTGTCTGGAGCGTAGATTTTTGTTTGATTGCGTTCGCTTTATTCAGGGCTCGGTGTTTAGTGTGAGAGGTGTCCGATGTTTTAGTGGTTTTCTTTTTAGTCGTTGTGCATTCGCGCCAAGCGCGACAGCCGCGAGCCATTGTTTTCGACTTTGACGATCTGGTCTTTCATCATTTTCTTGAATGGCCCTAAGGAGCGAGACTGTTTTGTTTACGAGCGAGAAATCACTCACTGAGCGAAGACTATTGTGCGAAATCATTTTACTCGTTTTTGATTTATTTATAAACGGCTGCGTTCACACAACTTTGTTGTTCGTTTTTCAAAATTACTTACTTGAAATTGAGAAATTTATAATTGTATAGCAATATTTGTCAAGACGTTCTTATTTAATAAAGTAACGCGCCATGAGTTTCCAAATATTTATATCATTGTAATGTTGGATTAATGAAAAAAAATATATGAATAAGTCATTAAATTTATGCACAATACATATTGACAGTTTGACGTTAAACGATTATCGTTGTCATATGTTCATATTCAATGTTTATTAACTCATATATATACACTTAATTTCCATAAACTACACATATTATAAGACGAGACAAAAATGACTGAAAGTTTTTCGTTTAAGTATTGTACATAGTTTCGAATTTTAATATAAATTAGTTACGCTGACCCTTTCCTCAATGGATCTTCGATCCCAAGAATTCATTCACATGGTAAAGGAAGACAGCGGATATGGTCTAATATCATTAAAAACAAATGTTTTTGAGGTTTCGTAGACCCTAAATGGTTTGGTATTCCATATCAATTGAACGAAGGGTTTTATCAAAGTCTTCTTTACGCTAGTCATTCTTTTTTTGAGGTAATAAAAAAATATTAAAAAATGTTTATTATATAAAAAAAACACTCTCACACACGTCGTCTATTTGCTTAAATAAATCTAAAGATATTTTTTAATTAAGCGTACATATAATATTATTCACATGAAATTTCAAACAATCACTATCACACATAATGTATCACAATATTGTAATATAGGTATACGTATTAACAAAAAAATGCTTATTAAAGTTTGTAAATATTGTAAAAGCTATCGATCATTATACATATAATGGTTTTTTTTACATTTGATTAAATTCAATCCTAGTTATCGATTACTTTAAAAAAAATGAAAACGTAGTTAAATATAATAAAATTATCGGTTTTGCTCTTTTTATTTTCTAACTATGCCAATTCGATCAATAAAAGTTGAATGAGCATCTTATAAAACGTAAAAAAATCAACGGAGAGCGATATATATTTAAGCGAAGATTTTTTATTATTTAATTATATCTTTCACTTTACTCCATTAATAACGCAACTAGTAAGATCTACGACGTGCTTTACGGTAATAATTCGTTTATTATTAATGCAATAAATATAAAACAAAGTAATTTGTTGTCTCTGTGTGTGAGAGAACAATCTTCTTTAAGGCATCACCTCAAAACGATAATGTTAACTTTTACAAGGCTCGTTATTTTCGTAATTTATTTGAGCATGAAGCACCTTCGGACCAGACTCAAGTCGATGCTATCAATTATAAAAAAAAGTTAGCCCCCCAGGTGTGTGTCGCGTTCACGTTCTGCTGGCACTTGCTCTTCGATTATAAACACAGTGGGCTTTGGGTCAACATCATCCAGGCAGGCATTGTTTTATGATAAATATAAATCTCACACTATTACATATTTTATTTGAATATATTTAGGGATCGCGATACTGTTATTAACGAAACCGTGATCCCGGTATTTATTGTGTTATTTCAATACCGAAATATCAGTTTTGAAAATTTACTAAACCGAATTGTGTTTTTTATATAAATAATATATTTCAATAAAATTGTTCTCCGTGAAATGAAAAGAGTTTTTTTTATGGTGTATTATTATTTAAAAAAAAAGGTAATTCGTTTATGAAATCACCCGTTTATGTTTATTTATATTTTTTCACAACGGCGTTTTTAATGAAATATTGAAATTGTTCTTTTTTTTTGCTATACTAGTGTTGTTATTTGCAATACCGGTATTTAATACGAAAAACCAAAATACCGGATTAAATATATTCGTCCGGTATTGCAATCCCTGATTGTATTTAATTTACGTTCTTTAAAATATAAACCAACTTCAAATACAATTTTATAATAAGTTATGGTTTCATGATTTATGTGTCCAGAAACGTCCATAAAGTAAAATGTATTATTTTCAATAAAACTTGAGTGAAGTCAAACAAATTATCATACATACATATAACTTTCATAAATATCATATTTTTTTTGCAGTGAAGTGTAGTGCTTATTTATGCCTATATCATAGTTACTTTCAGACACTTTCAGACACTTTTCGTACGCTGGAAACATGTGTGTGCATATTTTTTTAACAGTATGCGATGTCGTGCTTGCTGTATCACAGTTTTTCTTGCTTACTCTTTCAGTCATTACATTTTTACTATGTGTGAGTATTGTCATACAACTTTGTATATTTTCGACTTCGTTTTCACAATATTTACAATTAATAAAAAAAATCCCGTAAAATGTGAAGAGAAAGTATATTTTTTTAAATGTATAATTCAAATTCTTCTTTCAGTTACCTTTTAATTAATTTTCCAGTCATTTTATTTTATCATGGTTTGATATATACTAAACTTGTTTGCATGAGTACAAAATCGAATGGATTTTTTCATTGAGGTATTTTTCAAAATAATAAAATACTTACTTTTTCTTATTGGTCCTTGGTGCTTAGTTGTCTTTTACATCACTGTACTTATGGTGGGTTTTTATAGCTTATTTCAGATTTCTATAGATGCATATCAAGTCTCTACAACCATTTTAACATAATCTACTGTTCGATCACAACACTCTTTTCAAGTCACATAAACACTCAACCAGTACCTTCAAATAAAAAAAATGAACTTTTTAAAACCCCTCTTCAAATTAACGGCTTTCTTTCTACTTTTATGCCATAAATATTAAAAATAGTCGTGTTCTATTATTTAAGTTATGTTAATTTATATATTCAACAATGGTAGAAGCTGAAAAAAAATATAGAGACAGGTATATGCTTTAAGTTATCATTGAACACTTAAAATCATATTTAAAATATAAAAATGTTGTTTTATTAAAAATGTAAAAATACGCTAATTGGTAGAACTCCATTGTTATAAGTTGGAAAAGTATCTAAAGTATTTTAGTTATATATAATATTATTTTATATGTGTTCAATAGCTATTTTGCGTTATGCCCTCATCAAAACTATGTTCAAACTTCTATTAACATAGCTATATATACTGGCTTAGAAGAGATACACAGAAATGTCTCCATATTTTACACTACGAAATATAATTTAAAAAATCATAAGTTTATTTGGATAAGTATTAAATATAAGTTTAAATATAGTTCTGAGGAGGTCATAAGCCAAAATAGTTATTAACCGTATATTATAAAATAATATTTGTAGAACTAAAATATTGTGAAATTATTATTTCACTTTATAGTTGCAAACATATTTAGATTGGAATGGCTACTCAACACTGTGTTTGAATTGAGGATGTTTCATAACATATAAAATGTCAAGTCGTTATTTTTTATATATGTTAAAGTTTAAGTGGCTTAAATTGCATATAACGTGCCTGACCGGATGAAAAATAAAATTATTACAACTGCACACGCTTTTAGTTGTCTCCATTTTACAAGTCAGTTAATTTTTCATCTAACTTCATATTGCTGAGATAAAACAACAAAAAGATCGGATAAAAGTGTCACACGCACGACGAAGATGATTCAGCGTTCTAATTGGAATAATATATGTTGTGTCGGGTTTTATGAATTTTTTATTTGTACTAGAAAATATTTTCCATGGAACCCCCAGAATTGATTGTAAATCCTTTGATTGCACACCTATTTATGTATTTTTTTTACCCGCTACCGCACTTACGCTATAAAGGCTAGCCGATTTAAGGGTACGGTTTTTATAAGTGCATTAGGGTTATATAATAACCAAATAATTTGATAACGTTAGTACTCTCATTATACTCTCGTCATCAGCTGCAACCACAAGTTCACCGGAAACCAAATTTCAAAAAGACAAATTCCAGATACCTCACTGAATCATTGATAGCTTATTAGTTTGTATTATAAATTTCTAAGACAAAGAAACTTCCATTGAAAAAAAAATACCTATGACAAATTCTTGACTTCAATTTGTGACTTTATTTTATTTATTCAAAACAATTTAATTTGAACTATTTTTATTCTTTACACTTCCATAAATTTTGTCGATAACGACCCGGGTTTCGCCTTTCGGCATCTTCTGGTTTTATCTAGTGCACGAATCCACTTGAACTGACGGGTAGCGAACGGTTTGCATTGTACTATGGAAGTGTGCAGAATAAAAATAATTCAAATTTGTCATTAAATTTTCATCAAGCACCTTCAGTCGAAATTCTAAATTATGAAAACATTTTAAAACAAAAGATCATATTTTAACACGTTTTCATGTCAAGTCTAATTATAGGTGTGAAGTTGCTTGTTAAAATATCAATAGATTTCAGAAATAAGAAACTGCCATAAAATTATGCTTATTTTTACGGGTCTGTATTTTTTTATTACAAGTATTATGGATCCGTCTATCTTTGTGAATTCCAGAGTTGTTCGTATCGAGACCATTGGATTGGTGTAATTACAGGTTTGTGCAACCGGCCACGTTTCACGATATAAATGCGATAAACTTCACCTGACCGTGAACGTCTAGCGAACGATATATCGGTTTTTATAAACACCTATCCACGATAGGTGAAAAGATTCACGCAAGAAAATAATTATTTTCTTTATTTTTCTGTAGTTTATGCTTTCCTTTTTTTATTTAACAAATCTTTGATAAAATATATATACATATATTACCACAATCGAAGAAGTCTCATAGTTTTTGAAATATATAATCTTGCTTAATTTATATTTATTTGATATTACCTGTTTTATTACAAATGTCCATTCTTACTTACTCTTTTTACATAAGAGTTATGAAATGGTGTCCAAAATGAGAAAAATTCCTTCAATTCGACTTCGAAATTCCTAGATCCATTTTAAAAACAGTCCTCTTTTGTCGTATATATTCTATACCTCATTCGTCAATGAATGTTTATTTGAAGTTTTTTTTCCTCATAGTTCCATCGCGAAATTCAATTGTTCATATTGATATGATTGAGTTCCATATCTAAATATTCACATAATCTTTCTCTTTTTCGTGTAAATGCAAATGGCTGCTAACTTTGTGATTGTATTAAACTATATATTGTGAATATTATCAAGAAGATGGCAGTTTCAGGGCTATGCAAATAAATATAGTGTTAAGTGTAATAAATCTAAATGCAATATGAATAAAAACAATTTCTACTGCAAGTGGCACTGCCGCATTATTATTTTGTGTACTTATATAAAAATTACTGAAATGTATATGTACGTTTAAATAATTCAAAGTTTCTTAACACCTAATAAGATTGACGTAGTAAACTTTTTTTTTAAATTTTAAATGTACTTTAATTTTCTCCAATCAAATTCGATTATCCTCTATTCATACTTTCCACTTAGTAAACTCATATCATGATTACAGGCGGCCTTCAACTTTCGCATATTTCATAATTTAGTACATTATTTTCTTAAATTTTAGATATTTTTCTATAATGTTATGGAATACACCATAAATAAGATTATATCCAACATGCAATTTCAAACAAGTAAAGACTGATTTAACAAATTGAATGTGGACAATTAAAAGATATTCATTTATTAATCGATAAATATTTAAAAAATGTTTTGGTTTGTTACATTGCTCTTCCTTCGTACACGTTTTCAGAAAGTTGAAAGTCGACCGTTGGTCCAAAGTAAAAATGATAAAGTCTTTCTCATGGTTTTTGATGAACAAGACAAAATAAATATTTTCTGTAAAAATATATTTCCTATCCACGAGAGCTCCGATACAGTCATATGTTAGAGATCGACGCTGTCATAAATACAATGAAAATAGATTTTTTACTTTTATTTAATAACTTTCTATAACTCAGTGGTTCTCATGTGTGGCCACCAGAGGATTTTGCTGTGACCACCAACAGAACAGCTTCATAGTAAATATTGATATTTAAAATAATGTCTTTTATCGAATATAAACTTATAAGTTGATCCATTTTCACTGTAGATGCAACTGCTACCTTTATCACATCTAAAAAATACGAGGGTTTTTAGCGACGTTAACAATTAAACTCCGTTCTTTTGAACCAATAATAAAGTGATATCTCATTTTTTCTAAAACTGGATTTGGGCGTGTTCATGTATTTGTAAACTCTTCAAATGATGAGGCTTATAGATTTGTAATGTTTTGTGATCTTCGATTACTTCTTCATCTAAGCGTATGAGAATTTATTTAAATATGTTAACACCCGTCCGACATCATTCGAAAACATTTTATAATCATACATTATGCAGAAACATTGCAATTAATTTATTCAATCAATTAAAATAATTTGTGCATGTTTATGTATTTTTTTGAGTCATGTAAAAATTAAAATGTTAATTTTCAAATTTTTATGATGAAAAATAAAATTTAACTACTTCACTAACATTAATATTAATTGTTTTTATCGTTTTTTTTTTTGGTTAAATCGATGTAATTTCAAGTTGGAATAACTCTCATCGAAGACTATGGCGCAGGTGGTCTTCTATAATGTCGACTAGCAAATCGATACTTCAGATATCGCCACCAGAAAAAATACAGATCTCCTAGTTGAAGAGGGTTCATGCGGTCACATTCGAGCAAACTTTTTTAGTTTAATATCAAATTAAAAACAGCTCCTGATATGAACACGTTTGTTTCCTGAACATCCACAGTCAGTATTAGTTAAGGGTTTTTCTATATTGTTTTCCTCGTCGAAAAGCTTCCACTGTCATAATCTTTATAAATACAGCACTAAATAAGAATACATGTGGGGTAAGAATATAAAGACCCAGTCTTTTTTTACCCATCCTACAAATAAAAAAAAATAAGTAATCTAAGAACTCGCTTCGTAGGCTTCATATATACCAGGGCTTCCCAATTTTTTTCTAGAATGAAACACTTCGCAAGTCCGGAAAATATAACGGAACACTTAGCTGAATTTTTAAGATTTTTTAAAACTGTGTTGCAGCGTATAAAACCATTCCATTTTTTTTCGGAACACCTACTCTGGCTCTGCGGAACATAGTTTGGATAACCCTGATATGGACTATGTATGTGAATATAAGTGAATATTTGTCAGTATTATAACATCAACTTGCAAAAAAAAGATATTTGATATTCAAATCATTATTCATATCTACTAAATATCTTCTATGAGAACTTTTTTTTTGTATTTTTTAAAATTTATCTTCTGGTCGAAGATTTCAACAAGCATTATTATTATCTGTTGTATTATAGAACAAAAAAAATATATTTGTGTTTACGGAGAAATTTATGAATGTTGTAATACTTTGTCTAAAAATTTGGCGTGTTACTATGAAGAAATAAAGTTTTGATAAACGAATTATATATTTTTTTTGTTGTTAACTGATCTCATTATTCTATAAAATATATACACAATGTACAATCATTTATTTCATTACATTATTATGATGTCAGTAATTTAAGTCATAAACGTTTTGGTCTTGTTTACCCATTTTGAAATTCATACGTTTGCACACTTTTCCAATCTATAATATTTATACAACCAATGCTATTTGTAAATGTTAATCTCTTTTACTTAAGATGGTTTTATTTTGTTTTAGGTAAGAGCTGAATGCATTTCTACAAAATTGATAAGAATCGCTATCACTCCTTATCACAAAGGAAATGCAACTGATTGCAGAATGTAAGTAATAGCATCTTCAATATGTAATTATAATTATCACAATGTAATTCCTGTTGGCTCATATTTCATTAGTATCTGATAAAGTTAAATATGATATTCTGATTAAAATGGCTGCACATCATTCAACTATTGAAATGAATTCCCATATTAGAATTTTAACATCAGTATTAAGTATGTTTTTTATAATTATAATTATATGTTTCGTAAAATATCGTATATTTTATGTATGTACTGATAAATAAAAAATAATCATTCTAGAACGAGGAAAAACTGTTTTTTTTTTTGATTTTACGTTACACATAAAATTAAATTGCATTAATTAAATTATGCATTTCATATTAATAAGAAGGTGGAACTTTCTAAGATACAATCAACGTTTCAGTAAGACAACAAATCTATATTATGTATTTAAATATTTTGTTAGACAAACCTTTATTTTTAAATACGTCACATATATTTTGGTTGCTACTTTTGAATGAAGCATCCGGATCATATTTTCTATACGCAGATTTTTTTTTTTTAAATTATTTCAATTTATAATATGACTTTTTTATTTCAAAGATTGTATAGAACACTGTGACAAGTTTTTACCCTTTTTGAGAAACATCTTTAGTCTAACTATCATCAAGTTATTTATTATTAAAGTAGAAAAAATATTTTTCTATGCTCTTTATTCTTCCAATACAAGTTATTATTTTGTAATAATAATACTATTATTGAGTTAATTAGAAAAAAATACTGATCTTCATTTTGTAATTTATTAGTAAAGAATCAGAATTAATGTTTTTTTCTTAATAATTTTTAGTCAGAAAATGATTATCAAAGAGCCGAAACACGTTTAATTTTTTTTTCACAATTGTGGAAGAACAAAATTATCAAATTTATTACATTATTTTTTAATTTAGGATTTCGACTGAAGGTGCTTGGTGGAATTTCAATATTAAAATTGAATCGTTCAAATTATGTACATTCACACAAATTTTGCGTCAGTTCAAGTTCATCCGTGCACTTGAACGTCTGAAGATGCCGAAAGGCGAAACCCGGGTCGTTAATGACAAAATTTGTGTGAATGTACATAATTTGAACGTTTCAAATTTATTACATTACAATAAATAAACTGCCGAATCTATCGAAAATATTAAAGTTGTTTTTTAATCAGCCGATAATAACGCGGCTTTGATATTTATCAATTAAAAATATTACGTTACTACGACCGTGTTTCATATTACATTTTTTGTAGTGTTTATACTAATGTCTGTATGTGCCAATACAATTCGTAAAGTGATTGTACGTAATCGAATCATATCGAATTAAATTGTTTTATAACCAAGGCAATAAAATTCTTCGAGTCTAATTAATCTGTAAAATCAATTTCATTCATGAGAGAATTATTGATATTAATCATTGCAGTAAGACGCAAGTTTCGTGTTTAAACAAGTACTCTAAACCGATAATAATATTTTGTAAGATTCGTGAATTTCATGCGGTTCAATTTAATTTGCACGATCGTAATTTAATCAATTGAAAATAATTGAAACAGAGCATTTCACAATAACGTTTTTAAATCAATATTCGATTGCGTTCATCTTTCACTTGGGTGTGTGTTTTTTTTTATCTTTTCTCTCGTAGTGACTGAAGCAAGCGGTCACATTGCAGGAGAAGTTATCTTCCGATCCTGATTTGTTTTCGTGGTTTGCGGTGTCGGATACATTTCTTGTGACGCTACGTGGGTATTGTCTTGTATATTTACCGGGTGTTGAGAAAAAATACTTCATCTTTTTCAGTATCTTACGGGATTTCTTATAAATTAAATCCATCTATTTCGACGTTGCTATAATTGAACTATCACGTTTCATTGATTAAATTTGCAGTTATTTTTTAGAACTCCTCTATAATAAAATAAAAAAATATTTTAGTTCTACTTTTAAAGTATTTATAATTGATGGCTATGTCGACTCTACGCCTTCGTCAAAAATATGTTTAAACTTACATAATTTAGCGTGAAAAAGATACAGAATACATGTTGCCAACTTTTCAAACAACCTAACACATTTATATTGAAAAATAATATCCATTTGTTGGAATAATTAATAGTATTTCTATTTTACTTTTAACTATCATTTAATTTTGGTTACCGAACTATAAATACAAAACTTGCCAATTGTATATTATGGTTGGTCGATTTTTATTCCTTTGTCAATACGTATTTTTATCATGGTGTCGACATTCATGCCCAAAATTTAATATAAAGTATGTGTGTTTAAAATACAATATCTTGTATAATATAAAAAAAATAAATTGTTTTTTTCTTTGACTTTTATAAAATACCTACGTATTTTATTTTTTATTTTAGTGACAATATAGTCGTATATTGTATTAAATAGTATGAAAACTATCAGATATATATATTTAAAATTTCAAGTAGTTTGCCTCTCTTAATTATATTGTAAAAACCAAAATCTTTGTCAATCGCTTTTCGAAAACCCTATCGTTTCCATTCAATGATAGTTCTAAAATTCACAAAAGTTTTATCATCGCCATAATGACTAGCGTTAATGTAGTTGATGTCCATGAATGAAATAGAAAATCATTCATCCATTGATTTACAAAAATCGATTGGTAATACAGTTGAAATTGAATGAATTTCACAGATGAAAAAAAAATATTCAGATATATTTTGACCAAACTAAACAATTTTAAGCCAAAAGCATTATTATGTCATGATATCAATATTAATTATGATCTTTGAAAAATTTCTAACAGAAATTTCATATTGTATTTACTTTTTATATATAATATATATATTTTTAAATTTTAATTTAAAACTTTTTCTTAGAAGAAAAATGGCACTCAAAACACATTAATGTTGATCAACACATATATGTATTATGAATATTATTTCACGTTCCGTTACATAATTTATAGTATACTATGTATGCAATTTAATGTAATATGATGATTCATGGAAACGTTTTTTTTTTAATTTGGATGATTTCTTCGGCCACCTACTTAATTAATATTTGAAGTTATTTAGTTTTTTCTAATTAGGTAACACGGCTATCAGCAAAAAAGTATTTTGCCAAATCGAATGCTAGTGACAAGTTTTTGTCAGTTTTTTTCTCAAATTTGATTGCAAGATGCTTCATAATACGACATCATAATAAATAAAAAGTAATTTTTAGATGCCTTTGAATAGCAATTTTTTCTATTGTGATTATTTCTTTATATACAATCTTTGTATTAAAGTATCAACCAATTATTAAATATCTTACTTCGTTTAGGTCATTTATTGTTGACATTTTTTTTTCTAGTCGAATCAATTTTGTTTTATTACTTCTACTTATTGTTGTATTATCAGAAAAAAATGCGTTTATAAATATGTTTTTTTAATATTGGTGTGATGTTTTGAAATGTATTCAGTCGCGTTATTTTTACGGAAATCGAAAAGGAAATTGATTCTAAAGATATTGAAAATTGCAAGCTGAAATTGTATGAAATAAAATTGTTCCTTGCCATAATTTCCCATTGCTGACCGCAGAGAAACGTTGTCGGTTTTAGTTTCTACATTATATCCAACACAGAGTCGAACGATCATAGTATATATTCGTTGAAATCTAGTTTTACAGAATTATTATGATCATCAATATCTGGCCTTAGTGTTAAACTATGTTAGATAATGTATGACTATGTTAGATAATGGTCATTTGGAGATAAGAATCAGAAATACTCCTTCTTTTTATACTAAAATTCCTGATTCGATTAAAAATAATTAAAATAATAAAAAAGCTTATTTGTATGTATAAATAATGT
This sequence comes from Himalopsyche anomala, assembly GCA_031772345.1. Classification (NCBI taxonomy): domain Eukaryota; kingdom Metazoa; phylum Arthropoda; class Insecta; order Trichoptera; family Rhyacophilidae; genus Himalopsyche; species Himalopsyche anomala. The sequence goes on along the minus strand of CM062832.1, from coordinate 9,920,151 downwards.
TGCTGCATACTTTGTACCAATAAATGCTTATGTTCACATATATGATCAGAAGTTGAAATTTATGTATTATTTAGTGAATGAAGTGTCTATGTTCATTTGGGCAGTTAAAATATGAAAAATCACTACTGTACTAGACTACGATAATACCGCAAACAAACGAACAATTGCCTCTACTGAATATTTGACAGCCACTTCAAGCATTAAGCCCCAGATATAATCTTCATTATAATTCATGTTTTTTTTTAAATATATATATATTTAAATAATATTCAATTGGGTAATGGCATAGATTGTCAAATAATATGTAGATTGACAACTTATTTTATAATGATTAACCCCTACGTAATAAAATAACGTTATAGTAATAGTAAATCAATTCGTTGCCTTGATTTAATCAAATTGAAATAAATAACAATGTTATATGTATATACAATATTATCGATTGTAAGTTATATATGTTATATTATGAGTGCAGAAGTTTTTTTAGATTGGGGTAGACTTTCATCTTAAATTTGCAAGATTATCGATTTCTTATAAGATTCTTACAAATTCTTAGGTAATTATGATATTTGTTTGTGTAGGTATCAAACTTTTAACTTCTGTTTATTTTAAATACATTATGTTTTTCAAAAATCATAAGTATATTTGCGGTCAAATAAATTTTATTTCTCGATCAAGCAGTTTTACTGCAAAGATACCATACCGTGCCGTAAAACAATTAAGTTCTGGTGTAACTCGAAAGTATCTGGTGAAATCTGAATTTCGCTTTTTGAATCTAACAATAATATTAATTCATTTTATATTGATAAAGTTGAAAATTCGATATACTAATAAGTAAACGAACAGCAATGTAATACAAAACTGCGAAAATCTTTGAAACAATAACAACATTTTATTTTATTTCATTCCTAGTTCGATTCTATTTCATTTGTTGCTTGTAACAAAATATAACTAAACGGGTTATTATATATTTAAATTGTATATTAATTTTAAAATATCCTTTTTTTTCAATATTATTAATATTCTATAAATCAAAAACACCACAACTTATCCGTCTGTATTGAAATTTGGTTTTGTCTTGCAATCATTAAAAGCACTAAAAATAATTCTAACGTTGAAGTAAAACAAGCTTCCCATAGTTCCTTCCGACCATTCGTAATTTCGGTTGAAAAACATTTATATATCAATACAATTAATAATTATTTATATCTTTGAATTTTATTTAATGTATTCACATTGTGAACGCATCAAATATGCATTATTCAGGCACGGATTCTTGTTGGATTTTGATGTCTGACAAAAACTTTAAGTAAAAAATACCTATTAGATTTCACTTAATATTTTATTAGTGGGCTTCTGCCGACAATTCTATATTTGATTGCTTATTTTCTACAGATTAATGGTATGATAATTCACTTGTATATGGATTATGTTTGTGATATATAATATATGTATTAGAACATATGAATAATTAATTATATGTATTTAAACTCATTTTGTACCCTGCGTGTCCTTTTTTTTTTACTTATGTGGTTGAGCTGCAAATCACCATTTATTATGGTTCTGTGGTTTGTCATTTAATTACACTCTCACGCTTTCACGAACGAAAGTATTTTTTCTGTTGTACCAGTTTAACTCGATTCTTATTGGTGAATATTTTCTTATGTTGGTAATATTGTGATGGAGGGTAATATTTGAATGTTTTAAATTATAAACAGTGTTATATTTTATACAAAATTTATTCGTATACATATTATGTGAATCGAATTTGTGACTCTAAAATACAGTTTATGTAAAAAGACATGTAACTTTTTTATCGAAGACAAATATCACAGTAAAAATAATTTCAGCTTCTTTTCAATCGTCATTGTAAAATAATACAAGTTTCAAAATCGCTCACCTACAGTAAAGAGTATTATAAAAAATAGTTATGCTCTGACATTCAATTCACCGTATGCGCTACAGTTGTTAAATAAGTAGTAATATGGAAACATTGCACTATATATAATTTTACTATTTACACAGTATGTACACATATTTTCATTTATCCATCACTAAGATTTACATTCACAACGATTCACTCAAAATATTTCGTAGGTAATGACTCGATACATATTTTTATATACAGGCTAGGGAATATCACATTTCATTTTTTTAAATTAAACATACGAGTACTCATTTGTTTATTAATTAAATTATTCGTATACTCGGTTCATATACCGTCTTTCACTAAACACAAACTTTACATTTACAAAGTCGATTATTTCACTATTATTAAAAGCACTATGTTTTATAAATAAGAATAGTTGCACTACAGAACAGTCTGTTGATCGTTCAGTCAAATGTGTACGGAGACAGTCCTCGGAGGGCCGAGAGGAGGAGGAGGACCACCTCTGTTGGCCGTGTGATTTCGCGAATGCTGCTGGCGATGAGGCCTCCTGAGAGGAGTGGCCCCGGCGCCGATTCCCGAAGCCGCACCGCGACGTCTATTATTCGGAACATCGGGTAGCGCAAACCTTAACTTTTCCCAAAACAACTTATCTCCCCACTGTAGGTACGTATTCGTTTTTAAATACAGTCTTATATCAGGATCGAGATCCTTTTGAGGCACTTCGCCCAGAAGGACCACGATGAGCCTCCTACGCCTATCTCGCAACACTTGGTGGTGCGCGGATTTGAATTCGAATCTACACCATTCAGATTTAATAAAATTTTCACTGAGCACCATTATTGTTCGCCGACTCGATTCTACGGCTTGCACTATTGTATCAGCGATAAAAGCGCCGACGGGAAAGTCTCTGTAATGTAGGCAAAGTTTATATTGAGGGTCACCCTGTTCCAATGCAGGGGCTAATTCATCTGCCACGAACGCTTCGTCTTTAGAACTGTAACTGACGAAAGCGTCGAACAATTTTTCTCTATCGTCACTATCGAGGTCGGAAGGCCGGTAAAATAGTCTTATCCCGAATTTCGAATGGAACCAAACTCTCATCTCTTGTCTGAATATAAATATCATCAGAGTGAAGAAAACGACAAGCAAAAAAGATCCAGCCGTGGCCATCAACAACGGAATATAGTCATGGAACGCCTGTCTATGAATGATTGTTTTTGTGGCAGTCAGATTTCCGTTTATACTATTGTTGATGTTTTGCAAGCCAGTGCAAGCTGTTACGTTTTCATACATAACGTAGAAACCGTTTTCAGGATTGTCCGTGAATATTTCTTCCGTATAGAAATCTAATTCTGTATTGTTATTTCCGAACACACATCTTAACTGCGAAGCATCTTTCACTGAATTTACTCGCTTGGCCCATTCTCTGAACTTCTCGGAAAATTCACAATCGCATGACCACGGGTTTGAAGCCAGCGTTATTTCGTTGAGAGCAACACTCAGATACCACATCGAGAATACAGTCAGTCTATTATGGTCCATGTGCAATACTCTCAATCCGGTCATATGAGTGAACGTTTCGTTACCGATTGTTGATATTCTATTGTGTTGAATATAAAGCTCGTGTAAATTCTCCAATCCTTCAAACTCGTGACCGGCCAAATAGTTTAATCTATTGTGATCCAGATGCAATACTTCTAATTCTTTTAACCCGTTGAATGTTCTGTTGTGTATCACTTCAATATTGGATGCATTTAAAAATAAAACTTTGAGCCGTTTTCTTCCTATAAATGCATGACTGGGCACTGCTTTTATGTCGTTCCCATCCAGATATAATTGTGTGGAATCCATTGGTATTCTCTCGGGTAATCGGTCAACATATCCGGAAGACGAGCAGTCCACGACGTTTGCTGACCACGATTGGTCATGGTAGCAAGTGCAATTTGTTGGGCATGTCATTTCACAATCGCACGCATCAAAATCACAACAGTGGCATAAAGCGAAACAATGAAAGTCGTATTTACAAAGGAACTGATTCGGTGCCGCTTCCACCAGAGGAACATATGAGTTTCCTCTGTTGTAAAGAAGTTTGCAATATATACTGTCCAAATCCATGAGTTTTGGTTGAGTTCTCGCTCGGTTGCCTGCGTTTACTTTTTGCAACCAATCCATTGTGCAGTCACATTCAAGGGGATTACCGCCGATGAAAAATTCCGGAATAGCTTTATCCGGTGGCACTGCTGAAATTCTCAAAGAATTCGGATCTAGACTTGTTATTTTATTTCCGAATAAGTCCACTCTTGTAAGATTCGGTTTCTTGAAAAACGTATATGACTGTACCTTTGATATCAAATTATCATTTAGGTATAACATTTCAACTGAGTTTGGAATGGCACTACCTGTTATTTCAGTCAACTTATTGGCACTAGCGTCGAATGTACTCAACGATAACTGAGATTCTATTTCAAAATAGTTTCCTAATTCAGCTATCTTATTAGCGTGAATGTCCAGCCATTGTAACCCAGATGGAATTTGCGCATAGTCGAAAACTTCCAATTGGTTATCAGAAATATTAAGCCAAATAAGACTAGGTAATTTTTCGAAAAGTCCACTGATTTTGCTCAAGTAATTTCCATCTAATCGGATTGCTCTCAAATTCAAGTTGGCGTTAAACGAACCAGGTTCAATAATTTGTATTTTATTTCTTGATAAGTTTAATATTTTTAGTGCTGCCATTTTATCAAATATTCCTTTTGTGATATTTCCAATATTGTTTTCCGTCAGGCGGAGTCCATACATTTGTTGCATCATATTGAAAGATGAGTTTTCTATATTATTGATATGATTCTCTCCAAGATCTAGCGTTTTTAGCATAGGGATATCCTTTAGAACGGTTGGCACTTCCAATAATTTATTGCCGTTGAGGTGTAAATCTTGAAGACTAGAGCAATTTTTCAACGCTTCGGAATGTATTGATGAAATTCTGTTATTGTCTATTGACAGCAACGAAAGCACGAACAGACCGTCGAACGTGTAACTTTCTATAGATGTCAAACGATTGTTGGACAATATGAGCGTGTGAAGATTGTAAAGAGCGCTGAACGCGTTTTCTGGAATGTTTTCTATATAATTGTCTTGCAACCGTAAAATTTGTAAACTGTACAAATCTCTGAATACGGATGTTTCTAATTTGGAAATTTTATTATTTGAAAGATCTAACACCACCAATCTTACAAGTCCTGCGAACGTAGCAGTATTTATCCATTCAGCTGTCAATTCATTTTGAGACAGATCTAAAACTAACAGGTGAGTCAGTTCGCTGAAGAGTCCAGGAGCTAATACGTTTATTGAGTTATTATTGAAGTACACTTCTTTAACATCTCGTGTATCTGCAAACAGTTCAGGAGGTAAGCTTCTCAGTTTATTATCTGAAAGTCTAATTGTTGTCATTGACGAAAGCCCTTCTAAAGCACGATCCGCCAAAGCGGATAGTCCGTTACCCTGCAGATATATTTTTTGTAATCGCGTCAGTCCAGAAAATACGGCGGAAGGTAAACTTTCCATATTATTTTTTGATAAGTCCATTACAATTATATTTTCACCGCATTCACTGTCTGGATGGCGATCAGCGGATGAAAATCTAAAGTTCGACACGTCTCTTATTCGGTTTTTGGTTAGGTTTAAATACTCAAGATTTCTTAACGGGCACAATACTCCGTCGGGTAATCCCCACATATTATTTTCACTTAAATCCAATCTCTCCAGGTTCGATAGTTCTCGAGAGAATGCGTTCGGAGAAATGTCCAGAGACATAGCCGACCAATCGGTGTTGTGTGTGCGCACTGTCAAATTGCGTAAATCTCTCAGACCTCGAAATGCGCCGTCCGAAAGATTACCTATCTTACAATACTCTATTGAGAGCTCTTTCAGCTCTACCAGAGGCCTAAAACTGCCTGTATTCAGCGAGCTCTGAAAGAAGAGCGCATCGCTGCACTCCAACCGTAGTCGGACAGTATGGTGCGGCTGGATGACGCTAAAATTGGTGTTCTCCAGCTCGCTGTTGATGGTGCGCAGGCGGCACAGGAGAGCTACGTCCGGAGAGGAGGCATCCGCCGCCTCGCTTCCGTCGCCGCCTGCGGAAATCCAACGACACTCATCAGGCGCCTGGTACCTTGGCACCTGACTGAGAGATGCGGGAAGCACGCCCAGGATGGCTCCCAGCAAAAGAACCCCAGCCCACAAGGCTGCGCCGTAATGCATTTCAACATCGGCGGTCACTCACACTTGCGACTTGCACTCCGTTAAAGTACGGAACAGTTCACTTGGAATTTATTGTCACTGCACTTGAGATTTTTTTAATACGTCCACTTCGCGATTTCGGGTACTGGAACTGTTTGTTTACTAATAAATCACACAGAGACGGCATGATTGGCCGTCCGTTTCGACACCATATTACCGCGACATGATAGATCCTTACCGTCGGGCGCGCACAAACACTCTGTCAGTTGACAGTGCACTAAGATCCACTTATGTTGTTTTTTTTTTAAATTCACTATTATCATTTTTTGAAACACTGTTTCGGTTGTGGCGTCCGGAAACGAGTGCGCAGCCGCGGTGCGAACTCTCATCCGCCGGTTGAGAAGTGCGCGAGAGATCGTTCGCCGGGTCTGTGAGATCGCGTTCGACGGTCGATACTTTCGACTTGCGCAGATGCGGAGTTATTTCATTTCGCACGACGCACGTCCGACTAGCTTGATGCTCGCTCTCGTACTGTTGGCGAGGCGGGTCGGTCGCGCAAGGCCACCGCGGCCCCGACAGGTAAGCGAGCCGACGAGGGCCTCGTCCCGAAAGGTCCCGAGTCCCGCGCCTCGGCCTCCTCAGCGCCGCCGCTGGCCGAAGAAAAAAGTATCCGCACTCGCGCCGCTTTTTGTGTTCGGCTTGACGTTTAGCTTCTCGTTAGCGCTCGCTCGTCCGCCGGTCGGAGAGTTTCGCGGGAGTAAAAAGGATGCGGCGAAATCGCTCGCTCTCTTCGCAGTGAGTGCTCGATGGCGTCCGATCGACTTCGTTCAGCCTCTACGAAAAAAATATATCGTCCCAGCCGGCCGATAATTTTATAATAAGAAATTTATCTTTATCTTCAATCGTTCTTTGGTTTTAGGAATTACCGGTATCTATCAGCCGTTCACTACCCATACCACTATTCATATGACGCCTAATAAGCATCTCATTTTGAATATACGTTATTATTACTAGCGATCAATCAACACAGGAGAGTTAAATACCACACATAAAAAATCTTTAGATTTTGTGGTTATGCTATTTTTAAAATGTGGAAAGATATACTTTAAAAGTTAATAAACTCATCACTATAATCAACGAAATCGATAATTCGTTGGAATTACGAAATATTTTTACGTAAATTCGTCGCAATATTTCAAATATTCTTTATGGTTTGTTATAAGAAGTTCCATTTGACATATTATGTTGAATTCTTCGTACCGATATTTGATTCGTATTTCTCGTAAATTATCGGTTTCACTTATTTTTATGTATGATAATTTGTCATTTTTCTAATTTTTATTAAATTTCCTACAGAACTGCATTATTATAAGCGGCATTTATTTCATTTTCACGTAGAAAAAAGAAGCATGTTTTAATGCATATTCACCATCATATTTTATAACGTAAATTTAACATTGGTGTATATAAATAATGTCTTTGAAATTCTTCGTATAACTTATTGAAGCATATTTAATAGGATAAACAACAATAGAAATGATATATTTGTTTTGCAATACGTACATGTCAATCTTTATTTTGCAATGCAATGGAATGAAATCTATTTGGTAACTGCTGACTGTTAAAAGTTAAAATTAAAGTAAATTCTGAATGTTTATTTCGATATAATACAAAATGTTTAATGTTACTTTGGATTTTAAAACATTTCTTAAGATTACTTACATAATTTCGAATAGTAAAAAAGGTTTGTCAGAATTGAAATCATCAATTAACAATTAATATACCTAGCCTACAACTTAATATATGTGGTTGACCAGCTGATATGATTTTCTTCACATTACAGCGATGCGTTAAACGGAAAATCGTGATTTTTACTTTTGCAGTTGCTTAGTATGATATTACATAAACGATTTGCGTAATGATAGTTACAGCTTCTATAGTAATTTGTAAATATTTCAGAACTAAAATGTAACATTTATTATTTCTTAAGATTCGGTTGGATTTTTTTTTACTTTTAACTTATTTTATCTTACTGTCCCATCTATTTATTGCACTATGTAACAAAATAAACAACCATATCTACCTGAATTCCATTCGCAATACACATGTGATTGACGTCTCGCAGTATTCTCACAAATAATTTTATAGTTTTCCAAAGGAATAATTTACCAGTAGGATGATGATAATAAATAATAAAATAAGCTAGTAAAGAAATCATGGAAGCCGCATTTTAGCGCTGCCGCCGCTAGAGGGCTTCGTATGCTCGGAGACTTCAACACTTAGTTAGAAAACAAACCTGACAACATACTGCCTCTACGCGAGCGACTCTTGTGTCTTTAGCCACTTGGACTGGTTTGGTTTATATTTATTTATACTATGATTATATTCTACGGATATTAGCATAAAATAACTATCGATGACGTTTTATACTATCTTTTCCGAAACAGTATGTCATCGGGATCTAGTTAAGAATTTACCCTACTGAAAATGATCATTTCATAAAAATGCCAATTATATACAAAAAAAAATGTTTCATCTTTATTATTTTTTTCCAAGAATCGACAATAAAGAATATTCAATACCAGAAAGCTTTACATACTTATCGTTAAATATGTACTTGAAGAAAACCACATTAGATTCATAAAATTATTGTAAGATGGATTACATTTAAAGTGTCTTCTTATTAATGGCATAAAAATTCACTAGTTTGTAGTTCAATTTCTCCCTCGTATATACACTAAGTAGTCTTTTGCCTTCTTTTTTCTGATATGTCAACTCAAGCTAATAATACTTAAAAAATTAGTTCCACAATATTCCAGTGTGAGTCCTGGACTTATTATGATAGTCCTATGCGGCTTATATGTAATTAACAGATTTCCCCCCCCCCAAAAGTGTTTGTCATGCGCTGCATTGATTTATATATATAAGGCAATAAATTAATTTTTAACGGATTATAGTTAACAATGAATAAGAGTTGTAAAAATTGACGTTGTTAGTAAGTGAAACAGTAAAAATTGCAGATTTTTGAGCGAATTTGATAGAATCTTTATGAATTATTCACTTTTTGATGAAAAAAAAATCTAAGAAAATCCCTGTATAATTTCCATTCGCGATGTTATCACGGCAGTTTAATTTTCACCAAAACAGTAAAATACAATATTATCTATTGGTATGTTTCCTGTATAAAAATTGACTAGAGATAAATATCGTATATTTTATGGAAAACAGTTTTTCACTCTATAGTTGATTGCTATCTTCATTGATATTGTGTATTTTTCCCAGTAATTTAACGCCAAATTATTTTTGCTATTTTTTGGTTGCACAAAAATAAAAACATTAAAAAAAATATGTGTCTATATTTTGCTATGCAAATAAGTTGGCATAAGTCCGTGGGGCCGTAGACATTGTAATTTATTTCTTAGAACTATTACCATCCCTACTAGAAAATTATAGTTTTGCAAATGTATACCCATACCTGTTTGCAGCTGGCAAATTTATCCTCGCCTATTACCTACTTCGATATAATAGTGGAAGAAAGAAGTGATGTTATGTTGAATATCATCGACTATTAAATTTAATGTTAAGTATATTTCGTTGTTAAAAGTAATGACGCTTAAAATAGTAAGATATGAATGACACTTTTATGTTATTAGTCAAACAAGGTGTGCAAAACATTCATTTGATTATTATTTTAAGCACAACGTTAAATACTTTGATAGAAGATTTTAAGCAAAAATATCAGCTTTTATTGTATATTAATTTGATTTCTTTTAAAAAGCCCGAATCTTACAAATAAATACAGCTCATTAAAAGCCTTCACAAAACTATTCTAGACATCCAGATGGATTAATACGAAGAATCGGTATGTCCAACAAAATGTGTTATCCATATGTTTTCTCTTTTCTGTCTAGCCAAATGGTATCAGTTGTAATAGCAATTATTGCCGTAACAACACATGTATTTTATTATTTTCTGTACTTAGTAGTAGAATTATGACTTATGTTTCATATTATATGAAGCCGTATTAGGTTGTTTCCTGTTGTAAAGATTTTAATTTACAGAATGGGTGGTCGTACTTTTTTTTTTTTTTTCATGTATGTTACATAATGTTCAGTATATGTCTGTATAATTGAAATGAATGTCTCTGCCAAAAGACGGGTTTAATGGTGGGTAATATTATATATAAACTAAATATAGACCTTTGTTAAAAAAATAAAACGTTTGTGTATTTAAATTTTATTGTTTATTTTAGATCAGGAATTAAATTATCATCTAATTTTTAGTATAGTGCTTTCCACCTAAGAATTGCCCGAAGACCCTCAGAGTAGTATATATATCTATTTCTATTTTTTTTTCACTCGTGATTAGCAAAAATATCAAAACCATTGTGGTTTTATGTCCCTATTAGTAAAGTCATACAAAGGTAACGAGAAATTGATTGGCGCTTAAGACGTGCCCGTTGATTACAATCGACATTAAAATTTTATTATTTTCTATTCTTCATTAGTTAAAAGATACAATAAAATGTAACGGAAAAACAAATATATTCTATAACGTCAAATTAACTAACTATACTCTTATTTAACGCTTTGAGACTATACAAAATTTTAATTAAACAAACAGTTTATACATATTTAATTATGAAATTAATTGGCAAGTTATACGAAACAAACGGTATTTATTTATTAAGAATCGTTAATATTATGATAACAGGAACTATAAAAATACTATTTTATTGATATGAAATTTGGTTTTTGTAAGTTATTACTGAACAATTATTGAAGAAAATAAATTTATTAGTCAATCTAAATTAATCTTTTGAACTAGGATAAAAAAAAATATGTAACAAGCCTGTGGTCCAAGAGAAGATGACAGTTTGTTGCTTAATATTAACAATTAATGCCATGAAAATATTGTGGAGGTGTATCTTTTCATTATTGAATAAATTACATAATATTTTTTTGTGTATTGCATATTAAAGTGATTATTGCAGAAACGTGGAGTTGCTGTGTAAGTATGCTTTTGCATTGTAGTGAAATAGAGAATCATGAAAACTAAAATTCTATCAATTGTTGATTTAATAAATGAAAGTGTTCATCTGGTATCGTAGCTCTATATAGCAAACACCTTTCAAAGAGTGTGACTGATTTTTCAATGCGCTTTGCTATCTTTGATGTTTGTGTAGCATTGAAATTGAGAGTGTAGTGTTATCTTTTCAATAGCTGTTCTGCAAAAATTTCAACCCTTGAGTAAAATCGAGAGAGAAACTGTGTCCTATCAAAACACACCTGCTGTTTACTCCAAAATCGTGTCTTTCAGGTAAATTGCGGAATACGCAGATGTGTGCTGCAATTTTTATATATTATATATGTTTACACTTCTAGATTGTTCACTGACAATACTTAGTGGAAAGGCATTATATAAAAAAAATACTTATTTGTAATACATAATTTCCAGTTTTATTTAATAAGATCAGGACCGTTTTCGCTCATGACGAAGAATCTAGTAAAAAAAAATATTTTATTTTTTGAATAGTTATACATTTACATTCACTACTGTTTGACGAAAATTCGAAATTTCCAATTAGTTGCAAGGAAATAGAATACAAAAGTCAAAACCCCTCTCTAACCAAACATTTATTATAAAACTAAAGTTCTTATTAATTAATTTTAGTTTTTAGTTTGTGTTTGAAATACTTCAATTAGTTAAATAATAAAAGATTGCGAATTAGAGTTTATAAAAATAATAAAACCATTAACTCAAATGAAGCATTACTAAAAACATTTTTAATAGGACTCTGGCGGCTTACCATTGTTGAATCTGTGTATTTTCCTTGGGATTTATCCATCCTTATAAAAGTAATTAATTTGTATTTAGTACTATTAGTGTTTGTATCTTACCCCAACCTTGCCATGATTCCAGTAGAAAAGGAAAAAAATCCAAATCCATTGTGTAATTTATAAGTTAAGGATTAGAATTATGTTTTCGTTTGTTAATAACCTTACGAATAGTTTGTTTGAAGACGCTTCTCAAAGAGGCGAGAAACGTGTCGCAACCAGGAGTATAATAAAATTATCATTTTTTTTACATTTAAATATTATCCAACGTAAACGGTACGTGTTACTGATCTTATGTCAATCTACGTTGCTCTTAAAAATATGAGTTTAAATTAAGATTCAATAATAACCTTTTTTAAACTCTTCAAACGAAGTACAGTCGAACTTGGTTATTACGAGGAAGATGGGTCGAACTGAATTTGGTCGTTATAAGCATTACCCATTATATCAGAGAAAAGGAATTTTTTAAATGCTTACAAACATATCTATCACATGAAGTATCTGGAGCGGTCACATAACACAAAAAATACACAATTAGAATTTATTTACACTCCCGTTACACACATATGACATTTTTCTGTCATCCCACTTTTCTTATAAAATTTAAAATTTATGCTTGTTTCATTGTTTCTCGTTATAAACTTGAATAAATGTATGGAGAAAACCACTAACTAAAATGTCAACAAATGTTTCCTCATTACATCCGTGATCGTAACAACCGATTTTGACTGTATGTAGGTAAATTCAATAGAGAGAACTATTCGTTAAAATAACATTCGTGACTGAGCGATTTTACAATGTACCCGGGATGTCAACGATTTTTTTATTATTTGGAAATATTTTATAAACTATTATTTGACTTGGACGCTAGAGAGCAGTATCCTTTTGTTTGCAGTGTTTTTTTTCCTCAACAATGGCACCACTAGAATCGGCCTTTGTCATATTTCGCAATATCCAGGTGATTTCTTGAAAGCGGTAAAGAAATCTCAAATTGAATGAGTATAAATAATTATGTATCGGAGACGAATACAGAAGTCATTAGGCTGTATTTATGAGCGAAGAATTGGAGTGGCGGGGCACAAAGACGGCCCAATTGTGTGACTCTTGTTGGGCAATTCATCGATAAATAGGCGGATAATTGAAGGGGCATGCGCCTCAGACGAAACATTACGAAATACGGCGACCACCATTGTGTATCGGAGATTTATTTCGACGCTAAGTTTTACGGGGACCTAAGGCGTGCTGCTCATTCACAGGAAACATGCCGCATTATTGTGTTAGAAAGTACATATATCTATAGATTTAAAACATATATTTTCCCCATTGATTTATGTTGTCCATTGTACATATCACGAATGTTTTATATAAGGTTTTGAATTAAAGAAGAATCCTGCGGAGCTAATTTCAGATTTAAAAGTATCAAAACGCTTATCATGTATCTAATACTCAACATGATTTTTGAATTTGGTTTTTACGGTTGGCATAACATAAATTTAATATAATTTAAGATTTCGACCCAGCCAGCCAGCAATGGCTATAAACTCAGTGATAAATTTATATCTTATATAAACACGATACATTTATTTACTGAGCGTCAGTTCAATTTCATCCGTACATTTTAACGCCTGAAGATGCTGAAAGTCGAAACCTGAGTCGTCAGTGACAAAGCTTGTTATACCAACCGTAAAAACCGAATACAATAATCATGTCGAATGTTTGTGACACCTCTTAAATAATCCCTAGATTCGAATACATTTGTAAACCCCCCCCCCCCTCTGGTAGTGCATGCCGGCAGAAATAGAGATAGATACGCCCACACGTTACGTATCTGGTATCGTATAATTCATATGTATATTATTTATAATCAATCTTTGGTAGAATAGGTAATGTCATTGTAAAATATCTTCAATAAAATTTAATAAAAATTATGCTTAGATCATCATTCCATATATTTTTAAGTCAATAAATGAAAGTCTAATCGAGCATTGTTATCCTTCGGTTATATGATATATATTTTTGATGCCCGTCTTATCATATATAAATTCACGTTAACTCATATTATTTTTTGTATTGATTTCACAATTTGATCAATGTTTTCATCACGGACACATTCTAAACTGATATAACTGATACTTAGATTTGAATCAAATATCATTTATATTTTGTAATATTTTTCTGACTAGTGTATATGTTATATACAATAGAATTTGATGTATAATGTCTTAAATTAATTAATTTAAATATTACTGTACAAATAATTCAAACTGCCGCCTGTGTGGTCGAGTGGTTAACGTCGTTGGCTACCGCTACGGAGGGAAAGGGTTCGAATCCCAGTACGGGCATTTTTAAAAATTGATTTTTTTATTGATTTACGAATTTATGTTCAAAGGCATGGATGTATGTGGTGTCTTGAATTCCCCCCTCCCACCCATCCTATCCTATGAACGGGGCGTATCGAGAGCGATTAGCTAACCACTAGTCCTGCCCTAGCCCTTTCCTTTTATTCCTACTCTCTTTGGAAAAAGAGAGGTTGAGCAACTGAGTAACAAGCAGTTTTCTTAAAAACATTTTTCTGTTGAGATAAACTCCATTAGGAGTCCATATGCTCCATATTGGGAGCGGACATGGTAAAAAAAATTGATTCAAAACGAGAATCTCGTGATTTTGCGTCATAACTTATTATATTTTCAATATAAAACACAATAAGAAAAAAAACAATGTGCGCCGTCCCTTACAATCGTACTTATGTATGAACCTTAATAAGTGTTATACGATGTCCAGCGGGGATTTTTCTTTTGTCCTCTTAGTCCTTCGATCCTTCGTGTGTCATTGATTCCTTTCATGTCCCTGAATATGTTTTTTTGTATTCTCGATTCTTTTGGTGTCGCGAAAAAAATTGCGGCAGTCCTCCTCGTTGTTACATGTCCGCCTCTTTGATGACCGTCTGATTCGACTAGCGGCGAGAAATTTATAGTCACGAGGTTTCGATTTTGACAGCCGAATTCATACATATTCGATTTGACGAGGAGGATGTCAATCGCCATAAGAATAACGTTCCTCATCTTGTGTATTAGGCATGTTTTTATAGCCGTCTGGAAATGTATAACAATATGGACATAAATGGACACATATATATTATATTACGTCTGAACATCGTTAATAAACGTGAAGTATGTCTTGGGTAGTTAAGAGGTCAAACTAGTTAACCTTCACATGTAAACAAATTTAGCTTACAGTCAATTCTTATTCTTTTCTGTCATTAACTCTATACCAAGCCGTTACCGAGTGATAATGCTATTATACATCAATTGATATTTTGTTTATTTTTCTATTAAGATTTGTATAAAAATGCATCATTGTGATAACTATTTTGTGGACATATTGAGATGGCCATAGCCACTTTTATATTTAGATTTTTTGTATATTTGCATTATTTTACATGACATTTTTGACGTTCTGATGTTATTCGAAAAAAAAGGCTCTCCAAATTGTACTGCGCCTGAGACCTCTCATTTGCAATTCACCACTGATCACAAGCATTAACAACTGTTAAAAAATATTATTTATTATACAAAATTGTATTAAAAATACTCAGGAGAATAATAATTTTAAATATATGTAGTTTGCTGAATCTCGAGATTTTAACCGAGTAAATGGTTAATGATATTCTTAAATCTATTTTCGCATTACATATAAATAAATAAACTGTTCCTCCCATATTGTTCCTACGATATTTTGCCAAAAATGGTTGAACTGTAATCGCTTGGTATTTCATGACTCTTAATAGGATGTATTAATTCCATTTTTAGGGATATATAAATCATCAGGTATGATTTCTACAAATAATTTTCTTATACAAAACAAACGAGGACTGGATATGTTACTTCATGAAATAATTTAACACTAGAATTTAACACTAATTTAACACTAGCAGTCACTAGAAACGTTATATTCTTCTTTAAGCTGTCATTGAAACTAAATTTTGGAAATAATGAATTCTCCAGTGTTCAGGAATATGTTTCTACTGCTGAGCTCAGTTAAGAGTTAGGTAATGTGTACATGTACATTTCCGATATAGTTTCACTGATACTAAGCAGTGAAATTATAAATTCATCGTGAAATACATTTTCACTGCTTGAGTTAGCCAAAATGAATTTACACTAGTAAAAATGTAGTTTAACTTAAAATAAAATTTCGCTGTTAAATATATTATGTAATATATATATAGTATAATCAACTTACTGAAAATAAATTAATTAGTAACCTAAAATAATTACTTCCATTTTTATTACGGTCGGCCAGCTTTATATGAAAATAAAAGTTTTGAAGTTTGAATTTGGCCTGCACATTTGATAAACCTGCCTACAAAAGTGATAGTATTTGTTTGGGGTTATATTATTATTATTATTTTTGCAATAAATAGAAATAGAGCAGATGTGAGCGCAGAGAGAGAAATGTGCAGGATAAGGGCATTTCCAGTGATTGTCAAACATATATTTTTTTATTTGAAATATATTTTTACTTTGAATATATAATATTACAAATGTGAAACAAAATAAAGTGATTACGAAATAGTTTTAGTTAATTGCATAAAATAGTTTTATTAATAGGGCGGATTCTTCCGGACACGAATTCTCAACATTCTTTAAATAATACTCCTTACTCGAATTTTCCGCACAAAACAATTTCGTACATATAGAACTACTGACACGGAATATGTATTTTTAATATTACAATTATTGTTTTATTTATAATAAATTAAATGTCTATGGCAAAGGTGCTATTTTTTTTTTGGTTATGAAAATGCAAATTTTAAACGTTATTTTTTTTTTAATATGGTTGATATTTTTGGCTTCTATTCCAAATCTATTATCGGGAGTTTTCTATGTAGGAAATTGTTTGTGTTCGGAAAAATCGGTGTACGGAGTTTTCTTGTAGGCATAATAAAGGTGCGGAAAATTCGTGTTCCGAAGAATCACAGAACCAATTACTTCTTATTTGAATAATCCTTAGCACATCGTAGGGGAGTTATTGTCATCTGGCCACAGTACGAATTGAAATATCACGGTGAACGTAAATTTTTCGGCGAGTTATCAATATCTTTCAATGATTTTTTTCTTGAGTTTAATAAAAAAAATATCTCAGCCGAAAGAAGTTAATATAAAGTAACGGTCGACGTCTAGTCTTGACAATTGACGTGCTCTTTAACAAATGTTGATTTATTAATTTAAATATTATTAGTCACGGCTGTGACTTGATGTAAAATGCGCTTGTGAGTTCATTTTAATGCTCATTTTTAAAAAATTAAAATACATACGACATTATATAAAAAAAAATACACTTTTTCTTGTTGTGCACATTTTAAATTGATTGCCAGATGTTTATTATGTGGACTGAATATTACATAGTTTAGATATCTGTGTTTAGTAATGAAATAAATAAATGGCAAAATTAATTTGATACCGTAAGGTGGGGTGGCCAAGGCAGCTGTAGTAAAAGTGTTTTATTATGTGGAAACATTAGCCAAATTATCTAAATTTAGTACCTATTTAAAGGTAAATAGCAATTGGTTACATATTACATTACATATTATTGTATTTGTTTCAATGTATGTCTATCTGTATGTATCGTACACCACAACATCACAAACTCACGTATGGTCAATTTATATCTGCGCATCGTGCGTATTAAACGCATTGTGTGAATAATGCACATTTGATATCTTGTGATAATTTTATACTAGTTGAACAATAATTACGTATGAAAAACCAAAAAAAAAAACATTATTCGTTATTTAAATATACACATAGTAGAACCTCGATAAATTTGACTTCTTACATAACAGACGACATAATATATATTCACATGGATACAAGTAAACAGGATTTTGTTAGTGTTTGTATATTTTTAAAAAAAATATACAGACTTTATTTCCATGTGAAAGCAAAATAGTTTCTATGCATTTAAGTTTTTCTACCATCCTTATCATTGCCTAAAATCACATTATAATTTCAAATCATTTACAAAACTATAATTTTATATATGGGAAAGGTAAAGAATGTTTGTAGATGTTGGTAAATAGCTGTGAATTCGTATTACAGTTTTATGAATTCATTCATTCATTTATTTTTTGAACGAGTACATGATTTTTTAAATAAATAATTTTATTTCAATAAAGATAAAAATCTTCCAAAAAATAACGACTCATTTAATTCTGCGATTGTAACTAAATTATGACTGTTGATATTTTTTATTTAGACAACTCGGCAAATCATAAATTTGAAGCGTTCGATTTTTAAATTTGCATTCGCTATTTTATTGTTGTATAAGTATGGCAGTCAGTGTCTGGCCCGATAGGAAAGTGTAAAGTCATAATTAATTCTATTAACGGTGGCGATAAATGACATCTTGTTGATCTAAATCATGCTCATTCCTCTTAGCGCATAACCCAGCGATTAATGAACCTCCTTTAATTTAAATTAAACCAAAACTCGTTAGTTTTAACGACTGAATTATACGAAAACTCTTAATTTCACAACGGGCGTTTATTAAGACAAGCCCGAAGCACCTGTCAACATTAATTACAATCAATAAGGCGAGGAAAAGAGCCGAGAGGTTCAAAGACTCGAAGAGTCGTTTTACCTACGTCTGCAGCAGGCCAGGCGTTTGCGACCGGCCACTACATAACTCTCCGTTTATGGGTCGACTCGGTCCCATTAAGGGATCCCCGTAAAACGTTTGACGATTCGGCATCGTAAATTGCATTACGGTAACTGTGTAATAGAAGAAAATTTAATGATAATTATTTAATTATTTACATTTTCCATTTAAGGATTTCTATGGTTAATAATTATACTTACAATATTCCCAGCGTGATGCAAATTGATATCTGATGCAACATTATACATACGTATATTTCGGTTAAGTTTTTCTTTTAAAAACCTAGGAATTATTTATTAGGAACTAGGTACGGAAAATTATTTTTTTACGGGATTTATACGATTTTTCACTTGGTATCCTCAATCCTGAAATTTGACGGGATCCCTTGATTGTATACCTTGCGAACCACCCACTCATATAAAGTTCATTCGAATTAATCTGTCAACTGCGTGCATTTTAACCGATCAGTTTTTGGGAATATCTTGATTATTGAGTTTTTTTAACAATTAACAAAAAGAATATTTGTTTTTCAGTTTGCTTGTAACACTAATTCTTCTTATTCATTACTCAATTTAATATTTGATAAATCGGTTTTTTGCCTCAAATATTAAGTTTGCTTCACACATTGCCTGCTAAGCCTTTCATCGTATATAGTAGATATATCTTTAAAATATCAAATTAAACTCCAGTGCTGTTATGAAACAAAACACTAGCACATCACACCGAGTCAGTAATACTACGAATATCGTATTGTTAAATCATTTCGAGTGTGTTAGCGTTTATCGGTGTAAAAAGGTACCAACATATTTTTGAACGTTAAGAAAAGGCTCAAGTAATAATTGAAATTTAAAAAATTCCCGATAACATTTTGCAAAAGAGCACAGGTATCGTAATAGCTTTTTTTTCGTGTCATGTCAATATACAGTCAAATTTCACACCTGAATTATTGTTATGGGCAATATAAGGTAGTGGACACACTCGAGTATGTGTAACGCCTCTGTCAAGCCCATTTACACGGTTTAAATAGCGTTATATCGTCAGAATTCACGTATTCTGATAATAAATATCTGTGAAAACGTTCGAATACAAATAAATAGCTGCTAATTTCAATAGGTGAGAAGCCCCCTTGTAGTTCTTTTGTGTGTGATTTCAGGCTTGCATTATTTATTGGTGCGGTGGGTTTATGAGGGCAGTTTTGGTTGGATTCGTATGAAGCATAAAAAAACATAATGCGGTATGAAGGCATCTGGTCTTGGCTTTGCATTTTGTAAAACGTAAGTACGTGCCGTTGCATCGAGCTCCGAAGATTATGTACGATAATTTATTATCGCCCGTTGAAAAAATCTTAAATAATGGTTTGACAAGATTTTATACAAGTCGCTTTGACTCTGAAGTGATTGATATTCTGTTTTAGTGCTTTGTAAAGAGTCTTCATTTTAAACACCTGCCGTTTGGTTTGCCCTGAATTTTCTTACATATAACAAAGTATCTATCATACAAATATTATACAGAAACAAACGCTTGCGTATTGTATAAATTATTGTTTTCTTTAGATTATTATTTTGTGTTTTTTCTTTACAATTTGTGTAAGAATGTAAGAATGTAGCAGAGATATGTAGAAACTTTCATTTTTCTCGCAGAATCATGATTATTTTGAACATAACGATACTTATAAATTAACCAAAATTACTTATTATTGACCTGCAAAAAAAAAAAATTAGCACCTAAATTAAGTATCTGTTTAATATGAGGAATCCTATGTAAAGACAAAAATTAAAATCGAAAGCGATATTAAAATTTATCAAAAACTATCAACACCCACAGTTGTCCATAACCAACAACGATACGAACTCAGAGGTGTTTTATTTGTGTACTAAGTTCTTATATAACGATGTGGGTTAATGAAATAAAACATTATAGATTCAGCCTAGAAATAAATTAGCCAATATACTAAAGATATAGCAAAGTAACTGCGTTCATAGGTTATTTTGACATCACATCGTTCCATTCTACATATATGATACGGTTTCTACAATGACATGATGGCAAAATAGTTGTAAGTGATATTTAATAATTAAAAATTGATTATAATTAAATTATTTGTATTCAATTTAATGTGTTCAAACTCAAGTATCAGTGCGAAGGAAATATATGAAATTAAAAAAAAACATTTTTAAATTCCACATTATTTATTATATGATACAATAGGCCCCCTGTCGCTTATTGCGAGAATTATCGACTGATGAGCGAAATCAAATGCTTATCTATATATTAATAAATAATATGTAATTATTAGAAAGCTATAATTAAAGTGCTATATTTAATACAAGTACATTTTTGTTTACCCATTCAGTCTGAAGATCGTTCTCACAGAACGTTTGTCACGCGCTGTAACACAAACGGTGGAATCAATATTGTTATCGATTTAAACTTTATATCGAAAATGATTTAGAGTAAAGTGACCGCCGAATCTATTGAAATATAATTATTGTCACATAAAGAAAAAGTTTGTGTAATAAATGACTCGGATTATTACTGCATAATGTATTCATATCTATAGCAGTCTTTTAATAAGAACTCTCCTTCTCGGAAAGGAAATGAATTCCACAATTCCTGTCCTCGCAAGTCTGATAATAAGAGTCTTATAAATTTGTGTTTCGTTCCGTGAAAAGAAATAATGGTGGCCGGGTATAATATAATGTCAAATAAACAAGAATGTATTGTGATCCGGAGCGAGGTCAGTCGCAATTTCCTTCGATAGAATCTTGCCATATTAACATACACTGTCGGGAATTCTCGACGGCCGCATAAAGCACAACTAAAACGGAGACAATTGTATCATAGCACATTTTTGTAACGGTTCTCGTCTATTTCTATATTATGTATATCTACATCTATGACTTTGTTCCAAACAACTACAACTAGAAATTGGTTGTTTTGAGATATGGCTGAACAAAGTTTTGACGCATCTAAACTTAGTTGTAAAAAATGGTCATTATTATTTGTCTCATCTTTTTAGTGAATAATTTATCTCAGCTCAATTCAAATTTATTGCAACTTGACAAAACCGTAAAATGATATTTCAAGTTGTATAATGTATGTATATAAAATGAGGGAAACATGTTTTTGTTTTATTATTTTCATGTTTTGCAAACATCTGCCTCCCTCGAGAAAACTAGTGATTTTTTCTAGCTGTATTTTTGTGGAATAGAAGAGATGTGTTTTAATACAATGGGTAGTATAACTTTAAACAACAAATTTTTGACCTATCGTTCTATGGAACTACGCCATTGATATACAAATTTGTTGACGTAAAAATTACCGCAGTCCAATCTGTCATCCAGATTTATATCAATTCAAGAAATTTGTTACTTCTTTTGCAGGAAAACTTTATCTTCCCTGCCCCTCACCATTTCAACCCAAATTAAATTTATTATTCAAAGTTATTCAATTACCACAAGAAATTCATTCAAGTGCGCTATAAATGTGGAGAAGAAAGTATCTTAACATATATTTATTACGAAAACAGCTTGTTACTTAGTTGCTCAATCTCTCTTCTTTTTTAAGAGATTAGAGATAGAAGGATTGGTCTAGTACTGGACTAGTGATTAAGTAATCGCTCTCGTTAAGCGGTTATTTTAGGATTCTATAGATGGTAAATAATTGTAGACATCACATACGTCGTTTGAAATCAATGCTCTTCGCACTAGGGGCTTAAGCCCGTAAACTCCGTCATGGTTGACCGCTGCACCACAAACCCGACTGTAGAAAGCATTTAAAAAAATCATAATTTTATTTAAAAAAAAAAAAAAAATTGAAATAAAACACATCCGTCTTTGTATGTTCACGTAGCAATGTTGCTTAATTTTTGAAAGAAATTCTTCTTCGACTTTAATAGCAGGATAAAATAATCGTGCGATCGTCTTATTTATTATTTTTAGTTCTTCTTTAAATATCAACATTAAAAGAAAACTGCAGTTTGCTATTTATGGCACTTTTATTTTTGATTTACATTAAGTGTGGACATGTGTTGAAATTAAAAATTTGATACCAGTAATTTAATGCGTTGATTTGCAAAGATCAAAACAAATTCTGGTGAAAAACATTGTTATTGCAAGCAAATTATGGAGAATTTACTATTAAATAATGAGGGCGAGTATTAAACTAGTAAGGTTCTCTACAGAATAAAATATTTATTATTAACCTCTGTCTTAGAAAGAAATAGAAAGAAAACGTATGCGGTGACAGAAAGAAGATGAGTTTTGTACGTCATCAATTAAATGTCAAAGCAAAATCTATCAAAAAATGTGTAAAGTTGATGACATTTTAAGTATCAGTAGCCAGTTTATTTTTGGCACACTAAATTTGATTATAAGAAAATGCAACAGTAGAAAAGGTTTCAACGACTATATCTACGTAGTAAAACTTCTATGGCGCGCTTCGGTACATGATTAGCGTTAATATGTTATGGATAGTTCATATTATATACTTTCTTTGTGGTGGCAATATTTATTTAATTATACCGGGCGAAACCATTCATTCCTTTGGTTCATACTAAACTTCCATTTATATGAAATTATCATTGAAGAAAAAGCCAATATTAAAAAGACAGAAACAAAATTGTAGTTTGGTTTATAAAAATATTTTTTGTAGTATGTAAGTACATTGAAGTTTAATTTAAACGTTTTTTAAATTATATTCATAAGTATGCTTTTTATAACGACCCTTTGTCGACAGATTTTTTGGTGACAGTTTATTGTAATTATATAATGAAGTCTGCTACTTGTGAAATCAACATTATTTGATAAAAACATTGAAAACAATAAAAAGTCTTGTGATTTCAATCAATGATTCGAGTATAGTTATTTACATTGTAATTACTTTACGCACATAGAGTAAAGTATATTGAATTAAGAAAAATAGCTCATTGTTTTATACATACTATAATCATATGTTTGTTTTTTTTTTGCTTTTAATCTTATTTGTTGATATTATAAATAATTAAAATATAACTTTCCTCCATGAAAGAAAAATATATTATAAATAAAAATATCAAAACTTCCCAGTCATAAAACTTAGGGTAGCGATTGTATTTTCTTATACGGATCTCGGTTATCGCATCGTATTTTTAAATGTCATTTTCATGCAATAATTAAATATTTTTTCTGTATTATTTGTCTTGAAATGAGCATTGACGTCAGCTCTCGCAATTTTATCGTTTCTGACATATGCTCGAGAAAACAATAAATTCGGCGGTTAATTTGCAATTCAGAATAAATTATACGTAAATGCATATTAAACGTGCTTCAAATGTTGAACTGGTGCATTTTTATTGCATCTTTAACCTGTATTTGTAATCACGGATTGACTAAAATTAATATTGATTTATTACAAAATTATTTAAATTTAATGTGGATATCAATATTTTCTTTACAATAGTGAAATTTCACGTATTCGATTGTTAAGTTAGCAAATATCTTTAAGGTTCAAATGTAACCGCCAATTCCAAATCCATCTGGTGACATCCTACGTGGCGTAGTTTTCGAAGACAAATAAAGTAAATCTACCATTCCATATGTATGTATATGATTCTAAAAAAAATAATGAAAAACTCACGATAAACTAGCCTTGTAGTGTCGAAACGGGTTGCGTAAAATAGTCCTGTTTCTTTTCCATTCCTTTACATAAACATATGAATAGACTCATATTTCAGCTATAAAGCTATTTAGCATCAAATGATAAACTGGAATCAAATAATGCATAACAACTAGGGCTTATACAAAAACCGACTTTTGAAAAAATCGGTTTTCGAATATCAATACTGTCTGAGTTTTACAAAAAATGGATAATTCAATTAAAATAGCGATAAAATGTTCATTTTTTAACAAGAAATTCTTTGATGTTACTCCTCAGAAAACACAAAGCGTCCACTGATCGTTTTGTAACAAAATTTCTTGATATCGAAAATACCCTTTCGCTGGGTAATGATGTGGGGCATATGGTCTTTAAGCCATCAAATAAAAGATCAAAATTTTCTGTCCTTTTTTATAGACGCTTTTATTGAAAATTCGGTACAACCGGTTACGAAGTTGAAAAACCGGTTTTCGAATGTCACAAATTTAGCCAAAAAAGCGGTTTTTAAAACCAGTTTTTGAAAACCGAAAAGCACTAATAACAACAGTACTACTCGTAGAAACTGTTTAAATAAAAAGAAACTTTTAATATTTTGTTCTTATTTGTAGATTAAAAGTATAGCTTATACAAACTGTCTCATAAACGCAACACGATTCAAATGAGTTTATTGATAAACGCTTGGATCCCATTTGCTTCTTAATAAATTTCCCGTAGATTTATTTACTGCAATCTTAAGCCGCAGTGACACTACATCTCATTAATTAGCTCATCTTTAAAGTTATCCCCGCGGGGAATGTGTTTTGTCATGCCAAATAAAATAAATATTAAACGGTTTGAGGTTTTGTTGTGGACAAAGGTGCCTCGTTTGGCATTTTATTTCACCCCCGGCGAGTAAGGCCCCGTGTATGTGTGATAGTATTATTTTTAAAGGCTGGTATACCAGTAATTTATTCATTTTGGTCTCACATATACAACAGAACGGTTGGCCACTTTTTAATGAAATATTATTTTCTCGTTTTTAATGTGTATATCAATAGTAAATGATAACATATATTTATCATTTAATATAAACAAAAGCTGGCCGATTAGTGTTCAATACGCCTATATACTTTATTATTGATAGTATTGTTCCGATTATAAAATGGATATTCCAATGTAAATTAAAAGCAATGCTCAATTAGTATGCGCTTCCACAGCTTACGTATGAGTGCGACACATGGAGTTATTCGATTTAAATTACTGTACACGTAGAATGGAATTTAGCATGATTGTAAAAAAGACAATATAATGCGATGAAATTTAACATTAAATCGTACAATAAATGACTTGGTCACACCCGAAAGACCATTTTAATTTTCGATGAAAATAGTTGATAGAGAACTGACTAGTGTTGATTGAACGTGGCAAAACCTTCATCATGTAATCAATTGAGAACTGTTCTTGTTGGCATAAACATATGGTTCACTACTTTTATGGTGTAGACCAGCCATACTCAACCTTTTTTTCCTCCGGGCCGCATTCCGATATTTGCTTCTCTACGTGGGCCGCAACATATTAATGGTATACTCCTTTTTATTTTTTAGCTCACCGAGAATTTTGAAATCCTCGATTTGGTATACTTTTTCCCCAGATATCTCCAAAACTCCCTTTTTTTCAGCTCACTGAGGAACTTGAAATCCACGATTTGGTATATTTTTTCCCCAGATATCTCCGAAACTCCTTTTTTTTTAGCTCACCGAAAAATTTGAAATCCACGATTTGGTAAGAGCTTACTGGGCCGCAGGTTGAGTATGGCTGGTGTAGACTGCAAATTCTTAGTGAAAAGGCAACATATTTTTAAAAATGTGAAACACTTTTTGTACTAATTCTACAAAGATCAGAACCGTTTCGCTCATCACAAGCATTATCAAATGATACAAATAAAAAGCGATTCAAGGATATTTTTGCAAAATTAATTAAGAAACATAACAGAAAATCGGTTAAATAAATATTTACCATACCGAAACAAATGATAAATGAAACTAAATTATTTATAATTAAAATATTTAAGACCTCTCACAAATAAATACTTCTGTTTCAAATAAAAAAATAGAAATTAATTAGTAATATGTAATTAAGTAAGGTAATTTCTATATTTTGTTTAACTCACTAAATTATCTGTTTATAGTTAAGGAAAGCTTTTTTTTAATTACTTCCCTTAACACTTAACTTGTGGTGCTAAAAATTACTTCCGAGTGAAAAACATGTTTTTTTTTTAAATATACGTTCTAAGTTTTTACCGTTCATAAAAGTGTTAAAACATGTTTTTTCACTTGCTTCTTTGAGGGCCAGCAATTTATTATTTTTTAGCACCGTATGAGAGGTGTTAAAATAATTGCCTCATATTGTTACTTAAAATATAATTAAATTTCATTGTTTGTATTTAGAAATAACACATTATCGCCAATACTCACACGAAAACTTATTCTACTATCACATTGGGATTTTTTCATTATTAAAATATTCAAATATATTATTATCATTTTGATATCCTAAATCTACCACCAATTGTCTCGATCGAGGTGTATTATTTTCAGCTCTGAGCGTCACGCTGGCATTCAAACCTGCAACACGGGGGGCTCTAAAAAGCATATGTTTCGTGAATGCCCTTGTTATGAAGCCAATCCTACGAACCTTTTTGAAAATGATTGGTATCTTTTTAAAACACTTAATGTTAGAAACGGCCGTCGCGTGTATAATTTAGAAGGGTTGGATCAAAAGGTCTCCATGACTATTTACGTTAGCCGTTTATCACATCAACGAATACAATACCAGGATTCGTTTTTTTCTTCTGTTGCACGTCCTGTAAATTGAGTCTAAATTTTGCTAGAACTGGTTATGATTTTGCGGCAAATGTTGTTCGGTCACTCAGTTGATGTCTTCGAATGTTGATTTCATACAAAAATGTTTTAATTTTTAACGATACATATTAATATAATTCGATTTGAAAAGTATTAAGAAAGCTCTGACTTATATGTTTGAAAGATACGTACTGAGTTTTTTTATGATTCGAATGATTTTTTTAACTGTTGTCATACACCCTAAATAAAAGTTCGACAGTAGATTTCTGCTTTATCAATATATTTTCGTTGAAACTAGACACATTTTGTATATTTTTTTAATTTTAATCAAAAAAAAAAATCTTATGGATGATATTAACGTTTATCCGCCGTGTTCAACATTACGTTAATTATTTAAAAAAAAGATTTGTTACTGAAAATGATTTAACTTCACCAAAGTCTTGAAATTTGTGTATCTTAAGTATTGTCATACCAGACGACGCGGCTGATTGTAAAAAAAAACTTTGTATCTTCCTTTTATTGAACTATATATTATTTGCTCAAATACTTACAATCTTTTTACTCTCTTTTGTGAAATAACGTTTTTGGAGTTTAAAACAAATTGCTGGCTACTATACTATACATAATGATAAATAATAATAAAAAAAACATCAATGTGTTGTTGCTAAAATGTCTAGCAGTCATTTATTTTTATATGGTTTAAAGCAGTGATGCACAACCTTTACCTTCTAATGCAAAGAAAAAAAATATATTTAAAGTACCGTCAATCCTTTTTTATACACAACATATTTACGCTCCATGTAAAACAACCTTAAAACCGTATAAAAAAGATTAATTGAATTTAGATAAATGCGTAATAGGTTCCATTATATCATTTTGACCGTGTTATTTCGAAAATAAATAAGCCATGCAAAAAAAGAATTATGAGGACTTGCTTATTAAAAATCGTTTCATTGTGAAATATTTATGTTTCATTGATATTTAATTCATAAGTGAATGCATTCTTGGTCTTTGTTAATTTTTAACTTTTTTTTTAATTTGACATAGTATTTGTAAGCCTGTTTCTATGAACCGATTTAATCTTCTTCATTGAAGAAAAAGCTTACTTACATTTATTAAATACATGTTTTACGTGAAAAAAATATGTTTGAGAAAAAGATTTAAGGGCCGCCACAAAATTGGGCCGCGGTTTGTGCATCACTGGTTTAAAGAGTATGAAAATAGTAATATAAATACACAAGTGTGTTATTCAATAGTATTTGGTTTACATAATTATATATTTTCCTGAATACTATATAATAAACGTTATTCGTGAAAAAGGTCGCTAAAGATTCACAGCCCGTCTTGCTGAGCACATTCCTAAGAGACAGTTTTTTTTTTAATGATGGCATGAAAAGTCAAATGCATGTTCTTAAAAAAAATGGTGTCATTATAATTGTGCTTTTGGCAAAGAATCATTAAATTGTATAAGTTAAATTAATTAATTTTATAAAACGTTATCGCTATTGATATTTCATACCATATTTTTTTGTGCAATACTGATAGTAAATTTAATACGCTGTTAATACTATTGTACACTGAATACTTGAAATTCAATGGGGGCTTATTTTAAATCTTTTTATTAAAATAATTAGCATAATGTTGGTTGTATCTGATTCGAGGGGCCTTTTGTTGTAGTTATTTTAAAGGGTAGACTTCGCGCAATAGAGTTCTATTGTGGTTTGTCAAGTATCATATTTCATCATTTGAATTTGAAATAAACGTATGATAAAAATATACTTTTAAAAGACTCCCTTTGGCTTGACAACGAATATAGTTTAACGTACCGTGTTCATGATTTATGATCATTCAATTATTCATCGGTTCAATTATTGTGGGTTTTGCCAGGCATACATTATTCTACTGTGCACAACATTTTTCTATCATTTTAAATATTACTTTTTAATAAATTCTATATTTTATTGTAAAATGAAGTCTGCAGTGGATTTTGAAGGTAGTTAGCTCTCTAAAGACTAGTGATAGTTTCAGAACGCTTCTGTCAATATAAAATTTTCATATTTTTGATTAATTATTTCAGGTACTTTCTATTAAAAAAACATGTTTGTACTAATTCCAAATTATTTATTTTAAATTAAAACCAGTTTCGCTTCTAGCGAACGCTGTTAACTGATAGAAATACACACTTTATGATCGTTCTCGTCATGAGAGAAATCGGTACTGTCAAAAATAAATAATGTGTAATTATTGCGTTTTTTTTTTATAATACAATGCCTTTCCATCAAGTATTAACCAAGTAGTGAACACCTTAAAAGTAGATTCTACCAAAACACTGTATTCCTTTGTACTTTATTTAAAAAGGTCAGGACCGGTTCCGCATTGTCAACTGATCAGTTGGCAATGCTCGCTATGAGCGAAACCGGTCCTGACCTTTTTAAATAAAGTGGAATTAAGTACATAGGGATATTGTGTTTTTTTATTATAATCCCTTTTCACAAATTATTGATAATGAACACCCTAAAAGTGATTCTACCAAGACTTGACCGTGAACACTTTAAAAGTAATACGATCACTTTATTCCAATTTAAATTCAATTTAAGTGATTTTTAACATATTGTTGAATTACTGGTTTATATTATAATATTTTCAAAAAACATAATATTATATGCAACATAAAAATCAAAAAACTTTTTGCACCGTACAGCAAAAAGAAGTATTGTATACTTTTTTCAGTATAAAAATTCAAGACCATATAGCACCCTTAGATGTTTCATTTTTGAATTATTTTATTAAAATTAATATTCAATTTTGTCATTCACTTATAGATTTTTTTCGTCCAAAATACATACATCTGCCGATATTTGAAGTGAATAGAAATCAGAATCTTTATCTAAAGGTGAACCAGAACAGAACTAATAATATAAAAGAATTATTGTAGGCCAGATTCGAAATGTACGTTTACAATGGGTGATGTTTTTATCTTTCGTACTTTCTGTGAATAGGGAACACTGCCACCGAAAGGATTGAATGAATGTTGTATTGTGTTGTCAAATTTGTTCTAAGGGTAAGGTTTTCCATTGTGATAATCTATTTCAACCAGTCATATGTCCTTTTGTATGAGACAATAATTTAGATTCAGATTTTATTTCTGTTTATCTTATGTCCGTAAAGTTTTATCTTTTTTTGTAGAAAAAAAATATTTCATGTTTAAAAAAAAGTCTTATGTTACCTTCTGAATTGAGATTTATCCCTTTTAGGGTGTTCACTGTCAATACTTGGTGGAAAGGCATTATATTAATAAAAACACAATATTCCTTTGAACTTCATTCCACTTTATTTAATATGTCAGAACCGGTTTCGCTCATTACGAGCATCGTCAACTGACATCGTCTGACTGAGATTTATCCCTTATTGTTTTTCTATATGATAAAGTTATAGTATACACTCGATTTATACATTGTCGATTTTGTTAATTTACAGTATAAATATAAGAGAGTATACATTAACACGTTAACTATTAAATTTGTACATTAGTCACACAGGTGTAGATTGTTCACCAACTGTTGTGCGCTCGCAATCAAGCAGTTGTTGTGGTTTACTCTCATTTGACATTTGTTATATTTTCAAAAATTTCAACGTATTGTTGTCATTCTCGAGCTTTTTCTATTAAGTTTACCTAGCCTTACTTACCTAACCCGCTATGTTATTCATAGTTTAACTAGTGATTTTCAGTATACTAACAAAACTTAAACCGTACTGTTATTTCTACTTTTTAACGCTTTTTCTGTGTATTGTTACGTTAACTTGTCAATATGAATGTAAATCGTGAGGACGTAAGCTTGAACCAAAATTTTAAGTTGGTGTATACATTGAATAGTGAATGTATACACTGACGAGATTTAATACTTAATCTGAGACTTACTTTATTTATTTAGTTTGTGTGCAGACGGTTTTTACAATGATAATATTTCGCCTGTTAAGGAAATTCATTTATGAATATTACTGATATCAGCAGGTGGCAATAATTTTCTAAATTCAAGCTATTCCATCTACGTTCATCTGTGCCTGTCGTTTAAATTACTATATCAAATTATTATGCATTTATATTGTTCAAAATACTACGAACTTGTACTGTCAAGTTTTTCGTTTTGTTCCAGAAATAAAATTAGTTTCTTACTTAATAAACAAATCCATTTTTAAAGGAAATACCTGATTTGGACTTAGACGTGCGTAGTGTTAGAACTAGAAGTTATAGAATACGAAAATATTCTTATTTCATTTATATGAAATTTACTTTGCAGCTTACCCACTCTCAATCATTTCATCATTCGATCTGTTGTTCGAATATTTAGTGGATATTTTTATTTTTAAGATATAAAAACATACACTTCAAAAAATGTCCCGGTAAACTTACTCGTTAATTCATTCGAGCAAAATAATAAGATTGCCTTTAAGTAGACCCTTTTTGGCTGAATGATGACATTAAAGCTTTGTTGAATAAATAAAAGACTCGAGAAAGAACTCTGTCTTTTTTTTTGTTCTTTCACGTTATTTTCTGCATTATTAAACCACAAAATTGCCGTTAAATTAATTTATCTCACATGGCTTGGTAAATAAAAACCATCCTTAATCGGCTTAGATACGTATTTATCAGATTTTAGTGACTTTTACAGTTTATGCTTGAATAAGGCCAGAATTTTTCGATTTCTTACGTAATTTTTAAAAATTAAATCCAAGATATATTTTTTTTACTTTTAAAATAATATATATATATATATATCAATGCTTATGCTCCGAATATTTTGATGTTTAAAGGTAATACGAAACAAGCTCGATCAGAATTTTTGTAAGTTACTCGAGATCAAGTCGAGGAGAATTGACATTACAGACACCCATGTATAAAATCTTACATTTAAATTTAAAATATTCCAAATTGAACGTAGACTTTGAGAAAGCCTTTTCTGAGAAAAATAATCCAAACTCTTATCAAATATATCGCAGGGGCGACAACGTATTATATTGTTTAAGTGAAATATAGTAGAGTTTTTAAGAAAATTCATTGTAAATGAGACACTTCCTTTTGATAATTTTTCAGATATAAATTTGTCAGTTAATGAATTGGCTCGTAAAAAATCGATTTGGTCATGTTTAAAAAAGTAAGTGTTATAAGGTGTTGAAAACATATATGTTAAAAATATAGTCCTCAGTGCGCAAGTTCAAATGAATTCCACATCGCTATTGACAGAAACAAATAAGTCTACATTTTACATTCATGACCCGAGCAGAACTGCACGGAACTGATTTTTAACCAATGCACTAGTGTGCTTTGGAAGAATAAATGAAACATATTTAAAAGTGTGAATACCCCAAGAGTGTGGAACCTTTTCATTTCTAAATGCCACATTAATTTATCTGATTCAACATAAGGCCGCAGTAAAGAAAACATTGACAGTCGACACCCCTCACTTTTTTTGACCGTCGAACATATAATGAGTTGGTTGATTACACTCTTTTTCCAAACGCTTACGTATAATTTGTTGATCAAAGTGAATATTTTTATCAAGTCAAAAGGCCGCATCAAAGTAGCCAAGAGGCCGCACTGAAATACCTTGTACAAAAGTTAAGATTCAACATTCGATTTAAAAATTCATTTTATTTTGACACAAGACTTTTTAATTAAGTTTTTATGAACGTCTTTAAATACAATATATTGTGTTAAAATCCACATCATAAGGTAAACAATAGTGAGGTACGGTGTTGTGTTATAAATATACACTGCAATGTCAAATATAAACGAGAAGGTGTGAGTCGACTAATTGGTTGCAAATATTTAAGTCATAATTAACATATTTTTTCGGTAATGTGCAATTCTTAGAAATGTAAAATAAACATTTGAATTGACCTCAGAGGCTAAGAGCAATAAAAATGAGTCTATTAGTTTAATTAAATCGAATTTTATGTAAAAATATTCAGGATTTTTAAACGTTTTGCATATTTTTTAATCATCTGTGCCAGTACTTAATATTATATAACTTCATTTAAATGCTTTAACTCGACCCGGGAATCGTTAATTTCAGATTAAAAATGTATTTGATTTATGGATTTAATACGTTCATAAGTGAGTAAATTCGGATTAGCCATGACAAATTTAATCGCGGTATTGGCGTCTGAGAGCATTTTTTTTATTATAAAATGATTGCATTTTCATTTTACGGTCGTTATCAGTTATAGATTATTTTTATGCGCCATTAATAATGTTGCACTACAACTGTTAATAGAATTTTATTACGAGTTGAATATTAAACAATTCCTAATATAGAAATATACATAAATTTAGAATATTCATGTTTTATGTTCTGCCAAATGATCATTAATCTCACCTGACTTATTATATGATATCATCATTCATTCGGAAATACAGTTACACTCGTAATTTTGTGATTTATTTGTTTTTGTATAGAAAATCTTCACTTTAAGGCTGATCTTAAATTTGCAGAAATTTAGTGACGTTTCTCGTTTTGGTTAAATTATTTTATTCTGTTTTTTTAACAGTCCCAAAAATATGGTTCTTGAAAAGAAATTTTAACTATAGGTAAAGGACTGTATGAATATCATGAAACGTGAGATGAAAAAATAATATTATGCATAAATATTGAATTAAATTATACTTTGTGTTTAATGTGGTCAAAAAGGCATTGTATGTATTTAAAAAATATAACACATTTTTGATAATTATCACGACTAATTTAAGCCGTCACGAGTATTATCAATATTAAGTGATAATGGTTTTCATCTTTATAAAAAGTGAGGGATCAGAGCATGAAAATGTTTTTTTTTAGCAGTTATGTATGCCTTCTTGTAAATTGTTAAGCTTGGAGTAAAATATGTTTTTTTATGTTTGTAAACTACATTACGTTAATCTCTATTTATTATAATATATATATCGTAAGGAATTTAAAAAATGACCGATTTGAATTCATTATTGAATTCGCACATTCTGAGATATAAATCAAACACCAACACATTTGATCCCGTTTTGAATGTACATACATGATGGAGATTCAATATGTATCCATGGTAACGGAAATGTTTTTTATTTCTCTTAGTTAGCTGAGCAATAGAAAATGTATTTATATATATTGTCTACGGTAAATTGATTTATGACATAAATTAAAAGAAACTGCAATTTGGGGACAGCATCGCATAAAATGTATTTTTTGTTCCTTCTTTTGCAACAGTTTGCAAATGTATGATTTTTGTAAGCCATTTTATTTTAAAGATATTGATGATAATGCTGTTTTAATAATTGCTTATTTTCAACATTTTTTGCTGATATGTAATATATTAGTCATATTTAAACGTTTTACACATGGTACGGAATGGAAACAAGTACTTTGATGGCAGAGCGGAGATTGATAAGAGCAATTTTAAAAAAATGGCCCGCTTTAGTTCTCTGGCAAACACCACTTGAAACCAAATAGCCGATACTTACTAGTAGTACGAAGAGTACTATTGCTTTTGTACATGTAAAATAAAATTTCAAAAACCACTTAATGCTTTTTACGAATCCTTTTATATCATGGACGCATCCGTAGTTTTTGATCCACAATATATTTATACGAATACGATCCTACCGGAAGCTTTTTGTCGCGCAAACCTGTGTTTAATAAGGTGCCAAAGGGTTGCCGCCCATTCAATTCGCTTTCTCTAGAGATCCGCCGCGCCTATTTTAAAAGAATAACTCGATCACTTAATTATTTCTACACATCAGTGAAGTGACTTCGAAGAAATTTGGAGGGTTTTTCATTTGTACTATTTCACGATATATAACTATTATACATTTATACTCGTGAAGCTTTTCACAACAAGCTTAATTTGTATACCGGTCAAAATAAAATCTAAACTAAACGAGTATCAAACTTTTATTGTCCGTAGGTAGAAAACTCGCAACTTTTTATCTTTCTACGTACTGTCGTTTGACTGAAACATTTTAATTTAATTTTATTGTTGGTATTTGCGTACAACATTTTGTACATACATTTTATTGTAAACGCAATTGATTTTCGATGTATTAAAAAATCCCCACGGTTTTTCTAGACTCTAACCTAGGGATTTACACCACTCATTACATTGTTTCCCATTACACCATTGCTTAGAACAGGGTTTCCCAAAAATTTTCTAGAATGGAACACTTTGCAAGTCCGGAAAATATAACAGAACACTTAGCTGAATTTTTAAGATTTTTAAAAAACTGTGTTGCAGCGTATAAAACCATTCCAATTTTTTTCGGAACACCTACTCTGGCTCCGCGGAACATAGTTTGGGAAACCCTGGCTTAGAATATAATTCCTTTCCTTCTCAAGATTGTCTAACTTAGGGTTTCCCAACCCTATTCTGGGATGGAACACTTTGCAAGTCTGGAAATTTTAACAGAACACTTATTCAAATTTTTGTAATGGGTAATTCATATAAAATAAAAATATACGTATAAAACTAATCCATTATTTTTTTGCGGAACGCCTTGTCTGGCTTCGCGGAACACCTACTTTGGCACCGCGGAACACCAGTGTTCCGCGGAACATAGTTTAGAAAACCCTTGACTCTAACTCATATGTATATTCGAAATTATATACATAAACGTAGTTTTAAAACTATTTTTAATATTTATGTAAATAATATTATACATATATTGAGATGACTTATTAATAAATAATAACAAGAGCATATTTCAATGAATAAAAACTTCAGTACAATTTAAGGGAGTTCAAAAATGACGCCCATGTGCATGAGAAATGATTTTGTGAAAATGTCATGTTGTATGTAAAAAAACACTTATAAAGAATTAAAAAAAAAACGATTCCTACCCTGGAACTCTGAAATTCCTCCACAGAAAAGAATTCTTCATTGGTTGAGAACTTCTGATAATTTTCATGGTAAGAGAACAAGAAAAGCATCAGGGACATTTGTTTGATTATTTTTTTTAGATTAATTACGTAATTAAAATTAAGTTATACATTATTATTATGTAGAAGATTTGTTGAATGAACGTCATCTTTTTATGGCTATCTCAATCCAGTTGTTACATTTGAAATGGATACCCTTGTTTGATTTGCTTTTATATCAGTTGAAAATACGATACGTTGTTTGAAACAGTTATATGATATATTTCATTTTCACTAAGGGGTAATAAATCACATTAGATTTTATAATGTTGATTTGAATGTACATCCCCTTAAGTACCCCACTGAAAGTTTTCATTTACAAAGTTACCCCGAAGAGGCGTACAGCCACGTCTCTTTTCAACACTCGATCAATAAGCCGGCGCTGAGCGATAGACGAACGGCTTCTTTGCACGCAAAAAGTATCGGATATCATACGCAGTCGTATTAAAAAAGAGTTCGCGGTTCGCCGTTGACACTCTCTCTGTCGGCGTAATCGGCCTCTGTTTTATC
Organism: Himalopsyche anomala; assembly: GCA_031772345.1. Lineage (NCBI taxonomy): Eukaryota > Metazoa > Arthropoda > Insecta > Trichoptera > Rhyacophilidae > Himalopsyche > Himalopsyche anomala. The sequence goes on along the minus strand of CM062832.1, from coordinate 9,883,601 downwards.
AAAAGATCGGCGAGCCGTTTGTACACGTGATACTTCCTATCATATCCTTTGTAACAGTAAAATAGCAATTGATGCGACGGTATTGTGTAATACGCGCTGCGAGGAAAGAGCTGAGATCAACATTACGTCTTCACTTTTCCCGAGGGATATTCGATAATGTCACACGATACGCCAATAACCTTATTTTAAGCAATTTTATTGTATTTATCTTGCAACTACAGTTGAACTTGATTTTTACGAGGAAGATAGGACCGATTGAATTTTCTCGTTAAAAGCATTACTCGTTATATCAGAAAATAGGTATTTTTATATACTTGCAATACAAACATCCACAATTAAAATTTATTTACACACCCGTTACACACATATTTAATTTTTCTGTCAATCCACTTTTCTTATACAGTTTAAAATTGATGCTTGTTTAATTAAAATAAAAAATAAAAATAAAATTTCATTTTGTTTATTTGTTCATTTTGTTCATTTTGTTTAAAAAATTCCCAAATTTTAATTGTGTTTATAATTGATATCATTTACCACTTATATTATATGTTATAGGTGTTAAGCATTTTAATTGTGTAATTATAATGTAATTTGTAAACCTTTTCATTGTTAGTAGTTGCTGATACCTTTTTATTTCAATTTAACTTGTATAAAAAGCACTGTTTAATTTATTTTTCTTATCAGTTGATATTGCTCGCAAGGAGCGAAACCGGTCCTGATCCAATAAATTTTAAGTGAAAAGTACTAAAAACCTTTTATTATTTTTATTATAATGCCATTCCACCAAGTATTGACAGTGAACACCTTAAAAGTGAGCATGTTTAATTGTTTTCACTCTCATTAACGTTATTTTTGCTCGGTATGCCCGAGAAGTAGCTCATTATAAAAGTGAATAAATGTATGGAAAAAACCATAAACTAAAATGTCAACGAATGTTTCCCCATTAAATCCAAGATCTCGCTATTTCCTTGATCGTAATAGCCGAGTTCGACTGTACTTAGTTGCTCGACCTCTCGTTTTCGAAGTGAGTAGTAGAGATAAAACGATAAGGCTAGGACAGAAATAGTGGTTAACTAATCGTTATTTGAGGATTGGAGGGGTGAAAGAGAGCATTAGGAAATCACAAACACCCATACCTTCGAACAGCACAAAAAATCGATTCAACAAGTGTTGTTTTTGTTGTGGTTCGAACCCTTGAGATCCGTCTCAGAAGCCAACGACGTTGACCGTTGCGCCACGGATCTGATAAATAGTTGTCTAATAAATTCTACATATGATATAGTCGTATCGTATCTCATATTTGCAGATATCTCAATATAAATCGAACATAGAGGGAATATTAAAAAGTAATCATTTTTAATTTAGTAGGCCATTCATGATTCAAGCTTTTGCGTGGAGCTTATTGCGATCTCACATTTTTTGTATCTAAAGCTATGGTGAAATTGGATGAATGGATTACCTTTTGACATGCGATGAAGACGTACGAAGTGCGAAGGCGTGTTGGGTAGCACGGGTGCGAATGCTCGCCTTCTATGCAAACGAGATGATTTGCCTCATTTTTGACTTCTTTTTGTACGTGTTGTTATTTTCGAAAACGAACTGTTGTTTATTGATCGAATGTTGGAGAACATTTCTCAGAAATTTTTCGTGTTACGGTTTCAGATAATTCTTGGTGAATTTTCAGTTTCATATATACAGCTATTCTTTAAAAGCAAAACTAAAAACAAAAACAGTGTCATTTAACATATTTACTATTCATTTTTTTTTCATTTGATGACCCATTCACTCTAGAATGATTTTAACCTCATAATTGATTAAATCAGAATTTAGTTGGAAGAAATTAAGGCATCCAATCCCGAACCCCGGGATTTAAGACTTTTCCAATCCCGAGATCCTGGAATTCGCGGAATTCCTAAAATAAAAAGACTAAGAAATTTTCGGATCAAAAAACCTAGGAATTGACAGAATTGCTAAATTGAAATAATTTGGGAATTTTTTAGCTCTCGCTTAACTTTTTCTCAAATTAGTCCACTCCGAGTATTTCAATTTAAAGTTATTAAATGTTCATCTGTGAAAGAGATACTATTTTATAGACTTCTTATTCCAAATTTAATTGCGATCTTTGTCTTTGTAGTTATTCTTCAAAGTAAAATCGTCATGACGAGAGTTGTAGATTTAATATTTATGGATAATTATTTTTTTCTGGTTGACATTTATTTATTGGAGAAATTCACTTTTCCCATAATTTGTATTTAAAAAAGCATCTAAAAATATATTGAAGCTTTCTGTTATTGTAGAAATCATCTGTTGATAGTCTGCTATTTTATATATGAAGTTATTATTTTGTTAGCAATGAAAAGGTTCACGCTTCAATGGGCTTCTGGTTTCGTTCAAGAAAACCAGAACATTGCACTTCTGCAACCATTTAAATGCAATAGTTTTATTCATATCGTGTGAGCTACTGCTGTTGAACTGGTTTATGCATTTTGACAACCCTGAAAAACCCTGATCACGAACGTGTCTCGGATTTAAAAAGAAAAAAATCAATCTTACAAATACTGAACAAAAATTAATATTCATTTTGATTTGGCGCGCATTGTGTTGAGTAGTATATTTTGAATATTTTTACACTCCTAAAAATAATTAATATTATTTTATTTGTCTACGCTTAATACCGTTAAAATAAGTGTGTTGGTATGTCACATCACATATAAGAATTAAATAAATAAATCTGACACTGAATGTGTATCAAAGAATTGATTTGCATATTACCAGGAAGCCTTGGGGCATCAATCCTTTCAAAAATTCAAATGTGTAGATTAATCTTTTCGTATATAAAAAATACTAAACGTTTACCTACCGTTAACGGATTAAATCTAATGCTACCAAAATAATTCATCGCTAACAATCAAAATAATATATATAATACAATCCACTGTAATTTAAAAATAACATCGGTCTGGTATGGACAGTTACATTGTTTGTATCTCAACTTACATCTTTGAGCTCTAACGATGCAGGTGTGTAATATACAGGTACGTATCAAGGTAACGGGGCTGCCCTGGAATTTATTCGTTAAGAAATCCATGGAGATGATTGAAAAAAATATATAATTATTATGAAAGCATTTTTGTATAACTTCTTTGTCACATATTGTGACTAGTCTTACTCAATTTTAAATAAATAACTTTGTATCGATTTTCGAATGCTCGTAATAAGCAAAGCCGGTCATGATCTTACTTATTTAAAAATGACGTATAAGTGTACAATAAATGTTTTGTTTTAATTATTAAGTAATTACACATTGAAATTGTTTAATATAAAGAAATATGCATCTTTTTGAAAACATTTAAACGCTCAAGCTTTATTTTTTTTAATTTTCAATGGATACATTAATCTTTTTTAAAGAATTTTATTCAAGATCACGCATTTATTTAACATTTTACTTTTTCCAATATCTTCCAAAACTACGGCTTTCATAACATAAGTTTTAAAATCAATTTTTACACTGAAGTTTAGTTTTAGTTAAGGGTAATCAGAAAAACGTTCACTTTACTTCGTTATCAATTGGCAAAAATGATTTTAATATCATCAAATAAATAATATTCAATTCAGTGTGTAATGTAAGATTGCTTATTATTAAATACACTGCACCATGATGTGATTCAGAACTATTATGAAGAAATAATATTATATTGCTATCAATAAAAGTACATAATTATTGTGGAACCAAATAATGTGCTGATTTTCTACCTGTTAATTAAAGTGAACTTGTTTTTGATTCAGTACACAGTATACCGTAAACCAGCGGTCGGCAAACTTTAGGACCTCACGTACCACTAAATTCATCATTGTTAATCTCGCAGAGCAGTTTTAAGTGTTAAATATATTTTGAAAAAGTTAGATAGCTTTGCCTTCCAGATTAAAATGATTTCATGCATCTTGCATCGTTCATTTGTGTAAGTCAGCGGTGCACAATCCGTGGCCCGTTTTGAATTGATTTGCGACCTTCAAATGTTTTTATGATTAATAAAATACTTATTTTTTCAAGTAAATCAATGAATTTATCATTATTATGAGCTAGGTTTTTTGTTACAAAAAGAAAATAAATCGGTTCACAGAAGAGCTTACTTGTAAAAGTTTGAATTCAATTATGCGGCTTAAAAATAAATGTAGTTGTTAAATCAAATTTAAAAACAATATCTTAGATTAACAAGGACAAACTTTTGATTTACATAAAAGTAAAACATTTATACCTAATAATTTAATTTTAATTTTTCCTTGCAGCCCTTACACACGATAATTTGTTTTTATACAACCCACTAAAAGTAAAAAGTTGTGCATGTCTGGTGTAAGTCATCATTTTTTGTAGTTTGATTTAGAAAAAAAAAATTAAAAAATTCTCAGCGAACCACCGAAATTCTCTCGAGGACGAGCACTCTGCCGACCGCTATCGTCTACTACATATTAGCACTTCAATACTAAAACTACATAAGAAACATGTTTTGAATTTTTTTTAAATTACTTTCATGTGATTACAAATTCCCTCCTACGAAATTCAATTGAATGTTATTAAGTTGTTTACAAATATTCAACACACATTTTTTGTTTTTTTTTTAAACAATGATTATAGCTCAGATGTACGTTAATTAAATAAAGTCTGATTTGTTTTCCCAGTGATTAAATACGAGTTACCTAGTTGTAGTATTGAGGTGTCGATATTTAGGTTTACGAATAACGCACTAAGGTGCCGCTGCGTACCGAGACGTCCCTGGCGCGAGTCTAACATATTAATATTATACATTTTTTGTGTATGCGCAACAAAAGACCTTTAATAAAACGTTTTTAAATTGAATATCACTCTTGAATGGTGTCTGTCTGCCTTCTGCCCATTTGATTCATAACGGTAGCCGGAACATAATGGTGTGTGGTCAAAATCCATCTCTTCGCGGGAACCACTTCGCTCACAATTCACAGCCAAACCTGTGCCCATGGCTTTTTTAGATATATGATGTCAGTTGCAGATTGGAGCCAAATATATATTTATCATAAATTTTACTCCACTGGCGGTGGTAGTAAGTAATTTAATCTGATAGTTGTAAAAGACATTTCGTTCATAATAATTGTTAATAGCTGTTCAAGTCTTGTTGCAGTTAAATATTGATATGAATCAAAATTCTATACATACATATTCAGCTTAACATCGAATCTTTTGTCATCACTTTAAACCATATGGCACTAAATTAATAGTGAAACAAGTCATTTTTACAATAGCTTGAGATAAATTTAAGAAGAAAATCGTCACATGCACAAATACCCGAAATATCTGGAGTTAAAAATGATACATAATAATCTCCAAGTTGAGATCTTCTTGCTAGTAAAAATGAATGTTTGTGAAAGTTGCAGCACACTTAGAACGCGAAAATATGTCTTATTAAAAGTCTTGATTTTAAATGAACAATGGAAATTTTTTAAACAATTCAAAGTAATGTCAAGATGTAGTTCATAAAAGATTTCGTAGGGTGGCTATAGTGTACAATGATTAGAAGTTTCTTGATGAAAAAATCTCCATTTCAAAGAATCGTCAGTTCACACTGTGCATAAGAAAGATTCTGTTATACTTAAGTTATATCTTCATAAAAATGGAAAACATGGTGTTTGACACTTGGAGTATAACATGGTTATCAGCGAGAGTTCCTTGTCTTAGTTGACGAAGGGCTTGGATTGGGTGGAGTCATAAAAGCCGCACAACACTCATATATCGACAATTGATAGTTTCTAACCAGTCATGGTAAGTTCAATGCAAAACTATTCGCGTTGGGCAAGTTGGTTTTATGGCCAGACTGCTTGCTCTTTTGGGTATGCCAAACAGGACGTCGATCATGTTCTGTGGGACTGCCCTGAGATGGAATCCGAACGAGCAGAACTGTTTTTTGTGGTCCATTCTCACCAAATAACAAACTCTAGGCGCAATCGTTGCATATTTGCATTGGCGGATCCAGAAATTGTCCCACTAGAGGGCCATTTAATTTAAAAATTAACATAATACATTAAAAAATAGATGATTTAAAAATAATATATTTATATAAAAAATAGTCAATTCATAATTAAGTATGTATTCTATAAAACAAAGTAAACAAAAGAAATTAAGAGCCCATTTCACAATAAAGTTTTAATAAATTGGAAAAATAAATTCTCTTCAGGGATGGGGCATGACCCTCATGCCTCCCTTCCCTTAGATCCGCCAATGCATATTTTTTTCTTTTATGTAATGAGTCGACCCTCTCGTCTCGTGAATCTTACACGTCGCCCTAACATTTAAACTTTATCATTTTGTATTAATTTATGAAATAACATTTGAGTTATTGTGGAACCGAAATATATCGTTATACTAAACAGATGATTGTTTTATTTGGACAAAGTAACTTTTAATATTACAATAAAATCATTTCGAAGCTTTTATTTGTACAATATTGTTTTTCATACACATCGGCGACGAACTGTATGATATTGTCGACTAACTTACAAAATTTATTTTCTTAATACTACTATGTAGTGTGAACATATCACAATAACTAGATAGGTACCTGCTAGTTACTGCCGAGTCACTTTCGATCAAATTCAATTTTATTCATTTATTATTTTCCCATGTGCTATTTTTTACAAACAGTTACTTAGCACCACAAAATAATTCAACGTAATTCACTTGTTGCACTTTCAGCGACAATGCCACATTTAAAAATATTACAAGTATTTTTAATGAGACCCATCCGTATGGACATGTTATTATTGTAATATTTATTGGCTTTTAATCTCCTACCTTGTATCTGTTGAATCTGTGTATGTTGGTTGTAATGACGAAACTGATTTGTGAGTGTGTCGAAGTACTAGAATTTTCAATTAATCATATTTTATTTGATGAAAGATTGGAAGGAATTTTTTAAATTATAATAATTATTGCTGCATATCAAATCTAGGTTTTGTGCTTGTCCTATCGCCCAGTGTCAAGAAAAATTCTCAGTGTCATTTCTTTTAATAATTCATATTACTGGCTATATTACAACTCTTTTATACACTGTAGATACGTTCCACAAAGACATTGTGAAAAAGTGATACATTTGATAGAGGTATTGAAGATTAGTTCACTGACTTAAAAACAACATAGTGGTGCAGAAAATCTTGAAAAAAAGTGACAGATTTAATTAGACAAAATTAGCAAATTATCCAAAATATTATCTATATTAATTTTTTCTATTTTTTTTTTATCTCTATTTGATTATAAACGAAGACTTTTATGAAGGACTAGATATAAATTGTTTTCATCTGTAGAAATGTCTGACACCTCTAATGTTTTAGGATACAAAGCTTTATGTACGTTATTACTGTATTGTGTTCTTTATTTTCTTGTTATTAGGAAAGTCTTTATCCGCTTCTGTGTTTTTTTTTGTCGTGGAGTCGTGTTAGAACAAATAATTTATGTAAACTATATTATTTGTTCTATTTAGTAGAGCGTGTTATCTAAAAATCGTGTAAACAAAAAAAGTTTATTATGGATGCTAAAATCTAGTCCTCATCATTTAAAAAAAACTAAACATCATCCATTATTGGTTTCTGATTTAACGTTGTTGAAAATAACATTTTTTTAATTCCAAAATTTTACAATATCGCCAGGACTGTTTTAATATGCGAATAAGAATTTTAGGTATGAAATAATGATAATTTGTTGAGATCGAAAGTCCGATACACTATTACATATAGTTTGCAAACATAGAAGTTAATTTAAATTCCACTTTCATCATTAGATTATTATTGAAGATTACAATAACCCCTAAACTTAATTTGAAGAGATTTTTTTACAAACAGTGTCTTTTTGCGACAAATTACAGTAAACACCATATAAGTGATTAATTATCAAAATTCCCATGTGTACCCAACTTATACCAGAGTTGGTAGGTGATAAAAAAATGAAACAGTAGGTAGACATCGTTAAAATGACTACACTGACCATTTCGTTCATACGAAATTATCTTGATTGCGTACTTCCATACTGGAAACTTGCGTATCTATCGACGCGTAATGGGTACCGGTGAACATAATTTCATTGATTTTTTAAGGTCATCGCTACCGTCGTACGCCTAATCATTTCCGAAAAGGGTCCGCGCCATAATGACCGCGGATGCCTCGAGTTGACGTGTTATCATAATAAGTACGAGGTGGATTTATACTGCTCACTGACTCCGACAAAAACCCACTGAATGACGTTGCAATTACACCTAATGGCGTTCTAACTATGCAGCGGTCTTCATTTGAGAATTTCTCGCACTGTGGCTGACTGTAGATGCTGTGTTTGTGGAACAATTTTAAACAAGTGAAAGATTTTATTCAGCTGTGGGCTGCCAATACATTAACAAGAAGCTCTCTTAATCTCCAAGCAATTCTCGGTGTTCCAGGAAAGGAGTGAATTTTTAACACTCCTATGCAATTCTATGCAATATTTAAATAAGCAATCGATTGTCATTTAATACACTTGTAATATGTACCGTAAACTAATCAATAATAATGGCTAAAAATGTACTACTGCGTGTATGGAAGCTGTCGTTTATAATGTATATGTCAGAAATTGCAGTTATGTACTAATTTGATCTGAGAATATGATTTTCTCTAAAATTTGCAAGGTAAGTAAAATTTAAGTAAAAATCTTAGTCAAATTAAATAAGGAGCTCGCGCGAGCCGCTCCGAGCCCCATCAAACCCACCCTTGACTTTATTCATACATTCAATCAGTGGTGGGCTGGAAGGAGCTCGTGTGAGCCCCTTCAATTTTTAATTAAATTCTGGTGAGTTTTCGTTGTATTTTGTTATGCTTGTTGGTGACTAAATGATTATTTTTGTCCATTCATCATCTTTAGAAAATTGAACTATATTTGATAAGATTCCCTATCATAATTGGCTTACTTTTATCGCTTCCTCTGAAATAAAAACATGTATTCATACTTTTTTACTCTTTTCGGTCGTTATCACGCTGTTTATATAAATGTTTCTCTGGATAAATAGAATATTTCATTATTAAATTTATTTTGATAATTTTGTTATTCCACTTTGAATAAAATTGCTACTTATTACGAAGATACGCTTAATCAGCGAATACTTCACAAAAAAGCAAAAAGTCTTACAAGTCTTAAAAATCAATTGAATTTGTGACCTGTCTACTAAACAAAATCACAAATAATTACTGACATACGAAGTTATCGTTTTGTATATTAAGATTCTTGTTTTTTATGTTGTTTTTATTTGAAGTGCATGCATGTTTGTGAAATTATTGTGTTTGTAATATTTCTGTTTTGTCGACGTACAAATCTTTATTGCGGCTCTTTATATAAGTAAAAAGAACTCAGAATACAATATATATCTAGTTATTCAAATCATAAGATTTCCGCTCCGGAAATCGATAACGTTAAAAAACGTTTTTTTATGTTTATTGAAATGTGGTAGCATATCAAATGAATGAATAGTAAGAAGACTTAAGCATGCATATTAATAAAATATCTGGTTACCAATTTCGGAATAAATATTTTCTTATGTTGATAGTTATTGAGAAATTTGGTCTTAATGCATGTTTGTTTGATAATCTTTTTCGTGAAAGTATTTTTAATCGTTTGTTGAACTCATACATGCCAAATCTTATTTAGAAATTCTAATATATTTGTATACTTCTAAATGATCAATAGTTTGATTTTTACTTGGAAAATAGTTGCATGAGTTAAAAGTAATATATAAAATAATTATGTTATGTTGGCAAATTTGATTTATCGTAATTATGGGAAATTTTGATTTTTTTCTATCAGGATGCTAAACAGGGACATGCATTATTATCCTTATCTCAAAAGTTTAGGGTGGTATCCAACGTTCCCTCTAATTTTTCTATTGTGTGTGCGGACCATCAACTTCTGTGAGCAGGCTATTTTCAGCAAAATAAAAAATGTGCCCAAATATAAAAATTTGGTGAAACAAACTTATTTTTACAATATTTCTGTGTGCGGCTTTGTGCTGGGATGGAAAAATGTGTGCGGGCACATTTTGTGAGATTTGCGCGCGCACACGCGCACACCTTAGCGGGAACATTGGTGGTATCCATCCCTTGATAATCGTGGCTACATATAGAAGAAGAAAATATGTAATTAAACATATTGCAACTTTTAAGTCTTTAATTTTTATATAAGTGATGAAATTAACAATAAAATCAATTTTGAAAATGACTTTGCTATAATTTATGTACGCTGTTTTTTAATATACTATGTATTCGTATTTTTAATAATTAACTTTATTAATGTCTCAATACAATTTATCTACAACTCATCACTTTGAAAATTGAAATTTCACACCTTTAAGTCACCATCAACGTTCAGAACTTAAGAAATGAAACTTTCATCGTCAAACATTCTGAGTTTTTGGCGATGAAAATATTGGATGTATTTTATAAGATTATATTTTCTTTTCTGTGTCCCCTTTAATATGCGTACGGTTTTCTACATTACATAATAAAATAGATTTTACTTGAATAGAAATCTTCAATTGAAATATGAAATAAATATCACAAATTTCAATTCATACGCTCCATTATGCTTTTACTATGCTTAATATTTTTTCTTTTTGTAATAACAGCTGAAATAATTTTACAACTTCAGTTATCTTAAAGTATGTTTATATTTCAACGTATTGTTACCGTGCAACTCTGCATACAAAGGGAAATATGTAATATTATTTCAAAAAATAATCTAGCATGAAATATAAAATAAACATAGGGAATATGAGTGATCTTGAAGTTTTTTTTCGTCAGCGTAAGCTAACGTGCGCGTCTAATTGAACTGCACCCATCCCTGAGTCTTTTTGTTCCGAATCAATCGAAATAATATAATAGAGCCGTCATATTTTTGAAGACTTTTTTGAACGCTATCGCAATTTGTTAAGGCAGTTATGATTCTAGCATGGTTGCTTCAATGCCTTCAAATAACAAAAAGTAATATGGGGGTCTATAATGGTCTTTTTTATTATTATATAATAGATTTTGAATGTTTTTGATACGTTTTTATAAGGTGCCCGTCCTGATCATTGTATCTTTAAAGTTGATATTATGATACATAATCATAAAAAATATAATGGAAATTCGACAAAAATATATACAATACATAGACTAGGAATATGGATTTTTGGTGGTTGTTATTAAAGTCATACGCCCATTTAGTACATTAATGAATAATTCAAATTCTATTTTTTTTTAATTTCTAGAAAAAAATGTAAAAAGCGTCAGTTGATTCGTTATGGTTGACAAATGGTATTTTGACGAATCGAACTGTAATATTAAATTAATATTAATTTGGAAACGAAAACTCTCTGCTAATAACTACAAGCTTTCTGCTGATATTATATAAAGTATTCACATTACCGTCGGTAACATCAACATATATTATAGAAAAAGAATGTTGAACACTTGAATAACATTGAATTAGTCGTAGAACAACGTTACCCTTAATTCCTGTCTATTTAGTACTGCACTGCTGTACTAAAAAGACATTCTACGACTGAGAAGACATTTTCTATGTAATTGGAAAACATAATCTTCAAAATACAATATCATTAAAACTAAATGGCCAAGCAAGTCACTTATTTTTCTTTCAATTCTTATTGTTTTTCAAGCACACTAGCGCACGGTTAAAAGATAGATCCCGTGCAGCTCGGTATCGACCCAAGAATATGATGTATAATTTCGTTTCTTTTCTTGATCGTTATTATAGTGGGACAATCAACATCCAACATAATCGAATACTTCAGCCGTTTTCAGGTTGCTTATTATTATTTTAAGGAATTTAAAATACTAATTATAAATAAATAATTGTTTTTAATATGTTAACTGTTGATATTAAAAAAAAACAATTTTAAAATCACACACTTCGTTATCTTTTCGATATATGTATATGTACAAAATCGCAAATTTCACGCATCGGTAGTTAAAATCACTGAACTGTTTGTCGGTCACAATCCGTACATTGTTTAGTTACAATAAAAGAAGATTTACTGTGAAGAAATAATCCATGTTTATTGTTATTTTGCCGAAGTTTTTTACGACAACAATGGCAATGCAGACGTTTTCCTTTGCCTCGCTTATTTTGTAAGGATAGCTTTATCCATTGGTCTTTATGGATAAGAAGGAAGGCATGCTTTTTGTATTTACCAGGAAGCAATAACTACCCTTTGTGTGCCATTTAAAAGGAAAATAAAATTCGCATCCTAATATAGACTTACTGACAGGTCGGAAGCATTTTTGGTTTTAATATTTCTTAGTTTAACATCAATGAGATGGTATAATAATCTCTAAAATATTTTCAGAATATTTTTCTTTTTCCCTGACTACCCCAACTCTTTGGCAAAATATTATCTACCAGCAATAAAAGATAGATATTTTAGATGGATTCGATGGTAACATTTTTTTTTTAAATTACATATTGGAGGTGTTAAAAATTATAATTTGTGCTATTTTAGAGTCATTTATTGACAATTTCTACTGTTATTTGTAAATTATTTTCAATGACAATTGTTTACTATACCTATTCATTTCAATTTGTTTTCGTACAAATAGCACTGTAAAATTTAATTTCTTTGCGGTTGAAAATGCTCGCCATGAGCGAAACCGGTCCTGATCTTGATAAATAAAAGTGAAAATTAAGTAGAAGGAATATTGTGTTTTTTGAAGGAATATAATGTTATGTTATGTCGTTAATATCCTTAAAATAGTTTGTCTGAAAATGATTCTCAAATAGACGAATCACGCTTTACGATTTGTTACAAAATCTGTAGAAAAATAATATAAAAAGTTTTTTTTCTTTTATTATAATAACCTACCTTTGTAGGCTATATACATAGGTAAGCGAGCAGATAGTTATGGATTCAAATCCTGACAACTTCAATATTAAGACACGATTTTATCCCAAATTATTAATTCATACATCTAAAATATGAATTTCTTATAAATATGAATATCTAATATTTGAGCATCATGGGTGATTATAATTCAGAGTAAGTTGTTATGAATTTTGCTTCATTTGATTACAAGTGCCTGCTGCATTCACGCTTATGTGTCACACTTGTTTTCAATATTTTTCTCACTACCGAATTTCTATATGTTTTTTTTATATCTTCCGTGTAGTTATTAATTTCAAGAATGTTTCGTTGAAAGTCCAATTCAATATAAAATTTTAATAAGTTAATATAATATTGCTGTAAGTAACACTGGTATTTACTTATTTTTTAAGCCAGTATTCTGGTTCTGAAAAAACACAATGAATATAAAGATCCCTGATTCGGTAATTCAGATATTGCAATCTCTATGCATAACAGTTTTATGCGGGATTTTTTTTATTAAAAACAACTGTATCTTTATTTATATTGAGATAACTAACACCTTGCGTCTTGGGATTTTTTTGCCCCGTTTCGAATACAAAATCCGCCTGCATATTATACAAAATACCTGACACTGCCTCGCGATATAATATGCAACTAATTTATTTGACACCCCCTTGCTTCGGCAATCCGATGCGACTGTCGATTGCCATAAACCACCCCCGAAGAAACTCCCCGGGTGATCTACCCTCATATTCATCAGTGAAGGTTTTTTTAGCAGCATGATATAGTTTTTTACCTGGCTTATAGAATATCATACAGAAATTAAATGAAAAAAAAAACGATAAAATATGATTGTGATACTGCTTTGATAAGTATATATTTTTTATATATACATTTTATATTTCACACGCTTTATTATTTTTGCTTGGTGATATTTTTCGCTTACGTTTTAAAAACGTTTTATTTTTCCCCCGAAAAGCAAATCAAAACAAATTTTGTCAGTAAATACTAAAAAAAAAAACTTAAGAGAAAAACATATTGACCTTGTATCAAAATTACGTAAAGACTTATGCGACAGCCGATTATTATATCGTAATATTGTGATTTGTGGTTGAATTGTTTCAAAATGATTTCAAAAATTAATTAAAATCTTGCCAATAGTTACTTAAATCGGTCTTTAATGTCAGACCTTTTAGCTTAAACCAAAATGAGATTGTTTGTTATATGAAGATATTAGTAAATACTTATTCATTCTTCTGGTATAATTTAGATTTGTATGACAGTTTACTTACAAAGAACGAACGACAAAGCTTGATATCTTACTTGGAATCATAAAAATAACAATAAAATAAAAGATCGAGTTTCTATGTTTCCGCAAATAAAAATTGAAAAAGGAGACAATAATTAACATGATTATTTGTCTTTAAATGTCATTTTGTATGGGCGGAATGCCATGGCGATTAGATAGCGGATAATTTAGTGACGATGGATGTCGCAGATTACAGACGAATACACTTCACCTGGCGCTTGTGTCATGTTTTTGGGCAATATTTTATGAAGGTAGATAGCCAACATTGGCAGACTAGTCATACCACACTGTTTGTGGACACCATACGGGCAACAGATGACAAAATAATTGTGTCAGGCTACGCTGTGACGCGTCGAATTGATTGAAATATATGGGGCACGCTTTTGTGGGATGCGTCGGATACTTTTTTTTCTAAATTACTCGCGCAAGTCATAAAAAATGCTCATAATAAATGTTTGCACAGTGACCTATGCGCACAATTTTAAATTAAATATTTATCTTGCATTTGCTGCAAGAAGTCATTAGATTAACAATGTGGTCAACACTGAAAAACATAGCAAAGTATTTTTTTTTCTCATTTTGTATAAACTAAAAAAATCACTTAGTTTCTCACATCAACCAATATTGTCCAAAGACGGATTTCAAAATTATTGTGTTGTATTTTATACACATTCTGATATTAAAGACGTTATAAACAAGCTGATTTTATTATAACGAAAAACATTTTAAAGACTTTTTGCATCAAACCGACACTATATCTACATATTACATTTTGTGCTCTATAACAGTGTTCTTCAACCTTTTTACATCCGCGGATCGGCGTCAAGTAGATACACATATAAAATTTCACAACTTTTTCACAACAAAAAGACAGTTCACAACTTACGACTATTCGCGGACCGTCAATAAACTCTTGCGGACCACAGGTTAAAGAACACTGCTCTATAGCGTCCAGTTACAATATAATAATTGAATGCCATCAAAATAATGGTAATGCCGATAAACTTCATATGGTATTGTCTGGGTCATTACTTTAATATTTATTAATGTCTGACTATCGAACCTAACTCGGGTACCTTATATGTAAATAAATTTAGATACAACATATAAATCGCTTGACAGATGAATAGTTACTCGATGTATGGTATATTATTTTATTAATTATTTTCCCACTATGTCAAAATAGTTTATTTAAAGCATTTGATGTGTGCTATTGGCAAAAGATGCTCCGTATTTCGTGGACGCTTATAACCGGCCAATGTTATCAGGGCCGGTGCCAGGAAAAATAGGCAACTGCCCAAGGTGCATAAATGGTAGAGGAAAAATGATTTTTTATACTTTAATAACATTAAACATCTATGCAGTGAGCTTCAAGCGGAAGCTCAAAAACTTGAAAAATCTTTGCCATTACAAAAATACTACTCTTTAAAGTGCAAAAAAAACTATTAAACAAGAGCTAAAAAGGTCTCGCATTTTTTCATTTTAGAAAATCCATAAATTCTCAGGATTTCAAAATCGCCGAGGAATTTTTTTTCAATCCCGAATCCTGAAATTCTAAACGATTTTATGGTGAATGTTGCCTAGGGTGCCAAATAACCTCACGCCGGCACTGAATGTGATTGATTTTCCGGTTTGCAGATAAATTGTGCTAAAATATTTAAGTAGCCTGAAGAAGAAATTCATTACTGGTGTCGAAAGAATAAAGTCACGAACATTTTCCAGAGAAGCAAAGCGATTAGTCTTACATTGGCGGAAGACATCAGAAAAATGCAGGATATCATTTGATGGAGTAATATACTTAGTAATTAAAGAAAATAATCGTATTGTAATGAATATTTCCCACCGAAAACAACATTCTCTCATGTCTTGTTTCGTTATTTATTAACTCATGACAGTTTGTTATTCCTATGAGACTTGCACACATGTATATAAAGGTCTATGCTTATTCTATGCACATACTAATAAAACGCGTTGCTTTGCATTTCTCTTGTAATGTTAATCGAAATGAGCAAAACCTTCCGACAATCCTTTCTCTTCATCCTGACAAATTATCTTATTCCTGGTGGCTGCTTTACCATTGTTGAAGTTTCTCCTCGGTCTTTGTGTGAAAGAAAAAATGAAGCGTCAGGGTTGGTTGTTTTTTTTTTGCTTCTGCTCAAAAGTACGCACCGCGTTCTGAATTTTTTCTATTTGTGACGACCCCGGCTTTTGTTCAACAATGATGAGATGACTATGTATACCTTAAATATAAACATTAAGTTGCAGTGGAATCGTATTGTCAAATGATCCACATGAGTTGATTGATATTTCGTAATACAAACACAGCAGTTTTTGTTGATGTTTTCGTTTTTGAATAGTAAGATAATGCTATCACTAGTAGCATAATATTTATTCTTTCAACGTTAATAAAAAAAACATCTTCTATTCGAATATTTCAAATGAAACATATGTATATCATATTATAAAAACATATTTTTTCATAAATCACAAATACTATCAGCAGGGGGCTGACAATACATTATCAAGGGGCTCGCCTAATCTCAGCCATTTGCAATATGCAAGTGAAAGGGTGGATTTTTTAATTACTCGTATACGCAATAAAACGTTGAATACTTAACGATAGCCAGCGGTGGGCTGCTAATATCTTAACAAGGGGCTCGGTAAATGTTATTCATTTTTTATCCATGTCCTCTCCCAATGTCGAGCATATGGCCTCCTAATGAAGGTATCTCAACAAAAGTTATTTTTCTACGAGAACTGCTTGTTATTTAGTGGCTCAACTTCTCTTTTCTAAAGAGGGTAGTAGGAATAAAATGATAAGGATAAGACAGTACTAGTGATTAATTAATAGTAGTGCCCAATTGAATTGAAGGATCGGAAGAGTGGGAGGCAATATTAAGACATCACAAACACCCATGCCTTCGAACAGAAAATAGATAAATCGATCGAAAAGATGTTTTTTCGTACTGGGACTCACGGACGCCCACAACGCTGAATGAAAAAATGAAACGACAACTAATTTTCAAATTTATCCATCTACAGAAATTACAGTTATGTGATGATTTGATATAAGACGAATGATTTTCTTATCTTAACAAGGGGCTCGCCGGCCGCGCCAAAATTTAACAAGGGGCTCGAGCGAGCCCCCCCCAGCCCCCTCCAGCCCATCCCTGACGATAGCTGAAAAAATTACCATCTTACATCAAAATGCAAGAGTGAAGAGTTCTAAAATTGACGCAGATATAGATTAAACTTAATTTTTCATAAGCCATACTATTCATTTCAAAACAGGAAATTGTTTTACCTATGGATATTTTTTTCTTAAATAAAATTACGCCAAAGACTCGTGCGAGCTCCTTCAAGCCCCCTCCAGCCCACCCGTGTGAAATAGTGCAAGTTTTCTACATATGTTATGGAATAACAATAAAAATGTATTGTCTATCTTTTACAGTTGTTTTGTATGCCAAATTATTGATTTGCGATTTACAGATAACGTTGTTAGCCAAGCATTAACATAATATACTGAAGTTTGCGGTATTGGTATTTATATATCTCAAATGTTCTGTTTTAGAAATATAACAATATTTTGTAGCACATAACAAACGTCAATTAATTTTACATTATTGTTCTTTAAAACGTTGCTTTGTTTAATGAATCATTTAAAACACATTTTCAAACTTTTCAGATTTAATATAAAAAAAATTATTCATATCAGCATCGAAAACATTTACACTTTTTTGTTCTATGCATGACTGTTTTAATTTATATAAAGGTTTTACAAATAACCGACACATCTGCATGAAAATTCCATCGATAACATTACTTGACAGTTTTCACTCAAATATATATATTTTTATATTTCGGTATCCTCGGTCTTCTTTCGTGAATAACACTATACCAACCATGACTATTGGTTTTATGGTATTCTGTCCTTGCATTGCAGGACGCCGATTTATACTTCTCGGAATGATAGTTTGTCGGTGAAATTTTTCCCCCATGAGGCGTGAAACCAATAAATACCTGGGCAAAGACAAAAACTAAATATGGTCATGTATTATAAATTTAGTCTAGTGTTGTTACTTCTTGATTTTTTGTTACTTTTCTTTGAAATATTAATAAATTCAAAGTGTGTGGCCGCAATATTATGACATGACGTTAAATTGGTTAATATTAAAAGAGTATGTATTGTTTTAGTTTATGTATCTGATATTTATTAGTATCTATGTGCTCACTTAAAAAGTTAACAATATTATAATAAACTAGCTATCAATGCCTCTTTTAAATATTTGCAAGACGTTTTCAATATATATTTTTTTTTAAACCATGTCCGCTCCCAATGTGGAGCATATGGACTCCTAATGGAGTTTATCTCAACATAAGTGTTTCTACGAGAACTGCTTGTTACTCAGTTGCTCAACCTCTCTTTTTCCAAAGAGAGTAGGGATAGAAGGATAGGGCTAGGACAGGACTAGTGGTAAGCTAATCGCTCTCGATACGCCCGTTTATAAGATAGGATGGGTGGGAGTGGGGAATTGAAGACATCACATACATCCATGCCTACGAACAGAAATTCATAAATCGATCGAAAAATCAATATATTATATAAAAATGTCCGCACCGGTATTTGAATCCATTCCCTTCGTAACCGAAGCCAACGACGTTGACCACTCGACCACACAGGCGGTATATATATTGTTTCAATATATATTGTTAGCCAATTAAATACATACGTTGTAAAAATATTTTAAATTAATAATCTCTGTCAGAAAATATATTTTATCCGTAATATATTGTGAGAAACCAATAATATA
This sequence comes from Himalopsyche anomala, assembly GCA_031772345.1. Lineage (NCBI taxonomy): Eukaryota > Metazoa > Arthropoda > Insecta > Trichoptera > Rhyacophilidae > Himalopsyche > Himalopsyche anomala. Next base: position 9,864,585 of record CM062832.1, on the reverse strand, counting down.
GGTTCGTTTAGTGAAATAATATATAATATATTTTAATTATAGCAGAGGTATAATTCCAATAATCAACATAAAAAAAACGATCCATGCGAAAGTAATCAAAAAAAGCAATTTGTTTCATCATCCAATTTTTACGCCAAAACTTTTGTTACCTTCGACAAGGTGTCGATCACCATTGGCTTGTGAGTTGTGACCACTAAAATATTATTATTTGGAACCATCTAAAGATTGATGGTTAGTTGAATTTGTTGCACACACCGATAACCAAACAATCACAGTTGATTTTCCAATCACTATAAGGGCGTTCACTGTCAACACTTGGTGGAAAGGCATTATATTTAAAAAAAATACAATATTCATTTGTACTACTTCCACTTTTATTTAACCTTTTAGCTGCCGTAGATTATTAATAGTAATTACCTAGCACGCCGGCAATAATTTCCAACTATTAAGTTAATTATTAATTATTAGTTATTGATAGTTAAGTATCAATTGTAAAATTAACTATTAAATCCAAGAAATTATTTTCTTTAATATTACTTCAAATTTTGTTAGTTAAGATATTTCCAATAATACGAAAAAATCTTCCACTTCTTAAATATACTAAGAGTCTGTTTACCAAATGTTGCGTTTCCCTAGCTGCCCTATTTATGGTCTTAGTTCTTGGTCCAAACAATGCAGCTTTGTATTCATTTCTTCGGTACGGTAGTTTTTTTGAGAATTGACACTGGGGGCTCAGAAATTATAAAAATAAATATTATATTTGTCAACCCAATAGAAAGTGAGAAGAATGCGTTTTTCGTGACGTACGGTTACATTGAAAAAAAATGATTAATTAATAGATTTAGTAAAATTATATTATTTGTAACTTTATTTTCTTTTATTATAAAATTAATTGAATTAACTTGATATTTATAGTGACACGTGCTTCGTCTCTTTAAGAAGCATCATCAGATTGATTTAAATTAATTATAATTCTTTTCCTATAAATTTTGAATCCATGTCCGCTCCCAATGTGGAGCATATGGCCTTCTTATAGAGGTATCTCAACAAAAGTTTTTTCAAAGTGAGTAGTAGAGAAAGAAGGATAAGGCTAGAACAGAAGTTGGCTGATCGATCAGAAGGATGGGAGGAGAGAAAATGAGATGAATTGACATCACAAACACCCAGTCTTCGATCACAACTTTGAATTGAATAATTCTCAAATTCACTGTGATCTGACCGGGAATCGAACCCAGACCTGCGTGATCGGTAGAGCAAGCTCTAACCAACTGCGCCACAGTAGGCGACAGTGAGGAGGCGATGTCTGATGAAGCTTCGTAAAGAGGCGTAACATGTGTCATACAAAAATTGGAGCTAAAAAATAATTAAAGTAAATTTTATGTTTAAAATCAACTTTAAAAAATTTACCTCTGTAGCCATCGTAAAAAATATTTTATTTTGTTCACAATTTATGCCGCATATATTTGCATGTAAATGATAATCGTATTGCTTTTTATTTATCCTATTAGCACCTGTCTACGACGATTGTGATTATTAATGTTGTGGCATAAAATTAGTAATAAAATGCATTTTGCTTTACCAATAACAGACACATTAATGATAAATATACGGACCGGTTTTTTTCATCGTGAGCAGCATAATGCTTGCAATGACCAAAACCGGTGTAGATCGTTATGTGAAAAAATGCGTTTTTTTTTTGTTGTATACAATGCTTTTTCACCAAGAATTGAGACATTAAATATTAAATGCGGTTTAATTTTCGACAAGAAAAAAAGACTACACACGTTTACATTTAACATTAAGATACCTACTAATTAATTAATTATTTAACAGTTTTCACTACAATTGAAAACGATTTAGCTTAGCTAGTGAGTATTTTCTGCCACTAAAAATAAGTTAAAAGAAGTAAGCAATAATTAGCATACATATGCCAATAATCACTATGCATATAAGTACATTACTGTTAACTTACTTTATTTATACCCTGTATGTTCCCAATGTGAAACATGGATTCCTAATGGAGTTTATCTCTACAAAAGTGCTTGTTACTCAGTACTTCAACCTTTTTTTTCCAAAAAGAGTATAAATATATAAATAGGGCTAGGACAAGACTAGTAGTTAGTTAATCGCTCTTATTAGACCCCGTTTTAAGATAAGATGGGTGGGAAGGGGTATGCAAGACATTATTAAAATTCATGCCTTCGAACATATTCGATTGAAAAAACAATTTATAAAACTGTCCGTAATGGGATTCAAGCCCATGACCTACGTAACCGAAGGCAGCTGCATTGACTACTACTCGACGACCAGCATTATTTATATTTTTTGCCAGGTTTTAAAAAGATTTTTGAAAACCAATAAGTTTTATCAGTGATGAAACATACTGTATCGAATATGTGTTAAAGTAAACTGGGAACTCTCTCAGGTAAAAATAACTTTTTAAACGTTTCCATTTTTTGCACCGGGAAGGTAATCTATCCCGGCCCGAGGTCCCTTTCGCCCCGTTATTATAAAGGTATTGAGGGGCGGTTTGTGTCCGTTTGTCCATCCATTATCGTTTGGACGGTATTGTTCTGGGCTAAGTCCCAAGTCCCGACTTGCTGCGAGGGAAGCATCCCGTTCCTGTGGCTTTCGCTTCCTTCACACGTTATTGTGTATTGTGGAGTCAGTCAGTCGCTGATTTGGCTGACAATTCAGGTGAATTCAACTGACAACGCTTAAAATATGACCTAGCTTTAAGTCATTCGATGTCAATAATAAATCTGATCACGGCGTGTATAATGTTTTATTTGAGCCTCAATGGTGCTGTTTTTATTATTTTAGATCGTTTAACATTATTTTATTAGTAGTTCAGTTTGATAGATAAAAAAATGGCAAACAAAGGAACAAATAGATAATTATTCTATTTATTTAAATTAAAATTATTATTTTCTCGTTGATGTTATGGGATTTCATATTTTTTAATATATGTTTACTGTCATATGATAAATCACTTATTTTCTAGTTTTTCTTATATTGTTGCAAGTACAATTATTGTTTTCTCAATAACTGTCAGAAATTCTGTAGATAAAAATGTGATTGTTATTAAATCGCTATTCTTTCATTGATTGAATTGAAATTTATTTAGTAGAACTCCATTGTTATAAGGTAAAAAATATCAACGTATTTAGTAGAATACGTTGATATTTTTTTCCATTCTTTCATATGTCAGATATATACTATATGGCTAAAAATGTTGTTTTACTAGTATTAATACAACGCAGTAGTCCATATGCTCCCATGTCGTAACGGTCATGTTAAACTTATATGTAATATAGAGTTCACATATTTCCACTCACTTCTGTATTATAAGAATGGAAACAGATGTGAAAAAAGATGAAAGAAAAAAAAGTTTAATAAATGAAAGCTTCCGTTTTATCGAATTCGTGAAATTTCAAAACCGTTAAAAAAGGATAATTTTATCTTTATAAAGATATTTTTGAGCTCAATATCATATTAAATAAAAAATACATTTTTCAAACACTTAAGTAAATTATAATTTAACATGTTTAATAATATATTAATTAAAACTGTGTTTCCATCAATACAATATTTATAAATTATTATATTTTTGATTTCTACAAAATTCTTACATTCAAATTTTGATTGTCTTTATATTAAATTAAATTTATAAACATAATGTAAAGTTTGTTTGAATACACCTGTTTGATTTTACTTGAGCTTAATATTATTATGTGAAAGACATTACGTTGAGCTTTTTCTACGATTTATGTTTTGGGAGTCTGATGGAATCTCAGATCGTTTAAAGTAATTGTTTTGGTCGATCTAATTTCGGTCGCTATTATTAAAAGGTATTTTCTCTGAAGACTTAATTGCACCTGCAGAATCATTTTTACAGACTGCCGAAATTCCTTTTTTTTGACGATTTAATCATTCTAAATAAGTTTTTTTTTTACTAATTCGAAAAATCAAAAAATATTTAATCGTTTCATACAAATTATTACAGATTTTTTTTAACATTTGTTTATCATTTTTTTTATTCGAAAAAAAATAGTTTAATTAATATTTCAGACATAAGTATTTATTTTAAAGGATATCTAGCATTTATATGTTATAGTTGTTAGCCGATTTAGCCGGGTCACGAGTTAAAACAATGTTCACACATGGATTTACAATAAATTTACGTAATTGTACGAAAAGTATTGATAAGTCAGGTGTTTATCCCTCACACCTTGATCCTAAACAATATACATATAAAGAACGCTTAGATAACTACTAGTTGATTTCTAAACCATATATGTTTCCCTACTCCTTCCGACAAGATAGACAAAGCGACTGACTTTGAAGCAGTTTTTGTTTGATAACTTCTATAAAATAAAAAGCTCTCAGATTTTTGTTGTTTTCATAAAAGATTGGTATGTTGAATAGGTGTACATATGTACATATAATTTGGGTGCTTAAGACTTTAGGTTATACGAAATGTGAATAATTTAGATCATTTTGCTTTGCTCTGTCTGATCGTGTTTCTTGAAGAAGCTTCTTAAAAAAACTCGAGTCAAACTACCACCAAATCCATAGTAAATATTATAATACAATTTTAAGACAACTACGTCATTTTTTTTTACATTTATATTTGCATGTATTTTAATTTCAATTATTAAGGGTATTCGATTGCGATTCGTTGGTGTATTTTGTAATTGTATTGTAAGGTAATTAATATGAATCGTTTTTTTTAATTAAAAGAAAGAGAGGAGAGATATTAAGTACGTGTGTAGTTACTTTGTCAGCAGGAAGCTAAATCTAATTCGTATAGCTTTGCATTTTGTTTGGATTCCGAGCAGATAAAAACGTTATGTTCGGAGATTTTTTATAGGCTGCACAAATTACAAAGGTAGGGCGGAGGAATGCGCCCGTCAAACTAACTGCACGTGAAAAATACAATAATGTTATTTCACAAAGGTTTGTGTAAACACGTCCGATGAATAAGGACAACTGCATATTGTAACATTTAGTATGGATTGTAAAGTTTACTGTGTAGTGATTCACATTTTTGTGATTTGACACTGAGGCGGGATATGTTTGCTTATCCGGAACAGAGGCCATAGCTGCCATATTTGGAATATTTTCGAGAATTGAACGCTGTTATGATTTTATTTTATATCAGTTATACATTTTACTTTCTATTTTATTACACCAACACCAATGTTACCTCTAAAGAGAGAGGTTAGCTTCGTGGAAATTTCGGTACTACCGTGTTTGATGCCAGGCGTTCAAATGCGCAACGGTCGTCGATGCATCACTGTATCTATGGGGGGCTTGATTTAAACGATTCTAAAATACGACATCCATATGGGGCGTTACTTGACCGATTCCAAAATATTAAAATAACAGTAAAACGTACCTTGCTCTCGGACATTCGGGTTTGGAGTTTGAGCACCAATTAGTCACCAATTTTGTCCTCTACATGAATTCATATAAATATGATCGTAAGAATTTATATGTCAGTGTCCCCCTGCGCCTCATATTGCCCCACATAGCAGATCGCTCTACTTGTTGAGTTTTAGCAGGTGTTTCAATAAAGTGATATCGGTAGTCCCCTTTATAATTCTAAATGTGCACTAATCTCCGAATAAGCACTTCAGAAATCGCTAAAATGATTGTACCTTGTCTTACCTTTAGAGAAAGGTACGTTTTACTGTTATTTTTATATTTTGAAATCGGTCAAGTAACGCCCCATAAAGAATTCGTATTTTAAAATCGTTCGAATCCCACCCCATATGGATCTAGTGGTGCATCAACTACCGTTGCGCATTTCAACGCCTGGCATCAAACACGGTAGTACCGAAATTTCTAAGGCTGAACAAGCAATTAGTAAACTAATTAATAAATAATGATCTGGCACATATAAATGATAAAAAGTGATGAGTTTTATTAGCTTTAAATTACAATTAATTTGAAAATTATAAAAAATACCAATTCAATTTTACGGAGACCTTTTTTTAAATAAATTTTTGTCAGTTATCTCACAAATATTAATATCCATTTCATAAAATACGAAAAATTGTATTTGAGACTAACTGAGAAGAACACAATCTTTACCTTTTCACTTTTAAGTTGTTCACTGTAAATTGTTGCCCGTGTGATATGTTGCAGCGCTCATCAATTAAATACAGTCTTATTTGTTTACTTATCTGTAACGGGGGCCATTCCTTTTCATTATTCAATACTTGGAAATTTTGTCCGTCATCGCCGCCGGGAATTATATATCCTGGCTATACAATAGCGGAAATTAACACCGAAAAATATATTTAAAACATTTGATGTATGTTTCACAGCTTCTTTACAACACATTACAACCAATACATAAAAAATAAAATTACTCATAAGGTAAATAAAATACATTTTATAACTATATATGTAGTCTCATACATTAAAAATGATTTTCGTTTTGTACTAATTTTTAAAATGGAATTAAAATTGGAATATGTAGTAACTTCTATCGTTTTTTTTTCACCTTCTTACAAAGTCTTTGACTTCTAAGTGAACTATCAAAAACTTCAATTTGTAAATTAAATTAATAAACTCATGATTTTTTGTTTTTAAAAACACGTCCGCTCGCAATGTAGAGCATGCATACATCCACTTGAAGTTTATCCCTTAAGCCTTAGTGTTGATTTACGAGAGCTAATTGTTGTTCAGTTTATCTTTTTATACGAAGAGAATATGGATTGAAGGATAGGACTAAGATAACCGCTTTCTATTCTTATTCCCCATTTTAAGGATCGAATAGGTGGTGGGAGGCAATTTCAAATATCCGTGTCCGAGATTCGAACCCCTGAGCTCTGCGATCGAAACCAACGGCCAAAGACCCGGCGTATGAACAGCTTCTAAGATTTAAATTATTTTTTCTTGGAAGATAAGCAAAATAATATATAAAAACTCCCTCCTACTTTTCCGATCCAAAAATAACGGGGCATACCAAGAGCGATTAGCTAACTACTAGTTATGTCATAACGATAACCTTTCTTTTTCTACTCTCTTTCTTTGAAAAAGATAGATTGAAAAACTGAGTAACAAGCAGTTATTGTATAAAACCTTTTTTTAAAATTCCTTCATTAGAAAACAGGCCATAGCGGACATGAATTTTAAAAAATATACTTGTCGTGTCCGTGGTGCAGTGCAGTACGGACTTAAAGCACAAACAGGATTTTTTAAAAGTGATTTTTTGATTTCTATTCAAAAGCACGGTTGTTTGTGATCACTAAAAATTCACTTCCACCCTTCCAATCCTAAAATAAAAGCGTAGCTAAAGTTGTTAGTTAACCATTACTCTTGTCCAGTGCAATCTTTTTATACCTACTCACTTCGAAAAAATCGAGGTTGAACAACTTTGTAACAAGTGATTCTTGTTGAAACACTTTGTAACAAATCAATTACATATCGGGTAAAATTAAGATAATTCGTCATTATTTTTTAATGGTTGTTAATTATCAGGGAATTGTAAATACTTCAGCAATCTTAGTGGCGCCGCGTGGTGGCCATAAAGAGAAAATATGACCCAAGCATAAAAGCTATTAGCAGGGAATGGTGTATTGCATTTAATGTTTATCGTTTTATTAGTATGGCAAATTATTTGATAACCTTCAAAATTTTGCAATGCCGACCGAAGAGTTTTGACTCAATATTTTTATTATCCGTTGGTTTATGGCGCAATCAGCGTTTAAAATATATTAACACTGTTTTGATAACGAATATCCGTCAATTGTCTGTTCACTTTATACATTGTCTTTGTTGTTGCAAGAAGCGCAAACACTTTATTATGATTTCATAAAAAAATATGAATTTCTGTTATCTGTGGAGGTATCGTTAATATAATAATATGTTCGTGGGAGCTTAACGAATTCTATAAATTTAAATGTCTCTGTGTCATTTATTTTTATTATCCTTAAATAAGTATGCACAATCTGCACCCATTTTTAACTTTTCGCAGACTTCGAAAGTTTCTTCTTAACGCGTTGATCTTCAAAAAAAATAGTTGAAAATAATTCTTTCTTTAATACTTGATCGAATATGTAAGAATATAATATTAAAAACTGTTAAGTCTGATTCTGTAGAATTAACCTCAAATTTACAAAAACAAAGACCGAATAAACTAATCATGTATCTATATTTCATGTTAAAATATTTTTTTTTTGTAAATTCCCGAACCCACTATAGTTTTTAATGTGGCCCACTAGAATAAAAAGTTTTTGCATGCCTGTTATAAAATAACGAAAGTTTAAAAATTGAAGTATAGTTAAGATTGCATCATAACAACTATATTTTTTAATCCATGTCCGCTCCCAATTTAACTGTTTGTTACTTAGTCGCTCAACTTCTCTTTTAAAAAGAGAGTAATAACGATAGAAAGACTGTAGAAAGCCAGTACAGGATAAGTGGTTGGTTAATCACTCTCGCTAAATTCCGTTATTTTTGGATTGGAATGGTAGGGGGTATTTTTTCGACATTGCTAACATCCATGCCTTTGTACAAAAATCGAAAATTCGATTGAAAAAATGCTACTGGAAGTCAAACCCGTTAGATCCGGCATAGAAGCCAACGACTTTGACTACTGTGCCATGAAACCGAACATTACTACTAAACTGAATGTAAATTGTGGAAATAAGTATCACTTACACCCAAAAGTTTTTTACAATCATTCTCTATCTTTTACTTAGTATACGAGATTCTAATGTTTTTCAAAACTGTACTTGATCGTGATTTTAAAGTATGTATGTATATCCAATTTGAAAACATGTGGAGACTGGAGATAATACATTAAAATATATTTTTGTTTTCTTTTTAGGTAAGGGACCTATGCACGGCATCGTGAATTCGACGTTTTAGATTTTTTGGTAAGCTATTTTCCCATACGTTGTTGAAAAAAGTTAGAAAGTGAACCACAGCTCCGATCGAATTATATAGAATACGGTATGGTATTATTAACTTATTTGTTGTTTTTTTTTTGTCCACATTTTTGATCGCAAAGTACGACGAAGAAGAGCAAAATCTCTTTCGATAAAATCGTGATCACGAAATGAGATCTCAAATATCTTAGGATAATAGCACCACGTTATGCCAACGCTTTTTCCTTGTCTTTAAACTGTTTGCATAAAAATTTCCTTTGTTTCTCATCCACCTTGTACCTATGCTCCTTGTTTCATTTTTTACTGCCGTTTTTTTATTATTTATTTAATTTTATAATATGACATTGATCTCTTCAGCTTTTAAAAATATTTTTACGTGATGAAAACTATCGTGACATATATTGTATATAAATATATAAATTTATTTATTTCATAATAATGATGAACAATCAGTCCCTTCACTACCGACATATTTACAGTGGGAGATAGCGATCAATTGTGTGCATGCTTATAATTATATGTACTTAGATGGTATATGAAATTTGAATGAGTTAACTGAATTAGTTTCTGTCAATCATGAAACATTTTCTTTTTTTCCGAATTCTATTTTTTTGTTCTGTCTTTGAAGAGTGCTTTATCGTCGGTATACTGCCAGAAAACGTTATGTCAAAAAATCTTGTTTTGATATTATTGACTTTTTTTTAAATATTATCGAGTGAACTGAAATGTAGCATGGCCGTAAAAAATAAGATTAGTGAAAACAACACTACTGACCAAAATCTTTACGGCTCAAAAACGCTTAATCGTCTAATCGTCTTTTGGTTTCTGTATAAACAAGAAATCTGTACAAATCGTTAAGTTATTTCTAGATTTCTGACTGTGATAACTTTCAGCGAAATTGACTTAGTATTACTTTTTTGAATACCGAAATAAATAAATGTAAAAGTGAGCTTGCTTTTTCAGACAATATGCGTGCTTAAATCGGTCTATCTGCATTCATAAATCAAAATACGCAAATTTTCTTTTAACGTTTTCTGGCAGTATACCGAAGAATGTAAAACAAAAAAATGTATTTTCTAGTTTAATGACTAAGCTTATCATCTTACGCAGCGGTGGGCTGCCAATATCTTAACAAGGGGCTCGGTAAATCTTATCAATTTATTTGTATCTATTTTCGCTCCCAATGTGGAGCATATGGCCTCCTAATGAAGGTATCTCTACAAAAGTCTTTTTTCTTTGAGAACTGTTTATTACTTAGTCGCTCAACCTTTGTTTTCCAAAGAGAGTAGTAGGGATACAATGATAAGGCTAAGACGGGACTAGTGATTAACTCGAACCCTGAGGTCCGGCACGGAAGCACACAACGCTAAATGAAAAATGAAGGGGCTACTAAGTCTTGTTTCATAATAAAATTTATCCATCTACAGAAATTGCAGTTTGGTGCTGATTTGATCTAAGACAAATGATTTTATTATCTTAAAAAGGGGCTCGCCGGTCGCGCTGAAATTTAACAAGGGGCTCGCGCGAGCCCCCCCGAGCCCCCTCCAGCCCACCTCTGATCTTACGACAAAACCTATTTTACTTTAGTGTTTTTTTCACACCTACCTGAATAATTGTTTTTCGGTTCGAAACCATTAAATATATTTTTCGCATACTTAAAATTTAACTATCCCTGAAAGGTTTATTAATATTGATCCATTCGCCTATTTTTCTTATGTTTTAAACAGCATTTATTGGTTAAAAATCCCGTCTTACAAACGTGACTGCTTTTGTTTTCGTACTCGTTTCAACACGATCATTGGAGCTATTCATATTCCACGGCAGGAATCCGCGAGACCGCATGTCGTGGCCAACTTGAATATAAATGGGATATTTTTATGCAATTTATTTGCAGAAAACACGACAATTTTAGCTATTCAAATCGTAAGCGAACACACAGAAACATTGGCATTTACGGTAAATTCATATCAAATTGTTGATGGATGTTTGTTCAAATAACCTGTTTTAAAATCATATTAGTATTCTTATGATTTTTTTTCAGTGTAGCCAGGCTTGAAAAGGCTCGCGCGATCCCTTTGTAGAATGTGACTTGGGCTGGCGAGCCGCTTGTTAAAATAAAAAAAAACATTTTTCTCAGATCTGGGCGTTATATTATAATGTATACATAAATATGCATTATACAAATATTTTTAAACGCATTGATGTACATTTAATTTTGATAACATAAATATTATTTACGACGGTTAATATTAGAACTCCTCCCTATTTCAATCTAATGTGGGAAATACATTTTCAGCTTTTGATATTTATTATTTTGCGGTACATTGCGAATCTAGATAGTATATGTATATGTAAAAGTAATATTTGGTAGTTTTACTAATTATTATAATTATAATTATATTACGATATTTTTCTTTTTTATACAACTATACGGTATAATTTTATAAAAAATAAAATTATCGATCTCTTCGCCGCAACACTGTGAAAAGCATTGAGATTAAGCGAGCCCCTTGTTCACGTATTGGCAGCTCACCGCTGAGTGAAGCGTTCAAATTATTCCCACAGCTTAAATGATAGGAATATTCGTGATTAAATCTTCACTTTTAAATCCGTTTTCAGAGAGAGATAATTCTGTAAAATTTAATCTATTACTTACATTAACCTAATTCTCAATAAATTAAAAAATATGTTTTCCGTTTATTTTAGATACTATCAAAATGCATATCAGTAAGTTGCACTATAATATGCGGCCCAATGATTGTTTTGGTGATTGACGTAAATATGCGTTAACAATTTCATTTATGTTTTTGCTTGTCACAAAAAATATTTGTATGTCTTTTATACTTTACTATTATTCTTTAAATGGCATCTCAAATTGTACAACATAGATTTTTACGTATACATTTTAGTGTCGTACAAACTCGCCAAGATCAGTACAGAATTAAGGGAGGATATATGAAAATTTCGCTTCCGAGATTCTTCCAAGAGAAATTCTCTGTACACCGATTATTCCGAAAAAAACTCTATCGTACACAGAAAATTTCGTACATAGAAATCTTCGGGCACTTAATTGTCCGTACATTAAAATATTTTTATTTATCAAGTATTATTTAATATTTTGCTTGAAATCAATATGAAAAAAATTTGGCACCCTTGGAATCAGACAATAAACAATTAAAATAACTATAGATTTAATATTATTATATGCTCTGCCTAGAGTTTTATATGTTTAAGTGTATGAAAGAATCTTGTTTGAAAGATGTGTACAGAGAATCCGTTCACCGAAAATTTCACATACATAATTCTACCCTAGTAGTAAATCTAGGATAAAATAATCCACGTACTGAATTTAAACGGTAGGCTCATGAATTTTTGTAGTTAATACGTTGTAAAATGAAGTGGTTTATTTCATATTTTTAATTGCACTCATTTTCAATAATACCAACTATACTATCCATACGTTGCCCGCAAAGGCTTCAACTACGTGTGGTGAAATGAGATCCTCGCAAAGAAACTCGTGATCAGCTCTCGTGCCACGGCCGTCTCCAGTCTCCAGGGGCGACTGACCCTGTTTCACGAAAACCAACTTCTTACATGCTCTTCATCGGCCGCTTTACAACTTAACTCTCATGACAAACAAACATGTGCTTTCATATACAGACTAGTAGGTATACATTATCTAAATGAAAATCTATTGAAAATATTCCGTAATGTATATAGCTTCTCTAATTCCTGTCAAGTATGATTCTCATAATGGTAGATAGAATATTCTTTCAAATTATTATACACTTCAATACTTAGTTGTAAAGACTTCAACGATTGGGCAGGCGCGAAGAATAATATAATTATGTCTTAATATAAAATATAATAGAACATTATGTTGAAGAATTAATTGATTAAATATTTTAATAAAATAGCACGGCTGCCTACCTCTTATACTTTTGTTTTCTGGCATGCATTGTCTTATTACATCACTTGTAACTATTCAACTACATGTTTGTTACTATCAAAAAGCATTCACTTTGATTCGTGATGTATTTATACAAAAGATACATTAATATATTTTAAGGTGTTGATAGAGACAGCATAAAAAGAGTAAAATAATTTCCTTCTGCGTCAATGGTTATACAATTTTTTTTTAACTTGAATATATTATTTGACTATCGGATATTCCTTTGCGAATGCTTAAAAACTTTTTGATCAATTGAATTTCAATGTGGTTCTTTGATTTTTAAAATTTCAATACATAATATAATATTTTATATTGGTTGTATTCAATATTGTCAATTATTAAAATCATACCACTCATCACGTAAAAAAGTGTTTTTACAATTTTTTTAAGCTGCCTTAAGTATCGTGAGAATAAATAAAAGCACTACATATTTATTGTTTATTGACTTACAGTATGGTATTTTTGAGATAATAATTGATGAATAGGAATTAATTTTAAACAATGATATATATATTTTAATTTTAATATTACAGCACAAAGTCAGCACAACTAAACAAATTTGGTCGTTTTGATAACGATCGTGAATTTTCAATATATTATTTATTACTATGTTATAAATTTACAAAATTATTGTAAAAAGTCGATCGGCATGTCAATGAAAGTAAAAAAATGATTCCAACTTATAAAAGCTCAAGCACCCTTGTTTTTTATATACATATGAACAGTGGTGGGCTTCCGATGTGATAACAAAGAGCTCGGTTAATCTCAGAGCTATTTGCGTGAGTTTTTTATACTTTTATACACAATAATTATCAAAGAAATCAAATAGTATAGTAACGACTTTATATCATTATATTATCTGAAAAATGTACTAAATTATCTCAGATTGCAAGAGTGAAAATTTCAGGATTGATTTGGAAATACGTTTCGCACTATTTCTTCTTTTCGATCCAATTCAATGTTTCATACGTTATACTTAAGCCGTGTTGCCGGAATTTGGTGTTTTAATAATTTAACAAAAGGCTTGCTAGTATTAGAAAAAAACAAATGTTTTGCGCGAGCCCCCTGTCTATAGATATATATTTTTAAATAGCATATTAATTTTATTTGTATATTGTTTTCATTTACATTCGTTGATTGTAGAAATAGATACGCACTGTGAAGTGTGATTGGTATGTAGAAGATCGACTTACTTTATAATAATTAATGTCTATCTATCGTTTAACTAATTGATCAAATCACTCAATGTAAATGACTAATGCTTTAGAACAGACGGAATCATTCGGTCAGATTCATTTCAGAAGCCGAAGTAAGCAATCGGTATACTAAAAAAAAAACGAAATCCTGTTCGTGGTGTGTACAAAATTGTTTCATTTAATTTAAAAACTAAGTGTTGATAAGATAAGCGTGCTGTTTGAATCGTAAAATTATATTTAAGAGCAGTGTAGGCAAAATAATAACTCATAAAATATTCAGGTTAATGTGTTTTCTGACCTTTGTCCCACGCGAGTTATTTTAAAAACACTGAAAACATCTTTAAAGTAATTAAAATATTTCCTCTTCGGTTTTTTTCTCGACCATCGCTCTCTTTCTTTTTCTTGTTACGTCTTCTCACTTCCTTATTAGCACTAGATTGTATTTGTTCTATCAAGTGGTTTGACTTATAATATTTTTTTGTGTATGTATTAGATCATACACGCCCACAACAATTTTTTGTTCGAAGTCAATTTACCAGCGTACTCGACTCAATAAAAATATACTAACAAGGTTGCTTCTTGCCTTTGAAAGTACCTATTATAAACTAATATTATTATTTAACTGTCTGTACAATATGACGTTTAAAAATAATGTATAAATTTTTAATTATGAAAACTTATTATTTTGATAAACAGATTTTTTTGTCATTCAACATCCAACACAATTCATATTCAATATAACATGGGTGTCCACCGGTAGATCGCCATCGACCGGTCGATCTCAAAGTAAAATTTGGTTGATCCCGAAAGCTTCCGTGAATTTCAAAAAAATATAAAATATACAAAAATACTAAAATTGAATTATGTTGTAAGTACATACCTATCTAATTATATGTATTTCACATTTAAAATAAACATTTTTAAGTTTGAAGAAGGGAAAAAACCCTAAATAAATTTATTTATAAGAATCATGTTAGAAGTTGATCGCGAGAAAACTTAAGATTGAAAAGTCGATCCCAGGGCAAAAAAGATTGTACACCCTTGCAATATACAATTAACTTTGATATTTTTGTTAATTCACTTATTGTATTATAAAATGTAACACGTTTTTTGTATCTTTAAGAAGCATCATCAGACAGGAAGTCGCAAGTTTTACGAATGATAGCTGTGTCACAATTTGTAACACAACAAGTGATGGTATTACTTGCAAACAAAGCTTATTCCAAAATGTTTAAGAATTAAACTTGAATTAATTTTGTAAAACAATGTACATTTTAAAAGTATTTTTAGTCTTACATTACTTTGGAATGATATTTTGGATGTTGTCAAGGCATGTTAGAAATTGATTTCTAAGAATACTTTCAATATTTATTTTTATCTACTAAATTACATTTATGGTTCATGTTTCAACAACTTCGGAATGAGCCGGGTTTGCAAGTAGTACCCTCAAGTGGAATGACAACGTTATCAAATTTAATTATAATTTAAAAATTAACTTTCACAAAATAACCACCAAATCTATCGAAAATAAATCATATTCGGCTAAAGTGAGTTACCAATATTAAATATAAGTGTTATTAATGAAAAAGCGTGTTCTTATTGAAATACGGAAATGTATTGACAACATGGTGGAATAACTAAAATATCAACAGTATCAAAAGATAATTTTTTTATTAATCAGAGGCTACCAAACTACAGCCTACTAATGATATTTATCCTGCCACCAATTTTTATACACAAGCAATATTAGTTTTTGAAAATGTCTAATAGGGTTCCAACTCGAAAACAAAATCAAATAATTCGATTTAACTGTACCAAAGCTTATTTTTATTCTGGACATGTTTTAAAAGAAGAAAGTATTCGATCCTATTCCGTTTTTCTTATTTTACTATGTTGAAAAACGAATCTTAAAATTTTGGAGTATAAACTTTCATGCTCTCGATTTATATCTGACACCTATTTTTTTTCTTCTCTTATGAAACGCCAATTGCAAGTGTTGTTTCTGAAAGCAATCCATTGCCTTATTCAGTGAAATATCTTTTATATTCGCGATCGTGCGATTTTGATTATAAATAATAAAATTGTGTTCTATATTTATAATCAAAAATTTTTGCTATTTTTCAAAAGAAGTACTTACCTACTTTTAAAAATGTTGTTTGAAGTCGATTTCTATAAAAAGTCCAGTTAAACAGCGAAAGCTGGTTGAGTTTTGCCTTAATTTGTATTGGTGTCTCTCATACTGAAATATTATTATTAGAATATAAATACATTTGATGTTCTAGTACAAACAAATTTATTTGACAGATAATTCAACGAGTAAATAATTTTCTTCTATCATATAATTAGTAGTTTATAGTGATGATAAATCGAATATATATATATATATATATATATATTATATTTACTAAAAAATACAAGGTAGCAGTGCTGCTTGTTAAAATTCTTATGTGCTGTTTAGTTTTACAAGATACATTCAAATTTTGATCAAATCAAATTTAACCTTAATTAATAAATATTTAATTTTCATTAAACAACAGATATTACATCTAAAAATTGAAAATCTCTTTCACAGGTATATTTTTTATCGTTTGTATTTTTACCGACTTAAATTCACAGATGTAAAATATTTTATTTCTCCGATAATTCGATAATTCTGTTGCTGCATTTTTATTTGTAGTTATTGTTTCCGTCTCACAATATTGTATCGATACGGAAATATACAACCGTATCAATAAACTAACAAATTTTTGTTAATCTTTATTTCAGTTTAAAAGATTTTTTCATGTTTTACGACTTCTTACTAAAAATTTAAATGTCTGACAAATATTAGTATATTGTTTTAATTTTCATCATGTAACTATGTGTAGCCTTGCGAAGATCGATATTTGATCTGATAATTGAGTATGACATACCTAAGTTGAGTAAATGTATTTTGAGAGCCAACGGCCATCTTGTGATTATGGTGAACCACTTATGACGGGGCGTGGTTCTCACTGTCGTCTGCTCCTTTCGCATACATAATGTAACGGTAGTCGAACAACTGAGTGGTGGCAACTTATTCTCAACTGGCATACACCTACCGTACCTATCATACCCACAGGTCTACTCATTCAATCTCATGATATTATTCATACAATAAAGTGGTTATTTCCACGATAATTGAGCTATCAATCAATGCAGATGAAAATAGTTGTATTCTTATATGACGTGCGTTAAATTCAAATGAAACGCTTTCGTAACGGAATTTTTGAGAAGTATTTACGTTAATACCATAATTATGTCAACATGGCTAGTCATTAATTGAAACATATTTAATTAACATCATCTCCATGGTATATACATATATATTAAGAGTACATACACCCAGAATAAAAAATAAAAAATAAAGGGATCCTGTTGAGGATTGTGAATTATGTTAAAAAAAAAACAAACTTTAAAATTAGTTATTTCACTTATTTATATTTACAAGATCTCTTAACAAGTGGATTATCTTTCAAAGTTGAATTGAGAAAAAAAAACTTCGGATCAAAACAACTGTCTGTTTCGCGGCTAAGTTCAAGTTTTTCTGTAGTCCATATGAAAGTGTGCTTTTATGTATATTTTTAAATATTCATTCTTAAAAGATACAAAAATAAAAGATATGGTAGAACCTTTATTATTCAGACTGATTGCGTTTGAAAGTAGTCCGTATGATCGAAAAAAAATCTGAGGACAAAGCTTTTAGCTGCTTAGGAACAATATTCTTCCCACAGAAATATTATATTTGTCTTCTTGATCATGCTCATCTGAGGCAAATTGTTATTTTATTACTTTGTTATAATAATTTCACCAATTTAAATTTTCTAACGGTTTTTTTATAATTGCATTTATTGTTTTTTTTTTCAAAATTGATTCATTTAAATAATTTCAATATGGATAACCGAAAATCTGGATAATTTTATTTTAGTGCCAAGCATTATGAATTAATTTTAAAATGGTTATTCATAACAATAAATCATAGTTACAACTCTTCTTTCACACCTACAGCTATAATCAAATACACTTATTTATGAGCTTTTATTTAGTGTCGTATTTGGCCTGACCCTTTCTTAACACTTCCGCCCATCCTATTGAGGGTAGTCAACGACCCATGAACTTATTTTAATTATTTTCAACCAATAGATAAAGAGCTTTTGATTACGGCGTTAACACGGCTTAAATGAACACCTTTAATATTTTTTATGAAAAAAAAAACTTTCGAATATTTTTATTATATCTAGGTAAACTTTCTTCAAGCGAACATTCCAGTAATTTAATGAAAGCCTATCAGGTAATTTTGTTGAATCGTAATCACTTTTAAGTTGTTCACTGTCCTGGTGAAACACTTATTATCCACAATACCTGGTAAAAAAACACTTATTTGTACTAATCCCGTTTATATTGTATATGGTCAGAACCGGTGTCCCTCATGACGGGAATTATCAACAAAAATAATATAATCAGTTTTATAAGGATTTTTTTAACAGTCATGAAAAGTATTTGTCTTGAATTTAAATAAGGTTTATTTAGCGAAATGAAACAATAATTTTAACGATATTAATGAATCTTAATTAAAATATCAATCTATGCTTGTGAGTATAGAATTTATTATAAGTTAATCGATTAATTAAACTATGTTACGCTGAACCGTTCATTTTTACTCAAATTTCAAAAGCTCTGTTCAAGAACAGAGCTTAAGTAAATTTAGTCCAACAAATACCGCCAGATGAAAACTTCTCGTAATGAGCGAAACTTGTCCTGATCATTGAATTCAATTTTGTAGTATAATAAATAAATAAATACTTTTTTGGTTTTTAGTATTTTTATGCTATGCAATTTTCCATGTTAAGAAGAGTAGTAGAGTTTACATTACAATATATTCGTATCGGATTTTTTTGCCGCATGATTAATTGCTTAGATACTTTAACGACTCACCTCAAGTTTAAGTCTCCGCGAGATGGTTTTAAAATAAATTTTAACTGCCAGTATCAAAAGGCGTATCATGCATAGTTCTTTATCGATACTAAAGATTCACATATGGATGTATTTCTTATGTGTAGTATAAATTTTTATCTGCGATCCAACTGGATTCTTCTACAGAATCTGGTTCGCCACACCTTTTCTCCGAACACTATTCAAAACTGGTGGATAGATTTTTATTATGTTTTCGTATGATCTGTATATAATTTACACATACATTTTATTGATCTTCACGAAAGTAGTTACACATTTAATGACACCCGTATAAGTCAAGTATTTTCGACAAAAAATAACACGAGAAAGACGAATTTTATTTTTGAAAAAGTGTATGCTGGATGGGCTGGAGGGGGCTCGAAGAGACTTGCACGAGCCCCTTGTTAAATTGTACCAAGGCCGGCGAGCACCTTGTTAATTTTAGAGAAAACAATATTTTCAGATCAAATGAGTACATATCTGCAATTTCTGACTTATATATTATCTAGGACAGCTTCAGTATACACAGTAGTCCATTTTTGACCATTTACAATTAATAAGTAAATTGCATATTGTTAAATATAATATTATAAGTGTATTAAAAAACAATCGATTGCTTATAATTCTATCGGAGTGATAAAAAACTCACTGCTTCCCCAGAACACCGAGAATTGCTTTGATATAAAGCGAGCCCCTTGTTAACGTATTGGCAGCCCACCGCTGGGTGTATGCTCCACTTTAAAGTGTATGGATTTGAAATTGATTTGATCTGACAACATTTTTTTTTTTACTTATTTAACAAGGATTCGTGTCAACACCTTTAATACCCTTCCAACTACCAGTGAATGAATGTATGCCATAGAAATAATTGATTTTCATTAAATGCTGTTATTGATTTGGTCGTTAAATTAATTTAAAATTATAAGAGATTTGATATTCTTTATTCGGAAAATATGTTTCACGACAATCATGTCAAAGCAATTAAATGTATTTAATACCGTCAATTTGTCATATATAACAAATTGACAACATTAGAGTCGACATTGTCTGAACTCTCATGGAAGGGAAATAAATATGGCGCCCCAATTTAAGCAATTGTATATGAAATATCTATGTTTATTGTTATGCAGGTATTATATACAAAACTTGTATTTATATGCTGGTATTACATATAAGTTCATACTAGGACAGGCGTTATTTTATTTTGCCTCTCTCTTGTTATTTTTCGATCGCCCACTACTGCTATTAATATATAGCTATTCTGTCTGACCTGTGCCTAGATTTTCAATATGCTTAATATATTAGTCACAGCAAAAACAATTAACAATTCCATAATTCTATAACATAAATTGCATTCAATAAAAAGAGTTTAAAATTATTATTTATTTAAAAATTTAATCTCACCAATTATTACTGTCCTTTAGCCTAGTGGAAAAATGTTATAAGCCTTTTCACCACTCGGCTGTAAAGTAAGAGTTACAAATACCTGACTTGAAAAATTCTTCATATATTTTGTATTCCATATATGGGTTAATACGAAATGCTATGCTTGTTTGATTCCTCCCCACATATAATCCCCGATCTTTAAAGGGGTGTATAGAAAAAGCGACAGCCTAATTAGTAGATATTTTCGAAAATCATAGAAATAGTTAAGTTATTAGAAACGTGCTAGAGCGACTGACTTAAAACCAGTGGTGTAGTGGGGCCAGGTCGGCGACCTGGCACCTGAAAATGAGAAAGGCACCCTGCCACCTTTTTGACTTGTAACTTAATTTTCAAGTACATAGATATATTCAAAATCGTTTTTTTTATTGATTTAATTGTTAAGACTTGTTTTTTCAACTTCGGACGGATAAAAAAAAAACAAAAAAAAATTAACAGTTCCATTCCTCTCATTAAATTGTTTTTTTTTCATGATAATAAATGGTGTACATGTAAAATGGTATTTTACTTGCGGCCCGCCGCGCATTTTGAATTCCCGAATTTGGCTTTTCATCCGATAGGTTTGTCCCCCTCCTGGTCTTAGGCAAGAGGTTAGATGCGCCAAAATTTCAAAGGCTGCGTGGACCGATCAAATATTAATTGAACAACTGTCTTTTAGTGCACGCCAACCCGGATTGAGTGCGCGGGGTTTCCCAACTGCCGTGCGGCCGCGCACGCGCGCAGCTTAGAGAGAACGTTGCTAACAACTATCTCTTGTAACACAATTTTTGCTTAAAGCTTTATTAATAGCCAATAACATATGTCAGGTCCTTCAGCGGTTAGCGTTGTTGGCTTCCGAACCGGATTTTATTGGTTCGAATCCCAGTACGAACAGCATTTTTTTGATCGATTTATCGATTTCTGATCGAAAGCATCGAGTATTTGTGATGTCTTAAAATTCCCTCTCGGCCTTTTGATCCTTCAATAAATAGGCGTAGTGAGAGCGATTAATAAACCACTTATCCTTTTATCACTACTATTATCTTTGAAAAAGAGAGGTTAAAAGACTAAGTAACAAACAGCTCTCGTAGAAAAAATCTTTTAAGATACCTCTATTAGGATGCCATATGCTCCACATTGAGAGCGGATACGAGCTTTGTATAAATATGTTATATATTTATAACAATTCAAATCGTAAAGAAAAGATAAGTTATGTTTCGCAATTTTTATTTTTAACTGGTATGCGCGCGCATCGTGAATAAAATTCACTGGTGAAATTTCGTAAAAACGTCTCAGTTATTTTTATCAAACACCGAATTATTTTAATATGATAACAAATAACGCCAATAAAGGTGCAAAACGTCGCCATTATAACAATAATAACTTTGAAATATTCGCGCCGCGACCGGGCGAAGAATCTCGCACCTTTGGGCTGACACGACGCCCCGTTGTTTCACTGCCCGCACAAGGCAGAAGCGCGCTAAGGCAAAGTAGGTAATAAATATTTAATGCTATATTTTTGATTGAATCGTCGATGATCGACGTGCTAAAATTTTCTTATTTTTTTTACTCTTTTGCTTCTTTGATAATCATCTACAAACTGACTGAATCGTAAAATATTTAATTGTTTGTCGAAACGTATAACTCAGTCAACGTAAAGTTTTAATAATATATCTGAATATTTAGAATCCAATAAAAACAGGCTGAATTATATTTTTATTTAAATTAATTAATTAAATAAAAATTACATTGTTTATTTATTGAAATAGTATAATGTCAAATACTTGTGTCGAGCCTTCATTTCTGAATTGTCATTCTGTTTTAACTGTAGGGGCAGTATAGCAATCTTCTTTACCCTTATTTAAAACTCGGAAATCAATCGGTATTCATCTTATTAAAATTAAATTTAAAAACATTTATGAAATATTCGCTGGAAATAAACCCTCTACATAAATCAACTTATTTACTTAGTCTCCAAGTGCTTATGAAAAGTATCACTTGTAATAATATGCAGAGGTGTGTAATTAACAAAATAACCAATGTTAATATTGATGGTAAATATCATAAATCATCAGAAAATACCGAAAAATCTTTTAATAGATTATTATGCACAGCATTGTTTTTTTCGATTACCGTATACCTCCATTTATCATATGACATGAATGTTTTTAATTAGAATACGTAATTATATTGTTTTCTGTTAAAAAACACGCAATATTTTATATTGTTGAACAGGTACTTAATTTTTTTTTGCGGTACCGTTTTTTTCCGTGAAGATAATCGTACATGCCTGCCATAATACTATATTTATTTTGCTTTCCTATTTACGGCTGGGTTCATTTAAATATTTTTCGGCTATAAATCTAAAATAATGAGGATGTTGCCAGTGCTGAACTGTCAAAAAATATTTTTTTTTCTTAAATTTAATTGGTACTGTTCCGTTATGACCGTGCGTCTTCTGAACACGAACTGTTTATTTATTTCACGAATAATTTTCGTTAAATAATAATATTGCCAAGAATGTGGGTGTACGTGGATAATTTTTAAACTAATATTTCTTGAATTATTGTTTTACTGAAGTAACTGTTATATTAAACATATTATGATCGGTTGTCGTCGATTTACGATTAGATGCACCGAAAGACAGCTTTCTGCTGATTCTATAGGTGGATGGATGTTGTGCTAATTTTAGAACTGATTAATATAATATTTAAAAAAAAAATCGATAAAATAATAAGGATATCTCCAATGAAAATTGAAAATCGAAAAACAAAAATCAGCGTATATTAACTATAAAAAATAAACGATTTCCCTTTTCTTAAAATTTATCCTCACTTTAGTTACTGAAGCTCAGTCTACAACTCTTATTTGTCCAAGTTTGATTTTATACAATATAATGTAACAAAACTGGATTTTTTCATTTCTATTTTCATTGTTTGTATAGGGTTAAACGAAGAAAAAAATCTTATTATTATTCAACTTACAAGCAAACCTGATGTTATTAAATACCAAAAAAAAATGAAAAGGCTTAAATTTAAAAAAAATTATGCATATTGCGCGTGTATTAAAAATATGCAAAGACTTATGAGACAGCCAATTATTATAGGAATACCTACATTCAATGTGTTCGAGCCTCTGATTTTATCTGGTGTAAAAAATCACGATTCTCCATTAATATACTAAAAATACTACATTTCGACCATGAAGAAACATTTAAAGTGCCTATCTAGATATTGTGGTAATTTTAACACTATTTCCGAAATATAATAAATAATAATATTACGGCTTGAACTATTGTTGACATTTCAGACTCGAGCGTTACTTAAATACTAGATTGCAAGCCGGATACAAGAAATAGAATAATTGATATTTGGTTTAACTTTTTTCTTTCTTCTTCTAAAGATGTGATAGTGCATTTAAACTTCGCGGTATTATTCCGCTTAGTCATTCTTGTTTCGTTGCATTAACACCATTCAAAATATCATAACCGGAAATGTTCTCGGAATTTGATGGAAAGATACAGTGCTTAAAAAATTGCCTCGATGTTATACAGCAGGGTTTGCTTTAGTTTTAGACTCCAGGGGCGACTCACTGCTGAAACTAATGTCGACGTAATTTATTGACTATTTGTGATTGTTTAGTTAGTCTTAGACAGTAATTGCAGCCGAAATATAAGTTACAACTATTTATGTAACTTGATTAAATACGCTGAAAATTACCAATATATTTAAGTTCTTCCTTTTTGTCAAATTAACTTGATAAACAATTAGATATTTTCGATGGATTTGGCGGTAACTTAGTGGCAGTTCATTTTTAATATAAATTTTAATTCGATAACTTTATTACTCTACTTTTCGTGTTTGCAGATTGTGATTCGCGTTTCGCCTATTTAAGAAGCATCATCAGAAATAGCATTTCAAGGTTTACGAATAATTTATTTCGAACACTCGTTAGAACTGTATTTAAACTTACATTAAATTTACATACAATTTGATTTGAGGAATACCTAATAATCCCATATCCCACAGTTACTGAAAAAACTTTAGTAATTCTAAACGTTATTTTTAAATATAAATTATGTTGTTTGTAAACAAAATATTAGAAGATGT
This sequence comes from Himalopsyche anomala, assembly GCA_031772345.1. NCBI lineage: Eukaryota > Metazoa > Arthropoda > Insecta > Trichoptera > Rhyacophilidae > Himalopsyche > Himalopsyche anomala. Next base: position 9,840,029 of record CM062832.1, on the reverse strand, counting down.
ATTTATTGTGTATATCGTCAAAGTCCGTATATATGTTAAAATATATATATAGCTAAGTTAATGTATGCTTAAAAATATTTCTGGCGAGGAAGTAAAGCCGAAATAGCTACCAACTAAATTTAAAAAATAATGTAAAACAAAATGTACTATGTACAAGTTTTGACTTTGACAAAATGGAGTTCTACCAAGTGAATGTCAATTCAATGTCAATTATTTGACTTATACTAAAAAAATATTTTTCATTACCCTATGTTTATTATTATTATTAAGTAAGTGTTCATTCTAATTACTCAATTGCATTCCATATGGGAGTTACCAGATATAATTTGAAATAAGAAGGCAATGTGCCCCTTATAAGCAAATCTCAATTTTTATTTATAGTGATCCGATTGAATGGAACTTATTTAAATCGTATAATCGAATTTTGATAAATTATACTTTTAAAAGGAAAAAGAGCTCAACCTTTCTGGAAAAAACTACAAAAAATGTGTCAAAAAAATAAACATTTTGTTGGTATAAAAGATACCTGAAATTCTATCTCGTAGTTTAATATCTTATTATCGCTAACGTTTCATTGTTTGAATAAGCGTCTTATTAATTCATTTAATTTAAATTTAAACGTGGCCTTTTTAACACTTAGATGACCAGCAAAAAATACTAGTGGGTATCTGTCAGAACATTAATATGAAACACGTTTTATGATTAATTGCTTATCGAAAATGTGTTAAAATATTTTGCGTTGCCTAAGCGACGTGATTTTTACTAATAAATTTGTATGTGTACGTACACATAATATTTCAGATCGTTTGAAAATATGTAGTAAGACCGTTTGTGGAATGTTTTAAAATCTTAATATACCGCGTGCTGCCGATAAGTTAGTTACATAAGATAGTTTGTTTCGTCTTATGAGAATGAAACAATATTTCTTTCTACATAATATAGCGAAAAATATGATAATCATTTAAATTTGAAAATTTGAAAAAAAGAAAGTTTTACGTCATGAAAATAAAATTATATATATATTTTTTATATTTAAACATAAATGGGTCCGTGGTGCAGCGTTCAACGTTAATGGCTTTTGTGACGTATCTCAAAGGATCAAGTCGTAGTATGAACAGCATTTTTTCCACCACTAGTCCTGTCCTCGTCATACCCTTCTATTACTACTTCTCTCTTTGAAAAAGACTTGTTGAACAACTGAGTAACAAACAGTTCCCGTAGAAAAGAAAAAATCTTTTGGGGTACCTCCATTAGAATATTAATGCTCCACATTAGAAGTGGTTATGGATTTAAAAGAAAAAACCAGGGCTGTAGAGTCGCGTGAAAAAAAGACGACTCCGACTCCGAGGAATTTTTTTAATAATTTCATTTTACCTTATATATATGTATACCATCAGATCATCTTTAGTCAGTCAAGCATGAAATGTTAATACTTTTGACTATTTTGTTTAAATACACATCGTTAAATATATTTTTCAAAAAAAAATCGAGCCGCTCATATTTCACGACTCCGACTCCGACTCCACAGCTCTAGATAAATCAGAATGGTTGTTGTTAAGCATACATTAGAAGTAAAATAATAGTTACATAAAAGTTTCATCTCTTTTTTTTTAATCCATGTTAGCTCTCAATGTAAAGAATATGACCTCCTAATAGAGGTATCTCAACATAAGTTTCTCTTCGAGAACTGTTTGTAAGTCAGTCGCTTAACATCTCTTTATTCAAAAAGAGTAGTAGGAATATAAAGATAAGGCTTGGACAGGACAAGTGGTTAACTGATCACTCGCGCGTCGCCTCAGTTGTTAAAGGATCGGAGGATGGGAGGAAATTTTAGACTAGAACGCAAACACCCATGCTTTCATAAATCAGTAAATCGTTCGTACTGGGACACGAGTCCGTGACATCCGGCACGAAAGCTAACAACGCTAATCGCTGCGCCAGTGAATAAACTTTTCATAATTACATATACGCGTTTAGGGAAATTAATTGTATAGATTTACTTTGTAAAATTTCGTTATAATAAAATTAAAAGTTACGCATTCAGTTTTAAAATAATAATGAAACAAAGTTGATAGATTTTTTGGCTTCACGGTATTTATAAATTTGAAGCTCGTCGTGCTCAATTGTCTATGCAAATATTTACATTTTATTTTTTGTTAATATTCGTGGTTACCGCCGTGTTGATGTTATTCAAAATTATTTATAATTTTAAATTACAACTGTTTGATAAAGGTGTTCGTATCGTTTGTCAAATTTCTGCTGCATCATCTGCAGGGTCGAGACATGCCAATGAGTTGCCATTTATATGCTCTTCAAACAAAAAGGAGAATGCATTTATAGAATGATATCTGGCGAGCGGCCCCTCCCAGACCGACTGCAGACCGCGGTCCCTGCCGGATTTGATGTAAGCCAATATTTAATTACGATCGGTACACGTTACGGGCGTATTCGATTATTGTGTGATTTTATTTCATTTTTTCCCCGGACCATTCTCATCTCGCGCATACGTGTTCGGGTATATATATCCTTTTGTTAGCGGGCGGGCGAAGCCAAATATGAAACGGACGTGGTGCGTACGAGCACTTAAACCGGTTCCTCGGTCGCACCTTCGCACCGATCAGAATTAACCCCTCCAATGAGACACCATAAGTACTACAATCGAAAATTAATTTGTGGATTATGCTGTTTTCGAGATTCACATTCACGTTAAAATCGTCCAAGTTAACATTAATTACGAGCAATTCTGGATGAAACGGTCAATATTAAAAAAGGTTTTAATTTGCAAAAGCAGTGGGGGATTACTCCATAGGCGCTTGGGACTCCAAATCGTTGGGGCTTAAAAATAACTTATATTTTAAATTATTTTTTTCTATATTTATTTGTATTTAACATGGAATTATGCGACGCTTTTATCTTATCCGGAAAACAAGGCCTCCAAATTTTAATGCGCCTAGGGCCTCCCAAAGGATTAATCCACCACTGTATACAAAGCTTTCGGCAGAAAGCTTTTAGTTTTTGTACAAAAATAAGCTAAAGCTATATAAAGTAAAAAGACATAATAAAATGATAAAATCTGAAAATTGAAAATAAATTGTTTGCCACACTTTGTGATTACTAACCTTTTTTATCAAATTATTCAGTTTTTGTTTCATCAGTTAACAATTCTATCAATCCTGACAAATAATGTGAAATTAATACAATAAGTGTTTTTTATATCTCATGCAATTTATTAGTAGAATAATAATTGATAAATTCATTAGTGAATTATTACTTGTACAAGAAGGGTTGCGCATACTTACTTAAACCCCCGCGGTAACTTTGCGCCGATTCAAATTGAATTAATGATAGAATACCGCTTCGATTATTTTACACCTGTATACTCGCAAGTGCTGGTATTGTAAGCCAAAGCGAGATAGAATACAATTGTGTCGTCTTCAAATCATTTTTGTTGTTTTAGACGGTTGCTATAGACTTTACATAAATATAATGGGTCGTTTTGTGAATTGTTTGTTAAGCCCTTTGCGTTAATAGATATCACATTATGGTGTGATTATGCTAATGATGTTGAAATAAATATTTATGGAATTTGTAAATTGGTCGATTATATATTCAATATATACTTAATTTAGAGATATACATCTATATGAATTTTGTGTGAATAATTAAAGCGAGATAAATATTTAACCAATATATTTGTAATAGAAAAACAGTTTTGTCATAAACATATAGTCAGTGAATCGGTGTATGTATGATGTAGATTCATCATCATTCATTCTAGCTCAGTTGATGGATTAAACTTTCCTATTTTCATGATTCTTTGGGGAACTTATTCATGTAATGAAAATATACACTGCTCTCAAATTGTATACGTAATTGACGCTTTTGTTTTCATACCTCTATAAAAGAGCTTAATTATGTTACTGTGGTTTTTAACGGATTTTTTTTCATTACAAAAGAAGGATAAAGATTAAACAGAAATATACTATATCTTGGTATATTTACACAAAAGGATGTGCTCCAAATTTTTTACGAAAATAATCTAACGACTTTCAGAAAAAGATTATTTTCCATATTTAGAAAAACGCAGTATTCTTTTGTACTTATTTCAACATTTATTTACCAAGATCAGAACCAATTTTGCTCATCAGTTGATAACGCTCGCCATGAGCCTAACCTGTGCTGATCTTGGTAAATAAAAGATGAAATAAGTACAAAGGAATATTGTGTTTTTCTCAATATAATCCCTTTCCACCAAGTATTGACAGTGAACAAACACCCTGAAAGTGATTATTTTGCATATCCATACTCTAATAATATGTGTATTATACCGGGCTTACGGGAAATTTTGAAATGTCAATTTAAAACATAAGCGGCAGTTTAATCATACCAAAAAACAATGAATAGAATAAAAAAAATAACACATTAACAACGTCGAAGTCTTCAATTGATATTTTAACTTATCTAAGTATCATAACAGAGTAATGAAAATACTTTTATCTTTATATTTTACGCTGTATTCGATCATTCAACTGGCAGCCTGAGAAACAAGAGATTTCAAAAATATTTATTAAGTTAAGTCATGTGGTTGCTAAATTTCTCTATACAAAACGTACGACAGTTTCGCAAATAATAAATTATAGACCGAGTGATATTGTTTTAAGCTTGTCAATGTCAATAACTGTTTCTGATTTAAGTTATCAGAAAATATCTTTTCCTCTAGAAGTGGTAAGCGTATCAATAAGCTGTGTTTACTGTTAGTTGCATATAACGTTTATATCATTTTATTGCAAATCAACATACTGAAAACATAAAGTTACAGGTTACAATCCTTACTATAAGTCTACGTCTGAAAACTAAAGGTTTACGAACATTTATCAGTAGCTTTTCAATTGTTCAAGATCGTAAACAATATTCCATATACATTTAAATGCCGAGTGTGTAATGAAAATTATGTAAACGACGCTATTATTTTTCCTTCAATTTAATTTTATATACACAATTACCTACTCGTTAAGTCAAATCACGATAAATCACCTCCCGCCTTTTATGTACAAAAAATAATTTCTTGAGTACGTCTATCAATAATTACAAAGATGTTCTCACGATGTGTTCTAATTCTGGGGCAGATTTAATATTCATAGAACACCAAAAGTAAAAAAAAAAGAAAAGCAAAACACGCATCTGATTGCTAGGGTCAAACAATACAACATGCTAGAATTCTCTGAGTAAACGAACGTTAGGTCCGTAGATTTTTTGTATGTCTGATTTAATAATATGAAGTGTTTGTTATATTTAATATTTCCCCAAGATTTGATTATTTCGGGAAATATGCAGTTAATATGAAGCATGTTTTTAATATTTTATTCATTTCACAAAACTGACAATTCTCAAGGATTGTATTTATATTATTCGTGAATTTTTTTTTGTACCACTGCACCAGTAATAAGTTGAAGTTGATTTTGTAATTAGTTGTGATGCATATTTTGTCTATTACTATGACTAAAATTGTTTATTTTTTTTATGTAGACATTTCTGTCTTCCTCTGGAACACTGATCTCTCGTAGTTTTAATTTTAAGCCAACCCTTAATAAGTTATGCCTAGCAACATCCGACTTACAACAAAATGCGATTAATATGACAATAGAAACATAAAATCGATATTATAATAAAAGAGATATTATTCATTTAAAAAAAATATTGTATAAGACCAAATAAATCATTGTACAGTGGAAATCCCAATCACACTACCTTGAATTACGCGCTGGCTTGAAATATTTGCCGCAAATCCCTCAATTGCACTTTGGCATTCCATATTCGTTGCTACGAGACGGTCGTCTGTGCGGCACATACAATCAAATGTTAGCTAGCGTCTCTTTATTCAACACGTTCCAGGCTATACACTTATAGCCGGGCGACTGTCTATGTGTTGGATTTTGGAGCGCTTTGCATTTTATCACTTAGCAACTAAATATTTAGTACATATTTTTTTTGCGCAAAAAACCAAATCCCTAATTTTGTATGAGATTCACTCCCCCAATTACACTACCCCGAATTACACTGTCCCGACTTGAGTGTAAATGGGGGTTTTACTTTACATAAAAGCCATCAAAGAATATCCGTATTATAATACATAGATAACATTTTATATGGTTTTAAACGTTGTATCCACCACCATCAACCACTGCGGCATCACATACATCTTGTAAAAATTGTTGGAAATATGTTACATGCACGTTAGTGTGCAGAAAGAAAATAGGGTAATTGAATAACTTTTTTTAGCTAAGTTTCACTTGGCCTCGGAAAGATACCACAAACTCTTGGAATGCCTTGCAATTTGTCCTAGATCCAAACATTTTCCGTTCGTTGTCCATGTCTAGA